>OU015755.1:32948855-32980382 GCA_907169655.1 Acomys percivali | reverse complement strand
GTGTGTGTGTGTGTGTGTGTGTGTGTGTGTGTGTGTGTGTGTGTGTGTGTGTTTCTCACATTTGACTCAACTAAGTCTATGTGGTAAGTCTGTATATGTTCAAATGTAATCTGCCTGCTTTCTGTGCCATTATTCCAACAGCTGATTAGAATCCCGAGTGGGATAGATGAGTTCTGTTTTGCAGTAAGGCTCAGATCCCTTAAACATCATTCTGCTCCCTAGCACTTTGAGAGGGGGAATGCTCTTTTGGACCACCCCGCTTATTTACTCTGCTCTAACTGGGTTTACTTCACCCCATACCATGTCCCCAGAAGGATATCATGTATGATTTGTTTTGTGTTCTCCTTTGCACGTGTTGAAATCAGGATAGAGTCTGTAACATTCAGCATTGCTCTCCTCTCATAAGCTGGATCTCTGTGCTGCTCTCTTGGTTTTGAAAAGGTTAGCTGGAAAGGGTCTCCGTTATGCTTTCCTGCGGTTTGTGTCAGGTCCCAGTGCTGGCGCACCTGCCTTACGTCCAGCCTTTTTCTGATCTTACTCAAACCATACAAGATCAAAAGTGACTGGAAATTTATGAATTCTGTTGATGTCTTCTCCTCACAGAGAATTTTAAATTTTGATGCATTTTTTAAAGAGACCACCAAAAGAACAATCTTTTAATAAAATATCTTTCAGTACTTCTCAAATAATTTAATAATGATAATTTAATTAATCTTTTTGGTGTTTTCATTTTAGAAAAAATTCTTGTAGCTCTGGCTTTAGACACAAGGCCTTGTGGTCACATCTCTGAGGCTTCCTTGGTGTGAAAAGTGTGCTCTGTAGAGTTACAGTGGAAGAGACAAGCAAGGCAGGCCTCACCAGCAGTCTAATTCCAAAAAGTATAGCTGGTTTGCATCTGTGGTTTGTCTTAAGCCTGTGAATACAGGGGAGTTCTGCAAACCTAGCTCAGCCTACCTGGAAGGTGCTTCCCACATCTGCCTCCTGTAATGACTGCTCCTAGTCTGGCAGCTCTAAGGCTAACTGTTGACTATGTTTTCCTGTAGTCACCACCATATTTCCTGAGTTACCATTTTGAGAAATGGTAACAAAGTTGATGCATTTATTTTCAGAAATTACTGACAGCAGTCCAGGTTCAAACAAAGCACTGCTCTTGAGGGAGGAAATACTTGCTGCTTGCAGACTTTACAGAGCGCTTCCCTATCTCAGAGCATTCTGAAATGACTTGACAACCAGTTTCTGTGGCCCTTTAAAAGGCTGTGTTGATGTAGACCCACATGAATGAGTAAAGTGGAAAAAGAATACCATGTTGGTGAGCGGATACTGCACTATTCAAGTACTGTAGTAAAAGGTGTCGTCAGTTTGTACAGCTGTGCTGCCTAGTTTTAAGTTGGCATGACACAGCTAGCTAGAGCCATCTGAGAGGAAGAAATCTCAATAGAGAAAATGCTTCCATAAGATCTGCCTGTACACAGGCCTGCAGGGCATTTTCTTAATTAGTGATTGATTTAAGAGGGCCCAGCTGATTGTGAGTGTGCTGTGCCTGGGCTCGTGGTCCTGGGCGCTGTAAGACTTGTTAGCCTGCGACCATAAAGTGGGGGAGGGGATCCCCCTCAGACATGGACATGGGGGTGATAGGGTGGGGTGGGAGGGTAGGAGGAACGGAAGGATACGAGTGATGGGAGAACAATTGAGTTGTAATCTGAATAAATTAATTTTAAAAAAGGAAAGGAAAAAAAGAAAGAAAGAAAGAAAAGGAAGCTGGATTGAGTGAGCCAGGAACAGCACTGCTCCCTGGCCTTTGCATCAGCCCCTCCCTCCAGGGTCCTGCCCTGACTTTCCTCAATGATACACTGTGCTATGGGACTGAAAGCTGAAATAAACTCCCAAGTTGATTTTGATTTTAGTGTTTTATCACAAATATAGAACCCCTAACTAAGACAATACCCATTTTGACTAAGGCTAAACATGCATGCATACTATATGGCCATCAGAAATGTAGCCTTTTGTTTAAGAATATACATGGAGGTGTGCAAGAATATTTGTAACTGCACTCCCATAATATCCTCAGACCAGGAGTGACCAGAATGCCTGTCGATAAAAGAGTGAATGGATTGTGATAGAGTCATAAAACATAATACTTTTCAGTACAAAAAGGAACAACTGCTTATGCACTTAACAGAATGGCTAAAAATCTTGGGAAGTCCCAGCTTTGACTTGTTAGAACTGGAATGTGTAGAAGGGTGGACAAAAAAAGCCAAACTAAAAGAAACCATACCTTATGACCCTTTCTATATAGTATATAGCGCCATTAGTTCCCGTCCGTCAATGTAGAGCTAGCCTGATGTCACAGGTCATGATAAAGAACATACTGCTGACAAGGGTCTCTTGCTTTAGTAGCACATTTATTACTTATGTTTTATATGTATGTGTGTAATGATTAGATAAAATACTGTTTTTCTTTGTGAAGGCATGTTTCCCAAGAGTCAAGTCAAAGATGCACTGCCTAGGGAAGGCCCTAGTTTTCCAAGGTATGCATGCTTTTTTACATTTTAAAGTGAGAGCAGTTCTAAGCAAACTGGTGAACACTACAGCAAAGAGCCTGGCTCAGGGGTTGGTTTGCACTCTCTGCCGAGCAGTCTGGCTTAGCACAGGACAGTAAAGAGCCTGGCTCGGGTTGGTTTGCACTCTCTGCCGAGCAGTCTGGCTTAGCACGCAGACAGCAGCACCTCATTTATCAGATGTTAGTTCCAAAAGTGAATTTTAAATAACTGAAGTCTGATCCATTTTAAACACTTTAAAACTATTTTAAACTATCTTAAAATGTTTTTTTCCTTGGTGATAAAATGTATATTCAGAGTAGAAAGTTTAGAAAACATAGAAAAAGGAAAAACAGTTGTAACCCCATTAACTTTAGACATAGGTGCTTAACCCTGGAGCTCACTGATTCACACAGTGCCTTCCCACACTGCTTTTATAGTACTGGAATTACAGTCTTGTCTTTGCAATATCTTTTGTTGTTAAAAATCTGTGAAAACATTTTTTTATTCCATCACATAACCTTGCCATCATTTATCTCATTATTCAATCTTTATATACTTATTTTGGTGGAGTTTTTAAAAGTAAATTTTGATGGAAATAATTTAAAATCTCTTAGACACTATTTTTTTTTTTTGAACAGTTAATGCCACATTTTTGTTCTTGGCACTTTAAATGCACTCAGGGTTCTTTTTTGTTGTTCTTTCTCTCTTCTTCTAGTCTGTGTTGCTCTAACAGCAGCATCCTGCTATACATTTAAATAAGTTTGTAGACAGTTTTGTTAAGGGACCGAGAATGCTTCCATCTGGTTGTCTTTACATCGTTAACCAGTGCTGACTTGATCAACTTTACCTTAACTTCTGTACCAACCCAATCACCTTGAAGCATTTCTTTTTTCTTTTTTCTTTTTTTTAAACTGGGTGCACACCTGCGTGTGAAGATTTTGACAACCTTGAGCATGGGCCCTCACCTTCCACCTCTTTGAAACGGGACCTTTTTTTGCTGTGGTTTGCTGCCACATATGCCAAAGGTAACTGGCCTGTGCGCTTTCAGGGACTGTCCTGCCTCCGCCTTCCGTCTTGGCTCAGGAACACTGGTATTGTAGACGTACACTCCCACATTAGGCTGTATGTGGGTTGTGTGGATTTGAACTCATGTCCTCACATTTATTTAGCAAGCATATTACCACTGAGCTATGGCCTCAGCTTAAGAATGGTTTTCCTTAGCTAGTGGTATTTTTATTGCAGAGAAGCAAGGCAATGGGCGTGCAGAGTTCTTCCTGCTCCTTAAGACACCTGTGTATTCTGTTACTGCTCTGGGAAAATTTTGGTAGAAAAATATATAACCTTTATTTTGCCCATTTTGGTGGTTTTAATCAAATACATGCAGGTATAGATATTTTAAATTTGGAAATAGATGTCAGCTATATCATGATAACTGTAGTATGTTAAGACCACCATTTAGAACAGAGTTTTACCTGGGGAAATATATTTCTCACTGGATTTTAAATATTGATTGATTTCATGTGTTGTTGTACCTCGTTCTGAATATTTTTCATTCCTCTTATTGTCTTATAGCTATGACTGGTTCCAGACAGAGTCTTCAGTCACCGTGGTTATATACACCAAACAAAAGGTAAACATGCTGGCGGAAACAAACAGTAAGAACTAGCCGAGTTTATTTATATGTGGGTCCCTCTCATCCTTTCCTATATTAACTTACTCTTCTCTACAACAACTCTGAGGTAGAAAGCACTGTTCCCTATTTTATAAAAAAGGATTAATTTGTGTTTGGAACCTAGGTATTCTGGCTCTTGCCTGGCAGATATGCTGTGTAGCCTTTAACGCTATTAAGTATTGTGTGTGGTTTCCAGTTAACTCCGCCATAAGAATACATCTTCTGGTATTAGAAAGACTATGCTGCTGAGGCTTAATATGCTTGAACTGCTGCTGGCCTTCAGGTGCCCCGTGTAACAAAGGTTGGGGAGCGCATTCTTTTATGGGGTCTTCAGGTGGCACTTCTTCTGTATTAGATGTTTCCAGCCGCATCTCCAATTCCTGCTGAACTTGCACATTTGAGAAGCCTTGTGGTTTTAAAAGCGGGTTCTGACAGCTAGAGATTTCTGAGAGTTGAAGCTGCCTTTATAGACGTGCAGAGCCTCATCTGAGCTGGGCCGTGTCTCTCCTGCTGCAGTGGTTTGACCACTGTGCTAGCGTGGCCAGCCTCTGCCTGATAACAGCTCAGCCCACTAGTCCTGCCTTCTTCTCCCTCTAACTGTTGTGTCCTTATCCCACAGTCCAAAACCAAGAGAGAGGCCCAGAGCAGCTGCAGGGATCTCAGTGGGGTGTGAAGTGCAGTAACTGGGGAAAGGGGACACTAGTGATGGATGATGTATGTATTCAGTGCATGTATTTCACCAAGTCTGCGTAGGAATTAAAGACTGTAGGGAAGTGTTAACGCAGAATCCCCCTGTTCTAGCAAGAGATCACACCCAAAGACCTTCAAGGTCTGTGCGATCCTGCTGGAATACAAACACACCTTTAATCCAGGAGCCAGAGGCAAACGGATTTGAGTTCAAGACCAGCCTGATATAGAGCAAATATCAAGTAAAGAAAAGCTTAGATCTCGGCATGGTAGTACATGCCTTTAATGCCTTTAATCCCAAACAAAGGTAAAGTTAGTTTGTAGAAGGAAGCACCCATGTTTGAAGATGATGTCTAGTTGAGTGGCAGAAAAGATTATGAATCAGAGAAGATTTGACAGAATGGGATAAGCCCAACTCTCATGAGAAGAGAGGAAACGGAAGCTACTTAAGAGGCAGCTTTACAGAGAGAAGAGGCAGTTTTCCTAGGACAGTAATAGAGAGTTGAGTTGTAGAGAGAGAACTCAGGTGAAGATGGAATGAGCCAGAGGATGAGAAGAAGCCAGAAGATTAGAGCAGATTGCTGAGTTAGTTTGAGGCCAAGCAGAGCAATTCTGGGCTAAGAGGAGCTAGATCAAATAAGTCAGCTGGGAGAGGAGTTTGAGCCAGAACAGTTGAGTAAACCAGCCAGCCCAGAGCTGAGAAAGAACAAGTAAGGGTGAGTGCATTAAGCAGTAAGTCTCAGAGGCTGAAAACATTCGAGGCCTGGGTTAGATTGTACGGAGGCTAGAAGTTTCCAGGACTAGGCCTAGGCCAGCAGAAGGAGATAGTAAGCCTCCCAGACAATTGAGCCAGAAGAATAAAAGTTACTTTTACAAGAGACATCTAAGAAATTCATTTAGTAAATTTTGCATGGGCCAAGATTAGTAGGTGCTGTACTTTTCCAGCATTACACAGTAGTGGAAAAACTAAAATGAAAACAACTAAAGATTTTGATTTCTGGGTCATATTCTTAATTTTTGCTACATTGTTTATCAAAAAAAAAAAAAATTCTCCAGCAACTAATAGGTGCTGACCAACGAATGCTCTATGGATAGTTTGTGGGGTTTCTGACTTCAAGACAGTGACCATGCTATATATTACACAGAGGAGATGTGTCTTAGGGTTACAGTGGTGCTCCTAGGAGGAAGGGAAGAACTGAGAACCGGAAGTAATATTTAGGTTGCTGTGAAGTAGTACACGAAAACTTCACTCATCACCTCACAAATGGGCTTGTTTGGGGCCAGTTCTTTATCCTTCTATTTTTGTTCCCTTTTAAGAATATCAGCTCGGACTCAGTAATCGTTGACCTTCAGGATGACTCCTTGAGAGCAGAGGCTGTTATCAGGGACCACTGCTACCTTGTCCATATTGGTGAGTGCCTTGTTCCCTTTCACGATAGCAACAGCACGCTCTGCAGTCGAGAAGGCTGTTGTCACGTCTGATCCTTTTATAGTTACTGTTTCTCCTTCATGCTAATAAAAATGGCAGTATGATCCTCTTTCCAAATTTAAATAATTAGGAGTCAAATGTGGTGTACATTTTTTATGACAGAGCCCCTACTCTAACCAATCAGATGTGGTCAGAATCCATCATAAAAGGCTGGCCCACCTTTTAAGTCTCTCTTACTTACTATCTATAAATAAGTCCCTGGAGGCTTTTGGTCACCGTCCGAGCATTCCTCATCTTGTCTATCTGTGCCTGGTGTGTATGTGCGCATGCCATGACATAACACGTGTGGAGGTGAGAGAGCAGTTCTGTGGATTTCTACCCTTCTGTGGGTTCCAGGGAAGGAACTCAGGGTGTCAGGCTTGCAAGGCAAGCACCTTTACCGACTGAGCCATCTTACCAACTCCTGCAGCAATGTGTTAAACGTAAGAACATGCAGTTGGTTGAGCAAAATACAGGTTAAAATTCTCATCACTTCAGAAGTCTGCTCACTACTTTGTTTTATTAATGAAGGGAAGTACCTTTAATTCTGAATTTGGTCAAATTTTATTTCTTCGTTTCTTTACCAGCTCCCTCCTTCCACCCCTCCTTTCTTCCCACCCACTGTAGCCTCATTCAATAGATGACTCACGTCAAAACTCTAAAGCAGCGTTCACAATCTGTGGTTCCATCTTTCCCAGTATGTTATAACTATCTCTGATCTCACTGTAGTCAAGGAAGGATTTTTCCTTCCAGCTGAGTTGTAACTAGAGCTGTTCCCAAAAGGACATGTGATTTTTCAGAGAAGGAGTCCCTAACCATCATAGTCTCCGTATAGACACGCATTAGGAAACGTAGTTCAGGGGGGGCTGTAACACATCGCGGGGTGACTGTTAAAGGAAAGAGTTTTATACCTCGTTGTTACTGTAGTGATGCAGAGGAGAAGTAAAATTGGGGAGCTTATATAAAGATTTGGGGACCTTGGCTCAGGGCTACAGCTACTTTCTTAAGATGTTTTGGACCATTGGCCAGCAGCGTCTTTCGGAGTCTGAGACTCTCCATAGCCTCTGGTTGGCCTCATGCCCACAGAGGAAAACATACACCTGGCTGGATTCCATGGGCATCAAGGCACTTTGTATGCCACAGGACAGATGAGGTTGGAGAAAGTGGGTATACATTATGGGGGGGGCAGGTGTCTCACCTGTACATATATAAAAAAGCAAAAATTCCAGTAAAAGATATGCAATTCAACATATGTACTGAAGCTGTAATTGAGCTGGAAACTTCTTCCCTGCTTTCTAGATTTCATAGGACCAGTAGTATTGTGCAGGCTACTGAAGGAGGTGCTCTCTATGAACTACAATTTCACCGTGCCAGGGAATAGTGGCATGGCTGCTGGAGGGGTAATCAGCCGCTCCCTGCTTAGCTTTTAGCATGCACCACAGAAGGGATCCCATGACTGGTGCTGTAAATCTGGCTCAAAACCACACGTGCCGTAGGCTCTATGAAGAAAATTACTACCAATTTTAGCTAAGTAGATATAAAATCAAACTGCTTTCTAAATATCTCTGTTCATACTCTACAGACAGGCTACTCTGACCAGAGAGGCTTCTAGTCACAATTAGTGGTGGTGAGTGCAGAGACTCATGGCTACCTCAGATGATCAGAAGGACTGACAGATGAGGCCTTAGCCCTAGAGAAGCCATTTTTATTACCCCTCCTAGGGCTCAGGGAACCTTGTGGAAGAGAGAACAGAAGTATTTTAAGTCCTCCTCAAACTATGGCACCAGCCAAGGAAAATATAGCAGTAAACTTCGAACCCCTAACCAGTCTAGCCGATGGACAGGACATTCTCCACCGTTAAGTGGAGAAGGGGATCTGACTTTCACACAAACTCTGGTGCCCCATATCGGACCATGTCCCTTGGATGGGGAGGCCTGGTGGCACTCAGAGGAAGGATATAAGTCACCAAGAAGAGACTTGATACCCTAGGAGCATATACAGGGGGAGGAGGTCCCCCTCAGTCACAGACATAGGGGAAGGGAGTAGAGGGGGAAAGGGGAGGGAGGAATGAAAGGGAGGATACAAGGGATGGGCTAACAATTGAGATGTAATATGAATAAATTAATAAATAAATTAATAAAAAATAAAAAATAAAAAAAAGAAGAAGCAGAATGAAATTTATTCTTGAGATGGCATAACCAATGGAATTATAACTCACAGCCACTGCAGCTACTTGTTCTGGATCTACACAACATAGGCCTTCTCAGTGTTCATTTCTAGAAGGGGGTTGAAGGTATGGTAGGGGCCTGTGAGACCCTACCCCTTGCTACTGCAGTATTGCCTTCTGACGGGATGTAAGCAAGTTGTGTACACACTGGTAAACCGATGCATAGTGCCAACGCAAAGATCACACAGACAACCATGGTCTAACCCAGAACGACAAACGAAACAAAAGACGTGATATGTGAGAGAGAGATTCGCAGGGAAGAGGACAGATGGACAGGGGAGGGAGGAAAGGGAGAGACGGTAGGGTTGTAAGCAGAGTACATTTATATACATATGAAAATGTCAAAGAACAAAACTAATTAAAAATTAATGACTCCTGGATGTCAGTGCTACAATGGAAAGACTGAAACAGTGTGGATTCAGATGCTGGATAATCATGTCGTTACAATGAGATTTGGAGCAGAGAGTGATAAAGCTGCATCTTGCATTCTCCTATTCTAGAATAGATGTTACTAAGTACAAACACCTGTCTCCTGCTAACCATGCGTCATAATACCTGGAAAGTGCTTGGTTACATATAGATTCCCAAAAGAAGGCTTTGAGGCGCTGAGTGGTTATTCAACTAAGAGGGATGAAAGAGCAGGGGTGGGGTGTGTGGGGTGGGGGTGGGGAGCTAAGTTGACTGTCTGACCTGTGTGAACAGGGCACAGGCTGACAAAGGGGCCTAAGTCCCAGGTGTTGCTGGCTCCCTCTCTTGTCTGCATACTTCTTACTCTGTAATATTGTCAGTCTGGAATGAAAGTGAGTTGACAGCTTGTGGAAGCTGTTACTCCTCAGCTAACGGAGCGATAAGGAAAAATTGAAGAACTTTCAGTAATTTGGAGCATTCATTTTCTTTTAGTCTAGTTTTTCTAGTCTTAAGCAGTTTGAAATGGTACATTTTGAACTTACAGGTATAAGATTGATTTTTGTGAACTGAATTTTGGTAATGAAGTTTTTTTTTTTTTAAAATCTCAGGGCTAAGCCATGAAGTTCAAGGAAAACTTTCTGGTAAGTACCAAAAAGAAGAAAGAAATTGTGCCTATATATACATACATACACACATACACACACACACACACACACACACACACACACACACACACACACACACGCACACACACGCACACACACGCACACACACGTACACATGCATAGGAAGGAAAAAGAAAGAAAGCCAGGCATTTGTCTTATTTTTCTTACATTGTATTTACTTTTATGTCATAAAATACATTAATTTTAAAGTATACTCTGCTTTCTGTCTTTTCCTATTTTCTTTTTCCATTCTTTTCTTAGTACTTTATTTTTTCCCTTTTCTCTCCCTTGAAAATACTCCTGTCTCCTTTCTGTTATGTCTCTCTGCCCTGCTGCTCACACGCAGCTCATAGGCACACAGAGCACATACCCTTCTCACAGAATCATGCACGCAGTGGGTGCCGGGGCAGAGTGCACTGAGTGGTGCTTACTGCGCTTGCCCGTGTGCGGTGTGGGTTCCTTGGCAATTTCTGGCGTCCAGGCTTCTCACACTGGTTACCATGTACCGTGGTTAGCTCTAGACAGTCAAGGAGCTTGATTCTAGTCTAGTGAAGTCCGAAATCAGTTGTCATCTGGTTGAATTCTTGCTGTTCATCTGTTTTAGAGTTCACAGGTTCACTGTGTGGAAGAATAGACTGAGCTGCTGAGCAAAAGTAGACTTTGTGTATTTCGGCTTTAAAAGCATGTTTGCCTCATCACATTTAAATCAGTGGCTAGAGTCTAGGTTTTATTATTGGGCCTGCGTGTGGAGCTGTTCTAGTCACCGAGAGAGGAAGAAGAGCATCTGGAGCATCAGAGACCAGCCATTGTGTACTCTTCCTGGGTGCTGACTCTTCTGAGAGGCCCAGTATTGTTCTAAATTCACTAACATAGACTTGTCCCTTTTAAAGATATTAAAAGGGAATACATCAAACTTGGTTTTGTGGGTCCGTTCACTGTGACAGTGTGTTTCACGCTGTGGCTAGATCTGTATCTGTGACTGTATCTGGGCCCCTTTGAAAGCCACACATGTGGTATCTGGCCTTGATAAATTGGCTTGAAAGAAGGCAATGTGAATCTAAAATGAACTGGATTTAACATCATATAAAACAAGGACCAATTTTACTAGTGAACAAATCTTACATCTTCGTTAATTGCCAGCCTCATTGTATTATATAAAAGTGGCATAGTGTGACTATAAAAAATTGGTTCTAAAATAAAATCTTACATTTAGTATTAGTGAAACAAGTGGAATTTCTCTTCTTTTCAGTACAGGTCATTGAGAATGTTGGAAAAAATAGAGATTGTTCTACAAAAGAGAGAAAAGGTTTCTTGGAAATGTCTTGGTGTTCCCCTGGAGAAACATGATTGCTTTATTCCAAAGAAAGATGCAGGTATGCAGTGCTCTTGTTTCTTATAGTTTCTCTAAAGGCTCAAATGGCATCTTATCTATTTTATTTCTTTGTGTGTGTGTGTGTGTGTGTGTGTGTGTGTGTGTGTGTATGTGTGTGTGTGTGTCTGCGTGCGCGCTCATGTGTTATACACGTAACGGCCTGATATGGAAGTCAGGGGACAGTTTGTAGGAGCTGGTTCTCTTCTACCACGGGGGTCCTGCGGATCAAACTGAGGTTGTCAAGCTTGATTGCAAGTGCCTCTCCCCGCGGAGCCATCCACATTTTTAAAAGAACAACTGATGTTTTTTCCTCCCTGTGTGACCTCTGACTCACAGTACTGTTTGCTGTTTGTTTTGATGTTTCATACCAGATGCTGCCCTTGATATTTCTGATTCTCAAGTGTCAGTTCATGTTTCAGCTGATTAGCAGCTGTGCATGAAGGGCTGGCTTGTTGCCAGTATATTTATTCCCTGTACAGCTGAGTGTTTTCTCTAAGGAAAGTCTGATGCCAATATTTGCAAGTCTCTGGAGGGAACGATATTCTCTCTTGCTCACCATCTTTTTTCCAGAAGCTTTATATGCAAGGAAAGCTGCAATTTTGTAAATGTGATTTAGTCTTATCCTTCTGCTCCCCCGTTTTGTTTTTGTTTGTTGTTTGTTTTGTTTTCCTAGAATACTATCTTAGTTAGCTAAGGCACTATAATGACTACTGACCATGTGGCTTTAAGAACAGCAATGTACATCGAACGCCTACTCTGATCTCAGCAATGGACAGGACATTCTGCACAGTTATGTAGAGAGCGGGGACTGACTCTGACATGAACTCTGGTGCTCCATACTTGACCACCTCCCCTAGGTGGGGAGGCCTGGTGGCACTCAAAGAAAGAATAAGCAGGCTACCAAGATGCGACTTGATAGCCTATGACCATATAGTGGGGGAGGAGGTCCCCCTCAGTCATAGACCTAGGGCAGGGGAATAGGGTGAAAGCCAGAGGGAGGGAGGAACAGGAGGATACAAGTGGTGGGATAATAATTGAGATGTAATATGAATAAATTAATAAAATAAAATTTAAAAATAATAAATCTTTTAAAATGCTAAAAAAATAAAAAGAGAACAGAAATATTTTCTCTTGGTTGTGGAGTTTATTGTGAGTCCATTCACAGTATTGGCTGGATTAGACATGTCTCAGGCCTCTCTCCTTGGCTTATGTGGCCTCTCTTGTATGTATGTGTCTCTAGCTTGTCTCTTCTTAAAAGAGAAGCACTCTAAACACCTATTTCCCTCACTTTAACTTAAGTACCTTTTAAAAGACCCTGTCTCCAATCCTTCCAAGGCTGTAGATGTTATGGTTCCATTGCTCTAATGGAGAGCACACAGGCTAATCTAGAGCATGCCCGACCCACAGACCCTGTGCTGCTTCTCTAGAGAGCAGTTTGTACTATCTTGTTCAGACTAGAGAAGTCCATTGCATGACTGTGCTAAGTAGGAGAGAGCTTAAGTAGGGTGGCAGAGCATCTGAGCCTCTTAAACACGCTTAATCAGAAACTTTCCAGTCTTCCTTGACTCTGATGTTAGCTGTGGTAGATTCTACTAGCCTCACCATATTAAAGGGATTTTTCTATTAAAAGACTGCCATTGCTGCTTTGATTGCTGGCTTAGGATTTCACTTTCTCAGATCTGCTAACGCAGTCACCTGCTTGCCTTGTTGGTTCCCAAAATTTGTTACTTTCATCTCTCCTGTTTTTTGTCCTTTTGGGATTATACCATAAACAACCCAGCATACACACACAGCCTATTACAGTCGTTTAGTGGGTTCAGATAGTAACTCCTAGTATTCATCTAACCATATTTTAATATTTAAAGTTATTGCAAACTATGGAAAACCAAATTAGTTTTTCTGCTGTCATGGTTCAATACAGAACACTTCTGGTCACTAAAATTATGTGGGAATTTCTCCTTACCAACAATTGCCTAGTGATTCTAATTGGGTACCTTATGGTCTAGATAAATTCTTTTTTCAAAATATATTTTATTAATTTATTCATATTACATCTCAGTTGTTAGCCCATCCCTTGTATCCTCCCATTCCTCCCTCCCTCCCACTTTCCCCTTACTCCCCTCCCCATGACTGTGACTGAGGGGGACCTCCTCCCCCTGCACGTATTGTCCTTGTCTGGTGCCATAGTTTGAGAAGGACTCCTGGGCCCAGATCTGCCCCTAGATCAATTTTTATACTAATATGAAACTGGTGTAGACCCCACAGTTTAAGGGCTTAGTCCCACAAACCTCCCCAACTTCGTGTGCCCATTTTAGGTCCCAGCTGTACCTTTAACAAACTGACATCAGAGTTTTCATTTTCCCCACCTTGGATTTAAAAAAAAAAAAGTGCTAAAGCATTTCACAGAACAAGCATTTATATTTAAGCACTTGTTTTAAAGGCTACAAAGGCTTGTGAAAAGAGGTGTGGAGCCTATGCATGGCCACATTTCCTCCAGCCACCCCTGGGTGTCCCGCAATCTTTTTAGGCTTCCCCTTTTTAGGACAGAAATCTCTCCTAGAGTTCACCTGTAGAGACTTCATTACATAAGTCTGATGGGCTGTGTGATTGGCCATTGTTGGTCAATTCATCACCCAGGCCCTCATCCAGAGTCAGCCAGAATCTACTAAGAGTTGCCTCTTTAGAACAAAAGGTCCTATAGCCCAGGGCATTCCAAGCAATTTGGAGTTCTGTCTCAGGCACGCCCATCACTAGGGAGTTACAAAGAGTTGACTCCAACTTAATAGCTGTAGGAGCTCTGTGTCAGAAACTGGAGGCAGTGGTATTTTTTTATTATTCCTCAATTATAAATATGCATTCGTAGGTAATTTGTTTGTATCAGACATCCAGATTTTGAGTGATGTCTTACATTGAAGGCTGATTTAGCCATTGTGCTGTGAAACAGTAGCAGAAACTATATTCCCATGAGGGAACGGGAACATACACAAGAATAAGATGAGACAAGCCAGCAAGGGTGAGCTATGTAATCCAAACATAGCACACATTAAGGGAGCCTCAAGTGAACAGACAGGCGAATTCAACCTTGAGTGAAGGAGGTCTTCAAGTGGTTTAAAAGTGGGATCCGTAGTGTCCACAAAAGCAGCAGTCTTCGGAGGGCTTTTGATGGAGAGCTGCACATCATCACTAGCTATTTGTTCCAGGCATTGTACAAGTTGTTGGGGAAACAAAATGCAGGTGTACGTGGGGACATTTGACCCCACTGTGTTTGCCATAGCAGGTGTGGGGGAGCCTTGTGGTGTTAGGTAGAAAGAGAACACAGAGGGCGTGGCCTGATCCAGCAAACCAGCAGAGACTAGGAATTGGACACGGCAGGTAAAATGAGCTCCTAAGAGGATGGAGCCTGTTGCCCAGGATTATCTGACTACCTAGTGATTGAAAAGGCCTAGCCAGCCAGATGAAAACCTAGTCAAAATCAATGATACTGAAAACCAAGTCAAAATCAATGATAGTGAAAACATGGCTGGCCTCTGTTTGGAGATGAGCGACCATCAATGAACGGTTTTCCTGAGGCTTTCTGTTAGCTCTTTTATCCCTGCTATGTTTCTTAGAGTCCTAAGCCACCATTAAAAAAAGAAAGAAACAGAAAGGAAAGAAAAACTAAGCAGCAAAGTTCCTGCATGACATTGGAGCCAGGCCTGGTGTAAGGCCTGCTTTGGAAATAGCTCAGTGTTTAAGTGACCGTTTTTGCTGACAAATGAGCAAAGACAATTTCTATTGTCACCATCCTTTTCTTACACCATGACCCAGCTGTACTGAGGCTGCATTTTTATCTTGCCGATGTATTACTGACTTGCTGTCAGCCCACCTTGCATTGACAAGGCAACCACCATTTGGCTCCTAGGTTTTGATATGTATTAATAAAATTACTGACTTTTTAAGATCAATATATTTCTTAGGTAAAGGAATTTTAGTTTGAAAACAATAATGTAAGTTGAAAACCTGTAGTACAGTGTGGCAGTTATTTATGGCCATCAAAGATTGGGATACAGTCAAACACATGAATCAGAAAAGGGAAAGTATTCCGTTGTTTACCTTGACTCCAAATGCAGTTGTTAATAGTTTCAATTGTGTGGTACTTCTGACTGCATTTTCTTCTCCAGAATGAATGGTTGTATGTACGTGTGTGTACATGGACACATTGGGAGCCATTTTATTTATTTACTTTTTCCTGTAATATAGAAACTTTAATTTAAAGAACTGACAATAAACAACTCAGAAAATTGGTCTTAAGTTTTTTTTTGTTTTTGTTTTTGTTTTTGGTTTTTTGAATCAGGGCTTCCCTGTGTAGCCTTGGCTGTTCTGGAACTCACTCTGTAGACCAGGCTGGCTTCGAACTCAAAGATCTGCCTGCCTCTGCCTTGCAAATGCTGGGATTAAAGGTGTGCACACCAACTTAATTCAGGGGGGCTGTAGCACATTGCGGGGTGACTGTTAAAGGGGTTTTATACTTCATTGTTACTGTAGTGATGTAGAGGAGAAGTAAAATTGGGGAGCTTATATAAAGATTTGGGGACCTTGGCTCAGGGCTATAGCTACTTTCTTAAGATGTTTTGGACCATTGGACAACAGTGTCTTTCGGAGTCTGAGACTCTCCATAGCCTCTGGTTGGCCTCATGCCCACAGAGGAAAACATACACCTGGCTGGATTCCATGGGCATCAAGGCACTTTGTATGCCACAGGACAGATGAGGTTGGAGAAAGTAGGTATACATTGTGTGGGGGGGGGGAGGTGCCTCACCTGTACATATATAAAAAAGCAAAAATTCCAGTAAAAGATATGAAATTCAACATATGTACTGAAGCTGTAATTGAGCTGGAAACCTCTTCCCTGCTTTCTAGTTTTCTTAGTATCAGAAGTGCTGTGCAGGCTGCTGAGGAAGAAAAGCAACAAGAGAAAATATTTTTTAATCATGTCATAATTTTGATATGTCAATAGCCTTGTGTGAGCCTTTGGGTTAACAGATGCATGTACAGGCACGCTCATGTATACATACCTTAAATTCAGGTTGAGCTGTATGAAATTTATGATATTTAATGTTAGTTTCAACAGGGCTTCTTAGTTGCTGACACGGGTGTATGGTGGAGTGTACATCTATAAGGATGCTTACTGGAACACAAAGAGCAGTCATTTCTCTCAAGCCTGGGACCTGCATCTGCAGAAAGAACCATTGTCACCTACCCTAGCCTTTGCCTGTACAGCCATGTTTCTGTAACTAACAGTAAATGTTCCACACATTTTACTCTCTAAGTTGTGTTTGCTCAGTTTAGCTGGCAAAAATCTGTTTTTCGCGAGATAACTTAGATATGCTTTTCTGTCTTGCTATCCTGTTTCCCAGTGGTTAAGAGCACTGACTGCTCTTCCAAAGGTCCTGAGTTCAATTCCCAGCACCCACATGGTGGCTCACAACCACCTATAATGTGATCTGATGCCCATTTCTGGCCTGCAGGTGTACATGTAGGCAGAGCACTGTATACATAATAATACATAAATAAATATTTAAAAAAGAATTGCCTGAATATGAAATCAGAACAATACAAACTGATGAGGCAATGCAGAAGTTAGAAATTCTGCTATGTTACAGTGTGAATCAGGAGTTCCAACAGTTAGGACTGGAAGGAATTAAGCACCTTATTAAGTGCTTACTTAAGTACAGCAGTGTTGGCATGGGAGGGCATAGAAGGACTCAGATTAGTGCCAGTCTTGCCACAGACTTATGTTTTCTGAAATTCTGTTGAATCTAGCCTTTGAGAAAGTTTTTTTTCCTCATGATTTAAGGCCAGTTTTTAAATATATAACCATAACTGAAAGAATCTGTTCTCATCCATCCATTTGTAGTACTAAAACATTTTATTTTAGTAGGCTTTAGGAATAATTTTTAAGACGTAGCTTGTCACTGCCATTTAGAAAACCACACAAGTATATATATATATTTTTTTAACAATACTAGTTAAAAGAAAGAGGAATCAACTTAATAATACTAATTTTAACATCTATGAGAATTATCACTGTCTTCAACATTCTTTTTCATCATGGTCTACCCCCGTGTTTTAATTGCTGTGTGCCTTTAGCATTTGTCGTTCTTAGTGCTTAAAGCTGTGTGGTCATTGTAGTCCTAGCGTCTGTGAGTGGTTTGGTTTAGAGCAATGACACTGTGCTATGGGAAGTTAAATTAAGCCTTTTCAGAATTAGTGGAGAGGGTGAATATATTCAGTAATTTAATTCTTGTTTAAGTATATACAAAGACTTCAGACTTGGTTTCAATGCAGTACTAAGCTAATGACATCATGAATGAGTTATTTTGTCCGTCTCCAAATTCTAATAAACAGTTGTGACATGTGTGAGGAGTTGACTCTCACATGCTCAGAACGCTTTGCCTGCAGTCAGGCCCACAGGTCCCTGCCTTAGACACAGACACATCAAGGCGAAAGGTAGCCTGACCACTGCTGTAGAATGGGACAAATTCTAGCAGAAGAGTCCTGTGCTGAGTGCTGTACGATATGGGTGTTTGGGGCATGGACACGTGTGGTACTTATATCTATATATTTTTAAATAGTTTGTGTTAGTGTGTTTTGAATTATTTTCTATAAACTTCATTTTTAAATGCCTAACTATTAGAAGTCCTACATTAGTTCAGGAAGTTCTTTTTAGGAATGAATGATTAAAAATTATAAATTAGGAGACGAGGAAATATTTATTTAGGTAACTGAACAAAACAATGCTATGGGACAATGTCGTCAGAATAGGATGAAGTTGCAAAGGTTGAAGAGACAATCTATAAATCTGTGCCTTGTTAAACTGAGTGGGAAGACAGGAAGAACCATCTGCTCTGGTCCTCAAGCATCTTGCAAAGGCCTTTAAAGTGGGGAAAAGTAACTAATAATTTCAGGTCATATCTCATGTCTCCCATCTTCCCAGTTGCCCTGTGACATTATGCAAACTTTTAAACTTCTGTTGGGTTTCATTTCCACCAGGGAAAAGATCTTGTTGTTTAAAAGTATGCTAAGGGTGAGAGGCTGGCCTTGACTAATGTAGTGCAGACCTTTAGTTCAAAGTTGCTTCTGTTCTTTTTCTTCTTTTTAAAATGTTTTTTAACTTTTACATATACATTTATGTTCTTACACATATATAAAATGAACTACATACAGCAAGAAAGAATATAAAACAATCAGGAATTATATTATTGTTAACGTGCATAGTGTTTTGCCTATTTGTATTTGGCAACCTTAGAGAAAACATCTTTTCTATCTTGGCGAGTCTACAATTCTGAATGTAAATCAATATCTATAATATCTCATCTCTAGCAACCTAAAAACATCTATCTAGACCTAAAACAACTTAACCCTTAAACAACTAAGCTTCATTGTAAAACTAAACTATCTGGTGTTCAAGCCCATCAGAGACTCAAGAAGGAATAAAATTAATTATCTGAGTAGACAAGAAGTACAAGTTAGCAGCTTCCAAAATGACCAGATGACAGAGACAGTTCGCTGCCTAGACAGTCACCCAAAACTCTATAATGTTGGAGCATTATCTTCAGCCTTCTGCCCCATTTTATCTGGCATACATATACGTGTGAAGCAGGAACCATTGAGGACTTGCTTATCCTGTCTTGGCAGAGGTTAGCTGTCGACACTGCCTGTGTCAAAGCTTATCAACTTTTAGGCAGAATTCTGTCTGTAGCAGAAATGAAGACATTTTGCCCAGAAGCTGGTTTGGCGCTTCTGAAGCCATCTCTATAAGGAGGTTCTTTCATGCTCATCATCTTCTCTGAGGTAGTCTGGGTATTGCAAGGAGTTAACCTGTCTTATTGTCAAAGGATCCTTAAAATCATAAAAACATCTTTAAATGCCATATTCTATAGGTCTCTGAAGTTTCTGAAGACCTTATCTAAATATTTTACCTTATCTATCTATAGAATCATAGCTATTTGTTAAACCTAGGGTATGTATTTTTAGGATGAAAATAGACTGGTAATTGACATGACCATGAGTTGATCAACTAACAATTAACTTGTATTACTTAATTATTCTAAACAGCCTGTAATAGCACCTTTAAAGTATTGGAAGTAAACCTTGTATTATAAGTGAGTTGTATGGGTACAATACCTCATATTAGAGTAGAAACACATATAATGTGTGTGAAAAATAATCTTAAACTTGAATTCTATACCAATATATCAAAATTAAACTTATTTTGCATCTATGCAAAATTCTATACCAGGGAACTAAAAATAACCTTGTTTTGTGAGTAATAGTTAAGGCCTTAAGTTGAGGAGTAGGTTCAATAATCTACTTTTTGTCCTGTCATCCCCATATTTCTATATTCCCCTTCTTTCTTTTCAAACCCAATCTCCAAACTTAAGAATGTAAGATAAAGGAAAAGAGAAAAAATCCTGAGTCCAATTCCTTTTCTCTCTGAATAAGACCAATAAAATATAACCAACTCCTAATGAACATAGATACCCATATCCCAAGAAAACACCCAAAACCCTACCTAGCTTCTCTTAAGGGAAATGGGACATCATTCTCTTTTTAAGACTTCTTCCTGCTGATTTGGGATGAATAATCTTCTCTTGGGGGTTTGCTGGTGTTTTCCATTTTAGCCTTGCAAAAATCCCATTTTTAAGAGTGAAGAAAACACTTTTCAGTGTTCAGGGACAAAAAGTTCAGTTATCAGCTTATCTGTGGTATTTTAGTGTTACCTTGAGTATGCCAGTATTATATGTATTTATAAAAAGATGTTAGCACTTGGAACTGAAGTTTTTGTTTTACCATCTTGAATTCATTTTAGCTGCTCGTTTTCTTAAGTCATCATCTAGTCTTATGAAGCCAAGAGCTTGACAGGTGAGAAATGCTGTTGTCCCCACAGCAGTAGTTTGTGCCATCTGCTCTGCAGTGCATGTTCATCCTGTCTGGCCCCACAGGACTACTGCAAGATGGAGTCTTAATTTTTTTAAAGTTGTAGGACCTATATTGAGGACATTCATGTGAAATTGTGCCTGCCTGCTGTTTGTAGGTTAAAGGATGAAGTTATCACAATCATGTTGAATGATAAGAATGCTGTGTCCATGCTCTTAACATGGCAAGTCTGTAAGACACGCTATCCCAGATTCCCTAGTGGGTTTAGTAGAATTGAAGAAAGGTAAATTTACATTGTGGCAAGTGTAGAAATTGTCAAGTCAAAGATGAGTTTTCATCAAGCAGTAAAGTCAAGTGACATGTACAGTATGTCATTAGATGGAAGCACTGTGGCCCTTAGGCCTGAGCAAGAGAGGAAGGCACCTGCCCCAGGGTTCCTTCCTTGGGGAGCCCATAGGGCTGTCTTCCATTTACTCATACCTTTCGAACATAGGGGGAATGTTTAAGACTAAGATGTGGGCACCTGGGCTTTGCTTTCTTCAACACCATTCTCCCAGGATCTGAAACCAAAATGCCCTGGTAAATGGCCCCAAATCCAGGTGTATCCAAGGAGTACCCAGGACTGTTGATGGAAGAACTTGTATGAGCTTGAACATACGGGTTCATTCATCCATCTCTGTGTAAACCTTACCTGGTGACAGGTGAGGATGAAGAAAGAAGAGGGTAGACTGGGGCTGTAGGCCTCAGCTGTCTCACTGTGATGCTCAGAGCAGCTGAAGAAGCTGACCTGGAGCCCAGCCTTCTTGGACACCACAAAGGCATGTGTTTTCAAAATGTAACACAACATATTACATGTGACAGGTTTTATTTTCCTGATGTATAATGTTTAACTATTTAGGCATATAGCATCTGAGTCTTTGGTTGTGTACTCTATTTGGAGTCCAAAGAAAGGTCAAGAGCACTGGTTCTCAACTATTGGGGTGCACTGTATGAAGGTTGTCTCTGCGTGTTTAGTTGTTGATTGCTGTATAGGCAGAGCGCTGAGGATTGGCCAGATGTTGCTAATGTTATTCTTATGGCTCATCACCAGCACCATTTACTTGATTTCTTTTACTGAAATCAGTGTGTGTTATAAACCTATTGCCTTCACCAGTCACTTCATAAAAGCTTATTTTTCGTTTAATCATCTAGATAGCTAAGATGTTTTATTATTCATATATACAAGCATAGACATAACATATTTTCCTTTCTTTTATCAGAGTGTGTTGCTTAGTCTGTTTAACAGTAGTACTATTGTTAAATTCTGGTACTCAACTTTCAAATTTTTTTCATTGGGAAAGAAGAAACTTTAGAATGTGGGCATCTTTATCAAATATTTTTCATATGTACATTTAATATTGTTGTAAATGTAAAGACTAAAATATAGAGTTACTTACAAAGTAAGTTTAAGAAGAAATTGGGATTTATTGTCTTGAGACATGTTTTTAGCAGGTATGAAGAAATAATACTCGTATTAAATTATAATATTAATTCTTTTTCAAATTACACATGTGGTTATACGTTTATAAAATAGCTTAGAAAATGGAATAAAAATAGCCTTGTAAAATTAATGAGTTTTAGAACTGTATAGGCATTTTAGTGAAGCTGAAATTCTAAAGAGCAGAATGGAATGTGGATTTTTCTTTAGTGACTAGTTGTATTGCCTTCCAGGCTTGTGCTACAGAAAGTGCCAGTTAATTTCCAAGGAAGATGTTACTCATGATACAAGGCGTTTCTGTGTGATGCTGCCTCCAAGTACTCACCTTCAGGTGCCAGTTGGGCAACATGTTTACCTCAAGCTCAGTGTCACAGGTAAGGGAAATAGAGGCTGGGGTGGGGCGGGGGGTGGGGCATGCTCTCCTGTGCACCCATCTGGCTTAATGTCAGGGAGCTTCTGGGTTTGGGGATGTGAGAGGTGTGTCAAACCGTGTCTGTGCTACTGAACACATAGAGCAGCCTGCCTCCAGTGAGAAAGAAGTGAACACAACAGTGGTCCTCCACAGGTGGTACCACAGGGAGTGCTGCTAGAAACAGACATGCGTTGTCGGTATCTCCAAGGAGCTGCCACCATGTATGAGACTGAGTCAATAAAATTCAAAACAAGTGAATAATTGTACATGGTTTCCTTATGTATGGTACTAGTACAAGAAGTTCAAAATTGTATCCTTGCTGTGTGAATTCTTTTTGCATTATTTCCTCCCAAGTCTCTTCATTTACTTGTTAAAATACCCCTATTCTTACTGATACCCAATGTTTTCTTGGCTTCTTGGAGCTGCAGAATCCCTACTTCAGCCTGTGTTTGCAGTGGTCCATCTTGTAGACTACCTTCTGAGATTTGGTAGATGGTGCTGTTAGATTTTTCTCTTCATCATCACTAATACCAGATTGCTATTCGTGAGCCCCTGTTTTCCTTAGCATAGTTTTAACCAATGAGCTTTAAGTTACATATAAAGTAATTAGTCATTTTTGAAATTTTAGTCTTTCAAATATTTGGTGATTTTTCTTTGGAATCTGGTAAAATCTGTATTATGTGTTTTCATTTACATACAAAAATAATACATTCTATGAGGTAAGAGGATTATCTCTTCATTCAACTGCAAAATTAATAATTTTAGAACATTAAAATAACTCAAAATATATAAAATTAAAAGTGAAATATTTCCCTCTCTTTCCCTAGTGATCTCATTGGTAACCACTTACTGTTGCTAAATATGTGGATTATAATTGGAATTGTTCTGCCTTTGTTATTACATTTCCATGGAAAATTTTTGGTGCCATTTTATTGTGGCCTATTACAAAGCTTTTATGTTTATCTAGATTCATTGTTATAGAGCACACTTAATAAATAAAAGAAGGACTGTCTAGATAATGATTAAGCATTGGTTTGTTAAAAGATACATGTAAATTAAGTAAAACATGGCTGTGGAACATCTCATTAGAGGTATAGATACATTATTCTAAGTACACAGTGATAGCATCATATGATTTGTCTGTTGTGTCTTCATTAAAAGCTTTTTAAATATTATAGTTTTCCTTGTTTTGATTTTTTTTTCCAGGTGCAGAAATAGTAAAGCCATATACACCCGTGTCTGATTCCTTACTCTCAGATTTTAAAGAACCAGTTCTTCCCCCAAATAAATACATCTACTTTTTGATCAAAATCTATCCTGCTGGACTCTTCACACCAGAGCTTGATCGTCTTCAGATTGGTTAGTAATGTTGGTTGGTAGCCGTGTTTGTGCTGTGGACTGGGTCAGAGGCCCTTTTTTAGCTCCATGTGGGAGCCTATTGAGCATCTTACACTCAGCATGTCTGCAGCGGAAGTCATCTCCTCTTGTCTTGTACTCCATGTGCTCCATCTTTATCATTTTGCAGCATCTCTGTTCACATCCACCCTTCTCTGGGGACTTGCTCATTCCCACAATCCAGTCAGCCACAAAGTCAGCCCGCGCTCTGAAAGCAAGCCTTCATCTTTTCTGTCTTGCCCTCTACCTGATCTCTCACACATGACTTCAGCTGGTGTCTTTCTCTTCATCTGCGTTTTCCAGTAACTTCTCCAAGCTCCTTGTTGCTCCCCAGCTCAGCAGCGTCTGGTGGATCTGCCTTACCTGTACTGTCTACTTCCCCCACAAGGCTTACTTACAAGGACCTGGTGGGCTCTCTGGCTCGTGTGTTCCTTGCAAGCCCAGTTTGTTATCCTTGTTCTTCGGTTCCTATGGGAACGTTATCTAGAGTGCCCATCAGCCTGCTCTTTGCCATAGTCCTTCTTCTAAAGACTCAGCAAAATGGCACTTCCATTATGAAGCCCTGCTTCTCCTCTGAATGGCTTAATAGCAGTTGTGTGTGCCCTGTTGCAAGCGTAAGCACACAGCTTGTTTGTAAGATTGGCCTTTGCAGGTAGAAACTGCCTTACTTGTCTTATTTCCAGGACCTAGCATGACAGTTGGCACATGCTGGTTTATCAGAAAATGGACCTTGAAAGACTGGATAACAAATTATAGTCTCTGAAGATGCAAGCGCTTTTCTTCTTGTTTCTGATCCTTTCTCTGTGTTTTCTCATTTTTCTCCATCTCATTTTGATCCTTTTTTCCTTAATGGCAGAAAGGTCTTTCCTCTCTGTGTCAGCATCAGCTCACTGGGCAACAGGCAGCCTGTCACTGAAGTCTTTATGTTACTTCTGAAAGTTGACCTAGAAATCCATCTGTAGTACGATTTTCCGTTAGGCCTTCATTACTATCCTGTGGTGGAAAACACAGGAAATTACAAGCACTCAAACATTTTAAAATACAGTGCTTAAAATAACTTAAAAATAATGAACAGTTTTGGTTTTTATTTTTCAAGTTCCGTTTTGGATTTCTGAATGTGGCCCTGGTGGCAGTGTTCTTATGTGAGGGGTTTGTACTGTCCTGTCAGCCGGCCACCACAAGAACGGGCCATTCATTTTGCAACTGCCCAAGTGCAGTTGGTTTCTGATCTCCCTAATTTCCTAGGATTAAACTCCCAGTGGCTCTTCTTGTGGCAGTTGATCCGACTTTTCAGCTATCCCAGGAGAAGCTTATGATACTTCCCAATGTACGGCTTTATAATACATTGTTTCCAGTTTCTCTCCTGCTAAGCTTCACCCTGTGGTCACTCGCCGTGTGTAAATAGTGTCTACCTCTACCTACCTTGTGTTAGCTACTGCTCTCTGACTGTGCTGAGAGAATCTCAACACAGTTGGGTATCTGATAACTACCTCCAAAACTCGTCATGCTGTAGAGACTGATGTGGAATTCACAGGTCCATCCTGTCACTCACCAGAGCTCTGTCCCTGTCTCCCTACTAGGTTTCTTGCTTTATGTTTTTTTTTTTTTTTCTGATTTTGTTTGTTTACTTATTTTGTTTAGGAGATTTTGTTTCTGTAAGCAATCCTGAGGGCAATTTTAAAGTATCCAAACTCCAGGAAGTAGAAGATCTCTTTTTATTGGCAGCCGGAACAGGCTTCACACCAATGGTCAATGTCCTGAAATACGCTTTGACTTACACATCCAGTCTCAGGTATGGTCCCTTGTCTCTGGCTACTGTTAGTTGGGACACTTTTTAATGCAAGGCATTCATTGTGCATGGGCAGTTCACTGAATGTGAGTAGCCTTGCTTTCATTGCCGCACTTGTCATTTCCTGTTCTACCCGCTCCTCCCCTACTGAGTATATTATTAATGCTTCTATCTCATTTCATGTTTTGATAATTTAGGTTACCTAAAAGCATTCACCAGGCTCACTTCGGACATTTCCACTTGTGTGTATTTTAAATGTAATAATGACCTAAATAATACGAGGTTTCCTTTTTTGTTTGTTTCCTTTGAAGGAAGGTGAAGTTGATGTTCTTCAATAAAACAGAGGATGATATAATTTGGAGAAGCCAACTAGAGAAATTGGCACTTAAAGATAAAAGGTATTGCACCTATTAACTCATATTGACATGTTTGTCCTTACTGGGGGCAGTTCTGGTAAACACATTGAGGCCAGCGGAAGCCCAGTTGAATGTCAAGGGTTTCTCAGGCCTCTAGTAAGCCCCGTCTGTGTGCTGCCCAGGAGAGGCACTGTTCACATTGTTGCACTGACTGTCTTCATTTGTTAGTTGATTGAGTTAATGCATATCAACAGCCCTATCGCTGATATTATCAATAGAAATTAGATCTTGTCGAGCTGAGCTCAGGGAGAAAGAGCAGCACAGTAAGAGCGTATGACATTAAGGAAAGGGAAAAAAAAAAAACAGTGTAGCAGTCAGCTGAAAGCAGTACAAATGCAAGAACATTGAGTTACATGGGCCACCATACTTTCTGGAGCATTTCAGCAGTCAAATATTTCTAAGACTGTCATGATGTTCTAAGTTGCACAGAATATCTACAGTGATTATTTATGTTCATATGGTCTCATCAAAATAAACTTTTCAGTCCTTGAGAAGCCTGACCACCCTTAGATGCCGCCACCCTAGGGCTCAGGACACAGGACCTTGACTGTCAGTGGTATGGTAATACTGCAGGGCTCTGTGCTCTTTGCTCCCACAATCCTGTCTACTTTAGTGAACGGTTCATAGTTAAGGCTAGGACCTGACAACGCTTACCCTTGAAGCACTGCTGTTCTTACTGGCTAAAGGCCCCAGCTGGGTACAGTTACTTCTATGAGGCAGCTGAGAGTGAGTTCAACAAGTGCCAAGTTCCAAGCTTTCCCACTGGGAAACATTGACCAGGAAGAAGTAGACCAAACCCTAGTTCCCATGTCCTCGGCTTTAAGCCTTACTGCTTCAGGAGGCAGGAGAGATGTCTCACGGAGTAGGAACCCTTGTTGCTCTTGCAGAGGACTCACATGGTGGCTTACAACTGTCCACAACTCTAGTTCCAAGGGATCCAGTGCCCTCTTCTGTCCTCCCCAGGCACCAGAAATGCACATCGTAGTCATATGTACATGCATGCAAAACACTCATTTATATATAAAATAAAATTTTAATTTTTTTAAATTAAAAAAAAAACCTTATTGCTTTGCTTCCTGGGCCTGAGTCTTTATCCTCAGAGTCAAGCAGCGGTGCCTATCCTGCTCACTTTGCTGTACCGCTGTGAAGTGTGGGGAAGACCTTGTAAATGTTTGGGAACTGGGAAACCCTCTCCAGGGTGATTAGAGTGTGCTAGAGCTCACCAAGGAGAGACTGGTTCGTGTTATTAGAGCGCCTGCTTCCCAAACATTGAAAAGAGTTTAGACAGACAGGAATAGGCTTTACATTTAATTGATAAATGTTTCTAGTAAATTTTTGTTGCAAGTGTTAAGTTCCTTAAAGAGAAATTTTATAAAAATTTAAGAGATTTATTTTAATGACTAGATAAACTCAGACATTAATAGGAGTTAATTTTGATGAACTGTTATGAAGGAACAGTGTACCCGTGCACATGAAGTGCCTTGCTTTTTGTTTTATTCTTCATGGTTGGGTTGTTGGTTGCTTAAGCTACAGTTCTGAGTATGTGTTTTTATTCCTACCTATACCTTCAGCAGCTGAGTGATCCTCACGACTGATTCAAAAATCAGTGCTGGTGGCTGGTGTGGCTGCTTTGACCTGGCCTGCCCCTCTTCTGCCCATCTATACCCCTCTTGCCCAATGTGCCTCTTTCTCCAAGGCCTCAGCATCCTCTGAGAGGTGGCCTTCTTGCTGCTCTCCCATCTCATTGTTTCTTTGTTTGTTTGTTTGTATGTATGTATGCATGCATGGATCTCCAAGACCTTTTATAAAAATGTGATCAGGTCTAGCCCTCCTAGAGAACAAAATGACCACACTCTATAGTTGGATTTGGAACATTTATCATCAGTTTTACTATAGTCTGAGACTTTACAGAGAAGTAGCAGACCCCTCACCTTCAGGGCTTCTGGGTGGATTTGGCTGATAAAATCCAATACAGAAAGTGGGAGTTGAGGTGCGGTGTAGTTAATGCCTGTTACACTTTCCCACAGTTTGACTTCCCTGCGTCAGGTTTTGGAGGACAAAATGGATTCCCTGAATACTTTCCTTTGTTTAACTTATTGTTGTATTATGAGTATCTTTAAATTCTCCGAAATTGTGTAGTTTAAACATACTGTAGACTTGGGTTTTAAATTTCCATTCAGTCTTTGGTGGAATAAGGAAGCAAGGGAAGGCTGGACGGGGCTGGCGTAGGATCTAACATGTGCTCTTCAGGGCCTTGCTCTTATGCTCTGGTTTCTCTAGATGACATCACTAGTGAAGAAACAGCACTTGCTCACCCTGTGACCTCTGGCCAGTTAGTCTGCCTGGGCTTCAGTTTTTCCATCTATAGAACAAAGAGAGTTTACCATCTACAGCAATGGGTGTAACCTTGCATTGTCACTCAATGAGTATGTGCCAGAATCTGCTACATGCCTGTACCAGGTCACACCAGAACAAAGCATTGTATGGCCTTGCTTTTCATGCAGTCTAGAAAAACAAGTGTCTTTACTTTCCTTGACTTCCTTGACTTAGACTTTCTCTTTTCTTTTTCAGTACAGTTTTCATGATACAAATGAGATTTGAACAAAAATTACGTTCTTACCCAGATGTGTGATTTCAATTAATTGCAATCGCCAAAAAAAAAAAAAATCAGGATTTCATTAATAACATTTTGAGCATAGCAAAATTTTGCACATTCTTGTTTCTCTTTAACTTTTTTTTTTTTTTTTTTTTAGCACAATGGTAGGCAAATAAGAGAAGTAAATTAGCTGATTACTGTGTAGAACTGAAATCCAAGTTGAATTTCATTGTTTCTCAAGTGAGCAGCATTGTGAACTCATGTGCCTCTGCTTAAGCATTGCCCCACCCTCCCCATCAGTAGTGGGATGCAGTGGCCCTGGGTGTTCTTTTGCTACTTTCACAGAGTGAGGTGTAAGGAGTAGGGCAGTACTGATGGCAGTGTTAGTTCTGAATACCCCGTTGTAATGACTTGATAGTACAAGTATTTTCTTCCCCTTCAAAGCACTCATGTCTGGTGTCAGTACTCTCCTTCAGATCAGTGGTCCCCAACCCGTGGATCTTGACCTCTTGGAGGATTAAAGGACCCTTTCACAGTGGTCGCTTAAGACTATCCTGCCTATCACATATGCAGGATTACGTTACGATTCATAACAGTAGAGACTACTGCTCTGAAGGGTCACAGCGTGAGGAAGGTTGAGAACCGTGCTCTACATAGAAGAGTGAGTGATGCATTGTTTCCAAGAGCGCCACTTGTGGGTTTCCTTACGTTTATGCAATTAGTACACGCTTACACAGAAAGAGCAGCAGAGAATAAAGAAGATAGTTGCTGAAATTTCTACTCCCCAGCAAGCAATCAACATTATGACCTATATCTTTATACACACACTCCTTGTTCTCTCTCTCTCTCTCTCTCTCTCTCTCTCTCTCTCTCTCTCTCTCTCTCTCTCTCTCTCTCTCTCTCTCTCACCTTTTTTGTTTTTATTTTGAAGGCAATATAGTCATACTGACTGTCCTTTTTATAACTGTATTTTCTGCTTATTGTATCTGATCATAGAATATATTCTGTCAACCTGAGTCTCCCTCAACATTTGACCACGGGGATGCTTCCATTCGGAAATGGGTTTTATTGTTACTGTTTTTAAGATTTATTCATTTTTATATTGTGTGTATGAGTGTTTTCCTTGCATATATTTAAGTGAACCACATGCATCTCTGGTGCCCAAAGAGACCAGAAGGCATTTGAGTTCCTAGAATTAGATTTACAGATGGTTGTGAACTACCATGCAGGTGCTGGAGAAAGAATGGGGTCTGCTGCGAGAGCAGAAAGCAGTTGTTAACTGCTGAGCAATCTCTCTAGCCCCTGAAGACTTTTTTCTTGATGGTCACAATTAGAAAAGGGTGTGTGTGTGCTACTGGCTTGTAGTTATTAAAGGCCAAGAGTGGCTCAAAATTCTAGAAGTGTGGGCTGAGAAGGCCTGTATTGTACCATGATTTTTTAATAAAAACAACATTGTGCTCTGTATGTGAACATCCCATAACTTATCTAACCAGCCCCTGCTGTATGTGGTAAGAAGGTCTTCTGTACTCCTGTAACTACTCAGGGTTAAAGTGCTGAAGAGGCACAGGTGAAAGTGTTCTCAGGCCCTGAATGCCTTTTGATGAAAGTCCTCAGCACAGAGCGCTGTCCCACCCAGCAGCAGCATGCGATATTGTTGGTGTCCTTAGTTTTCCATTGGAATAGAGAAAGAACGAAAAGAGTCCCTGGAAGCTCGGGAGTGCGTCACAAATGACTGGGTTTTTTGCATTGCTGTGCTGTCTGAAGATTGCACTAGCACACAGCCCAGTGATCCCATTCTTATAAGAGAAGATGTCAGGGCTTTCTGGAAAAAGAGGAGTCTGACCTGGATTTTAGGAAACAAATTAGCATTTCTGTGAATAGGAAAAGAAACCCGAGTAATTGGATTCTCCAAGGCCAGAATGTTCTGGGTACTTCCATGAAGAAACATAGTTTTTGCTCTCCTATTTTTCTGTACCTAGAAAAACTAGAAGGCTGAGACTGCAAGGACTCTGAATTGCCAATCGGTAAGCAATAGAGACCCTCCTGGGTTTCAGGAGAATTAATATGGCTGTGTATGGTGTATCAGACAGACCTAAGATCTGAGGGCCCCACCTGGGAAAGCGTGGTGGACATGTGTGAGAAATAGAAAGGAAGGGGAAGGTTTTGAAAGCTGATTGGGCAAGAGAGAGAAATAAGTTGCTAGATCAACAGATTATATATGTTAGAGTGAACACAGTTGGCCCCACTTTAAATTTTTCAATAGACTTATTTATTCCCAGTGACTTTTTAGCCTACTGTTAATCCTCCTGGTTAAGAATAAGACCACCACCACAATCTTAAGCCACATTTGAAGCAAGCTTTAATTAAATACTGGCCAAGAGGATGGATCTCTGACTATGTCCAGCTCTGCAGTCCCAGAAAATGGCCATATATCATGTTTTGCAGGGGCTTATAAAGACAAACCCACAACCCACCGCATTTCCCATAATGTCCAGTCAGGAACAAGCATGCATCCTGATGTGTTTCCTGCCCATGTACCTCCCAACCACATGCGCTCAAGCACATCCAGTGCAGATGGGTCAAACAGGAACTTATTCTTAACTGTACACATAGTTCTTAACCTATAAGGTATATTTTTCCTGTTTTCATCTCATACCACACACACATTCACAAGGAGCTAGTCTGGGGGTCCACCCCATCCTTTTCTATCCTTGTCACTTTGTGTTTTGTGGGTTATCTGAATTTGTTTTCAAGTAAACCTTTCAAGAATCCTTATCTTTTCTGGCTCTGTGGAACAAGGAGGAATTTAAAGATGGACCTCTCAGGTCTCCAGTGGCTTAGTACGATAATTGTGTCAGAAGATTCTCAAAGAAGACACCACGGTGATGCTGGTGTGATTTGAGACATGACATCATTCGTAGGACTTGCTCCCACTCTGGTTGAAGCACTTTTCTCATCCAGGACAGCAGCACCTTCATGGCAGAAAGGCATTTGGATAAAAGGTGGTTATAGTGATTTAATGAAAGAAGGTGCAGGTTAAGTGTCCCTTATCCAGAATGCCTGGGACCAGAAGTACTTGCAGTTTCGGAGTTTGAGAGTTTAAATGACTTTAAATGATCTGTGTTGGCTTTTTATTTATCCATTGAATACCAGACTGCAGGCAGGGAAGCATTATGTGACTAAGTACAAAAGGCATGAAAAAATGTATGCTGTTTACATAGAGAGAACTAAGTATCTATCTCATCATTGTCTAAGTAGAGGCTTGTAGAAATGACGGCACTGGTTGGTTAGCCTTCTTTAAAAGGCATATTAGTAAAGGAAGGTTATCAATGGCTATCCATTACAGATTATAGCCAATTTACCCCAAATTTATATCTTAGCAGTGAAAGGTTCATTGGAAATAAAGCCATAAAAGGCCATCTTTGGCCTTTAATTCATCATGGCAGAAAGGCATTTGGATAAAAGGTGGTTATAGTGATTTAAT
>OU015755.1:32928182-32944205 GCA_907169655.1 Acomys percivali | reverse complement strand
CACACACACACACACACACACACACACACACACACACACACACACACCAGTCAGAAAGAGTAGGAGAAGGGCAGAGAATGGATTTGTTAAAGGGATTCAAATGAGGAGACTGTGGTTGCAGTGAAGACCTTCCCTGGGGGAGACAGTATACATGTCTAGAAAAATAATGTGGTCTCCCAGAGTGAGAGGCTTGTCTGCTGTGTGGTAACCCTGTGCCACACGAGCCCTTCATGTGCATGTTCCCACTCTGGACAGAAAGTGCTGAATAGCGATCACTTTAAGCAGCCAGCTATGTGGCCTCAGTCTCTATTCGTGTGATTTCCCAAGCTGACGTGTGTTTCAGCAGTACTTTTTCCTATTCCTCAGCTTGAAAACTGGTGAATAAAGATGGGAAAACAAAGCATTTATTCTGCCCTTTGCAAATGAACTGGATTCATTTATTCTGCCTTTTCCGGTGTGAGCATGATGTGTTGCTGGATAGCCACGTGGACATGGAGCATGTTTTCTTTATAGAAACCTTCAGGAAGTCAGGGAAGAAAGAATGATGAAGTAGAATCTTAGGTTTCCTAGGCCGCTGGTGGCCGCTAGCATCTACTAAGAAGCAGCCATGTATTATGCCTCTTAGAGTAATAACATTCTGCATGAAGTAGACAAAAAGAACTGAGCCGGTCCGTGATGAAGCCCTAGGCCCCATGCACTTGTTACATGTGAGGAATGAGAGGACACTGACCCGTGCTACTTGAGAGCGCCTTAGGAGTGCAGCTGAGAGGACTGTGGAAGAATCCACAGTAAAAATGTTGTGGTTTTCAGCAAGGAAAGTGTGGAACATGGCAGAGGTGGGAGCAAAGGGAAAGAAGGTTCTTACGTTACGCTCTAGATACATTTAACGCGTCCAGAAGCTTGTCTACCATTTGCAAAGAGTGAATTATAATCAAATCTTGACTCAAATCATTTAAAATTAGTGGCATTGTGGAATTGTTAAAATTGAATCCTGATTAAGTTGCCAGTGCTGTATAGGAATTGTTAAGTTTCCAGGGTGATCATTGTGTTTTTAAAAAGCTAGCATGACTTGAGAGAATGAGGAGGCTGTGCTGGCCAGCTCTGATCTCATGTCCTTATTTCTAAGCACTTTCCCTAAAAGTCCTACACTTTTTGTTTTTCAGGTTGCTGCATGATCTTAGCTTTTCCGATGATGAGATCCACGGTTTTACTGCATAACAAAGAGCTGCCATTGTCTTTTAGTCACCTAGTTTATATTTGTGATTGCCTAGGGTTTTTTTTAAAAAGAATTTTTGTATGTACGAAAGGTTAACAAGAATCCAGGCTTCTGTTTCTGGAAAGAAGTCATGTCTCTCTGGTACAGGTTTAATTTTTACCATGACTTATTTTACTACTGATGCCTGACCTGGAATGTCAATCATGACAGCAGATGTATACAAGAGCCTTTGTGATGAACTGCAAGTTTCTTTACCACTGAAATGGTATCACTGTTCTGCAATAAACACTTGTAATTTATGACATGATAAAGTAAGCAATCATTTTGATCACTTTCTATGCTGCAAGATGTCTTCCGAGCAATACAGATTAAATGTTACACTGTACTGTTTACTCAGGAATTGATGGTGTATGTCCTTATTAATCTTAAAACATGGAATGGTGTAACTGTTGGTGATCTGGTTCTGTGGGTGTCCACAGCATTGATTCACAGTAGAATAAAATTATACCTCTATACTTTTAGTCCCTGTGGTGGACATGTGGCTGAATGTAACAAATGGAGTGGCTGTCTTACAGGGATTTTTATTTATATATTGTTTATTTTTTCAGAGTCTCACTTTGTAGCTTTGGTTAGGCTGAAATTTGCTGTATGTACTAGCCTGGTGTGAAACTTGCAGCAATCCTCCTGCTTCTGCCTCCAGGTGCTGGGATTGTAGGTGTGTGCTACCAGGGTTGAGTTTAAAGACACCAGGAGAGTTGAAGCTCCAAGACCCAGATGGTGGGACAAGAGAACAGTGACAATGCACCAACACATATACGGGCACTGAATAAATATAATTTAAATACCAATAAAAATAACGGAAGTGCTTCACACTTACAGCTTGGGATTGGGTGTGTTTAAAGAGCTTGCAAGAACACTAACTACTATCTCTAAGCCCAGACCAGAGGTATCCACAAAGACTGAAGTGTGGCATCCAGCCATGGCCCGAGATGATCTTATCCTCCTGCAGCCCATCCACACAGGTTGGGAAAAGAGGAACATTCTGTCCCGAGGCTTCTTCCTATGCTGGCTGCTTCCCCAGCAGCTGGCACATCAGTGGGGAGCTCTCCCTGCCTCTGCTGTAGGCAGCCTTCAAATCTCTTTAAACCTAGAATTTAGCAGACAGTATCAAGAGCTTTTCAGGAGGATGTGTTGAAAGCATAGGTGGCTGTAGCATCCCAGGATTACTCCATCCTAATCCAGCAGTGTTTACACAGACGGTGGGAGGAGTCCTAGTTTCCATGAATGGTTTTGTGAATAACTACCATCACTGAAAGAGTGGCCAACTAACAGTAATACAGCGTTAACACTTCCCAAAGGACCAGCATGCAGCTTCTGAAGCCTCTGCTGGCAAGTGGCTGGTTGAACATCCATTATTCATTCCTGTGTCTCACTTTTCCAAGGCAGGAATCCTGCTGCCCTGCTGCCCACAGGGACTTCAGCACCATGTCACCCCGTCATCTTTTTTCCCTGGAAGCAGGTGTGTGCCATCTTTTTTATTTGATTCAGTAATTCTTTGGTTATATGTTAATTGACTTTCTTTTATTTTTCATCTTTTCTAACCTTTCTCTTTCTCCCCCAGTCCTGTCCCAGAATCAGTCCAGCATCAGATTTCTATGACCATGTTGGGGTGTTTTGTTTTTTTGTTTGTTTGTTTTTTGCCCATTTGTTGATGAAATAATTTGTTCTCCAGGTGCTTCTTTTTTATATTCCTTGTACATTCTAGACATTGACCCGTGTCAGTTAAGTAGCCGGAAAAGATTTTTCCCCTGTTGTGTAGGCTGTCTCGTCACTGTTGGTTGTTTTGTTTGCTATGCAGAATCTTTTTAATTCCATGCAATCCATTTGGCAGTGATTTCTTAATCTAGAAAGTCATTGCCTGTACCATCAGTGGTTTCCTCTAGTAGTTTTGAGTGTTAAAGCCTGTGGCCCATTTAGAATTGATTTTGCACATTTTTTCCAGCCTCTGAAACCATAAGCCAAAATGAGCCCTTCTTTCATAAATTGCTTCTAGACATGTTATCACAGCAGCAGAAAAGTAGCCAATACATTGGGTACCTGTTGTGGTACCTTATGGTTTTAGGGTTGTATTGTCTTGTTGTGGATAATTTATAAGTATGGCCTAATAATTGTTTATTATTAGGCTTAGTTATTATGGCGGTATTGTCTAACCCACAATTAAAGACACAGACACCTGTTGTATTTAGAATAGTCTTGAGTCACCTGGGGCAGGGCAGATATTAATCCCCTAAGCTACTTTCCATATCTCCCCGCCAAAATCCCATGCCATCTGCTTCTAATAATTTCTACTGAGCTACCTTCCATCCATAATCCCAAAATACATGCTAATGTTGTCCATCTCCTCCAACCGTGGCGATCGGGCCATGTGCTCTCTCCACCTAACCCATCTTGGAGCGGGGTGGGAAAGGTGGGGGTGGGAGTGGTGGTGTGGGTGGGGTCCCCCTCCTTCTCCTCCCATACTTTCTTTGCTTTCCCCCTTCCCTAGATTCTCTCTGTCCTCCAAGCTCTGGAACCTTTGCTCCACTCCTTCCTTCCTCCTTTCCCAGGTGTAGGCCTTTATTCAGCCAAGCAGGGAGGCAACAGCTAGATCTTGGGAGCAGTACTTAGCATTAGGACAACCTCTATCACATCTCTTTCTGTGAAGAACGTCATTGGGATGCTTAATTTCTTTTTTAAAAATACCTTTTGGTTTTAATTTTCTTTTGCCACCAGGAAAAAAAAAAATCACAAGCTCAATGGCTTTAAATGGCGTGCTTGTGTTAGTCCCTGGTTCAGGATGACTCACTTGCATCCTCTGCAGAAGCACAGTAAGGATTGTGAGCCAGGCTGGGCTCTTCTCAGGCGACTCTAAGGACACCTGTCTTCCCAGCTCCTTCAAGCTTCAGCATGGCATCCGAGCATCTGTTCCCTGCTCTGAAGGGTGCCTGCTCCTTGCCGCTGCCGCCACTGCCACCACCACCACCACCACCCTTGGAGGCCGGTCTGCTTCTAGAAGATGCAAATATTCCTCCTGTTTCCCACATGGCCCGCTTCCAGCACTGCTGGGTTGCATCCTTCTCAGATATTAAAGCTTGAAATTCTTCCAGCCACAGCTTTCTTGTCCCAGCAGAGAAGGCCTATTGCTTTGAAAGAGCTCTTGTGTTTAGAGCAGACCCACCTAGGTACACAAAGTGACCTCTCTTCTTTGAAGATCTGTAATCTGTTCTTGTGCCATGTGACCCACTATAACCAAAGGTTGAAATCTTTTGGAGCCATCCTGTCCACCAGCTTATAAAAGAAGCATATTTGTCTACGATTAGAGGATTAGACTTTGTGTAGCTATCACTACAGGCCCTCACATGCATACTATAATTGCTTATTTGTATACAGGTACACGCATGCTATAATTGCTTATTCATATACAGGCCGACCACACCACCATTGTCTCTGTGGCCTGCACTCACAAGCCTATAAAAGCATGTCCCAATGGCACCCAGATCGTTGGTAGGTACAGACCACATTGAGTAGATGAGCCAGATTCTGTGTGCTTCACAGTTTAGAATTGGTGCTGATAGTTTATAAAAGAAAGAGGTGTCTCAACCATGTCATCTTTCAGTCTCATGCTGTCTTTTAGACCCCAAAGCAAAACGTGAGTGATAATCTATAATGCAAAAATGTCTTTGTTTGGTTAAAATTCCTTTTAAGTTTTTGAGTGGGGACAGGTCCTGTGTTGTGTATGTGTGTGTCAGCACATCTGACAGGTGGGTACACGTCCAAGTGCACATGGTGGCCGGAAGCTGACTGTGGGAGCCTTCCTCCAGCACTCACCGCCTTATGTTGTTGTTGAGCCAAGGGAACCTGGAGCTCAGTGTTTTGACTTCACTGACTGGGTAGCAAGCCTGCGGACACTCCTGCCCCTGCTCTCCCACCCGCGCTGAGGTCACAAATGCCCCAACACCCAGATTTTACATGCATGCCCACAGTCTGAACTCAGACCCTCTTGCTTGCACTGCAAGAACTTTATTGGCTGAGACATCTCCCCAAACCCCTTAAAATTATTTTCTGATGTCCATTCCCCATCATGGAAAGGAGCCTCTAGCTTGAGTCCAGTATTATTCATAAAACCAAATGGTGGAAACAACCTAAATATTCATCTGTCGATGTATTGATAAGAAAAATGATAGTATATGTATAATGAAACCTATTTGGCCATAAAAAGGAATGAAGTATTGGATGAGCCTTAAAACGTGGGTGCAGGAAACAAACCAGCTTTTACGCATTGCCACATTTATGATTCTTTTATGTGAAACCCTAGGAAGAGATATCTATAGGGATGGAAAGCTTAGGATTGTTTACGGAGTACAAGAGAAAAGATGAAAGGTAAGGGCCTGGTTTTGGGTTTGACTTAAGTTATTTAAAGTTGGCATGTTTGTGCATATGTGCTCAAACTTAAGATGGTATTGTGTGGCATGAGAGCTATACCTCAAAAAGGAATGCCTTTAGATAGGCTAGAAAGTACAACTGATCAAGCCTTAAGCCGTCTTAGAGTGAAAACTATGCAACCAGTCGCAGCAGGAGGAAGCAGCAGCATTCTTACAGCCCCCAGTCTCTCTCTGGACTCTGGCATTTATTCCCTCTCCAGAGTCCTCAGAATTAAACCATCTGCAGCTGGCAAAGAGCCCCTCTCAGAGCCCACACAAGACAAAGAGTTTGCTGCTGTCGACAGTCTGAAGCAGCCCCACACTCCACGCCTGGGATTAAAACAAAAACATGATTACATAACATAACTGAGTTTTTAAAGATGCCAGAACTTTCCACTACATCCCAGCCTCTCTGTTTCTCATAAAACCTTTGTATCGAAGTGAATTAAAACTAGTTCTGCCCATCAAATCATTGGTTAACTTTGAGTTGTTATTAAAAATCTGAGAAGACTCTAAACAAGGGTCCACTGGCCTGCTTCATTCAAACTATGTGTGCATGTGTGTGTGCATGCATGCTCAGAGGACAACTTGCAGGAGTCTGTCTCACCTTCCAACATGTAGGTCTGGGAGGTTAACTCAGGTCTGTTGACAAATGCATTTACCTACTGAGATTATCTCTCTAGCCTGGGCCTAGCTCTTAGAGGTAATCTCTTCTTCACCTAAGGATTGTTAACTCCCAAAATAAGTGTAGATGGATCAAGAGGAGCTAGTCAGGGCAAAGAGCATCTGTACTACAGGGCTCCTAAGAGAGGCTCTATAACACAGGAGCAGACTGTCCTGGCTTCCAGTGCACATGCCTTTGGCTTTTACCAGTGTCAGAGGCCTGGGAGAAAATGTTCAAAACCAAGCTGTGTTATTGAACTGAGTGGGACATGTTGGCACACACCTGTAATTCCAGCTCTGGGAGGCCCATGAGTGCAAGGCCATCTTGGAATGCATAGTGATCTCAGGCCAGCCTGGGCTACATACACCTTGCCTGAGGGGCAGCTGCTGCTGCTGCTGCTGCTGCTGCTGCTGATGATGATGATGATGATGACGATGATGATCTGTGCTGCACTAAATAAAACTATAGCATCAAAGTGTCTTTTAATATTAACTGGCTACAAATTAGAACCTTCTGTGTTGGCCCCTCACTGGAAGAACTGTCCTGATTGCCTTAACTGCTGCCTAAAACCCATTAGATCAGTGCCTCTCCAGGAACCTTCCAGGTTTTCAGTGCCCAGCTGAGACTGCTGACACACCCAGCCTTGTGGACTGAGTGACTGTGACTAGAAGACTCTCGGCCCTCTCTGCAGTGTCGTCAGGCAGTGGCTATGGACAACTCCAGTGCTGGGGCATTCAGCTTTAAGGACCAACCAGCTCCTAGTTAGTAAGTTCTTTGGGGTGTGTGTGTGTGTGTGTGTGTATGTGTGTGTGTGTTTGCTTCTGTTGCTTTAAAGAACGTCAACTAATACACTAAGTAAGTTCTGGAAACGGAGTCGAGAGGCGTGAGCGTGGATCTCCAGGTGTCACTTTGAGAAGGAAGTAGACCACTTTTCAGCCAAAGAACAAGGGCAAGGACAGTTCATGTACTCCATCTGTTTCTAAACACCAGTCTGGACCAGTCTCAAAAATAAGTAAACTCTTAAAATCCTTATAGGATTTATCCAAACTCTACGGTCAAGACAGACTCCTCTATTCCCCGGCTCTTGAGGCCAGCTCTGCTAAACTATTTAGTTCCTAAATTTCCTGTGTAACTGCCCACCTTCTTAAGGCACTGTCTTGAGGACTACATACATGTTGGTCTGTAAACACACTACGCCTACCCCTTCTCAAAGGATGACTCGGTACTGGGCACCTGCTAAGCCCAGGTGAGTTGCACACCCATGTACACCCTTGCCTCCCTGAGACCCGGCACTACCCAACACCCACACAGTGGAAATAAGTGCTGCAGGGAACTGCACTTGTTTCTTACTCCGGTGTCCCAATTCTGACTAGGGGCACCAATAGAGAGAAAGTATTCTTTCTCCCTGTTAGTTTAACCATACAACGGAGAGCCATCTGGGTGGCAGGAAGAAGAGCCACAGGTGGGCAGAGAGATGCCCTTTAAACAGCTGCACTGACTCTGAGCCCTCTCTTTGATGGCAGGTAGCATGCTCCCCCCTTTTAACCATAATCTTGCCTCGGGAAACTGCAGCCGCTCATCCAGCTTTTAAAGATGGTGCTACATGCCCATTCTTGAACTTCCCAGCAGAGCACATGAGAACCTTTGCAGAAACAATTGTTTAGAGAGAAGTGGAAGCAAACATTACAGCTTTCCCCACTTCGGAGGGTGGGAGATGAGACTTAAAAACAAGAACTTCTGCAAATTAAGCTACAAAATAATATACCTGTGCAAAAAGTATGCATGCATACACACAAGCGCAGAATGTTTCATACCCTTACATTGTAGCCCAGGCTGCCTGCAGATGCTCTGTCTTCCTGCCTTTGCCTCCAAAGGGCTGAGATTACAGGTGTGTGCCCCACTAGGAAAGTGTACTTTCTCACAAACCAGAAGCTCCATACAAATTCATTTCAGCTATCTATGACTTAAATTGAATTTGTTAACATGGCTCCTGGTAGCCTTGTGGCTTTAATACAATTTTCTAGTATTCAATTAGAAATTGTCAGAATTCAAATCCACAGTCCTGGTCTTTGAGTTGCCTGTGTATGTCTCTGTATTTCCTTGCAGCTGACAGTATACCTGCACGTTGCCCATGCCCATACCTGTGTACTTATGAACGAACCCAGAAAATGGCAAGCCATAAATTCTTTTTTAATTAAACAGTTTTCATTTTTACATATACGTTTATATTATTACACATATACACAATAAACTACCTGTAGCAAGAAGAATGATGACACAGCAGGAATTATATAAATGTTACATTCTTAGTGTTTTGGCTATTTGTATTTGACAGCCTTGAAGTAAACATCTTTCCTATCTTGGTGAGTCTAAAATTCTGAATGTAAATCAATCTCTATCACATCTTGTCATTATCAACTTAAAACATCTATCTAGACCTAAAAACATCTTAACCCCTAAACAATTAACTTCACTGTAAAACTAAGCTACCTGTTCTTCAACCCCATCAGAGACTTGAGAAGGAATAAACTTGATTACCTGAGTATGCCAGGACTGCAGGTTAATAGCTTTCCAAATGAGAAGATGACAGAGACAGTGAATAGTCCCCCAAAATTCTCTATAATGTTGGAGCATCTTCTTCAGCCTTCTGGCCCAATATATCTGACAGACATATTTGTGAGGCAGAAACTACTGAGGACTTGGTTACCCTGTCTTGGCAGGGTTTGGCTGTTGACTCCGCCTGCATCCAATCTTGCACTTTTTTAGGCAGAATTCTCTCTGTGGTAGAAATGAGGACATTTTGCCCAGTGGCTTGTTTGCCACATGTGAATCCATCTCCATAAGGAGGTTCTTTGATGCTCATCATCCTCTTTGAGGTAGGCTGGGTGTTGCCAGGAGTTAACCTGTCTCATTGTCAGTGAATCTTTAAAATAATAAAAACATTTTTAAATGCCATATTCTGTATTTCTCTGAAGTTTTTGAGGACCTTGCATAACTATTCTACCTTATCTTTCTGTAGAATCATATCTATCTGTCATACCTAAGATGTATATTCTTGTGATAAAAGTAGACTAGTAATTACATGACCATGAGTTGATCAACTAAAATTAATTTGTATAACTTATTTATCCTAAACAACCTGCAATAGCACTTTCAAAGTGTTGGCAGTAAGCTTTGTTTTATAATTGAGTTATATGGGTACAATACCTCATATTAGAGAATATATATATTGTATTTGTGTGTTAAGAATAATCTTACATTTGAATTCCATACCAGAGTATCTAGAATTAAACTTATTTTTCATCTAGATAAAAAATTCTATACCAGTGAATTAAAAATAACCTTGTGAGTGACAATTGAGGCATAAGTTGAGGAGTAGATTCACTAATCTATTTTCTGTTCTATCTTCCCTATATATTTCTATATTCCTCCTTCTTTCTTTTCAACCCCTATCTCCAACCTATCTCCAAACCTAAGAATATAAGATAAATGAAAAGAGACACATCACTGAGCCTAACCTAATTTTCTTTCTAAATAAGACTAATAATAACTTGTAACCAACTCCCATTGATAATAACCCTCTATAGCCCAAGAGAGCAACCAAAAATCTACCTAACCCCCTTAAAGGAAATGGGACATCACTCTTAAGGTTTCTTCCAGCTGATTTGGGATGATTATAGCTTTGTAGGGGCCCAAATAAAATTGGGGAAATGGTTAAACAAGCTAGGAATAGCATTTGTGGTCCAGTTTCTAAATGTTGAGAAATTCCAGGCTTAATTAGAGTCCTGTGTGAGACAGTCTGAAATGTTGCACCAATTGGTATTGGAAGCTTTCCCAAGCCATAAATTCTAACCATTGAGTCTTGAGTGGCATTGTTACCCACCATTTTAATATTATAGGAACCAAACTATTGAATTTCACACATGCAGATAATTCAGTTTTGTGAACTTATATTGCAAATATTCCTTATACATTTAATAAGGACATTTTAGAGGGGTTACACTTAAGAGAGGCAGGTGGCTAATGACACAAACACGGACATGAAAGTGTAGACACTTTCGGATGGAGTTGAGTGAAATTCAGGCACCATCATAGAAGGCACAACTCTCAGTGTTAAGGCAAATAAAACCCTGCAGCTTTGTGTGTGCTTGGCTGTACAGGGCAACAGACTACATCAAGTACCTTTTGTCCTTTGTTTTTCAAACACCTAGGCCTTGGAGGTAAGGCTGAGAAAGAGCAAACAATTTTTTCCCAATCAGAGAGTTACACACTGATTTCAGATGCTGTCATTGGCTGTATCAGTCCATGGGGATTGCGTGTTTGCTGTCATGTCTTCAGAGGCAGCCTGTGTGGACCCCTGCCCACGTCTGTTTCCTCCCGTTTAGAACATGCTGTGGAGAGCAAGTATCTGCGCTTCACAAAGGCTGTTTAAATGAGTCTGCAGGAAAAGCCTTCTAATCTGCAGGAAAAGCCTTCTGAATTTTCAGTGAAGCACTTTCAGATGTTTGTTATGATAAAGACTTCCCACTTTCTGATCAAATTAATATTTTATTGGACAAAACTTCAACAGGCAATTTGAAGCTAGTCCTGAGAAACAAATCAGAAAATCCCAGCAAAGCATCTGGGCTTATTTGCACCGTTACAGTTCATGTTTTATTTATATATACACTTACATTTAGAACCTAGGATTTATTATTCCAGGCTGTGTGTGAGGTGGGACCTCTGCATACAAGTCATTAAAAGGGAGATGCAGTGGCTCCCGCCTAGGCCAGAGATAAGGAAGCATCCCAGCCAGAGCTTCTTGCGTTCATGGGTGTTTTGGGGAGCACACTGAAGGGACACTGGCCCACTTGAGCATGTGACTCTGGCAGGCCTTGCCCTTCTCCCTGATTCTGTCTGCCTTGCCGAAAACCATAAGATTACATTCCTAAAGCTAGCCACCAAGGTCTGTTTGTTCATTTGGCCACTTCCTCCCTCTGTGGCTAACTACCGAGGTCCAGCTATCAAAATATTGAAAGCCAGCAATTAAAAGCCACCTTTAGCTCTCCTAGTTAACAAGCCCAATTAAAATTAAACACCTTATCCTAACACTGCATTTCCCCTTTTGCCTTTATAAACGTTTGCCTGTGGCCCACGCCTGCCTCCTCTCTACCCAGAGGCAGTCCTTTGTCCCACTGTGGGGCAAATGCCCCTCCTCCCTCTCCCCTGTTCCCTTCCTGTGGAAGATTTAATACGAATGGCTGATATTTATGTAATACTTTTTGATTAGGAAATTCGACGGCCCTTCAGCAGGCAGACAGACGGGCAGCCTGGGGAAGCAGTTGTTTAACGGCACAGATAGGTGAGTGTGCTACTAACTGAATGACACCCCCAGCCCACCACGGAGGGCTTAATGTGGAGACGTGTTTGTGTGTGTGTGTGTGTGTGTGTGTGTGTGTGTGTGTGTGTGTGTACTGAGATCTCGAGATCTTCCTCTTTCAAGAGGCTAATGTGCTAATGAGTGAAACATATAAAGATAAAATTGATAGTTCTAAATTTGTCCCATACCTGGTTTTTGTTTGTTTCTTAATTTTGTTTTTGGTAAACTGAGGTGGGTGCAAATATTACCATTAACTTTTTTTTTTTAAAGTGTTTGAGTTACTTACTATACATAGAAGTAGCCTGCATGTTATTTTCATTCTTTTATCATCCTAACCTGATTTTGATACTGAAGTTATATCAGCCACGTAGCATGTGTTCGGGTGTGTAATTGTTTATTTCTGTTATAATTCACCCAAAAGACATCTATGTGTTCCTTCAGTAGCTAGTGCATATCACTTAAATAGCTAGTGCATATCATTTAAATAGCTAGTGCATATCACTTAAGTAGCTATTGTATTGATTTTTTTCTGATGTTGTGGGCATATTTTTTAAAACCTTGATTAATTTTCTTTACTATTTTAAAGTCTATCTGGTTTTGTGTTTTCCCCTTTGTTTTGCTAATGTATTATTTATTTAGAAAACAACTTGCTTCATCTAACCTTTCTAATAGAAATTATTCAAAGTATTTTCTTATTTCTAAGGGCCAAGAGTGTAACTCAGGGATAAAGTTCTTGTCTACAAAGCAAGCAAAATGCCCTGGTTTCAGCCCCCAGAATGACAGAAACGCATGTGCACGTACACACAGAGGCAGAGAAACAAACAGCTGTGCTGTTGCTGCTGTCATGCCTGTTTGTTGGTGTTTGGTTGTGGTCTTGCTTCCCTGAAGCTGAGGCCCTCAAAGACACGTCTCCTCTGTGAAGACTGAATCTCTGGCTTTGTCAGTGCTTCTCAGTTTTGCTCCCATTTTTGTTTTTGTTTCTGTTCTCTACTGTGCCGCTCGCTGGATGCCTGTTCTCCCTGAGAGATGGGAGGGGGAGGGAGAGTGTGTAGTACCTTTGAATTAAGATTAAACTAAGAAAAACAGAGGCTGCCATTGCCCCGAGGAGTGCCAGGCTCAAGCTCATTTCTGGTTGTTACTGTTTTGTTCTTTTTCAAAAAATTTTTTCTTTCCTTTTTAGTTTATTTTCTGTGTATGAGTCTCTCGCCTGTGTGTATTTTGGTGCACCGTGTCCACAGGGTGTCAACAGAGGCCAGAAGAGGGTGTCAGGTCCCCTAGGACTGGAGTGGCAGGTGGTTGAGAGCTGCCAGATGGCTGCTGGAGATGAATCCCAGGTCCTCTGCAGGAGCATCCCACATCTCTCCTACCCCTCCAGGAAAAGTGTGTCAGCTTTAATTTGCGCTGTTTGCAAAGCCCTGCAAACTGTGTTCTAAAGGAATGTCCTAAGGGAACATTAATTTTTCATTGCACAACAAACTTCTATGTACTATCAGGAGCAAGAAGAAAAGGATTTTCTGTTTTCCTGAAGCGCTGTGGTTTGCAGGTGAAGGAAAAGAAAAGAACTCAGCAGATGTTTGGACTCCCCAGACCACATTGCTTCCCTTACCTCGGAGTAACTGCGGGAACCTACCCACTTGGCTTTGCAGGGTTAGGAGGGAGGGCGATGTCCTGCTTCCCTGATCCTAGACTGTGACATTAAGGAGCGTATGTGGCCTGCTCTGAGGGTGTCCTCCCTGGGCTCCCATCCAGAAGGCGGAGAGCCGTTCTCGCCTGTCAGGCAGGGGCTTTTAAAGGTAGTAAGGGAACTGGTAACAGGAGCAGGAGAGATGTTGTTTTAGATTATGAGCATTGAAAAATACATCTAATGGGTTTAATATTCGAGCCGAGCTTTGTCAGAATGTGGGATGTTGATGGTAAGAGTTGGAGGCAAGCAATGGAGCATGGCGGGGTGTGGGGGGGTGTCTGCGGAGCAGTTTGGAGCTGTGTATGTGGAGGGGCATGGCCAAAAGAATGACTCCTATACGAATGAGGTGGCATTTCAGAAGGAAGCAGGGATGTAACTTGTGCCAAGGTAACTGTGGGCTGGCTCCTGAACTGAGATGCTCACTGCAGGGTTTGGGGAAGTGATAGGGACAGCTGGAGAGCAAGGGATGGTCATCATTTCTCTGAGAGTGACAGACCAAGACTCTGAAAAGTTCAACCTCATCCTATGTTTTCCAGGTGGCCCTCAACCCCTCCTCACACACACATACTCACATCCCCACACACAGACATACAGACACATACTCACACAGAGACACACATCCCACACACGGATACATTTCGCGGTTTTAAATTGCCACATGCCCTAGGAGGCAGGCCTTCCCACTGCTGGGCCCAGTTTCCCTGTCTGTGATATGACGAGGCTGATCCAATCTGTCTCCACACTTGCCTCGGCTCTGGCCTTTTATGCATCTGTAATTGCTTCGCTCAAATTGTTTTTGTGATTTGCAAGAGAATCGGATGATATTCCAGCGGACTATTATGGTTCTTTCAGAAGGTTAAATTGAAATAGTCATGCTTGGGCATGCACAGCTGCCTTTGCAAGTTCTGATTAGTATGGCTGAGTTCTCCCTTCCTAAGCACTTGCAGCTGCCTGGCCCTGCTCACCCTCACTACAGCACTCTGCACTGCAACAGTCCTTTGGGCGGTCGTGACACTGCCAGGGGGCTTGCCTGGTGGCATGCTGACCCTCGGGAATGGGCTCTCTTCCTGCCATAAGCAAACAAGATAGCTTTAAATCCTATCAATAACAGATGATAAAAGCCACACAATACACAAAAGTAGAAATCAATAAAAAATATTCCATTCAGAGATAATCTATGCTTAAGGTGCCAGTGATAATTCTAACATGTTTTCTGTATGTAGATACTTATATATTTAATTTATGGGATAATGTAACAGGATTTGCTGCATGTGGCATTACAACATGGATGACATAATACTTTTATAATTTACAGGATGTCATTTTAAGCTTTTGTTTACATTTATTTTAGAGTGTTTTAATGGGAAATAATATTTTTTTAATTTGACTTTTACTGATTGTTTGTGAATTTTACATCATGCACCCCAATCCCACTCATCTCCCCATCCCTTTGTATACTCCCTCTGCCCTGGCAAACCACCCTCCGAGAGAAAAAAATGTTGTGGGAGCTGCAGTGTGTCACAGTGTGTCCCACATTATGCCCTTTCATCCACACAGCGTTACTTGCAAATGTTCACTGCAATGTGTCATTGGTCTATTCTTCTTACATTTAGGAATTACTATCATAAAGAGGTAGACTAGAAGGTTCACTTTCTGTTTCTAAAGTTGTATTTTGGGGGTGAGGACATATCTCACTTGGCAAAGAGTTTGCAAGGGCCTGAGTGCAGTCCTCAGGGTTCACATTTTAAAAGCCAGGCATGATGGTAAGTTCCTGCAATCCCAGCCCTGGGGAAGTGGAGACAGACAGATCCCTGTGGCTTGCTGGCAGCTAGCCTAGCCTGGATTAAGTGTTCCAGACCAGTGAGAGACCTGTCTCTCTCATAAAAAAAAAAGGGGGTGGGTGGGGTGGGGGACATTTGTGAGGTTCAACACACACACACACACACATACACACACACACACACACACAGAGTATTGTTTAAGTGGGTGATTCTTTAGTGTATATGACTGAGGAAAAAGTGATGTCATGTTTACTAATGAGGAATAATTAAGCCAAACAAGCTAACATATGTATCACCTCACCTATTTACCATTTTTGTTTTTAAAACAGTTGAAGTTTACTCTTGGCCAATTTCAGTGTTTGTGTGTATGTAGGGGTATATCTATGTGTGTACGCGTGGGTATATGAAGTTGTGTATGTCTATACATATTCTTGTTGAAGCCAAAGGCCAATAATAATGGGTATGCTTCTCTATTTGTAATCCATCTCAATTTTGTGATACAGGGTCTTTCACTCAACCTAGAAAGAATTTGCCATTTTGGCTACGTTGTTTTGCTAGTGAGCTCCTGGGAACCACCTGTCTCTGCTTTACTAGAGCTGGGACTCTAGGCATGTGCTGCCACACTCAACTTCTACATGGTGCTAGAGATCCAAACTCAGGTCAAAATGTGCATAATGCTATCATTAGTTTTATCCACCACTCTGTATGGCCAATGGTTTAAAAGCAAACGCATTCCACCTGCCATGTGTACTCTGTCATCCACTCCTTCCTGTTCAACTCTCTGCCCTATGTATTTGTCTGAGATTCTCTCTCTCTCTCTCTCTCTCTCTCTCTCTCTCTCTCTCTCTCTCTCTCTCTC
>OU015755.1:32904630-32914630 GCA_907169655.1 Acomys percivali | reverse complement strand
GGAAGGTTGAGAACCACTGCAGTAGACTTTTTCTCCTGAAAGTTATACCGCCTTCCCTGAGAACCAGTGCTTCAACACACGGCCCTTGTGGGTGTCGACTATCCAAGTGACAGACCCTGGTACTCATACTGTGTTTGAATATGCCTCTGGCAGGTTGGAATTTTGGTCATTTCTATAAATATTGAGAAAAACATTAGACTCAGAATCTGAGACTGTTCAGGCTTAACAGAACAGATCCACCCTTATACTGTGTTTAAAAGAAGGACAGTGGCTAGACCGGAAGCTACATTTTAACATACTCTGGTATAGTATGAATTTTCCTCCCAACTTGTTTATATTGAGCTGTGATTGGCTTTCAAAAAGGTATACATATGTGATGTTTACAACTTGATTAGTTTAGAGATAGTTATGTGTCTCCCATAAAACTGCTATCTCCCATCATTTAATATGCTGTTATTATTTTTGTGAATGGGACATGAATTATGAAGATCTGACCCCCTTATTACTACAATTTTAGGTATAGAAAAGGGCAGTGTTCACCGTAGCCGCTTCAGTGCACAGAAGAGCCCTACGGTCCCACTCATCCTGTGCCCTGTAGGTGCCATCTCCCCCCTGACCTCCGTCTCTCCTTCCCTTAACAAACCTGTTAGCAGCCACCATTTTACTCCACTTCCATGAGTCATGTAGATTTGTCCTATACACCCCACCATAAAGCACTTGCTTTCTGAGTCTTATTATACTCTGCATAACGTTTTCCAGTTTCACTTACACTGTGAACAAGTGGTGGGCTTGACTTCCTTCTTTTTCAGGCTGAAGCTGTACTTCACCAGAAGGGCAATACAATCTTTTCTCTACTTGTCATCTGCCGACAGCCATTCAGGTTGTTTGTTTCTGTGTCCTAGTCTGTTTGAGCTGCTGTAACAAAAGGTCACAGGCTGGGTATTTATAAACAATAGAAACTTATTTCTCACAGTTCTGACGGTAAAGTGGCTAAGAGAGACATGTGGGCAACTCTGATGTCTGCTGAGGACTGCTCTTTGCTTCCAAGATTTGCATTATGGCTGTATCTTCTACCGGAGAAGCAGAGGCAGTGGCTGAATGCATGGTCTTCATGTGGTTGGAGAGGCAGAAGATAAAAGGAGAGGAAGGCAGCGCTCGTGCCCTGCTTTTATGAAGTCACTGGTCATGCTTGTGGGAGCGCCACCATCATGGCTTAACGAACTCTTGAAGACTGTCTCTTAATACCATCTATTGACTGATGTTCAACATCTGAATTTTAGAGGAGACCTGTACACTGGATTACAACACTCATAGCTTTTGTGCTCAGTGCTTCATAAACAGAGACACCCAGCCACCAATTAGGACGCTACATCTTTTCTTTTTCTTTCTTTCTTTCTTTTCTCGTTCTTTTTTTCTCTCTTTTTTTTTTTTTTTTTGTTTAATTTGTTTGTTTGTTTTTCAAGACAGGATACAGGGTTTCTTTGTGTAGCTTTGGCTGTCCTGGACTTGCTTTGTAGACCAAGCTGGTCTCAAACTCACAGAGTTCTGATAACCTCTGCCTCCCTGAGTGCTGGGCTTACAAGTATACACCACCATGCCCAGTAGGACCCTACATCATTAAAATAGTTGGCACAATTGTAAAATTGGGAACCTATTTCAGTTTCCTTGGCTGTGTGCCCAGAACAAGATTCTCATGGTATTTGTAGTCAAATGCCATTGACAGGTAGAATTTTGGTTCATTTAAACTGTCTGACATGGGGAGCTTATATCCTGGTAAAGTAAGAGTAAAGTGACATGATGTCGCATAATAATAAGGGCGAGCGCTGAGGTGATCAGAGCTCGGAATGCTAAGGGGAAAGTTGGAGAGAGGAGTGGTGGTGTATGTGTGTGATGTGTGTGTGGTGTGGTATGTATGTGTGTGGTGTGTGGTGTTGTGTGTGTGTGTATGTGGTATGTGTGTGTGATGTGTGTATGCTTGTGTCTTTGTGTGTGTGGTGTATGTGTGTATGTGTGTGTAAGTGTGATGTGTATGTGTGGAGTGTGTGTGTGGTGTGTGGTATAGTGTATGGTATGTATGGTGTGTAGGTGTGTATGTAGGTGTGGTATGATGTGTGTGTACATGACTTTGTGTGTAAGGGGTGTGTGTGTGTGTGTGTGTGTGTGTGTGTCTGGACTGGGGAAGTCAGAGGGAAGCAGGAAGGACCAAGATAAGTGAGTGCCCAGTTAGGATAGAGGAGGGTAGTGATGGGTCAGGGAACCCAAAGGGAGGAAGCAAACAGCAAGGAAGGGAAGCAGAGTACCGAGTAACAGACAGAACATCGATGAAAGCAGCTTTTGGTCCTCTGGGATTCTCCAGATCCAACCTGTTAGCAAATTTCTTACACAGCTTAAAACTCCCCTCTTCTGTGACCGAGGAGCGAGGCTTTAATGGATGGGCTTCTTTCCTGTGTTGCCACAATTATGGCTGAACAGCAAGTGCAGCCCAGCTCAGCCTGACTCTGGCGGTGTGCCATGCTGCCACCCTCATGCAGGTGCAAAACCAACTGGATGGGAAGATGGCACAGGTGTTTCTAGGTGACTCAGTGTCTCAAGACAGATGTTTGAGATAAAATAGGAACCCAAGACTGAGTTTGATAGAGGGGAACTATAAGCAAAGCATAAGTTAAAATATCTTTCTCTGATATGTGATGTACTCAGTTTCCTAAACCAAAGCTTCATACAGAGATGCCGTTTACACTTATTTTGTGATTGTAGATGCATAGGTTGGTGTTGGTGAGGAGGAGGTAGGAACATTTGCAAGCTTTTCCTTTTCCCCATTACTTTGTAATGACATGAGCCAAAATGCTAAGGTAAATGAGCCGTGAAGCAAGTCTGGAGGTTTTGCATCTAAGTGTAATCAGAAAACACACCCCCACCATCACCTTCAAGCAAGCATGACAGACAGCTGAGGGAGCGGTACTGTCAAAGCAAGGCCCTTGCATCCTCTAAAATGCATATGTTCTCTGTGTTCAGGACCTAGTCGGTCCACTCCAGGGTTTGCAGTAGATTCTGTTCCTGAAGACATAAACACAGTAGAGCAGACATTTTTTTCTTTAGATTTATTTATTTTATGTGTATGACTGTCACACGTGCATGTCTGTTGGATCGCCTAGAACTGGAGGTACAGATGGTTGAGAGCCACCATGTGGGTGCTGGGAACTGAGCCTGGGTCTTCTGCAAGAGCAATGAGTGGCTGAGCCATCTCTCCAGGCCCGTGTTGAGCAGACTCTTAATTGTTCAGCTTCCTTACTGTGTTTGGAACGTAGAAGAACAGAAAAAGCACCTGTATTGGGATAATGTCTTTATGCACCGTGTAAAGATTATCCTTGTATATTCAAATGCTGATTTCTGTGCTGGTGTAGATTTGATTACAATCTACAATTGTAGATTTTTTTTTTTAGGTTTGCTAATTATATTATTTCTTTATTCACTTTATATCCCAGTCATAGCACCCTCCCTCCTCTCCTTCCAGTCCCTCCTTCCCTTCTCTTTCCCCTATTCCTCTGAAAAAGGGGGGCCCTCTACCCACCTATCCCAGTTCATCAAGTCACATCAGGATTGAGATTGTCCTTTTCCCCATGTGGCCTGGCAAGGCAGTCCCATCAGGGGAAAATGTCTGGATAGCAGGCAACAGAGTCTATGTCAGAGACAGCCCCCATTCCCCTTACTAGGGGACCTACATGAAGCCTGAGCTGAGCATTGACTACACTTATGTAGAGGACCTAGGCCCAGTCCATGCATGGTCCTTGGTTGGCATTTCAGACTCTGCAGGCCCCTCTGGGCCCTGCTTGGTTGGCTTTGTTGGGATTCTTGTAGAGCTCTTTTCACTTCTAGGTCCTTTTATCCTCCCCCCCGCCCACACTTTTCCACTAGACTCTCTATGCCTAATATTTAGCCTTGAGTCACAGCATCTGTTTCGAACTGCTGCTGGGTGGAGCCTCTCAGAGGACAACTGTGATAGGTTCCCATCTGCAAACATAGCAGAGTATCATTAATAAGCCAGGGGTTAGCTCTCTTCCATGGGGTGGGTCTTAGGTTGGGCCAGGCATTGGTTGGATATTCTCTCAATCTCTGTTCTATCTGCTCTATCTTTATCCTTGCGTGTCTTGTAGGCAGGGTGAGTTTTGGATCAAAGTTCTTGTTGGTCAGTTGGTGTTCTCCCCACTCCACTAGGAGTCTTGTCCAGTTAGAGCATGTCCTCTTCCGTCTCCATGGACCCTGCTACTAGGAGTCTCAGCTATAGCTCCCCTCATATCCTCTCAGACGCCTATTCTGACTTAGGTCTCCAGCTTGTCACCGAGATGCCCCCACCCACAGTTTCTCTTTTTCTCTGCAGGCCTTCTGTCCTCTTGTCCCTCTCTCCCAGGTCTGATCTTCACCCTCATTTCTCTCTTCGCTTCTCCTTCTCTTATTAGCCACAACTTCTGTCTATTCTATTTCCCCTTCTACGTGAGAATTAAACATCCTCCCTAGGGTCCTCCTTGTTATTTATCTTATTTTTGGGTCTGTGCATTGCAGTATGTTTATCCTATACTAAATGGCTAAACTCCACTTATAAGTGAGTACATACCATGTGTGTCTTTCTGGGTCTGGGCTACCTCACTCAGGATGATCTTTTCTAGTTCCATCCATTTGCCTGCAAATATCATGGTTTCCTTGTTTTTAATGGTTAAGTAGTATTCCATTGTGTAGATATACCAGAGTTTCTTTATCCATCCTTCAGTTGATGGACATCTAAGTTGTTTCCAGATTCTGGCTATGATGAATCAAGCTGCTATGAACACAGTTAAGCAAATGTCCCTGTGTGATAGAGTATCTTTTGGGTATATGCCCAGGAGTGGTATAGCTGGGTCATGAAGTAGAGAGGAAGCATCTCCTTCCTCAATGCTTTGCAAATACTGTTCGCCATCACCTTCTGATTGGCCAGATAAAGAGCTGCATGGTAAATAGTTGGGTTGGAGAGTTAAGGTGGGATTTCTGATCCTAGTGAAGGGGTTGCAGGTGGGGACCAGAAAAGGGAAGATTCTGCATCAGGATGTGAAGGAAGTGCCAGGGTGAGACTCAGGAAAAGGGCCACATGGCTGGGAAGTAGGCCAGGCCACTGTTGACAGGTTAAAATTGCTAAGTATCTGCCTAGCTATAGTGCCTAAAGCTTTTAATAAATATGAAAGTCTCACTGTCATTATTTAGAGTAAGGGCTGGTATAGAAAAGGCCTTGCATTCGACACACCTGGATTTTTCTCACTCCCAACTCTGTATGTGCCCCTCACTCTACATGAAGGAAGTATAGCTGGACACCAGGTATTGTGCTGGTTATGGGTCACATCACCACACAGGCTTCAACAGATAAAAAGACAACATTGGCATCTGTCAGAATTTAATGAGGTACCAAACCATTATTCCAATAGGAGAGAGACACAGCCAGATGGCAGAAGAAAGCTCAGATGGGCACAGAAATTAAGCCGTATTTCAGGCAGATCTCAGTGTCTTGAAGAGTTTATGACCTGCTGGGTTTCAATAGGGAAGAGAAACTCTCTAGAAACACAAACCAAAGGCTCAGAGGCACAAAACAAAATTATAATGGGTTTGAAAAACAGGAAGTTACACCAGGCCAAGCCTTGAGTGCTTTGTGTGGAAGTGGCAGAAAGTGTGTATTGTTTAATGCATAACAATTTAATATGTATGAGTAAACAGAAAACAATTTATATTTCAATCACCTGCCACCTCTCCTTCTGAGGCACCTAAAGGACTCTCTCCTCACTCTTCTCAGTCAGAGCTTAGCCTCAAGCCTTTTGATACCGGCGTTTAGCATACCACTGAGGTTCTGATAACTTTGTTTACTCCCCAACCCAAATGTTCTTTTGTAAATAAAATCACTTGTTCTTTATTAAGCAACACATGTATAATTCAACCATAAAACCTAGTAGTATCAACCCTACCCAGCCTTTCATTGGGCCCTTTCATATTGTACCTTTCCAAAGAGAAAACTTTTGTAGGTTTCCTGTTTGCTACTCCAGAATTTTATGCATATAAAAGACAATCCAGCGCCTGGGGGGGGGATGGCTCGGTGGGTGAGACCTGAGTGTGGATCTCCAGCACATGCAAAAGCTGAATGAGGCAACACACAAGCTTAGAATCCCAGCCTTAGGAAGGCAGAGACAGGCAGTTCCCAGGGGCTCACTGGCCAATCAGTCCAGCCAAAATGGTAAGTTTCAGGTTGAGTGAGGGACACACATCACAAATTTGAGATGGATAGCAATAGAGAAATACAAACATTGTCAACATTTGGTCTCTACAAGAGCATGATGCACAGAAACATCTTCATATACCTGTGTGTACACACACACAGTAACCCCTACACTACACACACAAGGCACTTTAAACTTATGTTCCTTTTTCTGTTTTCCTTTCCTTTCTTTTCTTTTACTTTTTTTTTTTTTTTTTCTTGAGATGGGTGATCTCACTACGTAACCCTGACTAGCCTGGAGTATGCTATGTAGATCAGGCTGATATCAATCCTGCCTCTATCTCCTGCGTGCTGGGATTAAAGGCATGTGCCAACACACTTGGCTTTTGTTTTGTTTTTCCAGTCAAATGTTAAATTTCATACTGTTTTTCCACTTTGTTTTATTTCCCACTTAATATCTAAAAGTATCTCAAAGAAGCTTGTACAATTGTTTCTCCTACTCCTCCTTCCTCACCATGTGTGAGTTTTTTGCCTCATATATGTCTGTACACATGCACATGCCTGCTGTCTACAGAGGCCAGAAGAGGGCTTTGGATCCCACAGAACCGTAGTCACCAATGCTGTGGCTCATCATGCGAGACTGTAACCTGGGGCCTTCAGAAAGGCAGCCAGTACCCTTAACCACTGAGCTTTCTCTGTGGGCCCTCTCCTCCTTTTCTAAGAAGCACAGTATTCCACTGTCAATAATTAAACAATAATTTGTTTAATCACTTTCCGTGCCTCAGAACTCCACTGATGAGCGCTTAAGGGTGTGCACAAGTGTTTTCAATTACAGCTCACACACACATGTGCATGCATCTGGAAGCTAAATTGTTGGAGGAGGAGTTTCTGCTTCGAGTGATCTGTGCAATTGTAGTTTTGATAGGTAATGCCAAATGCATTCTACTCTGCAATGCTTTCAGATTTCCAGCCCCCTCACACACTCACCAGTAGAGTGGGCTAACAACTTGCTTCCAGTCACAAGATGAGTCTGGCATGTAGGCAAACGTTCAATCTGCATTTTTTTTTCTTTACTGTGTGTGAATGTGAACTTATTTTTTATGTATTTAAGAGACCATAAAAAGGCTTAATACTTTTGGGTTTGTGTATTCACCTACTTTTCTATGAAATATTTATAACCTTTGTCCAAACTCCTGTGTCTTTCTGGCATCTTATGAGCTTCCTATACATCTTATATTCATGCTGTACGTGGTTATTTTATTTATTTATTTACTTACTTATTTATTTATTTATTTATTTATTTTGGCAATCATCACTCATTCCTACCCTTGACTGTGGCCTCTCATCTGTCATGGGAGTTGGAAGCTGGAAAGAATTGTTTCCTAGCTTCCCTTTCCCCTGGATGCAGTTTACATAGTGTGAGTTAAATGAGTGCAGATGAGGCAAAAACAAAGGACAAGAAACACACCAACAGAAGCCCCACCCACTCTCTTCCAGCATACTGAAGTAGATGAATGGGTTTCACTCTGCAGCATTCCCCAGTTCCCCCTGACAACCATATCCCTCAGGACCAAGGGATGCTGTGATAGTCATCGCAATCTCCTGGTAGGCAAAAATGACAAGCATCACCGAAGTGTGTCTATAGTTCCTGTAAAGTAATATAAGATTCATATTTAGGAAGCATACATACGTATGTAAAGTTCTCCTCTGTAACATCAGCATAACAAAATGATGGAATAAAGAGGCCTATTTACAAGATAAAATACCAAACAATAAACAACTATGCAAAACCTGAGTGAAGATAAGGCTAGCACAAAGGAAGACAAGCAGAAAGCCATCTTCTGGAATTTTTGGTTTTTTTTTTTTACTTTAAAATTTGTATATATGTATGTATGTATGTTTGTATGTGTATGTATGACATATGTGCGTATGCATTTGGGCATTCATGTGCCATGGTGCTTCTCTGGAGATCACAGGGCAGCTTCTTGAAGCCACCACATGGTTTCCACCCTGGGGGGTTCTGGGGATTGTACTCAGGTCATCAGGCTTGGCAGTAAGTACCATTACACACAGAGTCATCTTGTGGGACCTGTCTGTTTTCTTTACTTTGTTTTACATTATGGACGATTCATCTGATATTTAGTAAGTTTCCGGGTTTCTTCGTTATTTGTGTAATATACACACAATGCCCTAACTCCTTCACTTCATCAGAGTCCAACCTACTGTTTCATGCCGTGAATAATGACGTACAGGCTACTTCCCTCACCCTCTCCCACACTCTCAGTGCTGGCAGACAGTGTATTTTGTATTTTTCTTTGTACCATTTATATGTGTGTTCCAGTCTTTAACGATATCCTTGATGTGGAAACAGTATGGTTTATTGTCCTTACTCTTTTTCTATTTCCCCAGCTTCATTTCTCAAATCTGTGATAGTTAAATCAATTGCTATTGCCGGGCATACAGCCTCCTCCATCTCTCCACTGCCTAAGGCGTGTAATCACCACTACTTTGTTTCTGATGTGTGTGGTAACTTGTTTTCTCTCTTGCCTCACTCAGTACTGGCAGCTGTGCGCTGGATTCGCTTTATTCATCTCTTTATGGCTTCCTCCTAACTCCTTCCAACTTCTAAAAGAAGGAAAACCCTCCCTCGTTTTTAATTATTTTTATTGTTTATTTTAGTTTTGTTTTTGTTTTTTTTTTTTTTTTGTAGAGGAATTGAAATGGAGTCTCATGTACATCAGATTGGACTCAAGCTCACTGTCCTGCTGAGGATGGCCTGGAACTTTTGGTCCTTCTGTGCTAGCCTCCTGAGTGCTGGCACTCCAAGCACGTAGCACCATAATGTTAGCTTTGCCTTCTCTTCCTTTGGATTCTTGGCTAGTACCTACTGGTCACTGATTTCTTTCAGTCACTTTGCCATCGCTTGCTTAAATTCCTCTAGGTTTTCCTTTATGAATTTTCTTTTAAAAATATTACAGCTTGAATATGAAGTGTGTCCTACAGACTTACATAGAGGAGGAGTGCTTGGTCTCTCTAGGTGAGGGCACAGTGAAACCACCAAACTAGACCACTCTGTGGGTAGAAAGAAGGGTTTACCTTTGGACAATACACAACTGCTATGGCTATCTCTTGGGAGGCAGAGAGAGAGGAGAACAAATTGGACTGAAGTGAGTAACTGTCCAGCGGGCGCAGATAACACAGAAAGCATGGAAATCCGTGCCAGTTTGGTTGCTGCCAGGGAGGGAGTCTGCAAGCAGGAACAGCCTGGAAGCAAGAGTCGATGCTGGGGAGCATACACTAAATATGAGACGAGATGCCCCATTTACAGGAGATTCAATTTTCTTATCAATTATATTTTATTATGAGCTTATTAAATGAGCCTACCTTTTTAACAACCCAACTAACCCAAACTATCCGAAACGGATATTAAAGAACACTACAATGAAACCTGAAGGATATCAGTCCCTGGCATAGTCAGCAGGCTTTCAGCAGACCAGCAATTTTACCAAAGTTGCTGCTGGAACTGGGGAGCAGCAGCTGGAACCTCAAGCCTCAGCTGGAGTCCAAAGCCTTGAAACTTTGCCTGGAGCAGTTCTCTTTAGGAGCCTCTTGAAGTGTAGGGATGAACAGCCCAAAACCAAGTCCTAACCAAAAAAAAAAAAAAAAAAAAAATGTTTCCTCTCCTGTTTTTGGGAATATATATATATATATACACACACACACACATACACACACACACACACACACACACACACACACACACACACACACACA
>OU015755.1:32886496-32904620 GCA_907169655.1 Acomys percivali | reverse complement strand
ACACACACACACACACACACACACACACACACACACACACACACACATATATATATCCTCTCCGTCTGCTCAAGGCTGTTTTTCCACAGGAGGCAGTCAGCTGGAGTGGGAGGTAAGGGAAGTGGCAAACAGAAACCCAGGACGCAGATTTCAGGGGAATGCTGATTTTAGGCTCTTGCTTATCTGCCAGCAATCCTTCAGCTCAGTCTGTCAGAGTCCACTCTGAGCTGAGTCCACGCTGTCGTTTTGAGGTTTAGGTGTCCACTTTTGGGAGTTGGTAGAAACTTTAGAAGATGAGGGCTGACCTATAGAACAATAGGTCTCTGGGGCCGGGGTGCTTGTTAAAGTTACACTTATTCTCTGGCTCCTGGTCCCTTTCTTGTGCCATGGGGTGAATAGCACCTGGGACATGTCCCCACCACTGTGTTTCTTCTCAACACAGAATCAGGATCCACGGGTGGAGCCAGGGGTGAAGGGTTCTGAGAACACGAACCCAAATAGGCTCTTTTCTCTTTAAGGTTTCCACCACCCGCCCGCCCTCCTCCCTCCATCCCCCGTACCCCCCCCACCCCACCCTCCATCCCCCACCCCCACAGGCATTTTGTCAAAGGGAAGCAAAGTCTGACTAATAGAGTCCATGAACTATTTGGTTAATTTTTACATTTTATGAATAGCTTCATATCCTTGTTAATTCTCTACATTTAATACATTAAGTTCCATTTTACCCACACTTTTCCTTTGAAGACTAATATAAAAGCACAGGTGAGGATTCACTGGCAGGTACAGGAACTAATGTAAACTTAGCAAGGCATTCTGGGTAGGAAGTCTGCTTTTGTTGAGAAAATGCATGTCCTCTCCATGCACGCACGAGAGCTTCTTCCTAGGAGTGCAAAGGCTAGAAGGGGACCTCGCTGTAACAGAGCAAACAATTACATATGCTTCTGGCTTATTTTTTAATGCGCTTCTTTCCTTTTTTGATTTTTTTTCTTCACCCAGCTTCCATTATCCTGGTCTTGAGCTTAGAGTGGGAGCATCAAGCAAGCATAAGTTCATGTCATTACAGAAACAAAGTGTGAGGCTGTTTTGAAATCACTGGGAACCAGGAACAGAATTTTCTTCCATTTGTTGTGATTTCTGCGGTGGGGTCTTTAGAATCTGACCTGGCAAAGGAGGAAAGTGAAAGAATAAAAAAATCCCCCATAAGTGATCTGCCAGTTTCATTTTCCCCTTCTGAAGTGCACAGAACAGGAAACTTGTGTTTCAGGACATCAGAAAATGAGAGAATGGTCTTTGACCTTTATGAGATTTTTAGGGTCACCTGCTGTTCAACACATCAAATCAAATTACCAGCTAGCTAGGAGGAAATAATTGGTATAATCTGACATTATAAAGCTGTGTGACTCAGGACAAGCAGGGTCACTTTGATCAATAGCAGAGACAGAAATTGCTGCCACCAAGATCACTGCAATATTCCTTATTTTCAGGTTTCTATAATTGCTTTAAAATGCTTTTTTCTGTTGCCCAGTAGAGGTATCTTTGACTTTGTATTTTTGTGGTTCTCTCAAAAGATATACAAGTTCTTTGAATCGCAGCATCAAAACTCCTGAAGACATTTTTTGCTTTTTTTGTTTGGAGGGGGGGACTCACATTCTATTCTAAAGGGACATGTGCAGGCCTGAGGCATAGAAACAGTAACTAACACACACACATACATACATACAGAACACACACACATATAGAACACACAGACACACAGGCACACAGACACACACACACACACACACACACACACACACACACACACACACACACTACCATCTTTTCCAGGGTAGAAAAATGCCACTGTTACAGCCCAAGGGGACGCTGATGACACATTAGGTGACATCAGGAGAATTGTGGACATTTTCATCTGTAACCTACATGAGCTATTAGTAGCAGGTCTTCTAAATCACAAGTGCTTGGTTAAAGGCTAACTTTCTTTAGTATTTCTTGTGCAACAGGCTGGACCTCAACAGTTTTTCTCGGTTCTCCTCACAAGAGCATCTTAGAATTGGCATAACTCTGGCAATTTCTCAGTGATTACTTCAGAACACGGTTCAGATTGCCCCTCTCCACTGGCTGCTCTGACCCCAGAGCAGCAAACCTAACATCCCACACTGCTTTAGAGGTTTGTTTAATTGGCCCTGGAATGCCTGCCAGGGCCTCTCCTCAAGCTGTCTTAAACAGACCTTTGTGGCCTTGAGCTTGTAGCTGTATCCAGATGGTCTTTCTATACCATGTGGCATACCCGGATCCTCCATAAGCATGGATCTTTAGTTAAGGTGCCCAGCATACCAGCTGGCACATTTATCATACATACTTGAATGCATTGTCTTATAAAAGGCATTATGGTTTTATCCAGAGAACATGAAAATAAAATGACGAATTTAAGAAATTCTCAGGGCTATCCTAACAGCCATTTTTCATGGAGCCAAGGTGTTCTCCTCAAGGAAAATCACAGTGCTGAACATAAAAAGAAAGATATGTTCTTATTGATATCCATTCTCCCCAAAACACTAACTTGCTGCTGAATGAAGCTAAGCACACAGAACACAGGTCTAACCAAAGAGGCATAAACATCTCCTACTAGCTCTGCCTATTAGTTTGGCTAATTCTGGTTAGGAAGGGATGCTCTTCCTCAGCTGTGTATACAGAAGAGCATGACATGACAGAAAGAAATGATAGTCTCTTCTCCCCAACAAGATCATGCTGGTCCATTATGCTTAAGTAATACAATCTTCGAAGCCTATAGGGTTGGGCCATAGTATAAGCTACTGCCTTCTACTCACTAAAAGATGATGCTAACTTCACATAGAATAGGATGGATCACATATATGTTCCAGGGGCTCTTTGCTCACCCTTTGTACTCAATTGCCTTCTGCCTCTGGATCTCTGGAATGTTCTTCCATGACACATCATCTACAAAACTACCAAATCCCTCCTGGAAATTGTCTGGAAATCACAATTCAATTTCCTAGTGTCCAATGTTGAATGATTATTAATACTTAATATTGGGTTATTATACTAATACATCAGTAGTTGCTTTTTAACCAGCTTTATACCCAGATAACCCACAGAGAGACTGGGATCCATTTAATCGGACTAGAGTACAATGCTAAGCAATAACAGAGAAGAGTGTCGGACATCCTGGTCCAGTGAGGGGAAGAAAAAGAGCAGGAAGGACAGAAAGGAGGCACATGGAGAGGACCAGGAAAACAGAAGGAATAAGCTGGACCTAGAAGGTGAAGAAACTATACTAGCTTGGAGGTTTAGGATGGAGTAATTATCTTGTAGCGTTGTGGTCTATGCTAATTAAATAGATCCTAGTCTCTCTGTGAGGTTATTTGGGTATAAAGCTGGTTAATGAATAACCACTGATTCATTAAAATAGCAACTCAATATTAAATATTAAATATCATTCAACATTCTTGTGAATGTATTTACAACAGTATTGTGAATCTTTATAAACTCCTAAACTGAGAATGGTCAGACTAGATTAAAAAACAAAAAAACAAAACAAAACAAAAAACCCAAACCTCCTGTTTAAAAAAAAAAAAAAAGTGCTGCTGTATCAGGGCACTGTGGTGTTTGTAGTGGATGTAAACATGTTTTTGTTTAGATCCCAAGTGTGGGATGCGAAACAGACTTGTGAGAGGACACATGATGTTTGCCCACTAGAACGGGAACTGCCTCGTGTCAGGGAACAGTCTTCGCCAGCTACAAAACACCCTGTATGGACTATGGATGAGTATAAGTAGTTCAAATAATGAAGATCGCTTCACATCGCTTGGCTGTTCATCACTTTACTTCGAGACACTCCTAGAGGGAAACACTGCAGACAGCAAGAGAACACTTCGAGGTTCTGGGTTCTGGCCGCTGCAGTTGTGGTTGGGGTCACTTTTGCTGAATTTCTGGTTTGCACTTTAACAGGTCATCTGGAGTCCTGACAACTAAGAGTGGAATTGCCCCCAAGGAACTGAGTCTAAAAAAAGTCTACTTCCACTGTTCCCATTAACCTCTTTTTTTTCTCCTATCTAGGGTAGGTGGGTTGGAAGGGAAGTATACTCATTTAAAGAACCCCAAACAAAGTAGGTTTGTAAAAGATCAAAGCCTACCGATGTTCAATACTACCCACCCTAGAAGCACAATGTAATATTACCTTTTTATTGGCAGCCTTTCTCTCTAAAAACTCAGTAAGGTGGACATTGAAATTATCTCGTTTACTTATATATAAAACAAGTCAGGGGCATAAATATTACAACTAGTAATATTCACTGTGACTCATACTGTCACCACTTAGTATGGATGATCAATATATATATATGGGATACATCGCTCTTATTGGATCGTTCCGAGGTGCCCAGGATTAACATTAACTTCCGGGTTTGCCATTCCGTGCTTTATCGTATTCCAGACCCATGTTCACTTACTAGGAGAGCCTCCAGTGTCCTTCATGCCAGGATACACCTGACACACAGGAGGAGTGTATGAGGTGAGTTAATGGATAAATCATCTCAGGGAGATTATTTAGTATTCATCGAGCAATACAAATTCTGAAACTTAGGCATAGGAAAAAGAACAAAGGATGAGGTGGGACCCTCCAATCAGACCCAGCCTATGAAGGGAGCTCTGAGATGGGGGAACTCTGTAAGCCTGTGTAGGATAGTGGACTCCAGACAGCTGTTGCCAATATTCCCCACGATCTTGTGCACAATCTCTGACTTTTTTGTGTGGCAGAGAAAATGTATCCCCAACACATACATTGAGGACACAATGCGTGTACCTTTTTGTTGTTGTTACAGGAGTAGCAGTTTTAAGACAGAGAAGAAATCGACTGTATTTAAATCTTGTGGATAAAGACACTGAGCTGGGCAGATACCTTGCTACGCAAATAGGAGGACCAGAATTTGGATTCCCCAGAACTCATGTGTTAATGCCAGGTGTCTCTGGTGACATGCCTGTAGTTCCAGCACTGGGGAGGTGAAGAGAGGAGAGGCCAAGGACACGCTCTGGGTTCGACTGAAAGCCCTTGACTTCAAGAATAAGGCGGGCAGCTGAGGAAGACTGCCAGCATCAGCCTCGGGCCTCGGCACCCACACTTGCACACACATGTGACTGCACACATGCAGGCACCCATTCACACACAGGCTCACCACACTTGCATATTCATGAGGTAGGCTAGCAGAATGAGGCAGGGCACAGGCCTGGGCTAGAGTTGAATCAGGTGGGTTGGGTGACTTTGGGCAAGTTCTCCCAAGTTTGTGCTCAGTCTCCTGGAAAATGGAAATGAAGTCCGTGATACTATCTGATTAACTAACTTCACATGGTAGTTAAGGAGACAGAAAAGATTAATTTGTTTAAGACACTTATAGCAAATGCCATATAAATGTGCATCAAACTCAAACAGCTGTCTTTGAGGGAAGGAAGCTAAAAATGTTATGATGTGTGTCAGCCACCAAGGCCTCTTATTTTGCTGCAAACAAAATGCTATATTTTATAACTTTTTGGGGGGGGTGTACAGAAGTCTATCATCTCTATCTGAGATTCCCAGAAGCATGATTTATTTGTGTGAGCCTTACATCTGCTAAAGAATCAACCTTCGCTCTCCCAGCGAGACATCTGAAAAGAAGCCTGCAGTTGATTACTTGCGGACGGCTTCTTTTCATCACATCGCTGGAATATCCACTAGGCACCGAAGAGTCTTTGCTCCAGTCAGCGTGGCCAGCCTTTTATCTGCTTCTGGGGCTGGAGAGGGAAACCTGTTTTCAAACCATCTAGTTTTTATCTGTAGGCAAACATGGTTCAGCCCGGTTTATGAGCGAAATGTTTTCACCTGCTCCCGTTAGGGAACGGACAACTCATTCGGTCTCTCATCTATCTCCATTCTACAAATAACTGTTTCTGGGGGGCCCGGCAACTGCATGAGGTTTCATATTCTGGAATCAACAGACGTCCACGCTTCTCATGGACTTGGTTGAGACCAGCGGGGGCCGAGTCTCCTTGCTTTGTAAACTTGGCCTTTTTCTTATAAAGTAGGTACCTTGCTGAGGCTGAACCCAGAGGGAACTAAAGTGACATGCAAAGACATGAGCAGAAAATCAAAGTGATTGGCGTCTGAGGATAAAAATATTAACCAAGTTTTCTGGTGGGTCAGAGCTGGAGTGCGCGGCCTGCAGGCTGCCGATGCACACACAACCAGAAAACAGAATTCCTACCTGGATTCCCTGCATTCCCTGGATCCCCTGGATCCCCTGGATCCCCTAGATCTCACAGATCCAATGTTTGTCCACCAGAAGCAACCCAAGGCCGTTTGGTGAGCACACAGCTCAAGCTTTCTGGGAATCTGCCAACAGCAATGCCATTCTTCCTTCAGCTGGAGATTTGTCACGGGCATCTTGACATAACGATGGAGCAGGTCATCCTAGGTCTTAGTTGCATCTCTGTTTCTGTGATAAAACACCATGGTCAAGGCAACTTATAAAATGAAGTGTTTAATTTGGGGTTACTGTTCCAGAGGGCTGGAGTCCATGATCATGACGGCAGGAGACATGGCAGCAGACAGGAGGCGTGGCAGCAGGCAGGAGGCGTGGCAGCAGGCAGCAGGCGTGGCAGCAGGCGGGGGCGTGGCAGCAGACAGGCGAGCATGATGCTGGAGCAGTAGCCGAAAGCTCACACCTTCACACCTTGAGACAAAACTACCCACTGAAATGGCGTGAGTCTTTTGAATCCTCAAAGCCCAACAACCCCAGTGACGCAACTTCTTCAATAAGGCCTCACTTCCTAATCTTTCCCAAACAGTTCCACCCACTGGGGACCAACTATTGAAATATATGAGCCTATGAGGTCAATATCATCTAAGTTACAATATCATGTTTTGCTTGGTTTCTTGTAAAACAAGGCTCTGATGTCTCCACATAGCCTGCATATCGTATGAAAAGAAGACGTATATACCTCTTCTGCTTCAAGTTGTATGACTCTTTCTCAAGCGGAGTATGCTGTCATCTTTTCATTCACTTCTGTCTTTAAATGGAAACCTGCCAGAAACCCGCCACGGAAGTACACATCACATCTCCCTTTCTTAATCTCCAAGTGCTAGGAACATCCTTAATATTGAAATATGACTCATTGGCATAACGCAGTCCCGTGATTATTATGAAGGACTTATAAGGACCAGATTTTAGTTAAGGAGAAAATACTGAAATGTACTGGGAAAACAAACAAACAAATGAAAGAAACCCTACAAAGTTCTCAAGTGTTTTGGAAAGAAGATGAAACCAGACTCTTGGTTTACTAAGGCAGCAAGTGTGCAGTTTACCTAACATTTCTGTAACCAACACACACATCCTAACATAACCTGTCTTGCTCCTTTGATTGCACATTAAGTTCCATGGCTTCGCCTTTCTGTTGTACTGTATTTCTAAGAACAGCATAATTTAAAAACACAATATGAGAGTCATATTTTATTTTTTATGCTTACTCATTAAAAAACACATAAACCATCCATTATAAGGCACATATTATGCATTGAACTAGTGTTTTCAAAAATAAATAAGATACAGAATCTGCCTTTAAGAACTTCATGATTAAGTAATTAAAATATATTGGACTTTTAGCCATAGTGACATCTGAGTTTTAAGCTATTTTCAATGTTTAGAAGAAACAGGACTTGTTACCCACTCTAGAAGTCTATGGGTATAGAGCTCGCCCACATACGGGGGTGCTGATCAGGCTGTGAGGCAGGCTGGAGCACTGGAGGCTTTCTTTTTCCTCCCACACTCATTGTGTGCTCTTGTAAAGATTTCATTTCTTCACCCGCAGCACAGATGACCTGCTGGTCTCACACACTTGTCATGGAATCAAAGCCCTGGAAGTGAATTTGAAGAACATGCCAGGTGTTTGTTGGCACCATGAAAATGGGGGATCTGGTCTGTTTTTCTTGCCTCCTTGTCATCTAAAGGGAAACCTGGATCTTGGTACATATATGGTACATATTTACTGAATGACTGACTACGTGGGTAATGAAAGAAATAGCCCTTTCATTTTAAACAATCCAAAATTATGGCAAATTGATTCTTTGCTATTTTACAAAGAATATTTCTATGTCTATCATCAAAGAATATCTCTATGTTTATCCTCTCTCTCATCAATCTATCTATCTATCTATCTATCTATCTATCTATCTATCATCTTCTAGAATCCCTGTGTCACAGGACTGGAAGTGATCTGTAATGACATATCGTTTATCTTTGCAGGGTGACTTGAGTGCCCTTGACTCTTTCTTTGCAATGTGCTTGTGCACCCAGCTTGTTGCAGATCACAGCCACTGGGGAGGTGCTCTCTGGATCACTCAACAGAACTTTCTCTCACTCACCCCCTGCCTAAACCCACCCCTACGTAAAGTCTCTGAACAATTTCCTCAGGTCCTCAGTTCAAGTGTTTGATGCAGATTTCTTGTGTCTAGACTAAATGGAATGATTTCTCATTCATAAACTTATGGCCCAATTATATTTCTCGTTAATAAGATAGGAAGATATTTATTGTTAAATACATAAAAACTTAGCAGTATGTGTCTTCTCCTATGCAGTAGCCTCTGGCTTATGAAAGTGGACAGGGCTGGCTCTACTTGTTGGCAGGTGCCTGAAAATGCCGACAAATATAAAATAAACATGAAGGGATGGAGAAAGTAACTACTTTGTATTTTCTCATGTATAGCATTAAATAAGATAAACATCATTTTAGGAATGCTTATGGTGGAAAAATCTGGCATCTTCCTAAAGTTCCACCAAGAATGAGTTAAGTGAATCATTGTATATACTCAGTGAAATATTACTACTATTAAAAGGTTTTGTTTGCCTGGCATAGTGCTGCACACCTATAATCCCTGAGTCAGGAGAATTGATAGTTTGGGTCCAGCTTAAGCTACACAGCATGACTCTATCTAAAACAAAACAAAATAAAACCAACAATAAAGTTGGTTGTAAACATTATATAATAAGACATAAAATACAATAGAGTAAAATTTACATGAAAAATCAATATTCCAATTATGGCTGCCATATCTGCACTGTTTAGGCGCTATGAAAATGGTCCTGCAGCTTTCCAAAACCCTTTATGATTATTTTATAAATATCTCTAGTTAACTTCCCCATAATTTGTTTTTTAAAGCTTTTTTGTTGCCTTTTTAGCCCATTGTTTTCCAAGGGTCTATGTGCTTTCTCAAATCTGACTAACTACTGATTGTCACAGAGATAGGTACCTAAGGAAAAGAAGTTCTGTTTGAGATATGTTTGAGTACAAAGACATTGCTGGTCTATGAAGGAAGCAGAGAGATGCAAGCCTTCATTAATGGAGTAATGGAAGAATATCAACTCTTTTGTTTGCTCAACTGTTTTTTCCGGGTTATAGTCATTGCTCTGTTTGGTTTCCATGACCATTGACGAACTTAGAAAAACAGAATTAAAGCAAAGACCGCAATGCTCCTCATTCTTATTAAGATTCAGCTTTTTTATATGTTTAATCAATGTTTGCTGAATGGCAATATGCCTTTAGTCAATTATAGAAATCTGATGTAGTTATGAAACTGTCTGCCCTTGGTTTTCTTGTTTTACTCTGGGAGTACATTTGAAAGCCTATGGTCCACCATTTTCTTTGATGTCACTCTTTTATCTTTACTGTATTGATCAGGATTGCTGCCCTGTTTTACTATTTTATCAGCTGTATAATGGAGATTCCAAAAGTTACATTTTAGGCAGCAGATGAATTGAATTTATGCTTAGAATTTTATTTTTCTCTCTGGACAATAAAAAGTAACTTCAAGTTCTCACTTTGAAGTTTCATTTTTATTTTTTTTTTTAATAACTCTGGAGATCAGAAAAGTAAGTATATGGCTGCTTTTCATCAAGGGTCTGATAAGGGACTGAATATGAGCTACACAATTGCTAATATTTCTATCAATTCTCTCTAAGTCAGATATAAACTTGATGTAGAAATTCCTATAAATCTACATAAAATATGACAAAGTTCTTCCGTTTATGAGGTACTGGATATTGGAGGTACCTCATATCTTGTTACTAGAACGTGTTTCTATAACAAGTTACACATAGCATGTGTTGCTAGCTCCTATACTAGAAATGGCTGATTTGAGACATAAAGATACTGCAGCAGACATATACAAATAGTTTATGAAAAATAGAGCCACATCAGTGGAAGTTTTAAACTTCACTTCCAAATACTTACATACCAGCACTCAGATGTAATTATTGCAAGTTTTAAAAATCATGCTATGTTCACTGTGTCATCAGCTCCCTGGGCAGATGTCAAATGCTTAGAATGGTGGCTAAAAGTTTAAGTCCATCTCAGTGTATCTTGTGTCTTTTTTTATGATATGTTTAATGGATAATACTAATAGTGATATTGTCTAGTAGAAAATGCATCCCACAAAGTAAATGTGCAGCAAAAAAAATTGTAATAATACTCTTTACTCCACCACACCCACCACCACACCCACTCCCACATACAGAGATAAAACAAAATAAATATCCAGAAAAAATAATTTGAAAAATAAAAAAAAGAAGAAAAAGAAAATGGTCCTGATGCACAATTGCCTAAGACTAATGAGAAAGCTGCCTGTCATTGGTGATCTTGTGACAGTGAGGGACAGGTGATCTTTTTATCTATTAAATCTTGATGCTATCTTTAAAATAATAAAAATTTTCAATGTCTGTATATTTAATATACCTGAGATTTTAAGCACAGAGAGAGACAGAGAGACAGAGACAGAGAGACAGACAGAGACAGACAGACAGACAGAGACAGAGAGAGATAGAGAGAGTCATCTCACTGTTATCTATCTTCTTTACATTTGGTTCCACAGAACAAAGATGTGCATTCTAGTGAAGAGCCATCGTAGAGATAATTTGGAGAGAGGCAGAAGTGTGGGACTGCTTTTACCAAACTACATAGGCCCCTGTCCTTGTAAGCATTAGTCCCCCCTTTGCATGAAGGGGAAGATGATGAAATAGTTCTTTAAATAGCTAGCACCTGTTTGCCAAGCATTCCGCATAGTGTGGAGCAGTTCAGAGTGCAATTGTCTTCTGGTCAAAGTTAACTGTAAAATTTCACTGTATTAAAGACACATGTGTGTGTGTGTATGTGCATGCATGCACACGTATGTGCACATACATGAGTGCAAATTTGAACTGTGAAGGGAGGTCCGAGGAGGTCACCAAAGACAATGGCTAAGGCAAAGGAGTCAGGGCAACTGCCCAAAGTTAATTGTTTATTACATTTCTGCTCCCAAGGGCTAGATAGAGAGGACCTGGACCTTAGATCCAGACTGGCTGTGCTAAGGCACCTTAAGGTGTTTGGTGGTGGCTCCTGATTGAACTTTACGGGTGACATTTGGGGACTGCAGCTGGATTGGTGAGTGTCTAAGATGGCAGAGGTACAGAAGACGGGTCAGAGGCTAAAACCAGAAATGAAGAAGCAGCCTTCCTGTGAGGGTGTTGAGTACAAAGAAGGGAAGGTGGCCTTATTTGTCTCACAGCCAGTGCTCACCAGGAAAGCCTGCTGACATGCAGGGTATAAATACACATGATACAACACCCATCCAACTCCTAGTGTTGGCTGGAACCCATTGAAATTTCCATTTCGGAGTAGTTCCAGTGTGCCTTATAATTGGTTGTGATGCAATGTAAGGACTAACACAAAGGAAGAGCCAGGACAAGCCAGGCCGTTAGCCATTTTCTGTCAGAAAGCAGAGGAGCCGGGAGCCAGTACACTGAAATTTCCTTTTGTGATAGTAAAGAAACTAACTCCCAAAAAACATCCCTTTCTTCCCCTCCCTCTCTGTCCCCAACTGTATGTGTGTGTGTGTGTGTGTGTGTGTGTGTGTGTGTGTGTGAGAGAGAGAGAGACAGAGAGACAGAGAGACAGAGAGAGACAGAGAAAGAGACAGAGACAGAGAGACAGAGACAGAGAGAGACAGAGACAGAGAGAGACAGAGAGAGGGACAGAGAGACAGATAGAGAAACAGAGAGACAGAGAGCCAGGGGGAGTGGGGGGGGTGGAGGATAGTCTACTTGCCATTTCAGAGCTCCCAAAGCTCCATCTTCCTGATTGACTGTCAAGTATGAGCAGAAAGCCCTCAGCTTTTTTCTCTACCTGGGGCTACACTCTGTGTGTGGATGTCTGTGAGGTTCTAGTGGAGAAACAGCAGCACTAAGTGCAAAAGGGAGAGTTTGGGGAAATGCCCAAGCATCAGACAGTAGGGACTGAGAGTCACAGGACCTGTGTGTAAGCTCCTGCTGGGTTATAGCTTGCCCTGGTGCATGATCCTTAGAATTAAAAAGATACCACTTGCAAGTGAAAGCTAAGGGCTCAGACTTGGGGATGACTGTGCTGATTTGAAAAGAGCTCCAGAAAACCAAGACAAGGCAAATTAAACTCAATTTGAGACAAAAGTAATAGAAAAAAATGTTATAGTAAATGGTAACCTTGAAATTTGTTAGGGAAAACTGGGAGCTACTGCAGGAAGAGGGTGGGACATGGTCTTGAGTGACAGGAGGGTGCTGAGCCCTCACTTCTTGCAGTCTAGTTTGGGCTCCTGGAATGCTCACTCTCTTGCTTGGCTTCTGAAACCACATAGACAGCAAGAGGAAACTGTCCTTGAGGAATGGTGTGTTGTTCCCTTGGGTGACTTTTGCTGGCAGCATATGTAGATGTATGCCTTTGCGCTAGCTAGGTGATAGAGTGCCCTGTTCTGGGAAGAAAACAGCCACGTCAGAGCAGTAAATGTATCGTTTTATGCACCCTAAGATCTGGGAGCCATAGCAGTTTTTCTATCTCACCACTCCCTTTAGCTGTCCTTGCCTTGCTGTTGAATACATCAGAATGCAGCCAGGTTGCCTGGGCCAGACACATTAAGTATTCGTGGTGTATCCTCAGAGACAGGTGTTGGTTTTGCTGCTTATAGGTCCTAATCAACTGGAAAATAAGCCACCCCAGCAATGAGCCTCCACTTCTGGCATCCTAAGAGCTGCGAGCTGTCCCCTGCCAGCAGGCCCAGGCAGAGCCCATTTCCTTTCATTTCCCGCCTCCCCTTCTCTTCTCTCTACCTCTGCGGTGATGCCTCCGGGTTGTCTCCAGGTTCATTCTGTCTTCAAATCATTTCTTGTTTACTTGGATGCTTGGGTGCATCCCTGCTGTGTGTTTCATTGCTGGTTTGTATTCTTATTTTACACACACACACACACACACACACACACACACACACACACACACACACAACCTTCTTAATAGATAGTATCACCTTAAGCAAACAGAAATGAACAAACTGGATGTTTTCTTTCATATCCATCTTATCTCTGCATAAAAGTTTTTAATCTTCAGGAAGGCAATAAATAATGCCCACCATTGAATGCATAAGTAAGTGGAAGCTCAATTCTTCCCACAGCCTTCTCTTGATTTATTTTCATATTTATTTTGTCTAGTGTCTTATTTCAGTAACTTTTTTCTCCCTTGATTCTGTCCTCTAGTTCTTTCTTCCTTTGAGAATGGTTAATTGCTCTCCATCCTTAAAAAATGTTTGTCTCTAAGCTGAAAAGAAAAAAGAAAACGAGTAAAGAGCTAAGTAAGCGCAGCTCAACCTGACACATTGCATCTCATTCATTTATTCATCATGTTGGCTGTACCTACTGTGTGTGTCTCCAGCATTGCTCCTGGTGCTGGGTTGAATTAATGAACCAACAAACAGAACGGGTTCCAACTATGGCCATACACCAAAGCCAGGCCATCATTGTCTTTATTGGAAGACCTGCCACTGTGTTCCTTCCAGTAAAATGACTTAGCTTTGGTGACCAGCCCTCCTTAGGCCTGTGGTCCTGTCCTCTTCTTTCTATCCAGCTTCCTTGTAAGGTTACCCTGTGATCATATGACTAATTCCTTACCAGCAGCAGTCAGATGACTGCCCTGCTAAGGCTCATGGGCTATGATCTTCATCATATGTCCTTGATTACCCATTTCCCCACATAGCCTATCACCTCTCATTTGCCTCCTGTTTCTCTAGCTGCTCTTTCTGACGTGAGGTCTCACTTGTTTCCAGGCATCAGTTTCACTAATGCCTTGCTCCAGCCACTCCACCCCTGCATCCCAAGTTGTATTCAGATTTCCATTCCCATATCCCTACAACTGGTTTTTCAGGAGCATATGATCAGTGTGGTGGTAGAGGGCTCTATGCTCACACAGGCCAGTTCCTTGAGACTTAAGGCTATTTGACTGTTATCTTATGTTTCATAAATACATTATTTTTGAGATTTGGATTGGTGCTCTGTCCATTGGTCTCCTGGGTCTGACCATAACAAAATGCCACAGTCTAGGTAGCTTTAATAATAAAGAAATCTATCTCCCCCCAAAGAGACTGGAAGTTTCTTTAGAGGGCCACAGACAGAGCTGTTTCAGATCTCTTCTCTTGACTCCAGATGACCAGTCTCTTCTTGTCACATGACTACTTTTCTATGCTCATATGCACCCACTGCTTCTCTGTGTATTAATTTGCTCTTCTTGTGAGAACACTGGTCCTATAGATTAAGACTTACCCACATGACCTCATTTAACCTAATCATCTCTTTAAGGTGCTATTTCTAAATATTCTGAAGTACTAGAGATCAGGACAGATGAGTCTGGGGACCCATACCTTAGCAGTTAGTGAAGTCAGATGGGGCAGTGGAGGAATCCAAGCACCAAAGGCTCAGTGTCTCAGCAAACTATGGTCCTACTGCTGGCTCCCACTGCATGCCAGGTCCTTGGCTATTAGCTCCCTGATGTACCTTCCAGCCTCACTTAGGAAGGACTGGTGAGGTGCTGGATGGTCCAGCTATTCTTATTCAGGGATGACAGTACCGCTTCATGTTTGCAGGCATCTGGCAGAGCTGAGCCCTTCCACAATTCAGGTTTTCTGCATATTCTGAGTGATGGTGCAACTATTTCAAGAAAGGAATCGATGTCCCATCCGTCTGGCCTCAGGCCATGTAGAATATTTGGAAAAAAAAAAAAAAAAGCCTAAAGCCTAAAGCCATGGAGCTTCTCCACTGAGAAGATGACATGCACAGACATAATGACTTTTCACACACGTTCAAGGATGATGTAGGCCGTGAAGCATTTCATAGAGCTCTGTGATCTGGCCCTGCTGGCTTTGCCGGACTCATTTACTGTTGCTCTCAACAACCGCACACCCCTTGCCCTCCACCCGCCTCAATCCTCCACCCCTGCTCCATCCCGAATAATCAAAGACAGCCTCCAAATTCATCTCACTCACCCAGCCTCTTATTTTGCATATGCCCCTCCTCTGCTTCTGCAGTTTCCTTCAGTGTCCATGGTGCAGCAAGCTTTTATAATTCTGTCTTCTCGGTGAATCCTTACAGCCAGCTCCCCTTTCCAAACACTGTGGGTGAAGCAAAGAGTTCCTTTGGGCTTATTTCTTTCCCCATCTTTCCCTTCTATTAGATCTTGAGGGTAAGATCTATGCACTCATTATTGCAATTTTCCCGGCAGCTGTTACAGAGCTGAGGCAAATAATTGTAAATATCTGTAGAAAGGACAAATGAATGAATGATTGGGGGGAAAGTGTGGGCTCCTGGTGAAGATAATTTACACCCTTTGAGTGTGAATACCAGCTGTGCCACTAACTAGAGTTGTGACCTTAGGGGAATAACTCTCGAGCCTTAGTTTTCCAATCTCAGGATGGAGTAAACATTTTTTTACCTCAAGACAAACTGACTTCAATTTTTATTGATAATGGCATCTATAGCTACATGCACCTTAGCCTATCACTAACTTTCATTGAATTGGAAAGGTATTTTTGAAGGGAAATGATGGAATTAAAAGACTGTAGATCTGTAGCTTTGCAGATCCATTTATTACTTGTAATAAAAGCACACCCATTAAATGCCCACTGGATGCAAAACACGATCTTGTACAGCAACTGTGGGACAGGTCTCTAGGAGGCATTAGGGTATGCTTGCTGGACTCTAAAGTAGAAAGGGAGACTTGCTGTAAGAGAGGTTTCCAATTTTAACATAAGGTAGTGCTAGGGAGGTAGCTATTTTGTAAAGTGCCCGTTGTGAAAGCTCAAGGACCTGAATTTGGATCCAGTAGCATGTGTTTGTAATTCCACTCTTAAAGTAAGGTAGGGCACAGTGCAGGCCCATAGATCAGCGGCCAATGACAGATCCTGTCTCAGACAGGGCAGAAGGTGAGGACAGATGCTTGAGGTGGTCCTCTCACTTCCCCACACTCACTGTGGCATGCACGAAGCTGCATGCACACTCGGCACACTCATAGCAGAGTGGTGAGGGAGGGTTTCTGGGAGAGGTGATCCAGAGGGAAAGGAGAGAAGACGTTAGCGACTCTGGGGAAAAGAAGGGATGTGTGTCTCAAGGGACAGGTAGACATGCCTAGGAGGGGCATGTGAGCCTCCTTACTCTCCTAATAGCATTGCTTTCTGGTTTTGGCTTCTGAAACTAAATGGTTAGGCACCTGCCTTTGCCCCCCAAGCACAGTGTTCCTGGAGTGGACCCCTGGCCCTCTAACCTGGTAAAAGGCCACCTTCTGTCCCCAGCTAAGGTAGACACTGGCCTGTTCAGTAGTTAACACTCAGTTCTGAGTGGCAGTTCTGATGCTGTTCTGTATGGTGTGACCAGGCTCTGACAGTGGTAGAGGTGCCATTGCTTGAGTGATGGGACACATCCCCAGAAACAGAATTCTGCAAAGGGAGTGAGTCAATGTATGGTCTTGGGAGCCACTGACAACTCTCACCACAGATGTTAAATTGCATCATTTAGATCAAACTGCCTGCCAGTGAGGCAGGAGAACACACTGAGATGCTATAAAAACAGTGAAACTACTTTTAAAAAAAAAAGCCATGAATCAGATATTACCAATATCATTTCCAGGAATCCGTTCCTGGAACCAACTTCCCATGCAGTTCTCCCTCTCCCTCTCCCTCCCCCTCCCTCTTGGGTTTCTTTGTGTAGCTGTCCTGGAATTTGTTCTGTAGACCAGATTGGCCTTAAACTCAAAGAGCTGCCTGGCTCCATCTTGGTGCTGGGATTAAAGGTGCACCACTGCCACTGCCGGGTTTGAATTTTCTTATTTGTAAAATTGACATGGCCATGGACCTTTCTCATGTGGTACTTACAGCACAGACAGATGCACACACACACACACACACACACACACACACACACACACACACACAGAGACAGAGAGAGAGAGAGAGACAGAGACAGAGACAGAGACAGAGACACAGAGATGGAGACAGAGACAGAGAGACAGAGATGGAGACAGAGACAGAGAGAGACAGAAAGAGACAGAGATGGAGACAGAGAGAGACAGAGAGAGACAGAGAAAGAGAAGGAGACAGGGACAGAGAGAGACACACAGAGAGAGACTGTGCTAAAGGATGTCTTAGTGTTAGTGCCTGGCTCATTGCCAGTGCTCTCTCCCCTGATACAAGCTTGCTTGTTGTCTTTGTGACACAGTAAGGCCAGCTCTGAACACCCCCGTCCCCACTGCCATATTTTCTGCATTGTATTTTTGTTCACAGCACGTTACTCATATATTCCGCGCTGTATTTACTGGTAATGTTTATCGTCTGTCTCTTTGCTAGATATATGCTTTAGAAAGCTGGTGTTTTGGCACTGGATACAGACTGGATGAACAAATGGATGAATAAGAGAGACACACTGTTAACTTCAGCTTGCTCCCGGCCCACTGCTAACTTTTTGGAATCAGTCTGGCGGATGCTTGATGATGCCCCTTGGCAACTGTACCTATAGGCTGGAGAAGGCACTCAAAAACCAGCATAGTAATTTAAGTGGTGTGTCATGGAGGAGCCTGAACCCAAGGCTGAGAATAACTGGCAAGCCTCTGTTTCTGAGGCCCATTTCCTCTTGTTCAGCTCATGAGAGTTTGATACCCAAAGCTGGCCTAAGAGAGCCACTACACAGTCAGAGAGGGAAAAGTATCCGTGGGCATCTTCTTTTCCTTTCCTTTCCTTTCCTTTCCTTTCCTTTCCTTTCCTTTCCTT
>OU015755.1:32807385-32838278 GCA_907169655.1 Acomys percivali | reverse complement strand
TCTACACAGCAGCCTCAGCAGAGTGAGTTAGTGCTGGGCACACTCTAGACAGCAGCTTCAGCAGAGTGAGTTAGTGCTGGGCACACTCTACACAGCAGCCTCAGCTTATTACACCTATATTTGGTTACTGTCTGATCCACGAACTGTAAGGTCCACAAGAGACTTTCCTTTATCCTCAGTATTTCTAGAATCTGGATTTCTCTACTACTGATGGTTTCAATGCTAATGTTTTCCCCCTTATGCTGGCTACTAACAATGGTAAAGTTATTCCATTCTCTTGTTATATAGTTCATCGTTATAATGGGGAAAGCAGTGCCCATTCCTTTAGTCCATGCACTAAACAATATATACTTGTTTCTAGTACTGTCAGTCCTGTTAAATGGTGTAGGAAATCGCTGATGGAGCTATATGCCGACAGAAAAGTCCATTTAAATATTTTTAGGTAAAAATGACAGACTTCTAAACTCTTAAAAATCATACTCATCCACACACAAATGACTACCTCCACATGGTTTGTTCCCCTGTGTGACTAGGAAAGCGTGTAGTAAAATGGGTGCAGTGGGGCTACAGGTACAACTTCTAGTTTCTAAATCTAATATTAGCATAAACTAATACACTGAATATTTAACCCATGCTCAGTAGGAATAAAAATATCAACAGTAGCCTCAGTTATAGTAATAACTGACAGTCATTTTACTTTGGGAAGAGAATGCTCCATCCAGACCGTGTCCCTGAAGGTGGAGTTACAGACGTCTGTGCGCCACCATGCGGGTGCTGGGAATTTGCACTCAGGTCAGGAAGAACAGTGGTGCTAAGTGTTGAGCTATCTCTCCGGACCCTAAATGGTGACTTTATAACCTGAAATTTTACTAAATTCCTTAAAATCACTTTTAATATTTTTTAAATGGAAAATTTAGGGTTTTGAACATGTATTACTTGCAAATAGAGATCACTTACACCTTTTTCCTTTTCAATCTGGATGACTTCTGTTTCTTTTGCCAGATTATTATTACTAATAAGCGTGGTGACAGTGGCTATCTCTTTTTGTTTTGTTGTCCAGACTTTAACACTTTCATTCTGCGGGGTGTCTTATCATGTTTACGGTCCTAACAAGCCTACCCCTTCTTGCATGTCAGGCAGGACTTTCAGTTGATCACTGTGCATGAGCACGGTGACGTCCTCTGGAGTTCAGCTTGCTACTGTTCTGTTGAGAATTTCACATCCACATTCATCAGATACAGGTCTGTATTTCTTACATCTTGTCATCTTTGCTTTCAGTATCATGGTAATGGTAGCCTAAAGGCTTAGCTGAGTTCTTGTCATTTCATTTCTTGGATTAATTTAAGAATTGGAATTTTTTTTTGTTTATTTTTAAAAAAGATTTATTTAATGTATATTGGAATTTTTTTTTGTTTATTTTTAAAAAAGATTTATTTAATGTATATGAGTGCTTTATCTGCATGTACACCTGCATGCCTGAAGAGGGCATCAGATCACATTAGAGATGGTTGTGAGCCACTATGTGGTTGCTGGGAATTGAACTCAGGACCTCTGGAAGAGCAGGTGGTGCTCTTAACCGCTGAGCCATCTCTCTAGCCCTAGAATATATTTTTTAAAAATAATGTTTGTAGAAATCCACAGGCACTGGGTTTTGGAGTTTAGACAGTAGACTAAATTACTGCTCCAATTGTATTACTATTTGTTGTTTACTTTTATACTTCTTAATTCAATTTTAGTATGTTTGTTTATAAGATTTTATTCATTTCTTTTGGGCTTACTGGGTTCCCATATAATTATGCATAAACCATTTCTTATGATCTGTTATAATTGGGTTAGATCAGTAAAAATCTCTCCCTTTTCATCTTTGAATATTATTTTTCTTGGCTGGTCTAATTGGATGTTTGTCAATTTTGTATTTCCAAGAAAGCATTTCATGAGTGTTTTGTATTAGTTTTTTTATGTTTTCTTTCTGCTTCCTTTCCTACGTATACACATTTACTGCCATCCAAGCCTCCCATTGCTCTTGCAGAGTACCCTACAGACTTTCAGGGTGTTCTTTTTTTTTTTTTCTGATTTGTGCTTTAACTTCTTTGATTTCAAATGTATTATTTGGGAGCATGTTACTCAAATTCCACATTTTGCAAATTTTCCATTGTTCTTTTTGTTGACATAGTTTTATCCTCTGTCATCTAAGAATATACAAGATTATACTTTTTGAAAACACTGAGACTTGACTCATGGCCTAATGCACGATTCACCTTGCCGAGTGTTCTGTTGTTGGATGAAATGACCTGTGGCTATGTTACACATCGCTTCATAGTGTTTTGCTCATGTTTCTCTGCTGGTCTTCTGCCTACAAGATTTGCCAGCACTGGACGTCCCTAGCATTACTGCAATGGAGTCTGACCCTTTGCAGCTGACACTATTTACTTTGTGTGTCTCAGCGTATTTGCTGACTGCCCATACTTACGACTGCTGTGCCTATGATAAAGCACAGCTCGTCTTGCTTGCTTTTAGTTCCACTTGCATTCATGTCCCAGTCCTTCGTGAATCTAGTCCATTTAAGTCATGATTATTAATTATAGGTATCAACGTCATCCTGTCATTTTCTTAACCGTTGTGTGTATTCGGTTCTTCTCTCTTATTTCTGACCTTCATGGTTTGGTGATTCTCTTTTAGGTATCAGTTTTCCTGATAATAAGTTTTGTAAACGTGTACTTTCACGATGGTGACTATTACTCTTTTTATGTCGAATATCACACATTTCCTGTACGCCTCTTTTGGTAGTCGTGAGTCCCCACAAGTTTCTGCTTATCTAAGAAAAAACTTTTTTTTTTCATTCTAAAGGGTTGTTTGCTGAGTATAGTGGTTTTTCCCTTTTTTTCAGCAATTTGAATACATCCTCCTGTTCTCTTTCTGCCTGTATGAGTTCAACAGAAATATGGACTCTATCTACTGGGATCACTTTTAAATGAAATTTGATGCTTTTCTCTTGTGGAACCCAGAATTTCAGAACTCCCTGTTTTGTACTTTTAATACATTGGCTATAAAATGTCTCAGTGAAGGTCTTTGCTGTTGCTGAATCCAGTTGGGGATCCTTTCAACTTCTTAAATTGGAATGTCCACTCTATTAGAAAATTTGGGAAACAGTTGGATATTTTATCAAATGGACTTAGTGTCCGTGTCTTTTTCTCCTGTAACTCACTCCATGCCAACCTTCGTTCTCTTCACGGCATCCCATGGGCTTCCTAGACTTCCTCCTCTTTCATTTACAATCTCTATTTCTTTGGTGAAATTTCCATTCATCATTGGAATTGTTCTCATTTCTTTGTTCAGCTTTCCTATATTCCTTTTCATGAATTTCCTTAGGATTATTAGTTTGAATTATTTTTCAGACATTTTATAAATTCCCTTCAAAATGGGATTTCTGGAGCATATTTTTAGAGGTATACTATCTCATGTCTCTTATGTTCAGTACTGATGCCTCTGTCCTCACGGTACTTCCCCTCCCCAAGTTTTGAGAGTAGCTTTTATAGGAAAGGTTTTCTTTTTCCTACAGTTAGATGTGATACAAGGAGTCAGTAGGGTAGATGATTTGGTTCCTGTTGCAGATGAACTTAGAGCCGAGTCTGTGATTTCCTTGTCAGAGGCTGTCAGCATTGTCCATGAGCACTGCCACAGTCTAGACTGAAGAGTCATGAAAGTAGTTTAGGTTTTGTGAAGGCTTGTGCCTGTGCTATTTGCGGTCCTGGGGCTACACAACATGGACGGGATGGTCTCAGATCACATGGGAAAGTGCTGGTGGGGCTGGCATTCCTAATAAATGGGACATGGATAGGAATGTTGTCAGGTCCAGGGGAACAGCTGTGGGGTGAGTGCAGGTGGTGGGGTTTGGGTTAGCAACACCTAAATTCTTACAATTGTAAGAGCAGGATGGGAACTTCTCCTGGTGGTGAGGGGTAGCTTCAGATGATAGTGGGGCAGTTTGGACCATCTGCTCCACCTGTGGGCTGTAGTTACTAGGGAGGGCTTCCCTAGTTTTGGTAACGAGTGTTGGGACTTTGGTAATAGCATCCCTGAAGCTGTGAGACATAGATGGAACCTTCCTCAGTCCTTGAGGGTCAGGCAAAGGTGATGTCAGGGATTTCTGAATTAAAGCAGCAATCCCAAGGCTATGGTGCCGTGGATTATGGGGAAGAGCTCCTCTAGTTCCCATGGGACACATTGGGGAGCTTCTGTCATGGATCTGCAGGACATGGAGAGGCCTGTTCTCTTCCATAAGAAGCAGGTGCAGGCACCAGGCTTCATCTGCTAGCTCCTAAGGCAGGATGGTATCTAGGGTGGCTGATGGAGCAGGTTGGCCTCTTGAGTAGAAGGGGTACCCAGGGAGAGCAGAACAGTTATTCTTAGATTAGTCAGCTGTCCAAACAGAGTTACCACCTGTGAAGACTATGGGCATCTAGTGAGGACTGCCAGATGCACCCATCGTGGGGGTCACTGGTGCTTTATCATTTATCTTTCTTAGCAAACCCCTCATGGCCAGGAAGCCAGGCTTAAACGTGTAGCCTTTTCTGTTCTCTACGTTGCTTTCCACCTCCGACGCTGTTTAGGGTATCTCTCCCTCCCTGTTCTAGACCTCTCCCTAGCCCCTCTTCTAGAAATACAGTTTCCCTCTGTGCTCTGGTTCTCTGACGGGCATTCTGTAGCTAGGAGGTTTCTATTAGATGGATCTAGTGAGAAGTCGAGGTTACTGGGAGGTTATGCCTTGCAGGGGATTGTGGGATTCTGGCCTCTTCCTTTCTGCTTTCTAGTCACAAAGTGACAATCTCCTATGATGTGTGAACTTCCTGCTGCTCTCTATTAGAGAGAGAAACTGCTCATGGAAGAGACTTCAATAATCATTTTTCTCATTAGCCAACTGTCTCAGGTCCTGTTACAGTGATGGAAAGAGAGTACGACAGCTAAGAATTTACATACAGATCTTACCACAAACCCCATCCCATCCCACTTGCTCAGGAAGTAACTGGCTCTAGGATTTCTGAGACAAGCTACAGTACACACAGTAAGGTGTGACAGTTTTTTATAGTGGGCCTTAAGAGTCCCTAGGGTCACGTTAGATATGGTCTTAACTGGTTTCTTTTTCCTTTTATTCTTTAGACAGGGAACTTTAAAAAAATAATTTATTATAATTTATTCAGATTACATCTGATTGTTATCCCCTCACTTTCTATTCCCCCCCTCCCTCCCCCCCCCCAGACCTCTGACAGAAAGGGACCTCCTCTCCCACTATATGACCACAGCCTATCAGTCTCATGCAGATAGCCTGCTTCCCCTTTCTCTGTGTTCCTACTGGGCCTCTCCAGCAAGGGAAGAAATCAAACTGAGGGCACCAGAGTCATGTCAGAGGCAGTCCCTGCTCTCCCGACAACTGTGGAGAATGAGCTGTCCATTGGCTCGATCTGAACAGAGGGTTTAGGTTTGCTGCATGCGTTGTCCTTGGTTGGCGCAACAGTTTGTGCAGGTCCCCCTGGGTCCAGATCCGCCAGCCTCGATGGTCTCCTTGTGGGATTCCTGGACCCTCTGGGTTTAGACAGGGTCTTGGGTGTAGTGCAGGCTAGCTTGGGACTTGAGGTGGAAGATCATAAGTACGGGGGTTACACTCAGGCATTACCAAGCCCAGCTTGGTTTCTAGGAAGTGATTATATTTTCCCCCCATGGTGACATTTTTAATCAGCAAAGTACATACACTAACTGCAAAGGGTAGTACTCGGTCCCTCATCTGTCATTAGGGCATCTGGATAGGTTCAAATCCTTTCTCTAATAACTCCAGGGTACAAGGATATAAATGAACTGAAGACTTGAGTAGCGCCTGAAATTTACACTGACTCCTGAGTCATAAAAGATGAACTTTTTGTTAGGAGTAGCATAAATCCCAAGGCAGGAGCTAATATGTGCCTCCTTTGCAAAGATTGATTAAAGATGTAGTAGAGGCTGACTAAAAGGTCTGCACCCCAGTGCAGCAGGTTTGACTTTAAAGAGCTTTGTGGTTTGAAAATATTTTAGATAAAAAGGCCTCGGACAAATATGCTGTCTATAGAAATGCCCTTTCAGACCAAGGACATTGAGGGTATTTTCTTTAACTCTATTTTGAAATCTTCCAAGTCACAGCTTTCTTATGGTCCTTATAAAATATTTTTAGAAATATAAACTAGGAAAAGACCCAACAGTGCATAGTGCCCTGTCATTTGTGGCTCTACAAATCTGTCTCTGAGCAACTAGAATACAAAGTAAAATGCATCACTGGCTGCTTTCTGATGCTGGGTAGCAGCTCACAGGACTGTGACTCCTGAGCTCTGTCACTGCCCAGTTTAGCATGGCAACAGTTCAGCTTCAGGAAATGGAAACACTTAGATAATTCCTGGAGTTGAGCGGTGGGAGCTGTTCACTTTTCATCTAAGACGGAACGCCTCAGTGCACACAAGCCTAAGGAGCAGCAGGTCCATCAGTGGCGGGCCTGTACTAGCCATGCCACAGCAGCTCCTCTAAGTGGACTCCATTTTCAGAAGAGGACATCCAGACTCGGAGCGCGACTCTATTCAGCAGAGAGGGACACGGCTTCCACACACACGGTAGCTCTTTAGCTTTCAGCGAGTCCTCCCTAGTGCATGAGTGGACTGCAGCTGTGACTGGAGGAGTGTGTGTGAGTTACCCTGGAAATCGGCTGTTAGAAACGCAAGCTTGGCTGGACAGTGGTGGCGCACACCTTTAATCCCAGCACTTGGGAGGCAGAGGCAGGCGGATCGTTGTGAGTTTGAGGCCAGGCTGGTCTACAAAAGCAAGTCCAGGACAGTCAGTCAAGGCTACACAGAGAAACCCTGTCTCGAAAAACAAAAAACAAAAAACAAAAAACAAACAAACAAAAAAGGCCATCTCCTGTCCTTCTACCTTCTTTACTGGGACAATGCAGCATAAGCTACTGGCACGATATCTTTGGATATTTGAATTAACAATGTTTTTTGATAAATTATCAAGTTTCAGGATGCTTTTTATAACAGTAGAAAACAGTAAATCTTTTCAGTTTTCAGATATCTTAGCTATTCTTAGACTAAGAATTGCCCTAATCATCACTATGTCAATAAGTTAACTACACAATAACTGATCTTGTTTTTGTCCCTGCAAACATAAATATATATTTTCTGTAATTTCTTGTTCTAAAAGCTTTACTTCAATTCTGTGAGATCTTATAAGCTTAATGATTACGGTTAACAAGACAAGGTTCTGTGTGCATCTTAAGCACTGAAATACGAACATATATATATATATATATATACACACACACACACACACACACACATAGATATATATACACACACACATACATACATACACAGTTTAAACTTCTTAGAATCAAAGGGACCTTAGGCCAATGAGCAGTGGTGGTTTTCCAGAGGAGCCTTGGTCTAATGATATTGTAGCTGGTGACACAACATGACTGTCAGTGTTGCAAGAAGCCACATGATAAAATGTGCTTCTTTGACATGTTTTTCAGTCGACAATAACCATGACACAGCAAACAGAGAAAGCTCTCTATGAACCTTTCTGTCTAAGGCAGAAACACAGTCTTTTACTGTTTTACTGATAGGAGCGTGTCTGGTATCAGCCCAGTGAAGAAGATAGCAGATGAGTCTGAAGTGAAGCCTCACTTGGAAAGTGTTTTCCCGTTTACTCCTTCCCACACTCCCCTGCCTTTGGAACTTGGTGGCTTCCCTGCGTCCTGCTGGGTGCACATAGGTTTACTTGCTGAAGGCAGAGCTCTAAGCCACTGCATAGTCACACTCTACTGAGTCTTTTCCTGTTTGGTGAGAACTGTGAATGTCACTCAACTTGTTTGCTTTTCTCGAATTTAACTAATCTGTTGTTTGTTACAGGAGTCTGTCCCAACTAAGAACTCACAGAGCTGGAACTTTATTTTCCTTGACAGTTTCTAGAGACTCAGACAGGGCATTCTGGGAAAGCCAACTCTTTCTGGAACCTGTGGATGGGATGCTAGGGAGGCTTGGCAGCAGCCAGTATAACATAAGAGTTCTCACTAAAGCCAATTTCCTCTGTGTCTGTCTGTCTGTCTGTCTGTCTGTCTGTCTGTCTGTCTGTCTGTCTATCTATCTATCTATCTATCTATCTATCTATCTATCTAATCTCTCTTTCTCTGGCTTTTTTTTTTCTCCCCAAGACAGGGTTTCTCTGTGTAACTGCTCTGGCTGTCTGCAACTGCTCTGTAGTCCAGGCTGGCCTCGAACTCACAGATATCTGCCTGCCTCTGCCTCCTAAGTGCTGGGATTAAAGGTGTGCACCACCACTACTCGGCCTCTCTCTAGCTTTTTGAAACAAGGTTTCACTCTGTAGCCTGGGCTGGCCTCAAACTCATGCCTCAGTCTACACATCTACACAGTGCTAAGATTATAGGCATGAGCCACATGCCTGGCTTCCCACATGAGAGAGGAAGATAAAGTCTTTCCTTGTTCCTTCTTTACAAAATCTGACTGTCAGGAGGAAAACAAAATGTAAGACTCAGTTCTTTGATTACTGTCTCTGTTTACAGAGTTAGTTGCATGTGATTATTGGCTGTATATCTCAAGGCTGCTAGAGAGGCCACTGTTTTTGGGGTCTTTTTGCCATCTGTTGGAGGAGACTCACAGGTAGAGCACACACCAGGTCCTATAAACTTGGTTGCTCAAATCAGGGTAAAGGACTGCAGAGTTAACAATTTTTACTAATGGATGCATTTCTTCATTTTTTCTCATCTTCTGACAGCTTGGCTTTTGTGACTGGTGAGAACACTGGTCTCTGCCAGCTAGAAGGACATAAATGCTGGGTTGTGTCAGACAGTTTACTAGAGGGACTAGGGATGGACCGACAGGCAGCATTCTATGTGCTGGCTTTGGCTCCACTAGGGGCCTTTGCTGCTTGGTTGGTGCTGCTAAAGTCCCACGCAGGAATAGCCGTGATTGCCCTATGAGTCTGACAGAGTCCGCTACATTCCACAGTAACTTGAAGCAAGGCTCCATTAACACCATTCCCACCAACTGTGCAGTCACAGGTCTTTGGTGTCTCAGGCATTTTGGGAAGGAACTTTGGATTTTGAGGGGACTGCACCTTTAGCAGCTTTGCTCAGGAAGCCTATACTATGCCTAGCAAAGCTACAAGACTCACCAGTTAAAGTCATATTAAGGCTGTATTGTGTAAGTCACATTAAAACAGACTTGAGTTTTCATTTTTAAACTGATTACGTTTTAGAAAGTAGACTTTACATTAAGTTACTAATGATTTTTCCATATGTGACAGAGACTTCTAGGTTGTGTGTGTGCATCTGTTTGAAAAAAAAAAAACTACATATGAGTGTAATTGAAATTCCCAAGAAAACTTATTTAGTACAGTATTTTGGTTATTTCTTACCTGTTTCTGTAGGATTTCTTCTCGGACTTGAGAAACTGCAAGGGATTCCTGTTTACTCTGCAGCTCATTAACTTGACCTTGATAATGTTTTATAAGTACCTAGAGAATTATGGCAAATAGGGTTAGTCTACAGTCATACAGCCCCGAATGCACTTGACTGCATCTGATCTTGGACACTGAGCGAGGTCGGAGAAATTATTTCGCTAATAAGGCTCCTCCTTGAATACGACGTAGATGATATAAGCAAGCCAACCCAGGGCTGAAAAAGCCTTTAGAAATAAACCTCTGTCCAGTGTAAGCTTTGGAAATGGACACGATTATCCTCATACTTTGTGATTAAGTAGGATGTTAGGTTTTTTTCATAATTAAAAGATAACTAACTAAAAATAAGTTATAATACCTGTGAACTAAAAACGTCAAGTTCCTAATTTTAGATAAAGGAGTTTAGAATCCATAAACAGACTTCCATCAGACATGCTAAGAACATGTGGAAGGCCCACTCTCTTCTTTGTGACATGACACCATCACTGTTATAATGAGCATATTATAATGAGCATATGGAACTCTCGAACTTGCAATATTACATTTATCATCTCAGGACAATGCGCTATGTGTTACTGCGGCATTAGAACCCTGCCCTCAGTGTCCCAGACTCCCCTATGGATCACTGTGGTGCAATGCCAGCTGCCTCCTGACACCTGGAGAGGAGCCGCTGGGCCACCTCAAGTGCTACTTTGGAAAACACTTCAGGAAAGCATTTAAAATGCTTCTCACTACATCATGAGAACTATCCTGACTTCCAACCTCTAAGTGCTTCAACATGCACCTCTGCGTAACAGGGCCCTTCTCAAAAGGTGTAACAGCATTTTTGCCTCTGATAATTTACAATGGTTTAAAAATACTTAGTTCATACATGGTCCTTGGTTGGTGTTTCAGAGACTGGACTTTTAAAGTGTTTGGATTTGTAAGGTTATTTATGTTTTCTATTATGATATTAATATTAATGTGCCATCTTGGGAATAAACGAGAAAGAAAAGGTTCTAATTGAAAAGCGATGTGTTTGTGTGCCAAGGTGACAAGGAGTCAGTAGTGCTGGCTACTTCTATGTCAAGCTGACGAAAGCTAGAATCATTAGAGGGAGAGAGCCTCGGCTGAGAAAATGTTTCCATAGGGCTGGCTGTAGGCAAGCCTGTGGGGCGTTTTCTTACTTAGTGATTGATGTGGGAAGGTCCTGCCCATTGTGAGCAGTGCCACTTCTGGGCTGCTGGTCCTGGGTTCTATAGAATAGCAGGCTGAGCAAGCCATGTGGGCAAGCCAGTGAGCAGCACCCCTCCATGGCCTCTGCATCAGCTTCTGCCTCCAGGTTCTTTCCCTGTTTTTGATGATGAACTGTTATTTAGAACTGTGAGTGAAATAAACCCCTTCCCTCCTAGGGGGAAAAAAGACAAAAAACAAACAGAAACCCCTTTGTAACCTGCCCCTATTTAAAGTTCCCCAATGAAGGATTTGTTTGTTTTTAGAGACAGAGTTTCTCTGTGTAGAACTGGCTATCTTGTAGACCAGGCTGGCCTCGAACTCAAAGCGATCTGTCTGCCTCTGCCTCCTCAGTGCTGGGATTAAAGGCATGCACCACCATGCCCGGCTTGCTTTTTTTTTTTTAATGGTAGTGGGTACAAGTGGGAGAGATGGTCAGTAGGCAGGAACTTCTTGAAGCCTCTCAAGCTTGCCGTATGAAAATAAAAACCTTTAGGAAGGATGAAGAGCAAAATAAACACTTAGCTTCTTCATTCACCATTGCTTATGTTTCCCTGCGTCTACACTGCTTAAAAGTTCTATTTTTATCCTAACAGTGCTGAAAATGGCAGCCATTTTTTAGATATTCCAAGTACATGTACCTGTTTTCCAAGAAGGACAGTGATGGAAGGAAGTGATGAGTTGTCAGCATCCCCGGCTGGCACAGCTGTTGGAAAGCTGTGCTTCCTATGGGCTGGTGCTGTGTCTCTGCCCATTGCCTTCTCCCTAATGCCTCACTGACTGGAGCCACTATCTGCTCCATGAAAGGTAATGAGCAGGAAGAATGAGGAGAACCACCTGTCGTTTGGGACTTGGGTGGAGAGAGGTAGGTCAACATGCAAGCTCAAGTGATAACTAGACATATACCTCAGCCACCTGTGGCAACCTATGTAGAGGAAGACCTGAGAAGTGTAGGGAGAATCTGTAAAAACACTTATTTATTGGGCCTAATTTTAAGGTAAAATATTAAGTATATAGTAATAGTATCCACTCTGTATGTGTGAAAATTAAGTCAATAATTATTTTTCATTTGAAAAAATATGAGGTTAAAACATTTCCAGGTTAAATTATCTTCTGTCAATAGTCTAAAAATACCGTTAAGTCTTAGAAAGACCAGTACCTCTTGAGTTGTGATTTTACGATTGAGCTCAGCTAGTTTGGAGGAGGAATTTTCTACTGCATTTTGGCAAAGGAGTTTCTCTATTTCCCTCTGATGAGATGCTTTGAGAGACGCAATGTGTTCTGCAGTGTCGTCCTTGACCCTATGGAACAAATATAAGACAGCATGTGAAGTGACTCTCACTGTTGTAGCTCAGTAGCAGCCCAGACAGTCTCCAAAGCCTAGAAAAGCAATGGCAAGGGGGAGCTGCTGCTAGCTGCACAGCAGGTGTGTTCACAGCAAGCTCAGAGCTTCTCCAGTCACTCACGGGCTAGCATTTTCTCGATTTTGTAAGAGGAGTGGGCTGTCACACCGAGGGTGCAGGTCTGTGGACTGTTCAGCCTGAGATCAAGTCAAACCCAATTGGAATTATAATGTGGGCTTTTCCATCTCCCTTCCATCTGAAGCTATATTTTCCTAGGGACTCCTAGGTTCCAGTTCACCTGCCTGATTTTCAGGCAGATGTTTAGTTATTCTGTCTTTTAAGGTACACTCAGATGTAAGGAACACTCAAGATTTCTCTCTGGGTTCTTATTTCGATAACCACAGCAGTTCCCTTTAAAATCCTCAACTGGAAGTTCACCAATATTTGGGCCTACAAATGACTACATGGATAGTGGTATGTTGTCAGAATACAATAATTTTGTTGTAATTCTCAGACACAGAATTATTTACTTATTTTGGGTTATATATGTGATAATTCCTTTGTCTCTGTGGCAAAGTATGTGCATCCTAGGCAGTTAAATACGTGGTACTGCTAAGAACTAAAACGGCAATTTACAAATGACAGACAGGCATCAATTGTTTATTTGCTACTCCTCCAAGGAAGCAGTGTAGTTAGCATTCTAGGAAAAGGACTGAAACCAAACGACTCACAATGTAACTCAGTTATAGTAAAGGCCAGCCTCAATCCGGGCCAAGGAAGACTCTTCAGATCAGAGAAACAGACTAATAGCACTAGCAAAAACTTTCTATAACAAAGTTTTACTAAAAGAGATGTTAAATATATGAAGTTGAAATCCCAGAACAGCTAAAACAATCCTGTATAATAAAGATCTTCTGGAAGACTCTCCATCCCTGATCTCAAGCTGTACTACAGAGCAACAGTAATAAAAATAGCATGGTACTGACACAGAAATAAGCTGGTTGATCAATGGATTAGAATTAAAGACCCAGAAAAAACACACAGACTTATGGATACTTGATTTTTGTCAAAGAAGCCAAATTCATACAATGGGAAAAGGATAGCATCTTTAACAAAATGGTACAGGTCTAACTGGATGTCTACATGTAGAAAAATGCAAATGGATCCATATTTATCACCCTGCATGAAACTAAAGTCTAAGTGGATTAAAGACCTCAGCAGAAAACCTGACACACTACATCTGTTAGAAGAAAAAGTCGGGAAGAGCCTTGAACTCACTGGCACAGGAAACGACGTCCTGAACAGAACAATAGTTCAGGCTCTAAGATCAACAACTAATAAATGAGACCTCATGAAACTGGAAAGCTTCTGTAAGGCAAAGGACACTGTCAACAGAACAAAATGACAGTCTACAGACTGGGAGAAGATCTTCACCAACCCTATATCTAACAAAGGGCTAATATCCAAAATATATAAAGAATAAGAAATTAAACAACACCAACCAAATAACCCCATTAAAAATGGGGTACAAGGCAAAACAGAGAATTCTCAACAAAAGAATACTGAATGGCAGAGAAACACTTAAACAAACTTAGTCAACTCCTTAGTCTCAGGGAAACTAAACTCAACATCCTTAGTCATCAGGGAAATGCAAATAAAAACGACTCTGACATTCCATCTTACACCTGTCAGAATAGCTAAGATCAAAAACTCAAGTGACAGGACATGCTGGCGAGGATGTGGAGAAAAGGGAACACCCTTCCATTGTTGGTGGCAGTGAAAACTTGTATAACCACTTTGGAAATCAATCAAGTGCTTTCTCAGAAAATTGGAAATAGTGCTACCTCAGGATCCAGCTATACCTCATCAAGTGCTTTCTCAGAAAATTGGAAATAGTGCTACCTCAGGATCCAGCTATACCTCTCCTGGGTATATACCCGAAAGATGTTTCACCATACAACAAGGCCATTTGCTCAACTATGCAGCCTTTTTCATAACAGCCAGAATCTGGAAACAACATAAATGTCCCTCAACCTAAGAATGGATAAAGAAACATTTACACATCGGTCTATTTACACAATGGAATATTATTCAGCTATTAAAAACAAAGAAATCTTGAAATTTGCAGGCAAATGGATGGAAGTAGAAATGATCACCCTGAGTGAGGTAACCTGCACTCAGAAAGACATGCACGGTATATATTCACTTATGAGTGACTATTAGCCCAGCATAGATGTCCTCTGAGAGACCCCACCCAGCGGGGGTTCAGGACAGATGCTGGGACTCCCTGTTGGACTCAGGATGGAGCGCTGAGAGAGGTATGGAAGAATGGGGGGATGGAAGGACCCAGAGGGTCCAGAAGCCCCACAAGGAGACCAGCAATGCCGGCAGATCTGGACCAGGGGGGCCTGCACAAACTGTTGTACCAACCATGGACAATGCATGCAGTGAACCTAGACCTCTTGTTCAGATCTGGCCAATGGATAGCTTATTCTCCATGGCTGTCGGGGGAGCAGGGACTGCCTCTGCTGTGAACTCTGGTGTCATCCATTTGATCACTTCCCCTTGGTGGGGAGGCCCAGTGGGCACACAGAGGAAGAGGATGCAGGCTGTCTGGATGAGACCTGATAGGCTGTGGTCATATGGTGGGGGGAGGAGGTCCCCTTCTGTTAGAGGTCTAAGGGAGGGGAATAGGGAAGGAGGGAGGGTGGGAATGGGAAGATACAAGCAAGGGGATAACAATTGGGATGTAATCTGAATAAATGAGAATAAATTAGGGTTTCTTTTTATTTTTAATTTTAAACAGCAAACCCGAATTTCAAATTATTTCTAGGAAAGATTGCCATTCTCCTCCCTTTGAACAACTAGACTCAGTACTGGAGAAACTGGTTTCAGTATGTGGTTGCCATGGTGACTTAGTTGCCAGAACTGTCAGCCAATCACTAGGCCTCGTGGGTGGGCTCTCCCTGCTCCTCCTGCTTGAGTGAGGCAGGTAGTTGGAGGCACGCACAAGCAGTGTGCTCAGCCATTGGGTCTCTGGAGAGACGAGGCTGCTGACAATTAAACGCTTATGTAGGGGCTGTGGGTGGAACAAGCAATGTTCTGAGATGTGCCAGGAACATTCTGTGGAGGAAGCAGAACTTCAAACCCAGCTGAACAAGAGACAGAGAACACGGCAAGTTAGGCACAGAGATTAATATGAGAATGGCTGTGGGATGTGAGCAGCAAGGCAGAGAAACTTAGTATTGGTACTGGAGGGATTTGGAGTTACTGAAAGGACACAGTGACTAGATGACTGTGAGAACATTTTTAAAGAGTACTATTATTTTTGAAAGCAAGATGATTGGGAAAGAAATAAAGTATGATGTACTGTTTAGGACAGAGATGGCAGTAGTATGGATGGGAACATTTATAGGCAGTATCCTACAGACAGTGAACTCAGCAGTAAAAGACTGGCTGGCTGGCAGTTGGGATTAACAGCTTTCACAGGCAGGGACGGGAGCTGAGGGGGAGAACCAACATATTAGTCAACAGGGAGGAAGCTTGCTGGTCACCCCAGAAGCATGGATCGGCATGGAGGTTTCAGTTCATTAGAGTTTGGTGTTTCATCAAGTAGAGGCTACTATACTGAAAATCCTCTGTTTTCACATACTACCACTCACACTATAATAAATGTGAATATAAATTGTTTTTTTAAGACAAGTCTCACGTATCCCAACCTGGCCTTTACCCTGCTATACAGTCCTGCTACACAGACTTTGGATCTGCCCCTCCTATCATGTGTCTGACTGCGAGGATGACACGGATGCCCCACACACTGTTTGTGTGGTGTTGGGGATCAAAGTCAGGGTTCTACATACACTAGACAAGTATTCTAATAGTTATGAATGTGTTTCAAGGTGAAGCTATTATAGTGAAAATATGCCTCATGATTTAAAAAAAACCTTTTGTGTTCCCATATATTCATAAACAATTCACTTTTTACCTTTTCATGGAGTTCTCAAGGTGGTGTATTGCTGCTTCAGATTCCGCCTTCAGCTTATTTCTCTCTAAAATCAATGCCTCTAGCTCATTTCTCAATCTGTAGTTTTCTTGTAAAACCTCTGAAATATGGGAATCGGTGAAGGTGTCTGGGCGGTACAGTTTGGCATCCAGGGTCCCAGGGAAGGAGTCTGCGTTTGCTCTGTTTGGGTGCAGAGCTTCTTTCTTCAGCCTTTTGGCCGACGTCTCCTCTCTGCTCCTGGAGCTCTGCCGAGAAAGCATATTTCTCCTCTCCTTCTGGAGCCGCTCCACAGTTTTTGTAAGGTCCTGGATCTCTCTCCCCTTCGCTGCCAGCTCTTCGTTGAGTCTTGCCAGCTTTGCTTTGGCGTGCGCCTGCTCTACCTGCAGCTCTATAGACTGCAGGTCCCGATCCTCTTTGCCACTCTCCTTGTGTTCCAGCTCGGCATTCTGACGTTTGAGAGCATCTATCTCGGCTTCCAGCTTTCTTACAGTGGTCTCATGGGCTTCCTTTACGTCCCCAAGTTCTGTCTCGAGGGCCTGAAGCCTGGCCGAGCTGCCGTGCTGCTTCTGTGGCGCTTCCCTCCGCCCGCGGGCGAGCAGCTGCTCCTGCTCCTCCAGCCGTTGCTCGTACTGAATCTGAGGAAAGAACCCAGGTCCTATCAGAACCCTGTTAAATGAGTCTTTACTTACCGAAGCCCTGCTCTGTACTGCGTTCGTGAGCCTGTCCAAACACTCACGCAATCTTACGTCTGCAACTTCCTTTGGAAATCAGATGTATTCACTGGCCGGTGTAGCAATGTCATTTAAAAACTGATTCATATATATTAGATGACACGTGTGCTTATAAAGCCCTCACATGTTTTAAACCTTAAAATAAGTTTAAGAGATGGGCATACTGGAACATGCCTGCAACCTCAGAACTTGAAAGGTGAAGGCAGGAGGCTCCGGGGTGTAAGATCTGTTGGGGCTACGCAGTGAGCTCAAGGCCAGCCTGAGATACATGAGACTCTGTCTCAAAATGGAAAAAAAAAAAAATAGCTGAGGCTTACTAAAGTAATAGTATTGATACTTTATCAACGTTAAGGTAGTTATTAATGTTAGCCTATGATACAGTTCCATGCAAGCTGTCATACTCTGAAGATAAATATGTAAAGCAAGTGGAGCCATTTAAGTGTTTGAGAAACAGAACATTTTCTGTTTGTTTCATTTTGTGTTTTTTTTTAAAAAGAAGGTCTTGCTGGACTTGAACTTGTGATATTCCTGCTTCTACCTCCTGAGAACAATACATCTTCAAAACAGGGAGTGCAACAGCATAGACTTTTTATACTGGTCCTTTAGAGCAAAAGGAACTATAACAGTTTATTCTACCTGGTGTCAGGGACTGATGTCTGCTCATTTATGAATATTTACTGAGCTACAGCGTCATACCAGGCACTGGGTTGGTTCTAATCACGTGCAGCTGTGAGGGGGGACGAGCAACACGGCAGCTGCCATGTCCTACGACACGTGCAGGGAGGACACAGGTCATGCGCTGAGGCAGCGCAGACTGCTGGAGACCTGAGGAAGGTGGGAAGCCTGCATGGAGACAGCACCCCTGCATTTGGTCTCGATGGATGAGGAAAATATGGGGTAAGCAGATAGATACAGGGCATCTAGGAGCAGGGTGCCCAGAGGTTTCTGAATGTTTCTGTCTATTGAAAACAAAAACTGAAAGGAGAAAGTGGAAGGCAGTGTGAGGAAGGGCAGGGGTGGATGGGCTAGGGGAACTGTAAGGTAAGGGAAGTACAGACACAGACGCAGGGCCATCGGCTAGCGTTCATACTTTTGAGTCTCCACCTGTTCAGTGAACTTTAACAGTAATTATTTAGTTGGGTGCTTGTGCCATATATACTTAGGTACGTATGGTAGGATGACACTTGATTCTCCTAGCACTTATAATTAGTGGTTGATTGATTAAAACATTAGTCTGGATATTTCATGTAATCCCACAGAAGCTGCTCAAGGGGTATCGCTATACATGGAAATGCATGGTGGCTGGGCTGTTGCTCAGTGGCAGAGGACCTGACTAGTACACACAAAGCCCTGAATCTAACCCCAGAACTACCACTTGGGGACATATAGGAGACAGAGATAACAGCTGGGGCAAGAAGAACCTGATGGAGCTAGAGTGAATGCTAAAAAAAACAAAACAAAACAAGAAGGCACTAACCAGAGCTGGGCGCAGCAGGCACGCAGAGTGGCCCTAAAGCAATTTGAAGACTGGCGCCCACACACTGTGGCAAACCTGCCTTCGCCAAGCCAGGCTGCAGGGGAAGGGGCAGCTGATGTGCCAGTCCTGGTCCATCCTCGGTCTGTTTTGGCACTTATGTTTTGATTCATTTTTGTTTCACAGAAGAATGGAAAATGCAGGAAGAAAGGAATCCCTGGGCAAGGATGCTCTTCAGAGCGGGTGCCTCTGCTTTGTCTCCTCCCTCACCCACATCCCTGACTGGACGAGCTTCAGGGGACACTTCAACAATGACAGTGCCTTCTCTCCTTTGCTTCGGAACATACATGCAGAGGTGTTTACATCTACTTTTCCTCTGACCCTAATACTGACAGGGGTGCATAAGGATATCTTGTGCTTGATTGCTCTGTCTGAAACAGAGAAGAGTTGCTGGTTGTAGCTCAGGAAGACACGCCGGACCTAGACTTCTCTTATATGGAATCACACTGGCAGGCAAGGGTGCTCAGAGCGGTCGGCTATTGTGAGGGCTGGAAACCACCTACACATACCTTCATCTTCTGAAACTGCTGTTCCATAGTGCGAAGGCTCTTCTTTGCTTCTTCATCTTTGCCCTCCAGATCAGCTTCTAGCTTTTTTATCCTTCTTTCCATAAACTCCACTGTATTTCTATCCACTGAATCACCACCAGCTGCTGAGGCAGCCAGTATCAAAGCAGGTAAGGAGTTGGGGTACCTTCTCTTCAGAATCCCTTCCATTTCTTTAACCTATGAAAGATGGGTTAAACATATATACATTGAGCTGGGCGTGGTGGTGCACACTTGTAATCCCAGCACTCAGGGAGGCAGAGGCAGGTGGATCTGTGTGAGTTCGAGGCCAGCCTGGTCTACAAAGAGAGTCCAGGACATCCAAGGTCACACAGAGAAACCCTGTCTCAAGAAAGACCAAGTGTGTGTGTGTGTGTGTGTGTGTGTGTGTGTGTGTGTGTGTGTGTATGTGTGTGTGTACACACAAATATACGCCAAGCTGAAACAGTTTAATATCTAACCTTAGGTTATGCTACGGCACTCATGTCAAGGGTGTTAACAGCCTATCTCTATGCTGAATCAGAGGCACAGGAGTGCAGTCATTCTAAAGATCATCCTCTAACATCTAACCAGCCTGCTCAACTGGCAGAGATCATCTTACAGCCACTCAAAGCACACTCAAAGCTCTTCTATTCTATTTGTAATAGCCAGTCTGGAGTAGAGCGCTCTTGTTTTTCCCACTGGCCCCGTCATGTGACAGCACTCCTAATACATACTGGCTGAGAACATACTGATATGCACAGACACAGAGCTTCCTAAGCACCTGCCAGTCTAGGACATCAGGCCCTCCCTGCTAGACACTTAACATTACCCTTTAAAGGAAAAAATTACGAGTCTGGGTGTTTTGTTTGAGCACTGCACGCATGCACTGCTCATGGGGCCAGCAGAAGGCATTGTGTCCTCTGTCAGGAGCTGCCACATGGGTACTGGAAACCGAACCTGAGTCCTGTGCAAAAGCAGCCAGTGCTGAACCACAGAGCCATCTCTCCCTTTGTCTCTGTCCCCTCACCGTCCTGGAAGCGGCTTTCTACACTTGTCAACATAAACCTTGAACCCTGAAGACAATCAGGGCGCAAGCCTGTACCACACTCACTGTAAAACAGTTCTACCTCTTCACCCAGATCACCAAGTCATACCTCTTAGTACCAGAGAAGGTCCCGTGACAGTAACAAAGTTGAGTTTTTAGTTTTCCCCCTCATAAAACCACTGAGCTCTGTGGTGACTTCACAGGCTTGGGTTTGTGATGAAATAATAGTTGTCTGTTTAAGAACCAGAAGGTGATTACACAAGTCCTGCTCCCTCATCGAAGACTGGAAAACTGTGCTTTAGTAGTTAGCTATGAATATAGATGCTACACAGAATGCTTTAAAAATAGAAGGAAAATTGTTTGTATTTATCGAAAACTACTTCAAGAGGAAATTGTTTATCTTAGACGCTTCACAGTAAGAGTTTAATTGTCTCGCTGCTGCCCCGACCATGAAGTGAATACTGTGATGGCAGCATGGCAAGGCTCGGGCTGATGGCTAAGGGACTGGAAACTGGATGCTCTTCATGCAGGGTGTGTGCATTGTTCCTAAGTGTTAGCAACATATTCCCAATTCTACCATCTTCCTGTATTCCCACATATTTTCTTTTTGGCATGGGGGGAGTCAGGATTTGGACTAATTCTCTTCTACACAAAGGAGAAAGGATTCTGCTATGTGTCCTCAGTTTGCCCTGAATTCCTGGCATCTAGTGATCCTGCCGCCTCAGCCTCCCAAGATCTAAAACTCAATATCAAATGCTTCAAATTTCTGCTTCTGTCTTCTTAGATGTTCACTAGTGCTAGAAGGCAAAAGGCTCTCTCCTCAGTAGGTCTCCATCCTCCGACTGAGAGCATCAGTCCAGCACTCTGCACGTGTGAGCCCTGGGTTATGCAACCTCCTGCATACTTTGTAAGCATTTCACAAAGAATTATGTCTTGTGGGAAATCCTGACACAAAACACTCTGTATACATTAAAAGTGTTTCAACACAAACTCATCTGTAACGCCTACCTGCCGCTCGAGATCCTGAATTCTTTTGGCATCAAGAGCCCTCTCCTTTGAGCGTAACTTCTGCTGAGTAGCTGGGCTCCCACACTCAGTTTTCAGTTTTTCAATCTGTCCACAAAGGAAAAATGTAGCAAGACAAGATGTGTATTTACACAACAGGAAAGCATCGAAGGTGGGGAGATAAACAATGTTAGTTCACTGATTAACTCCATAACAGACACTGATTGGGCTGTTCCATTTTCCCAAGTGTCCCTGAGGTACAGCACTGGCTGCAGGTGACGCAGGCAAACAAGAGAAGCCGGGTCCTGGAACTTGTAGAAAGATGGCTGATAAGCTAACCAAGAGAGTGAGCAAGGGACGGAGCTCAGGTACAGAAAGGTATGTGAAAGGAACAGAGAGAAAGAAAAGGGCAGGGCTGGGGGAGGGGCGTTTCTAAGAGTGGAAACTTCAGCTGAGGAAGAGGGAGGGCGGAATGTGAAAAATCAAGGACACAGGAGCGAGTGAAATGAGCCTGGAGCGGCTGTGTGGCCAGAAGGAGTAAACTCACTGAGTGGCATGCAGTGGGTGCTGAGGCAGGCCCTGGGAGTCAGGCCATATGGTACCTATACTCTGTGACAAGTAGCTGGCATTTATCTACAGTCTATCTGAAAAGACTAGTTTCAAACTCAAAACTCAAACCAAACCCAAACTAGCTATAAATCCAGATGCTAAGAGTAAGGAGTTTGGAACTGGAGACAGAGTGCAATGGCAGAGCGAGTTCAAGTCCCTGGCTCCAGCTCCAGCACAGGAGACATGTGCACAGGCAGTGAGGGAGGAGGGACAGGATGCTGTACAGGCGCAGCACTACTACAGCAAGCCCGCTCACATACAGACGTACCTGCGCCTTCAGCTTCTCGCTTTCCTCAGTGGCCTCCCTGAGCCGTGCTGCGTCTTTATCCAGAAGCTCCTGATTTTCGGCATACCACTGTAACCGCTTTTGTAGGCGACTGACCTCTTGCTTATGTGTTTCTTCTAAAATCTTTATTTCATACAGTTTTTCACCTACACCATAAAATAACTCAGTAACATCACAGTATTTTTTTTTAAATGGAAATAACAAAATTCTAATTATTTAAACAAAAAACAATGTCTATCTAGTGAAAGCATTATGAGGAAACAAGGCGCATAAACAAATGATTAGTGTCTGGTTGAATCTTTTAGTAGTGGAGACAAGAGATTGCACTCATAATCTAAATCTACATAGCAGGACAGCTATCTAGAAGTGTCTCCCACTGACTTATTATCAAAGTCAAGTTCTTTTCAGGGAAAAAGAATCGATTCAAGGAATAATAAAAATAAGGAATGTCTATAGTTAAAAATAAATATGGCATACATTTCCAAGTGTATTATTTTAGGTAACACAACAAATTTACATGAAAAAAGATTTTGAACTTTTAAAAATAGGTTTTAAAGATAGCCTTTCCTCTTGTACTTTAGGGATAAGAAATGACACATTTCTGCAGAAGCACTCAGGAATGGGCTCTCTGTACAGCATACGCGGAAGCTGAAGGTACAGTTGATAGAACACTGACGTCTCTACCCTTGCCAGCCTGTGCTCTGCTACCCCACCATCCACCCAGCAATCTGCTGACAGCACAGCCGAGCCTCCCTCTACTCCTTTACTTCCAAATCTCACTGTCAGGGCCCAGCTCAAACTCCATTCTCCTCCAAAACTCTTGTGTTTGTTTGTACTCCCCCACCCCATTAAGTTCTGTTCATTCATTCTTTCTTTCTTTCTTCTGGAAATTTTCATGGTGGGTACTATGCCATGTTTCTTTTAATTTCCTAGAAAATAATACAGTGTTGTGTTCACACGACAAATACTTCAGGGCGTGTTTGTTTCTGCTGCTCAGGAAGCTCTCAGCCTGGCTGAGCCAACAGTCCTCTAAATGACTCAACACAAAGCTACGAACTCAATTAATGTCCAATTTTCCTTTGATGTTGCAATTCTTGTTAAAAATAAGAAGTATACACTATTTTATCACTAGTTTAAAAATGTTGCAAGGATTACAAGTTATTTACAGGGCAAGTATTTTAATGATATCATTTTGTTTCTATTACTTGAACTCATGGTTGAAACAGAACAGACAGGGTCTCGGCTGCACTTACCTGTGGCATAAGCGATCTGATCTTTGGCTTGGTCCCTCTCTTTCCTCATTTTCTCCAGGTCTACTTCAAGAGCTTGTTTGTCTTGCTTCAGTCTTTTGACATCTTCCATCAGATGGTTTTTCTCTTTCTTGATATTTGAAGGAACATAAAAGTAGGTAACTTCCAAATCAATAAATAAATCACGGGGTATTCTCTCCTTCACACAGCCCACCAAAAATCCTGTCACAAACATTTCCTAAATTTCAGGTCACATTTTATCTTAAAGGGACAGAGGGTGCCCACATCTCTAGTACTGGCTCCAGTCTTGCCAGCATCCCATTGGAGATCCCACTCTGTTATCCTAACGTGTTCTTTTTCTGAGGCACCAATGGTCAGTAACCCCCGTGCCTGGACTGCTCTGATAGCTTTATATCTAAGTTAGTATCTCTCCCTCTCGGCCCTACATTCTGTTCTCATAGCAGGTAGTGGCATTAGACTCACTCCTCCAGCCGAGCCCTCTGGTGGTTCTTCTCTGAGGATGAACCTCAAATCCTTAACCGTGATTTTCAGTGTCACATAACTCAGCCATGACTGGGACCAAGCACACTACTAGAAAGCCCCTGTTCTACTTCAGCCAAGATGCCTCTTTGCTGTTCTCTGAATACCCCACCCCTAGAGCACTCCTACTTCAAGGCTCTGCACATCCTTCTGCCAGGTAGCTTGCCAGCTTGCGCTTCATTTCACAACAGCTCAAAAGAAGACCCAGGAAGATGGTGCCTGACCACTTTCCCTGAAATCACAAGCTTTCTCCTCAGCACTCATCATACCTGACCCACTACCCATTTACCTAAAAGGAGAATTCTATTCTTATTTTTTGATCACTTTTTTTTTAAAGACAGGTTCTTCGATGTAAGCCTGGCTGACCTGGGATTCGCTAGGTAGATCAGGTTGGTCTCCAACTCATAGCAATCCACATGCCTCTGCCTTCCAGTTGCTGAGATTAAGGTTATGTATCACCATGCCTGGCTTATTTTGATAACTCTTATATCATAATTATGTAAAAAGGTTGGACATTAAAATAAAACTCAAGGGACTGAAGAGATGGCTCACTTGTTGCTCTCCCAGAGGACCTAGGCTTAAGTCCCAGCACCCACAGGGTAGTTCACAACTACATGTAACTCTAGTTCCATTGCAGCTGATGGCCTCTGGCCTCCAGAGGCACCAGGCATGTGTGTGGTACATAGACATACACCCAGACTAAGCACTCACGCATGTAAGAATAACTTAAAAAACCAAGCAAATCCCCCAAGCCCCCTGTCCTCCACACTACTGTCAATACTTGGGCTATGCCCACTCCTCAGGTCTGCAAATCCCCATGAATCTGAAACGCTTCTGTAGGACAAAGGAAACCATCAAAAGGACAAAACAGCAGCCTAGAGAATGGGAAAAGTTTTTCACCAACTCCACATCTGACAGAGGGCTGATATCCGAAATATAAAGAATTCAAGAAACTAAACATCAACAAACCAAATAACCCAACTAAAAAATGGGGGTACATCTGGGCATGGTGGCACATGCCTTTAATCCCAGCACTCAGAAGGTAGAGGCAGGCAGATCGCTGTGAACTCGAGGCCAGCTTGGTCTACAAAGTGAGTCCAGGACAGCCAAAGTTAACACAAGAGAAACCCTGTCTCAAAACAAACAAACAAACAAACAAACAAACAAACAAACAAACAAGCCCCCCAAAAAACCCCAAACCTCAAAACCTCTCCCACCCCCCCCAAAAGGAGGGGTATAGACATAAACAGAATTCTTTTTTGTTTTGTTTTGTTTTGTTTTTCGAGACAGGGTCTCTCTGTGTAGCCTTGGCTGTCCTAGACTCACTTTGTAGACCAGGCTGGCCTCGAACTCACAGTGATTCGCCTGCCTCTGCCTCCCAAGTGCTGGGATTAAAGGCGTGCACCACCACCGCCCGGCTTATAAACAGAATTCTTGACAGAGGAATCTGTAATGGCTGAGAAGCACTTACACAAAATGTTCAACATCCTTAGCCTCTAGGGAAATACAAATCAAAACAACTCTGGAATTCTATTTTGTACCCATCAGAATGGCTAAGATCAAAAACTCAAAATGGCAGCTCATGCTGGCAAAGATGTGGAGCATGTGGAACACTTCTCCATTGCCGGTGGTAGTGCAAACTCGTATGACTGCTTTGGAAATCAATTTGGCAGTTTCTCAGAAAACTGGGAATAGTGCTACCTCAAGACCCAGCTATACCACTCCTGGGAATATACCCAAAAGATGCTCCACCACACAACAAGGACACTTGCTCAACTATGTTCATAGGAGCTTTATTCCTAACAGCCAGAAATTGGAAACAACCCAGATGTTCCTCAACCAAAGAACGGATAAAGACATTGTGGCCCATTTACACAATGGAGTATTACTCAGCTACTAAAAACAATGACATCATGAAATTTGCAGGCAAATGAATGGAACTAGAAAACTTAATAAATGAAATAACCAAGGCCCAGAAAGACAAATATGGTATGTCTTCACTTATAAGTGAACATTGCTGAGAAAGTACAGGGTAACCAGGCTACAATCCACAGACCTAAAGAAGCTAAGGAACAAGGCCCAAGGAGGGATGGCTGAATCACACTGAGAAGGGGAAATAGAACAGACATTGGAGCATGGATGGAGGATGCAGACTGGGGTGTGGAGTGTGGGGCGTGTGGATGGGAACAGGAGTGATCAGGTGTTAGGAGGATGGAGAAAGAAAGTACTGGGCAAGACACTGGGTGGGGGATGGGTGCACCTCTGGGATGAGCTAGAAACCTAGGACAATGGAAACTCCTAAAAATCTGTGAGGATGACCTTAGCTAAGACTCCTAGCAATGTGGGATACGGAGCCTGAACTGTCTATCTCCTGCAACGAGGCAAGACTGCCAATGGAGGGATTGGGACACCAACCTAGACACAAAACCTCAGACCCACAACTTGTCCAACCTACCAGATGTGTAGGGGTAAAAGATGGAGAAGAATTTTGAGGGATGGGCCAGTCGATGACTGGTCCAGTTTGAGACTCATACCGTGAGAGGACGCCCACCCCTGATACTATTAATGATATTCTGCTATACTTGCAGGCAGGAGCCTAGCATAACTGCCATCAGGGAGCCTTCCCCCAGCAACTGATGGAAACGTATGTAGAGACTCAAAGCCAAACATTAGTTGGAGGTTGGGGAATCCTGTGCAAGAGGGAAGGAAGGATTGAAGGAGTAAGAGCGGGTCAAGAAAACTTACAGAATCAACTAACCTGGGCCGATAGGGGCTCACAGAGACTGAGCTGCCAACCAGAGGGCATGCAGGGCATGGACCTAGGTCCTCTCCACATTTGCAGCAGTTAAGCAGCTGCCCTTCATGTGGGATTCCTATAACGGGAGCAGGGGCTGCCTCTGCTGCTTGTCTTTGGATCCCTTTCTCCTAACTCTGCTGCCTCATCTAGCCTCAATAGGAGAAGATGAGCCTAGTCTTACTGCAAATTGACAGCCAAGGCTGGCTGATAGCCATGGGAGGCCTCCCATTTTCTGAGGAGGAGGAGGAGGAGGAGGAGGAGGAGGAGGAGGAGGAGGAGGAGGAGGAGAAGGGTGTATTGTGGGGTAAGGGAAGGTAAGAGGGAAGGACTGGGAAGGGAAGAGGGAGGGACATTAGCAACCAGCATGTAAAGAAATAACTTAATGAAGAAAAAAGCCAACCAACAAACAAAAAGGTTACTAACTTAAAGGTAACTGTACCTCCATACTGTTTTCCTATTTTAGCATATGGTGTATGTACTACAATGAAGAATTTGCTTTTTAATATTTATTTTAATTATTTTAATTATGTGTATAAGCATGTGTGCATACACGAGTAAAGGTGCTCTTGGATGGCAGAGGCATTGGATCCCCTGAAACCAGAGTTAGAGGTGACTGTGAACTGCCTGTAGTGGGTACTGAGAACTGAACTTGGGTCCTTGGCAAGAGTAGTGCATGTTCTTTACCAGCAGCTGAGCCATCTTTTCAGCCCTGGGAACTTATGTGAAATAAAGTCTACTTGTGCCCCAAACGCAATGCCTCTGATATGGCTCCATGTGATGAAACCTGAGGAGAGGCTGTCCTGTAGAGTAGGGGCCATTTAAACCAGTTGCCAAGGTTTTCTGTACATTACATCACATAAATACTAAATGCTAATCCTAGATGCTTCTTAATTTTCAAATAATATATTTCAATATATTATATATTTTTATTACAAACAGATTTTTTTTACACATCCTGAAATGTTTATGATAACTTTATTAACCGCAATAATTAAAATTCTTATTCAACTTACCTGTGCTGCCCGTAATTCTGCTAGAAGATCTGTGAAACTCTGGGCTTGGGTGGGTTCTGCATTTTCAACTGCTTGGGACAGAAAACGATTTTTGTGCATCTGTTCTCTGGTTTTGAAAATAAAAAAAATATTTTTTTTCAGAGGAAGGATAACAGGTCACCAAGAAGAGACTCGATACCCTATGAGCATATACGGGGGAGGAAGTCCCCCTCAGTCACAGACATAGGGGAGGGGAGTAGGGGGGAAGTGGGAGGGACGGAGGAATGGGAGGATACAAAGGATGGGCTAACAACTGAGATGTAATATGAATAAATTGATAAAATATTTAAAATCTTTTTAAAACAAAGTACTCTTTTTAATATAATATTCTAGTGAATTCAAACTATATAAATCACCAGACATGTTAAAGAGAAGTAGACTTGAGGGAAATGCTTATGCTTTTCACTTTAGAAGAATCAATGATTTATGGTTTCAGGTTTTTTTTAATGTTCAGTTTCTTAAAAGCAACATTAATCTCATATATGGATATGTTGAGGATACTGGAGTATACATTAACTATCCATTACTATGATTTACTAAGAGAAAAGTCCTCTGAATATGTAATATAAGAATTATGAGTTCAAGGCCAGCCTGGTCTACGAAGACAGTCCAGGACAGCCAAGGCTACACAGAGAGACCCCGTCTCGAAACCCTCCCCCCCCCAAAAAAAGAATTATGAAACTGGAAGTCAGTGTTTAAAAGAAAATAGACACATGAAAAAATATTTACAATTTCTAAGAAAAACCCACATTCTTAATATGGTAACAGGAAGCTCAGAAATAGCTAAGTGTATTTAAGCAGAAGAAGTTAAAAAAACTTACTTTAAGGAAGCTAACTCACTAAGTAAATTCTGATTTTCCTTAAACATTCGCTCTTCGTTTTTCTTATTTTGTTCCTGGAGCTCTTTTACTTGATTATACAGCCTTTCGTTTTCCTTTTTAAAAACAGAAAACATGAATTTTAATTAAAAATTAGCAGTACCTTAAAACATAAAATGGAGTGTTAGTAGATAAATCACTTAAGTGGTCTTTAATATTTCATGTTTTTAATTTTATAAATTTAAAACCCTTTTCATACATCTTCTATTATCTTAGAAGGCAACTTATCTAGACTCAACTCTTCTTGAAATGTTTACTTGAGAAAAAGATAGTTACAACATTCCCCCAAAGTGAAGAGTCTAATGTCAGTGTAATGAACTGAACTTCATCAGTGCAAACATAAAGGGAGGGTGAAGATAGAGTCCACACAGCCTAACGCCTCTGTGGTGGGCTAGGGCTGAGAAAGGCAGTGGGACGATCTAGCCAATTCTGGTTTGGACCAGAAGGGGAAAAAATCAGAAGTAGAGGATAATGCCTGGAGGCTGACTTCTAACAGTGAGATAGGTAGATGTGGAACACACGAATCTTTGATTACGTGCTTTAACTTACTGACCTCTCCTTTATATCGACAATTTGCTGACAACTAAGCACTTTTGAGGTGGTAGCAAACACTATGGATTATCTCAGGATGTGTGGCCTAGTGCCTGGCAGATGGCACACCAACATGCATAGAAGTTGCACATTGTCTTCTAAGGGGACAGCTAACATACTTAAGGGTCTGTGAAATCTTTAAAATCCATCTCTGTATGACAAGGTGAGACAGTGGATAAAGACTCTGAATGGATCTCACTAAACTGAGGGCAGCGTGTGCTGTCCAAACATTCAGAGCAACCGGTGTGAAAATGCTTTCTCAGTCCTCTCTGGCTGGTAAGGAACAGTTCAGAGCTCAGACTATGGCTGTAAAGGAACATTTAATAAGGTGGATGACAAAAGGGGAGAAACAGGACAAAAAGTGAGGCAGGCAGAGAAGGAAGGTAAGCCTTAAACCTGTCCAGGCTGATACACATCAGAAATACTTGCTGCTATAAACAAACAGCTCATACTAAAATTTAAAAAGTTCATCCTTGGGGCATGAGCACTTGAGTGCAGATTGATAATGCTGAAAATAATAGTCAAAACCTATTACAAACACTGTACAAAGCTAAGGAAAACACGCTCACTTAGAAAGAACACGGCTATTAAAATAGCATGCAAACATTTCTGACTGGCTACTGTGTGCCAGGTTATGAGGCTGGCCTGTATTGTTTTACTTGACTTCCACTATTACCTTATTGTCTTAGTCTCCTTACTCATTAAGAGTGAGCAGGTTTGCACATGGCTTCACAGCAGATGTTAGAGTTAAGACTTAAAGCCAGCCTTCATTTAAATGCAGAACTGATGCTCTTAGCTACTTTAATTTAATAAGAAACAGGCAGCTCAACGGGGCATGGCGGTGCATGTCTGTACCCAGCATTTGGGAGGTGGGTCACAACCTCGAGGCCCACCTGGACTATACAGTGAGTCCCAGAGCACAGAAGAGAGGACAGGAGGGAAGGGGGAGGGGAGGGGAACAGGTGGGTGTTGGGGGAAGACACCAGTCAATGATTGCCTTACTTGCATCTGCATGTCACGTGAGCACAGCAGTATTTTAATATACCTGATTTTTATAATTAATGGAGCAAAACCAGAGTTGTCATAGGCTGAAGCACTGTCACACCTGTTGATATCCTTGAAGAAGTGTCTCTTGTTCTTGTATCTCTTTTTGGATTTGTTTCAGTTTTTCTCCAGTGATGGGATCAGATATTTCTCCAAACTGTAGCCACCTCTGTTTTCTGCTTGTCTCTTCAAAGCTACTTAACTTTTAAGAAAACAGAGAAATTGTTTTATTTGCAGGAGAAAATGAAGAAAGAAGTGAGGGAGATAAAGAAGATTTTTAGAGCCAAACAACCTCTATTACTGAGCATTCTGCGAAGTGCCGTGACTACAGTCTAGTCAGCACAGAGATTTTCTGGTAAGGGAAGGGACTCAGGAATACAATGGTGATGCGCTTTGACTCTCCACCTTCTGCTGTTCGTCTTGCTAAAACTCGCACTTCTCTGAGGGTCATAATGAACTCATTGATGTGTTTTTAAAAGAAGAGCCGACACAGGAAAATCATCAAAATGAGCCAGTTTTGCTTTCCCCCCATGATCCAATTCACTCTTTTGTAAGGAGAGAAGCAAGAATGAAGTCTGTATTTTCTGTGGCAAAGCTCCAGGCTCCAAGGATGACAAGGAGTTTAGTAGGAAGCATTTTTTTTTTCTTGTTATAAATAAAAAGGAAAGACAGAAGAGTGTGTTTGGTACCTTGGCCTGAAGAATGTAGTTTTCTTGGTTCAGTCTGAAGAGCTCCCTCTCCTGCTGCCTCCTTAGGGTTTCCACTGTGCTCTCCAGATCCTTCTCCTTTTCTGAGAATGAGATTTTAATCTGCTCAATTAGCGCTTGTGCACCCCTCCACTTTTCCTCTGCTTCCTGGGCTCTTTTCAACATTAGTAATTCTTTCTCTCTGTTTCCACCGTAGGATCCTGTAGGCTCCTTTCAAAAAGAAGTATTGCTTTGTTACACTAGT
>OU015755.1:32764949-32776524 GCA_907169655.1 Acomys percivali | reverse complement strand
TGTGTGTGTGTGTGTGTGTGTGTGTGTGTGTGTGTGTGTGTGTGTGTAATAAGAGTTGCAGCAATCACGGTGTCTCTTCACAGCATCAGAAACCCTAAGACAGTACAATAACAAAATAAGAAAATATCATTAATATACTTGCTTAAAGAAGGAAGTAAAGGATAAAATCCTATATTCTGGACATTTTCTAGTGCCTAAGAACAAATGACAATTGAGCAAACTTATTACAATAACTTGAGAACACAGAGTTCTAACGTCTCAGTGGGTGAAGGAGTAGTGGCCACAGAAATAAACAGCTTGTCCCATATATTAATAAACAGGTATGTATCAGTCTCTTCAGTTTCCTTCAGTTCTCTCACAGTTCAGTTATAACGTGAACAACAGTCTAAGAAATAATGTATACTTTAAAAAAATCCCTACAGTTCTGACCCCTTTTCTAACCCCAACAGCCACCACCCTTCCAGCCAATATGGCAGCCCCCCCTCTTCCGAGATAAGAGAACTAAAGGCCACCCTTCTCCTTGTTCCGCCTCCACACTCCCATTCTGTGAGACCTCCTCCCTGCTTCCAAAGACAACATTTCCCCCCCTACTCTCAAGGGAAGCCACAGAGGGGCCCCTCTGCCTCGGCATTTCTTAGCTCTTTACCTACCCCAGCTCTCCAGCTTCCCTTCCTTAGCCTTCTGCCCCATCCCCTCCCAGCTTCCTGCTCGGCACCATGGCTCCAGCACCCAGCTCTCTAAATGCCTGCCACAAAGAAAATATGGTCAGTCCTGCACTGACCACACCGTGGAAACGGACACCTCACAGAATGCTCTAACTGGGAACGGACTGAATAGCGCCCTTCCACGGTTCCTCTTCAGCTCTGTGGCCTCACACACAGCTAGTGAACAGTTAGGTGCTCCTGAGCCCACTTCTCCAACACGAGATTTCTTGTTACCTATGTTCACCGTCCTTTTCTGTTCTTATTGTATATCCCCTCGCACACTCCCTGGAAGAAATCTTGTTCATCACATGCCTTCTCTGCGTCAGGATCTGCGCCTGGTTTATCTCAGTCTTTAAACAACCTTAGAGACTATGGATGAAAAGCTGGAACCAGAAGGGGAAACGACTGTCCCAGTTGCAACTACTAAAGAGTGATACCAAGCGGGACCCAAACTGACCCACGACACTGTGAGGACTGTCTGCTTTCCCTACTGCATGCAGCCATCCATTGGGATGATAGCGGGGTGACCATCTAAAGCTCCCAGATGACACATTTCCTCTCGACAAACAGATTGCAACAATTTGATGGGGTTTCAACTTCTAAAGCGCTCAAAAAGAATTGTCTTCTGGGTAGGAAAAGGGGAAAGGTAGGACAAAATAAAACAAAACACTTTATTTAAATCTGTATTTCTGGTATCTATATTCTTTTCCAGTTGGTCTTTAATCATTACTACAACATTGAAATCTCCCAGTTTCTTGGTTTACACACAGCAGTAGAACCACTGACCGCTCGGAGCTATGGCAAAAGTCAGAAAGTCACGGGACCAGCATCCACCCACCCAATACACTGTAGCTGTTCTGACTTTCAAACTCCTCTACGCTTCTTTGCAGGTTACTATCATCAGATGAAAACAAAAGCCTGGCCCTTAGCAATCAGTATTAGGAAAGATAATGAAAATCATAGCCTTCATAAGTGAATGCACTGTTGGCGGGAATAGGAAAGCATATGGCCAGACAATTTCACTTCTAGGCAAATATCCAGAAGAGACTAACACGCGCCCACAGTCACACTTGCATAGTTATTCAGAGCGGCATTATTCTCGGCTGACCAAAGCAGAAGAACCCCAAGATGTCTGTCAACTGAAAACTTAATAAGATGCAGTATATCCACAGGATGGCAATCCACTCACTGAAAGGAAATGATGCCAAGACACACTGTAACATGGATAAGCCCTGAGGACACTGCGCTAAGTCAGAGAAGAAGCCAGACCTCAAGGACCACACGTACTATAACGGTTCCCTTTCTATGAATATCTGTAGCAGCCAAGCAGCAATTAGTGACTGCCTGAGGCCTGGGGAGGACAAGGCGTTGAGAAGAACAGTTAAAGGATTAGAGGTTCCTTTTTAGGAACGACGCATGCATTCTACAACTGACTACGCTGACGGTTACGTAATTCTAAACCAGTTGTCATATACTTTAAATGGGTGAGTTGTATGGTTTGTGAATTATAAGTGATGAAAAGGCTAGCCTTAAAAAATTGGGTTGAACCACTCTCCTAAAACCAGATACTGAATTGTATCTTTGAGCAAAATGTCTGTAGCACAAACATGGTTTTCTCCCTCTCCCGTGTGTGTGTGTGTGTGTGTGTGTGTGTGTTTGCTGGGCTACACAGGGTAAGATGACAGCATTGAGCAGCCAGGTGCCAGCGTTTGAAATGAGAATAAGTTAAGGGCTGCTGGGCATCTTCTGTAGGTGGGAGTAGAGGGAGGTGCTGATGAGGCGGTTTATGGTTTTCAGATGAAAGCATCTAAGGACGGGGCTTATGAGACAACTTTGTAAGAAAGCTCTAGACGTTTGCACTCACCTCCTTCATGAACTGTTCAAATTCTTCATCAAGCTCTTCTTTGGAATAGTAAGCCATAGTTGGTAATTTCCACGTCTCAAGGAAAGTATCCTATAAGTACTTACAGCATTGGAAACACTGAATGATAAAAACAGAAAGGAAAAGAAAACACCTGAAGAAAACGTCATCATTAAAACAATGCTGCTTTACATTTCAGAAATCCCATCAAGTCAGTATAAGACCGCAGTTAGGTTATGCTAGTGGGGTCCTAATTCATCAAAGCGAACTGACTTGGGAAAGCAGCTTGCTTAGTTTTTCTTCTCAAGATCCAGTTACATTTCATCCAGTTGTTAAGAGGTAGGCTCCAGGGTATTTTCTAACACCTCTCAGAAATGTGTCTCCTAGTATCTCTCAGATACCAGGTCTTCACAGACACACACACACACACAGGCAGGAAGTGGAGACTTTTTGGCTTGGGGGGCGGGGGTAAAGCACAGTACAGTTTGTGCTGCTTGATTGATTTATTTTCAAATTAATTGTTTTGCAAAATAGTCTTTCTACAAGCTGGGGTGTTTCCTGACATAAAGGGAGCTTATAAGACTCAGAATACAGTAAAGAATTTGAGAGCGCACACCTGAAATCCCTACAACGAAGGGACCGAAGGCTCTCTAGTTGGAGGCCAGCCAGGGCTCCAGCCTGAGTTCCAGGTTAGTCTGAGCTACACAGTACGACCCCGTCTTAAAACACCCCAAGCAAGCACAAAACGCTCTTCAAAGTTAATAATTTGCACTACGAATTATGTTTCTTCCCATGCAAAGGCAGGCTAACAGAAACAATACCCTGAACACCTTGAGCGAAATCTACTCGCAGCTCAGAGCTCAACTCCTCCGTGAGCTCATCATCTTCATCTCTGCCCCAACTTTCGGTTTTAACTCCCTAAGGGCAGCACAAATGCTGGTTTCCTTTTCTAAGGGACGGGAGCGGGAGGATTAGAGTGCATAGTGTGCCCTCCAACCTGCAAGGCAACACCTAAAGCCTTTATATGCAAGAGGTCCAAGTGACAGGATAAGGAGTTGGACAAACAGCTTGGTCTCGGGGAAGGGGGGCGCGGGGGGGGGGGGGGGCGCGGGGGGGAGGGAGGGGAACACCACGAAAGGGCCTTCAGGCCAGGTTGCCTGGTGTCCAGGTTGCAGGAAGCGCAGGTTTGGGGAGTAGCGCTAAGCAAAGACGCATCCCACTTGGAGTCCTGGCAGAAGAGCAGAGTAACCCGCAAATCAAAGTTCGGAGACCGGGTCTGAGGTACAACCTGGAAACATAGACAGGGTCGCGGAGGCGACATCACCTCACCTACCTGCTCCAGGGAGCCCGCGCTTTCCTGCAAAGTCCCAGCTGTTGCCAGGGAAACAGACCTCCACCGGCGGGCTCCGGGGAGTCACGTGACTCCGCATGCCACGTGACCTGCGAAACAACCAGAAGAGCTGTCAGACTTCTGGTGACTTTGCAAATAAAGATTGGAACCACCAAGGCTCCGCAGGGTATGGCGGCCGGTAAGGGACGTGGATCCGGCAGCAGCGTGCGCACTCCGCTTTCCCTTCCCGCCCTGAAAACCTGAGCTTAGCCAGCCGGGCGCGGAGATCAAGACGTAAGCGCACAAGCTGGAGCCAGCGCAGGCCTTCCTGGGAGTTGTAGTTTAACTCCTTGGTGCTGATCCTTCCGTAGCGGACAGCTACTTTTTGCAGCCGTTCACGCCGTTTTCATTTGAACACTGCTTTCCAGGTTGAAAGTTTTACAAAACGATTTACGAGGTTGGTTTTCCTTCACTTATTAAGCCACGTGTGAGTGTTATAATAGAAACACAAACTTGCTAGAAATAATTCTAGAGTTAGAAGAGGAGACGTATGCCACCTAGTGGACAAGCATTTGACAATACACAACACCGAGATTCTCAGTGAGACAGCTGCACCAGCTCAGCAGCTCGGGTTTTTCTGATATCTTACTTTTCTTTCTTTCTTTCTTTCTTTCTTTCTTTCTTTCTTTCTTTCTTTCTTTCTTTCTTTCTTTCTTTCTTTCTTTCTTTCTTTCTTTCTTTCTTTCTTCTTTCTTTCTTTCTTTCTTTCTTTCTTTCTTTCTTTTTCTTTCTTCCTTTCCTCTTCTTTCTTTCCTTCTTTCCTTCCTTCCTTCTTTCCTTTTTTTATTTTTATTTTTTGTGCATTTATTTATGTAGTGTATGTAGCCAGAGCATGTGGGGCGGGAGTCAGAGGACAATTTATGCCACCTTTCATGTCCTCTTTCTCCACGTGAGTCCTCCTCTCCAAAACACGTCAAATCCATCCTTACACATTATTTTTTCCCCCACATTTATTCTGGCATAGTTTGCTACAACAGCCTGTGACACTTCCCCTGCTGTACCAACTGACAAAGTTTGGAGACCTTTTCACCCGTGGCCTCATTTCAACCTCACTCAACATACGGTTATTTTCCCCATCAACCGAGTATTCAACTAGTAACTGCACTATTTTCACTAGCCGATTCTGGTCCTAATGCATATGAAGACCATCTTTTACACTCCCCGACCTCCACTTGGATTCCCGAATTACCGTCCTTCACCGTTTTGCTGAGACTTTCGTGCTTTTAAGGACCCAAACTCCCAAGTCACAAGAACGAGTTTCGTCCATGCAAACCTGGAGTTGTCTCGCTTACCCCAAACCTTTCTTCCTTCGTTGGTCCTTCTCCTGACTTCAGGCAGCCATTATGAGAAGATGCCCTTGTCTGTCGCTCAGTATAGATTCAATGCAGCTGTAATTTCTCCATCCCCTTCTCACTATATCCGTAAGCCACGCCTGTGTCTGCACCATCCTCATCTGTCTTGTTTCTTCCAGTGGCTCTTCTTTCACCTTCCGACATATGACTTGGAGCCTCACCCATTCTTACCGATCTTAAGCCTCACTAGCTATTCCCACATCGCACTCCCATTGTCTGTGGGAGTTAACAACTGCTGTAGGCCCCTTTGTCCAAAATGCCGTTTTCAAAATACCCACCTTGATGTGATCTGAATTAGTTATGTAAAAAAATAAAATAAAATAAAATAAAATCTACTTTGGTGGAGAAGGGACAAAAAACAAACAAACAAACAAAAAACAAACAAAAACCCCACCTTGCTTTGTACCAACCTGTTGTTGAGAGTTCTCTTTCCCCATACCGGTCTATTCTAGGGACTTATTTTTACTTTATTTCTCTTTCTTTAGGTTTCTCCAAATCAGCTTCCACCCACTCCAGGTGACGAAAACAATTCTTGGTGGTATCATTAATTTTCTCATAGAGTGTTGCTGGATTGAAGAAAACAGGTTTTTAAGGACATGACCTTAGTTAATATCAAAATCCTATTTGTTCTTGTTCTGAATTTCCCTTTGAGCTTTAGTTTTCTATATACAATTATCCAATTCATAAATATTCACATAATATCTTAGAAACGTCTCTCTGTAGACCAAGCTGGCCTTGAACTCAGAGAGTCACCTGCCTCTATCTCCTTACAGTGTGCACCACCACCACCCATAAGAAACATCTCTAATGTAAGACAGAAGCCTTGCTCTTTTTTTTTTTTCATGTGTGTATGCATGTTCACAAGTGTGTGGGAACACCTGTGTGTGCATGTACATGGAGGCTAGGAGTTGATGGCTGGATGTCTTCCCCAACTGTTCTCCACCTTATATATCGAGGCGGGGTCTCTCACGTGGACCCAGAGCTTAGTGATGTGGCTAGTCTAGCTATCCAGCTTGTTCCAAGGTTCCGCTGTCTCTGCCTTCCTGAGTGATGGGATTACTGCAGCCTGCCGCCCCTTCCTAGCTTTCTCACTGTGCCCAGGATCTGAACATTGGCCCTCAGCACTCTACCCACGGGGTCCTCCCCTCCTCCTCAGAAGCTTCGATTTTATTCTCCTCCTATGTCTATTTCTTCTACCTAGACTTCCCACTGCACTATGTGATGCAGCATGAAATCACTTGACAGGAATCGTGGAGCTTTCTCTTCCCTATACAGAGGCGACCACGTCAACACTACCTTCAGACACATGCCTCCTTACTATTCACTTCTCTAACTCTTAAGGGCTGATGTCCTTGACCCACAGCACTATTTCTTGAACTACTGTCCTCGCCTCCTATTTCTTCACGTGCCCTCTTCTAGCCCATTGTCTATATAGTTTAAAAGGCCATTATTTGACGACATAAACCGGGTCAGTCCGTTATCCAGAATCCTTTAGTGATTTCTTATTGAACTTACACTAAAGGTCAAGTATCTAGAAGGCCTTGTATGGTACATTTGATGCAACCTGTCCATGAAGCCTCATCTCACCTGTGCTCACTAGGGCTGACACAAATATTTCAGGCCAGATTTGGCATTCAGTTCTTTTGATGGACTAATAATCTACCAGTAGTCCTGTAAGGTAGTAGCTATAGCTTTGATGTAAAGTATGTATGATGGACGTTACTGTGTCTACGGAGTGAATAGCCGCTGTTTTGAACCGAGGTCTGAATCTGAAAACATTTTGATAAGGCTCAAATGTTTGCCACACTGAATTATATGGTAGGCCACTCACCAAGGTTTTTGATACCCTGTTTAATTGTTAGACTTTATTATTTTTAGTTATGCTTTCATAGCTTTATGCTGGGCATGGCTACATGCTTTGTTGTTGTTGTTAATGTTATTCGGGTTTCCTAACATTATAAAGCAGGTAGTATTAACCACATTGTAGAGAAACTAATATTTAAAGAATAGCTTTCTGAAATTCACATAACTAAAGAGAAGCATATCCAAGATTACATCTGTGGCATACTGGCTGAAATACTTGAATATTGGAATATCTAGAGAATTCTTAAGGCTCAACATATATATATATATATATATATATATATATATATATATATATATATAACTAACTCTCATGATTAGCATACATCTCGCTAAAATGGAAAAGTTAAGTAGGAAACACCATAAAATACCAGTACCAGTTGGGGCAGATCAAAGATTCCTCTGTTGATAGCGTTTCATACTTGTTACAGACTTCATATGTGTTTTTTGTGTGAGTGATTCCTAGACTGCTGTGAATGTTGATATTTATTTTGTGTTTGTTTAGCTCCAAGTTGAGGCTTTAGGGGACAGGAACCATACCTAACCCAGAGCCTTCATTTGTTTCCTAAGAGCAACAGTGCAGCTTGAGAATGTGTCCGGCATCCACAGCATAGCTGTAGCTGAGACCTGAAACATCAGAAGGATGCAGACCCAGGGCATCCTGGGATTGAATTAGAGAGCAGAAAATTTAGTTATACAATAGTTAAATCTAACAAAGTACTGCTTCTTTACCTCTTTCTTTAGATGTGGCTTTCCTTTACTTGGGTAGGTAATAGGAAAGACACTGAAAGCATTGTGTTTTCCTGGTCACAAGAAAATTAAGTTTGAAGGCCATATAGAGCCATTTTTATTTGTTATTGTTACTATTTACTTTTCTCCATTTGTTCATATCCTGATTGCTTTTGTTTTAATTAACATTTTTCTTAATTCTTTTACATATGAAATCTGGTGTTCAAAGTTTTAGCTGATGCTATAATTTTCCTTAAGAAAAATAAAAATAATTAGCCATAATGGAATTTTGAGAAATTGTGCAGTCATCATTGTAATGATTTAAGTGTCTCTGAAGCACAGGCAGATGCTCTTTCCCTAGGGTATGCAGGGCTGCCCGTTTATAATTACATTGTGACGACATGAGTGGTGATTCAGTTATGAAGCTTTAAAAATAATTCTCCAATAATCCTGTAAGTGGCCACTGGGGGTGCCAGAAACCATAACAATTTGACTACATTTCTATATAGGATAATTAACAACATGGTTTTATATTCATTATATGCATGGAAAATTACAAAGTTGATGAATTGGGCTTCATCAAGTTAAAAAAGTGTTATGTTATGAAACAGGATGAAAAGAGAGGCTAAAGAGTAGGAGAAAATACTTGACTATTGGAATATCTAGAGAACTCTTAAGGCTCAATAGTTATATATATATATATATATATATATATATATATATATATATATATATAAACACACACACAATTAGAAAATGGAGCAAAGGCAAGAACAGGCATTTCATGACAGAAGATTTGAGAATGGCTAAATGTACTTTTTTTTTCTAGTTTTGTTTCTGTCACTGTGATAAACACCATTACCAAAAGCAACTTGGAGGGACAACAGGTTTATATGGCTTACACTTCCATGTCAGAGTCCATCACTGAGGAAAGGCAGGACAGGCACTGGAGTAGGAACCTGGGGGCAGGAACTGAAGTAGAGACCATGGAGAAATATTGTTTACTGGCTTGCATCCTCTGCCTTGCTCAGCCACCTTTACTATATAGTCCAGGCTAACCTGCACAGGGATGACACCTCCCTATTGCACAGTGGACTGGTGCAATTAAGGAAATGCCTCCCAGATATGGTCATAGGCCAATCCAATGGAGGAAATTCCTCAGTTGAAAGTCTCTCTTTCTCAGTGTGCCTAGACTTGTGTCAAGTTGACAAGAGCCTACCAGCACACACATGAAAAGATATGTAACCTCAATGAAAAGCAAAATTAGCCTTTGATTATTATGTATAATGATTTATCAATGTTTTTTTCTGCAAAGTTTGATAGAGCAATAGAAGACAAGAGCAAAGTTATTTTCAAATGTCTAATATATATGTCTTTGATATAAATTTATTCTGTTATCAAAAGTACACTAGAAAGCTATTTTGCCATTCTTACAACTCTTATGGAGGCATTTTATTAAGTTAGCTTTAGTCTCTGCTTGAGTTAATGAAGGTAATGTTATTTCCTCACTAGGAAGTATGACTTTTTTGAAAGCCACTTTCTCAGCTGTGGTTCTGTCCTCTCAGATGACTCTGGCTTGTGTCAAGTTGACACGAGACTAGCCAGCCCAGCAGTCGTAATCACACCTCGGCCATGTCTAACCTATGCTACTTTATTCATCTGAAAACTGATGCACACCATGTTCACAGTCTTGTTGGCCTCATAATTTTCTCTCACCATGATGGCTTCTGGCATCAGCCTTTGGCCAGCTTCTTATGGTATTAGGAGCCTTGAGCTCTCACATGGGGAGCTCCCTTCTGTTCCCTGGAGCTTTTCTCATCCTGGAGAGATGAGCTCTTAGAAATGCATGGCTCTAAACCTCTGAGCATCTACTGTTGATCATTGTGGTTGGAGCTAATGAACACATACAGATTTCAGTGTTGGGGTAGGCAGTACTGATGAGGATTCAGAAAATTCTCAGGATAGCCAGTGTTATTCAGAAGCAGTTGTCCACAGCACTGCTTAAAAGCATGTTTTTGTATTGGTTTGTCTCCCTCCAATGCCATGTGTTACACTCCAACTCATTCCCAACTAATTACTGTAATTCATATGTGTGTCTTATGTTCTATTTGGAGACCCCTGGGAAAAATAAACAACATTATTAATAGAATTAGCCAAGAGACTGGCTTTTATGATGGGATTTGAGAGCTGGATAGCTCACCATTCATATGGCAGTGAAGACCCTACTGTGATGGATAATGGAGTGGTAACAACCAGCAGCATGCAATTATAAAGATTCTCTCTTGAGATTAGTAGAGCAGAGACACATGGGTGGAAAGAAAAGGGCTGACTCATACACTCACTGTTTTTCTGGTTTGGTGGCAGTGGCAGCTGTAATGAGTATAGCATGGCTAGATTAGGTGCCTTCAAATAAAGAAAAAGAACAGCCTCTGTCCACTAAAGTCAACTTAAGGAACACTATAAAAACCAAGGCCTTTTCTGACATTGTAGGGTATTGTTTCCTGCAGCTGCGAGACAGTATGGCAGAAATCCAGCCTGGAGTAATTGTAAGAGGGGCACAGCTGTAAAGTTACTGAAAACATGGTCTCATTCAGTGTCCTAAGCCACCACCCTGACAGACAGGATGGTAAAGCCTTGATTATGCAACATTTGGTAATAGTGAACTTGCAGATTTCCCTGAATTACTCAGCGTCCCATTCTCCTCACTAAGGACTGCATTCTCTGCTTCTCTGGAGACTTCGAACAGACATATAGGGTCACGTGGGAAAACTCACAAGGTGAAGGTTGTCCTTCTCCATGTCTGTCATGTCACCATTCATTGCTTCTGACCAGGAACCCCAGCAATGTCTCAGGACACCTAGTAAAGGAAATATCATTCTTCCCCTAGGAGGAAATTGTTTCTTGGGATTGCAAGTCCTAGATTACAAACCAGAGGAACACATGCAGGAGTGGATGCTAAAAGTGTTGACCAGTAAGAGAAATATGATAGGGTAGGAGAAATACTATAGGGAGGGCAGAGAAGAATTTATTGACATTTGTAGGCTCATGACTTAGATTTCAATATCCCATCAAAGACACCTGGAGATGGACCTAATATTCTGCCAGGAAGTTTCTTTGAAACCTATAATGTGACAATAACCAATAGAAAAATGAGGGAGAAAGAGATGCTGAAATTACTTTAACCTGGTATTAACGATGACCTGCGAAGGCTCAGAGAGACAATGAACAGAGAGGCATGAGGCTCGGAGTAGGACAAAAGCCAATGGCCTTTGTTATGAGATGCCTGGACCCTCTCACCTGTGTTCCTTGAGTAGGACCCAAGGGGAATTCTTTGCGGTAAGGGGAATGTCAACATTTAGGTGTTTAGGTGATGTCTGTCTTTCACAGGTCAAAGTTTTTTTAATGGAAAATGATTATATGAAACTTGTATCCTTAATATCAATTGAGTTTTAGGGTTCTGCAATAGCAGACTCCATTTAGGCATAGTGCACTGGTTTTAATTATGGAAACAGGCAAAAGTCCATGACAGAAAATCAGGCTCTCTTGACCTTTAGAAACCAGTAGCAATGAATGCACATCATGTTATTCTGAAGGATAAGACAGATAGTGATCATTTGGTGTGTGTGTATGAGAGAGAGAGAGAGAGAGAGAGAGAGAGAGAGAGAGAGAGAGAGAG
>OU015755.1:32747832-32764939 GCA_907169655.1 Acomys percivali | reverse complement strand
GAGAGAGAGAGAGAGAGAGAGAGAGAGAGAGAGAGAGAGAGAGAGAGAGAGAGAGAGAGAAGAGAGAGAGAGAGAGAGAGATTATCCTATCACAAAGGAAATCCAGGCTGCTGCTTAGTTTATAGAGCTGTATGATTTTACAGACCCAGACCACATTAGCTGAAGGGAAGATGGGTGGTTATGAGTGGGGACTAATATCAGAAGATCTTCTATCTGTTCATGAGGAGGCTACAACCTGGCCATATACCAAGATGCTAGCACACTGAGGAAATGATGTTAGATATTTTAAGGACTTTTGGATAAGATGTTTGAGATGACACTGGGTACAAGGACAAGAAGAGTCACCATGACTCTTTAAGAGAGACCATATGGAGGTTGTTTAAAATTAAAATTCAAAAAATAAATAAAATTAAAGTTCAAGCTCAAGCACAAGTATGTTTCACAGAGGCCACATTGATCTTTAGTTTACCCATCTACCTTAAGTGAATATTTGGGATTATAGAATTTCCAAATGTTCTTTTCTTTTCTTTTCTTTTTTTTTTTTTTTTTTTACTGGAAAAGGACTTTAGATCCTATATCCATACAGCCATTGTCTTGGGAAGGAATGAATGCAGGTCCCCAAAATGTTCCATCACCGTGCAAGTAAAGTGGCTTTGTGTCAGGTGATGTTCATGAACAGGTGGCTGCAGCAACTGTAACCTGATAAGAAGGAAGTTAAGAAAGAATCCTGGGTCACTCTACCCAGCGATGGAAGACGAGCAGAGTATTGGACAATGGCAAGAGAACTTAGGGTAGGCGGTGGAAGAAAGAGATGATGATGTCAGCAAGGCTTTAGAATTACCAAGAGCAGCAGGGCCTGTAGCCAATGCCATAAAACCTCTTACAGAGACTGTGGTTGACCAGCCCCTTACAGGAGCCTCTGTGACAGATTGGACTCAAAGAACAGAGGAGATAGATCTGAGAAGTGCAAAGGGCCTGTTGTCTCAGATGCCACTTTGTACATTACAAGTCCCCCCTGTCCCATGCAAAGATCACTTTAACAATTAGTTCTTACAAACTTCGGCCTGCTGCCCTCAAGTGTAATTGGAAAATATTTTACCTCTGGCCAGGGTGGAGGCTTCTTTCCCTAGAATTTTTGACATTGAGAGCAGAATGCCCGCTGAACTACTATTCACGTAACCCACAAACATTAGTTACAATTGCAGGGGCACATCCACCCATGGTGGGCTGCAGTCCATGAAGAAATGATACTCTCCTCCCCCTCCCGCACACATCTTTAAATCTTTGCAGAAGACACACAATTTCAGCAGTTGGGCCCCAGCAGTTATCATTTGATAATGTGCTCTTGTCTCAGCATTTTCTTCCTTCCTGTTTGAATTCCTGTGCTTTCATTATTCCTGTTGTCTGTGATAATAGTCCTAGATAAACTGAATGAAGGCAAGCCTTTATGGTGGAGAAAAACTCAGGCTTTGATACTAGCCTTACTAAGTTAAGATAATATAAGCTCAAATAATTCAACTGTTGATATATAATAACATTTCATTATTGCTATGTATGCACACATAAATATGGACAATGATTATTTTATTCTACGTACCTACATTTTAACTTATACTTTATAACTTGTTATAGTGGGATATGAGCTGCCATATTATTAAAATAGCCATTCTGTTACTTACAAACTTTGAGTAGGAGGGCTTCCTCCATTCTTTGTTTTTGTTTTTGAGACAGGGTCTCTCTGTGTAGCCTTGGCTGTCCTGGACTCTCTTTGTAGACCAGGGTGGCCTCAAACTCACAGCGATCCCGCCTCCTTCTGCCTCCTGAGTGCTGGGACTAAAGGTGTGCACCACCACCACCTGGTCCCTATGTTTTAATGTAGTTCGGAATGGCCTAATTTACTTTCACATCACTGAATAATTGGGGATATCCCATTGTCAAGGAGTGGGCAAATGAGAAAGGGTGCAGTTCTACCAAGGTGAATGGGGCTTGAGGTATTTTTGTTGGTGGTATTTATAATCTCATTTTCCATTTTTGCCATCAGAGGCCATGAAAGGACAATGTAGAGCAGAAAGTTGAAGTTTCCTGGGAAATAAACTGAAGTTAAAACTGGAATTTTTAAATAATACTTGTAAAGAAAATATCACCACACAATGCCATTTGTAAATAAAGACAATTTTTCTAAAGGAATAGGGTTATCTGGTGGGTTGCAATAACGTTAGCTGTTTTTGTTTTTTTTGTTTTTGTGGACAGTGTGTACTCACTTTTATTTTAAGGAATAAGATTTAAATAAAAACTATCAATAAACACTTGTATTGGAAACAAATTCATTACTTAATTTCAGTTCATACTGTAATTCTATGATGAGAAAAATATTTTTCTTGAAAATAAGAAGCAAGCAAGTGAATAAAGTTAATGCTTGGAAGTATCTTGGAATACAGCTCTTAATGTTCTTTGTAAGACATGGTGAAATGGGCCTCAAACTTCACTGGGCAAATTCACATAAAAATGTCTTCTTACCTTGTTCATGATAAATTATATTTCAAAGGGCCCCTTATTGATAAATATTTTGATTAAATTATAGGCAATATATATTTGCTTAAATTTTTTTCTTTTTCTTTAGATCAATTATGAGAAGGACGAAAGGCCAAGTAAGTTACAGTCATTTGCTCTCGTGCTTTTTAAGTCCTAAGGTTACCCACAGTGCTGCTCTTTTTATACAATAGCTTGAAACCTTACGAGATGATTGTCACTACAGTTTATTGCGGCTCAGAAGACACTGTCTTCAAAGATACTGTGGCAAAGTGAGCAAGTCCCAAGCGGCCGGCTGTGTGATCCCACGTCTATGAAGCGCGTGAAGTAGACACAGAGCGGAGTGGTGACACTGCTGCAAGCTGGAATGGGGCGGGTGTGGAGCTGTTACTTAAAGAACGTGGACATTCAGCTTGGCAGAATGAAAAGCCTTCTGAAGACCAATTAATTGCACAGTCATGTGAACGCACTTGCCGTTTAACTGAAAAACGTCAAACAAGTTAATATGGCAAACACCAGCTGATACGTATTTTATTGCCCTAAAAAAAGTTTGCAGGACAGGACCTGGAGAGATAGATGGCTCAGTGATTAGAATCACTTGCTGCTCTTCCAGAGGCTCTAGTCCAGTTCCCAGCACCGGCACGGCGGTTGACAACTGTCTGTATAGCTACTAGCAGTATAGCTACAGCTAATAGCATCTAGAGTCCTAGATGCCCTTCTCTTCTGGCCTCCTCAGGTACCATGCATATATACAGTACAGATACATGCATTCAGGCAACACATATACGTGTATGCGTGTGCGCATGCGCGCTCACACCCCACCCCCAAAACAAATCTTAAAAAAATAAACCCACCAACAACCAAAGCCAAACTCTAATGAGTAGTTTGGCACATGAGTGGATTTTGGGCAACCAAAACACTGTGTCTGGAGCTGTGAGACTGATTGCGTCTACTACCTGCAACCTGCTTGTATCTCTCAGCTTAGCTGGCATTGCCCATCCTAAGAGGCCACCAATGGACACCCCTGAAAAGCTGGGGTCTTGTTGTAAGAAATTATGTTTGACCTAGGTATGATATTTAGACTGAAACTGGTGACCATTCCCAACTCCTCGTGGATCCAGCAGGCAGAGCGCCGTTGACACCACACTATTGTGAGCACTAAAGGCCCTAAAACACAGGGGAATTTTGAACAGCCATGTTATTTACTAATACGTTGTGCACAGAGTCACTCTTTGTGAAGCACCCCTCATGGTGTATATGCCATCAACGGCTTGCTAACTGCTATTACTATTGTTTTATTCTAGTAAAGGATATAAAAGACATTTTACTGTTTGTGTCTTGGAGCCCCAGGTGGCCTCATGGGTATCAAAAAAGCCTTAACAACTTAGGGACAAGTGGGCTGCACTACTACCAGAGACCAAGCAGAGGTCTTTGGCATGTGGTGATGCTGGGGACTATGTGGATGTTTAAGGTCTGCGCTGTCAACAGAAACTGTAAAGGGCAAGGAAGCTTCTCTCGAAGTGGTATTGACAACCACAGATGCACAGTTGAGAAAGAGGGACACAGATGGCTTCTGTGACAACCCCTACCTCCTCCGCCCCCCCCCAAAGTCACAACCTAAACGTCAAAGCCATCAAAGAGAATTCTTTAAAACTGTGATAAGGTTGCTGAAGTGTAGCTCTTTATAATATAATTGATGGCTCTGGCAGGAGGGTGGGTGGAGAAGGACTCAGATTTCCTTAGGGGGCTGGCCCCTGGGAGTTTGACCATGCTCTATTGAAGATATGGGCAACACAAATTGGGGTGGGGGGGACATCACAAGAGTTGGGGGAAGGCTGGGAAGTGAGTGTGATTTGGGGGCATGATGTGAAATTTCAAAAAATATAATGTTGGGGAAAAAAACCAATTCAGAGACAAGCTTGTTGATGAAACAGATGAAATTCATTTTAATGGACTATTTGCTTCAACAGTCAAAACAGCCATGAGAAACATCCATGCGATTATCCCTGGGCCCAAGTTCCGTCCTTTCTCCAGCTAGCTCTATCTTATTAGTCTTGCCATCCAAGCTCACAGTTCTCATGTTTGGGACACCTTCATCTTGCTTCTAGGAACAGCCTGTCCATATCTGGAGTCACTTTCTTTACCCTAAATGGGTCTAGTAGGGAAGCCAATAAACTCCTTGCAGTATCTAGAACTGAAAAATTTTGGTTGAAGGCTTGATCATTTTAAGTCATGGCTTTTTCTTGATAGTAACAACTGTTCTTAATTTTTTTGGGGGAAATTTATGAAATAGTTTCAGACCCGTATTACTCATACCTGCTTTATTTTTTTTCAGTGTGTGTGGAGTCAATCTACATTTATGCCATACATGCCTTGACATTAAAAGCATGCTACTTAGACATGAGAGCAGAGTCTACCTACACAAATACAGATGCATTCAGATGGTTGAAAACATTTTGCTCAGTTTCTTCTGTTTGTAGTTGTGCATTCAATTTTAACAGAAAAACTATAAATAAATATTTCATATGGATTGGGAGAAATTTTGATTTTTTTTTCCATGAAGTCTTTGAAGAACTTTATGCAGAAAGCCAAAGCACACATATGTTCTCTAGCCACCATATAAATCTCACTGATGAAAAACAAGGTTTCTTTAAAAGAATAAGGATCTATAAAGAGACTTGTTTCTGCAATTCCAGCAAACCTTTCATCATTGCTTCTAACAAGTTCCAAAATGAATTTCATCTCTATCCTTCCCTTGGCCTCAGCAGGAGGTTTTAATGAGCAATGGTTCTCAGGGTGAGAGTCAATGAAAGCAAAGTCCTGAATAATCCATCACTCACATTATTCCATATCCAACAGTCATGGATGATGAGAGCAGCAATGACTGTGCAACACCACTGCCTGTTATGGGAATGCAGACACTGGGAAAGTGTCAGAAGGGACTGGAGAGCAGCTCAGAGGCCCATAGAGATAGCTCAGTCATGAGGTACTTGTGATGTTGGCACAAGGACTTGAGTTCAACCTCCACCACGGATATAAAGCCAGGTGTAGTGGCTTGTGTTTATAATCTTAGTGTTGGAGAGATGGAGACAGAAGGAGCCCTAGGGCTCATTGGCCAGTCAACCTAGCTAAATCGGTGAGCCCCAGGTTCCAGTAAGAGACTCTATTTCAAAAATTAAGGTCACGAGGAATGACACCCAAAGTGTACTCATTCACAAGTGAACATATATGCATACCAAAAATTTAAAAGAACAATTCAATTTGGGGTCATTCTGTGCTCACATCAGTCTTCAGTACCTTTTGACATTTGAAGTTGGAGACAACATTTTATTGCTTTTACTTCAGGTAGAAAAAAGTAATTCTTTTCCCCCCAAAGTTTTATTTATGAGTCTATTGAATTTCTGTTTTTCTTAACTTATTTTTTATCTGATCATAAATTATTTGGGGGTGGCATTGTGTTATTAATTTTTGTATCTCATCAGTGTTCTGCATAAAAAGGATTCTATAGGAACTGTTGGTTTCATTGTCTATTGGTCTAATTTTATTACTTACTGAATTAAGTTATAAATTATACTTTAAAAATATTCTTACATTTTAACAAAATATCTTATTTATAGAATAATTCTCCCCTTTATTCCTCTGTCCTTCACCAATTTTAGGTAGAGGTGGAGTGTGAAAGTCTGAGCTGTGCTATTGTTAGGTAGGTGTGATGGCATTTTGATCTGTTATCACTCTCCCTAATTGCAATGTTAGCAGTGATGACTGTCTATGGTAAAACAATGAGAGATGAAGTGATAACAGAATCTCTTTTACTTGCTCAGCAGTTGCTCAGGTCTCTGAACCAACAAGATCTCTTGCTTCCCAGTATCTAATAATACGTGAATAGAGTCAATACTTTTGCTCTGAGCAATACTATAGCAATGGAAAATTTCTTTCATTTTGGGTCTCAATTCTGAAGATCATGAAGTAAGTTTTTAAAAAAAAACCTTATTAATGTTCTATTACTCTTGTAAAGAATAGTAAGGGTAACTGTTGGTGCTTGCTTTCAAGCTAATTCCCGTGTCTTTGAAGAAGGTTCTTTGTGTCATGATACTCTGATAAGTGAATGTAACTTGAATGAAAGTAAATTTTCTCCATCATATTCATTTCTTTCCTCTCATTACAGAAAGCACAAATTGGCAAAGCCCTTGTCCCTGCCGGATGTAGAGCTGTGACCTGGTGGATCACACAGGTCAGGCGCAGGTTGGCGAGGTGAAGGCACGATGGCAAGGTGAGAGACAGGTTGGCAGAGTCGGGTGCAAGTTGGCAAGAGAGCACAGGAAAGGGAATAGAAACAGACTAGGACCAGGCTACCAGGAACATAAGTATCCGATTCTCAGAAAAACGTTGCATAATTATGGTTCAGATCAACATTTTTCTAAGTCCTGAATAATAAAACCAGTGTATTGTGAAAATCTGAATTTCTCTTACATTTTCAGTTATAGAAACTTGAGGTAAATGTGCAAGATTTATACTCCACTCTCTTCAGTTTTCTTTCTAAAAACAGAATAAAGACACTGAGATGTTGATCTCTATATTTAGAAGTGGTTTCAGAATCTTGAAATTTGTGTTTTAGTAACCCTTGAACAGAGTTTCTATTTTAAAATATGTTACAAAACTACAACAAAGCAAGAAAAAAAATGTAACTGTTAGTTAACATTACAGACTTGAACCCTGGCTTAGAAACTTACTTCTCTGTGTAACTCTATGAGGAAGCCAGTGGGGGATTCAGAGGGAAAGCCTCTCAGGGGAGGGTGTCAACTGTGGTTTGACTGTAGACATGGACCTCATTTATAGAGCTTGGATGTGTCACCATCATGAATCTGTTTTGTTTGAACTTAAACATGTAGTGGGCTTGCTTTGGTACCAGGAGTGACAGACAATCCACCACTGATGTGCACTGTCATGGAGGATTAAGTAGGAAGGTCTGAGATCTCCCAGTACTGCTTGCTGCAGAGCCACAGCCTGGTGGATGACGTGGGTAGGGGGCAAGTTGGCAGGAGCTCTCAGGAAATGGAACGTAAGGCAATTAGGAGCAGGTTACCAGGAGCAGTAGCCACTTGAACTGTAGAGGACTGAATAGTGTTGGGCTCAGATGAATAGCCTTTTAAAGCCTGGATAATACCACCAACATATAGTATTCTTTCTTCTTCTTCTTCTTCTTCTTCTTCTTCTTCTTCTTCTTCTTCTTCCTCTTCTTCTTCTTCTTCCTCTTCTTCTTCTTCTTCTTCTTCTTGTAGTCATGACAAACTTTTGAAGAACAGAAAGTCTATTTTTCTCTTTCAAAAAGTTCCCTAGGCTTTATGAAATGAAATTTTAGAAGGAGGCAAAATTTCAAATATTAAATTTAGAACTACAATCCCAATCTTGTTAAGTATGTATGTAGAATGTCATGGAAAATGAGTGGGATGTATATCAATGCTATCTGAGCTGGGAGGCTGTACTTAATTTATTTATGTCTTATCATGTTTTTAAAAAGCTATCTTTGTTGAACAAGGATCCTTTTATGAAGTTTGAACAATGAAAATCCCTAGACTAGTGTACAAATCACCAGTGTATAGATAAGCTGTATTTAACATTGTATTAGTCTTACTTGAGATTTATTTTTTGGAAGCATAAATTATTGGAGATAAAATTAATAAAACTTAAACTTTCTAATTTTATTTCCACTTGAATATACTTATTTAAACTTATTTGTTTCATTTTTAAGTTACGTGTGCCTGTCTATGAATGTGTACAGATGCCAGCACAGTGTAGAAGGGGGGTATTGGATCCCACAGTGCAGAAGGGGATATTGGATCCCCTTGAGCTACTTGACATGGATTCTAGAAACAGAACTCAGGTTCCCAGCAGGAGCAGTGCAGGGTTTTGACTGCTGATCCATTGATCTAGACACTTAATGAATCTCATAATCAGAAAAACAATGGTAACATTTTTCTGAGATGTTACCAGTAGGACACATGTTTACGACTACTCCTTGGATATATCATAAACGTGAGAGTTTTATATTTTAAAACTTTAGGATAGAAAATTATAAGTAAATTTGTAAAACTATTTTTTAGGATACTTGAAGATAGAGTAAATTATTTCTGTTAGTACTAAGAATTTCATGTCACAGAAAGAATCTAAAGTAATAACTGTCTATAATAAAATAAATACAAAGATGGGAATGATAAAGATATCACTTGAGGATTGTAACAAAATTCCTTCCAGTGTTTCTTTATCTAGGTCATAGTGAATCAAAATATTTCTTCTTAAGGTGGAAACTTGAGTATTTTAATTTTGGTGTGTTGAGTCTCATTCAGGGGCCCCATGCACTAAGGGAAACAATACATTTAATAGTTTCATAGACATTGATATCTGCACCTCCATCAGCAGGGCACAGTTGGATAGAACTGATCCAGAATTTATGCAATTATAAAGGTGCTCAGAGAACAACCCTCAAAAACACTTTAAGGAGTTTCTAGGCCTTGATGACAATGCTTTCCAGGCACACTGATGAGATGAGAGCCATAGCTCATACAAAGCAGTACACTCATGTATACAAAAGTGAGATAACATGGGCTGCACAGTGGAAAATCACATGCCCCTAAATATAGGCATAATTATTGTTCACATCCTCTTCAAATTTCAACTGTCATATCATTTCTGTTCTAATGTCAGTTATCTCAGTGCATTTTTATTTTAGCAGGTTTGGAACCTGTAGGGAAAGTAAGCACTGACTTCACTATCATTTGCTTAGAAGTTTCTAAGAGTTGATCACTCACAATCCTGTTGGTTGAAGAATCATTCTACTTTAAGGTCTCACTCCTAAGAACAATGACACATGTAGGCCAGCAATTGGGATCGTGGATTTGAGACCAATCTGGGCTTCACAGCAAGTCCCAGGCCAGCTAAAACGACAAAACTAGCTTCAGAGACCTATGAACAGAACTCACAAATGCTGCCTGGTATCTCTTGGTTAACAGTTAATGATATGTAGCATTTCATCTATTATTGATAACTTTCATTTTTCCTTTGTTGAAATTAGATTCTCTTCTCATATAATATACCCTGGTTGTAGTTTCCCATCTCTACTTCTCCCATCTCCTTCCTCCCTTTCCTTCCCTCCAGATCCACTCCCTTTCTGTCTCTCATTAAAAAAAAAAAGAACAGGTATCTAAGAGATAACAACCAAGAACGACAAAATAAAATGTAATAAGATGAAGCAAAAACTATCATATCCACTCGGAGGCAGAGGCAGGCAGATCTCTGTGAGTTCAAGGACAGCCTGGTCTACAAAGAGAGTCTAGAACAGCTGGGGCTCTGTGTAACAGAGAAGCCCTGTCTCAAACAACAACAACAACAACAACAACAACAACAACAACAACAACAAAACAAAACAAAACAAAAACCAACAGGAGGAAAAGAGTCCCAAGAGCAGGCAGAAGAGTCAGAGATCCACTTTTTCTCACTCTCAGGAGTCTCATAACATATAGTGACTATAATGTATACACGGAGGACCAGGGGTAGACCTGTGCTTGCTGCTTCAGTCTCTATGAGCTAGTAAGTGCCTTGCTTAGTTTATTCAGAGGGTCTAGTGATCTTTTGTCCTCCATCCACTCTGGCTCTTACAATCTTTCCACTTTTTCTTCCCGCAGGATTTTCTTAGTTCTGAGCAGAGAGATTTGATGGAGACCTCCAACTTAGACTTTCTGTCCCCATAATGTCTAGCTGTGGGTCTCTATACCTGTTTCCATTTGCTGCTGGAGGCAGCCTGTCTGATGATGACTGGATGAGACACTGATCCATGAATATAGCAGACTATCATTAGGAGTCATTTTATTTATTTGTTTGTTTGTTTGTTTGTTTGTTTATAGACCAGCAGTGTTTGGTTTTACCCTAAATCTCTCAGCTGATTCGTCTCTTGTTCTTGGTTATTCAAGAGGTGCCAAGTGTGGATTCCTTCTCATTGACTAGGCCTTAGATCAAATCAGACATTGGTTGACTACTCTCATGCATTCTGTACCATTATTGCCCTAGGATATTTTGTAGGAAGGACAGATCATAGGTCAAATGTTTTGAAGATGTGCCAATGTCCATGTTTCTCTTTTGGCAGACTGCAGAATACCTTCTACACCAAAGAGACTAGACCATGGGGTGAGGGCTCCCAGTGGGCACTACTTGATTTTTCCATGTTCAGTGGTTTGTGTGGGTGTTGTCTCTGGCAATGGGGCCCTGCTGTCAGTTTGTAGAGAGCAACCGATTGTCTTAGCAACAGCTTGAGGTGTTTAAGGAATTCCATGGGACCCTACCTTGGCCAACAACTTAGATGAATGCAACCCAACTGGAAGCCTAACCTGGAAACAAGAGATGCCCAGGTGAGACTCCATATCCCTCATTGCTAGGAGTCCTCATTAGGATCACCTTAATAGATCCCAGGAAGTTTCCACTGCAAAGTTTTCTCTGTACCATGTTTTCATACCATCCCTCAATTTGCCCCCTCTCAATTCCAGCTGTCTCTCCTTTTTCCATATGAAGTGGAGAATTGTCCTTTAAGATCTGTAAAAAGCTGTGTCGGAATTCTGATGGGGATTGCACAGAATCTATAGACTGCTTTTGGTAGGATAGCCATTTTTACTATGTTAATCCATGAGCATGGGAGATCTTTCCATCATCTGCTATCTTCTTCAGTTTTTTTTTTTTTCTCCAGAAACTTGAAGTTTTTATCATGCAAGTCTTTCACTTGTCTGGTTAGACTTACCACAAGATATTTTATATTATTTGAGGCTATTCTGAAAGGCATTGTTTCCCTAATTTCTTAATTAGTTTGTTTGCCATTTGTATATAGGAAGGCTACAGATTTTTTTGAGTTAATCTTGTATCCAGTCACTTTGCTGAATGTGTTTATCAACTATAGGGGTTCTCTGGTGGAATTTTTAGGGACACATGCAGGTTATCATATCACCTGCAAATAATGATACTTTGACTTCTTCCTTTCCAATTTGTAGGCCCTTGACTTCATCCAGTTTCTTATTCCTCTAGTTAAATTTCAAGTATTGTGTTGAATACATACAGAAAGAGAAAGAGTGGGTAGCTTTGTCTTGTTCTTGATTTTAGAAACTGCTTTGAGTTTCTCTCCTTTTAATTTGATCTTGGCTATAGGCCTGCTGTAAATTGCTTTTATTATATGTAGGTTATGTTCTCATATCCATAATATCTCCAGGACTTTTATCATAAAAGGGTGATAGATTTTGTCAAATGTCTTTTCTGCATCTAATGAGATGATCATGTGTCTCTTTTTCTTTCAGTTTGTTTATATAGTGGATTATATTTACTTATTTCCATATACCAAACCACCCCTGAATTTCTGGAATGAAGCCTACTTGATCATATTGAACGATCTTTCTGATGTGGTCTGGGACTCTGTTTGAAGTATTTTATTGAGTATTTTTGCATCTATGTTCATAAGGAAAATTGATCTGTAATTCTCCTTCTTTGTTGAATCTTACTGTGGTCAGGGTGTCAGGGTAACTGTTGCCTCATAAAATGAATTGGACAATGTGCCTTTTGTTTTTATTTTGTGGAATTATTTGAGCAATTTGGTGTTAACTTTCTTTGAAAATATGATAGACTTCTGTGCTAAAACCATCTGTCCCTGGGCTTTCTTTGGTTGGGAGATGTTTAATGACTGCTTTTATTTTGCTGGGGGTTATAGATCTATTTAAATTGTCTGATTTTGATTTAACTTTGGTAAATAGTACCTATAGAGAAAATAGTCTATTTCTCTTAGATTTTCCAATTTGGTAGAATACAGTGTTTTAAAATATGTCCTTAGTGTTTGTTGTTATGAATTCATTTCTGATTCCTTTGCCAATTTGGATATTCTCTCTCTGCCTTTTAGTTTGGATGAAGGTTTGTCTATCTATGTTGTTTAATTTTCTTTAAAAACCCATCTTTGTTTCATTGATTCTTTGTATTGTATTATTCTCATTGTTTCTATTTTATTAATGTCAACCCTCATTTTTATTATTTCTTGAAATCTATTCCTCTTGGGTGTGATTACTTCTTTTTGTTCTAGTATAAAATTTCTCTAATTTTTTGATGTAGGCCCTTAGTTCTCTGAATGTTCCTCTTAGCACCATTTTCATTGTGTCCCATAACTTTGACTATGCTATTTACTTATTTTCATTGAATTATAGAGAGTCTTTAATTTCTTTATTTCTTTTTCGATCAATATTTTCATTCAGTTGAGAATTAAGTTTCCATGAGCTTGTAAACTTTCTGTTGTTGTTGATACCCAGATTTAATCCATGATGATCTGGTAGGATTCAGGGAGTTATTTCAATTTTCTTGTATCTGCTGAGACTTGCTTTGTGCCCAAGTATGTGGTCAATTTTGGAGAAAGTTCAGTGAGATGCAGAGTAGGTTATATTCTTTTGTGTTTGAGTGAAATGTTCTGTAAATATCTGTTAGGACTATTTGGTTTATACTGTCTGTTAGCTCTGGTATTTCTATATTTAGTTTTTGTCTGGATGACCTGTCCATTTGATGAGATGAGGTATTGAAATTTCCAACTATCAGTGTATGAGGACCAATATGTGATTTAAATTGTGATAGTGTTTATTTTAAAAACTTGGGTGCCATTGTGTTTGGTGCATAGGTATTAAAAATGGAAATGTCATCTTGCTGGATTGTTTTCTTTGGATGTATATGTAATATCCTTTACCATCTCTTTTGAGATGACTTGAAGTCTATTTTGTTATAGATTAAAATGGCTACACCAGCTTGCTTCTTGGGTCCATTTGCTTAGAATATCTTTTTTAAAACCTTTACCCTGAGGTAATGTATATCCTTGATCTTGATATATATATATATATATATATGTGTGTGTGTGTGTGTGTGTGTGTGTGTGTGTGTGTATTTTGGGTGCAGCAGAATGTTGGATTCTGTTTGCAAATATATTCTGTTAGTCTGTGTATTTTTATTGGGGAATTGAGATGATTGATTTTGAGAGATATCAATGACCAACAAGTATTGATTCTTGTAATTTTGTTGTTGGGTGGTGGTGGTATATGTGTATGAGTGTGTGACTGCGTGAGTGAGTGTGTTTGCACTTCTCCTCTTTTTGTACAGGTTAACATATAACTTCTGGTTGACCATTGTCTCCAAAACTCCCCTATTTTTACTGAAAACAATGTCTCTCTCTCTCTCTCTCTCTCTCTCTCTCTCTCTCTCTCTCTCTCTTTCTTTGTGTTTGTTTCCCTTCCTTTGGTTTTGGTGTATGTTTCCTTTCCTTCGGTTTTGGTGGTGTGAGATTATTTATTCCTGGTATTTTCATACTGTAGTTAACCTCCTTAAGTTAGAGTTTTTCTTCTAGCACCTTCTGTAGGGCTGGGGTAGATAGCTATTGTTTAAATTTGATGTTCTCATGGAATAGCTTATTTTTTCCATATGTGATGATTGAAAATTTTGCTGGGTATAGTAGTCTAGGCTGATATCTCTCTTAGAGTCTGCATTACATCTATCTAGGTCCTTCTGGCTTTTAGAGTCTCCATTGAAAAGTCAGGTGTAATTCTAATAGGTCTGCTTTTTTATGTTACTTGGGTTTTTTTCCCCTTGTGGTTTTTAGCATTCTTTCTTTGTTCTGCATGTTTAATATTTTGATTATTGTGTACCTATTAATCTATACCTATTGTCCTTAGGTTTGGTCTTTTAATAGTATCCTGGATTGCCTGGATGTTTTGTGTCAGGAGTTTTTTAGATTTAACATTTTCTTTGATTGATGTATCTGCTCTTCTGGATTCTCTGTTCCATTTCTTGTATTCTGTTGGTGAAGCTTGTCTTGTAATTACTGTTCTAATTTCTAAATTTTCCACTTCCAGAATTCCCTCAGGTTGTGTTTTCTTTATTGCTTCTATTTCCATGTTCACATCTTGAACAGTTATAATAGTTCCCTTCAACTGTTTGTGTTTTTTGGATGTCTTTAAAGGATTCATTTATTTCTTCCAATTACTTGTTTGGTTTTCCTGGATTTATTGGCAGGGGTGGTTTAGGTTTCTTTAAGGGGTTTATTAATTTCCTCCAATTGTTTGTGTTTTCCTGGATCTCATTAAGGGATTTATCCATCTTATCTTTAAGCACCTCTATCATATTCATACAATTGGTTTTAAGCTCCTTTTCTTATGCTTCAGCTATGTTGGAATATTTAGGGCCCGATGTGGTAGGATATCTGGGCTCTAGTGAAGACTTTGCCCTGGCCGTTATTGAATGTTCTTATACTGGCATCTTGGCATCTCTATTTTGGGTGATTAAAGTATTAGGGACTGATTTCTGGTTGTCTTTGTTGGGTGAGTGTTTTATTCCTTTGGTTTCTGTTTCTTTTTTGTGTTTTCAGAGACTGTGATTGCTGTGTGTTGCCTGTTTTCCGGGCCTGCTCAGCTGGTGTGTTCACAGGGAATGCCTGCTGGTTTGGAGGCTGGGTGCCTGGGATGAACTGGGGCAGGGAAGTTTGGAAGAGAAGGTCTTTGTGATCCATTGGGAATGGTGCCAAAGAGGAAAGAGACCACAACAGGTTTACAAGTACAGAGATAAGGATGAGCTGGGAGGGGCAGTTGGATTTTAAGAGCAATAGGAGAGGTATGGGTTTGACTTCAGCCTATTTATTGCCCTAGGTGGAACAGCCCCTGGCTTACCTGAGGGTACCTGCTGGAGTTGAAGGCTGGGATTCAGCTATGAGGTGGGAGGGAGGTTAGGAGGGCATCATCTGTGGGATCCACTGGAGATATGGGGAAGGGTGAGGGGAAGCTTCAGCTGGTGTTGTGTTGCAGCACTAGAGATGAGACTGGGGAATCGGATCTTACCATTGATAACAGTGTTTACCATATAGTTTATTATCTTAAGGAAGTTGAAAACCAACCATATACATCCTGAAAATGGTTTCCTACTCACATTGTCATACTGGTATTGTGAAATGTTACTTTAAAGAGTTACAATTTTTATCTCATTTTCCTGTGAATTATGGGTAGAGACAACAGGCCGTTGTTTTCACACAACAAGAAGAGCAACATAAATGTTATTGTACCTGAGTATTATCCAACAGAATTTGAGTAGCTTGGAAATTGCTTTAAATGTCATATGTGAAATGATTAAAATGTTTCATAAGATGGCTTCACTATCTAGTTCATAACTGTTTGAACTAGTAAAATAACTGCATGTCAGCTTGGTGTAGATAAAACATTAGGGGCATACTAACGTGTATACTGTAATGAATGCAGGACTGAGAGTGCAGTGGAGGAGCATTGTTTAAGAGGCCGAGCGCCAATTTTCACACCAAGAGCACCTTCCAACATGCTCTTTTCTTGTGAACCATCAGTCCCTGTCACTGGGAAAAAGGAAGATGGTGCCCTGGCTACTGAACATGTAAGATTCTACTTCCAAATGACTTGAGCTGCATAAAATATTAGCTATGTATATATTAGAAATAGTGTATTATTAGCAATATTATATAATTTATATTATTATATAAACAATATATTTACTATATTAAATCAAATATGTATTGTTATATACCAATATATTATTGATACTATATAATAATATATATGATATTTGCAATGATTATATATACCTATATTTATATAATTATCTGAGCAAGTCTAGACCTATGCAAATACTTTCATGAAAGTATTCATTTTTTTTAATGTGTTAACCATATAGCATGGTTGAGATAAATCTGTGTGCTTTAAATTTTTTTCTTTCAGCAAAAGAAGCTTCTGGAATGAAACGAAACACTAAAGCTACTGAAGCAGGAAAGAGAATGGAGATATCTATCTTTTTTTTTAATGTCAGTGCTTGTGTGGTTTGTGGCCTTTTTGTACCACAGGCTCTTCTTCAAAGGGATTTCCTGCTCCCCCCTAATCTATTCATTCTTTCTTCATTTCAAACAAAATTCTTCCTGGACTGGCTATATAGTAATAGAGGGGTTTGGTTTTGCAGAAAAGAGGGCTTCAGATTTCTATTTCATCCCTTGAAATATTTTACCTTGGAAAGACAGAAGCCAGAAGGAAAGCAAAATCTGGCCAATTCTCACAAAAAATATTGGTGCAGCTCATATTTCTCACCTTTTCATCCTTTCATCATTGATGGCTATTGCAAGCCCCTACTGTGTGCTGGTGGGTCTTGGAGGACAGTTAGGACAGTTTCAGAGAACATCCTTGCCCTCATGCAGCTTAAAGTTGGGCAGAACTGGAAAAATGTTTTACCAAAACCACGTAAAGAACCAGAATTTCTACCTAAGCATTTGTGGCTCAGCTTGGGATATTTCGTTTCTGTTCCTGTGTGCTGAGAAGCTTACTCACTGGTCTCCTACTTAAGTCATTTTTATTATCCAACAATCTGCTTGGGACTTAGCACAGATATGGGGGAACAGTGGCCAACTGGTTGTTTATGCCTCTCTCTCTCTCTCTCTCTCTCTCTCTCTCTCTCTCTCTCTCTCTCTCTCTCTCTCTTTCTGTGTGTGTGTGTGTGTGTGTGTGTGTGTGTGTGTGTGTGTGTGTGT
>OU015755.1:32713453-32740764 GCA_907169655.1 Acomys percivali | reverse complement strand
TCTCTCTCTCTCTCTCTCTCTCTCTCTCTCTCTCTCTCTCTCTCTCTGTGTGTGTGTGTGTGTGTGTTTAGGTTTCACAGAATCTATATAACTCAGCCTCTGCTTTGTTGTCCTTAGAAAATTCTTGGACTGTGTACATGCTAGCACTTTATAGAGAATATAGACACTGTGCAAAAAAGGTTTAGGGCATGTAAAAAGATAGTTTTGAGAGCATGAAATGCTCTGCTTTAAGTTTTGTTTTACATTTATTTATTTGCTGGTGTGCTTGCTTGCCTGTTGTGTGCATGTGCGTTTGCTCCCTCATGCCACAGCATGTCCCTAGAGGTCAGAGGATAACTTTCAGGAGTCAGTTCTTTCCTTGAACCATGGGGTTCTGGGACTTTAGATGCGGTGGTCAGGCTTTGATGGCATGCGACTTTACTCACTGAGTCAACTGGCCCCAAGCATACCAAACATTCTTAATTTGGCCATAGGACAGCAGAAAATAATAGTTTTTTCTCCCGTGGGCTGTATGTAGGAAAAACATAGAAGGGAAAATATACTGCTACTTTTAAGCCTTTTCTTTACTTTTCTCTGTTTACAATGTTCTCAGTGTTTCCTTGAGCCCTTTCCTGGATGCCCATGAGTATCTTACTGGGGCAATAGTCTTTGTTGATATTTTACAGGTGAGGAAACTGAGGCTGACAGATCTTGATCTTGGCACTAGATTGGGCCCCTGTATTTTTTTTTTAACTTAGTATTTGTAGTATCCTATGATGTAGGCATAAGTATCCCTTTTTATACATGTGAGGGTCCTTAAGGCTCAGAGACTCAGTAATTTGTCTAAAGTCATGCAGTGGAGATGTTCTGGAAGAGTTCTGGTACAGCCAGAACTCAGTCCAGGGACAAGTGATGCCCCCAACTCTTTATGCTTCCCCATTGTGAGAAGCATGCTTTTGCCACAATGCTAAGTCAGTGTGTTTAGAGAGCGGGTCCTGCGAACACGGAGCTGTGGAGTGTCTGAAGCTGGGACCATGACCAGGCAGTGGGGTAGGAGGATGGAGTCGGCCCTGACCTTATTCCGTACACATGGTTTGAATTGGCCTCCTTCCCCATGCTGCAAGGTCAGTGCTCAGAGTGAACTGAGAAGTTCAAAGTGGTGTGCTTCCCAGAGTGGACATGCATCTCCAGACAGGCTCTCCGTGGAAATCCTGCTGGGACCTCCACATAGCACACATATTTGTAATACCTCCTCATGCCTCAGGCTACAAGGGTGCTTTGTAGTGAGAGCCTACTTCATTTTAGAATCCCATCTGGTCCTTGGTGGAACACATTGGAGAAAGTGAACTATAGATTAACCCCCAAGCTAGAAAATATTTTCACAGTTCCCATTTTTTATAAGGTCACAGGGTGTATGAGAATAGAATGCTCCACAGGAAGTTACACCCCACACTCTCCTAACTTTCTTTTCTCTAGTCCTTTCTCTTCAGATCTGGGGCAAATATGATTAAGCTATAAGCAAAAGACCAGTGCTGAAAACATCACATGGTTCTTGTGTAACAAAATTTCACAGCTGTCTTTAGATAGCAATCTTCCTAGACTATGGAATTCCCTACCAATGTAGGGGTTAAAATGACCAAATGTTCATTAAGTTCAACCTTACTGGGACTCTTCGTATTGTTTTGTAAAAAACAAATGTATCTGTTGCCAAGTGGTTCTCATAAGCTTTTATTACTTTTCAGATTTATGGACACTGTGTGGTTTCTGCCTGTGGTTGCCTCTCTTATGAAAGAGAAATCATCTCATTAATTGACCGTCATGTACCTTTAACTGCGTGTTGGGTAAAGCAAAAGCATAAGCACTCTGATGCCATCGTCACAGAGGACCATGAACTTGCCTGGGTCAGCCCTGAAGTCCTTTAGAGCAGACATGCTTACCTAAGTTTTACCTCACACCCATAGACTAAGTTCCACAAAGCCCAGAAACTGACCTCAGACTTCTGTGTCTGCTAACTGTGGAGGAAAAGAACAATTCCTCACAGTCTGTGAGTCCAAAGCAGAGATGATCAAGAGACGCACAGTGCTTCTTTCGTGTCAGCCTTTTCCTCTCACCAAAAATTATTGTTATCTCTCAAATGTCAGGGAACAGTGCAATAATAATGAAATTCATGCACAAATTCTTTAAAGATGTTTCCATTATGAATAATTCTATTCTTTTTGCCTGCAGAGGATGCTGTACATCAATATGGAAATGGCCACTTCCTTTTGATGTGCCAAGATTAGCAAACTAAAATTCTGAGTATTCTTAAAGTAAGTACCTAGAATGATAGAGTCCTTCATATTTCTTTTTTAAATGTATATTTTATTTATTATAATTTATTCACATCACATCACAATTGTTATCCCCTCCCTCTTATCTTCCCATTCCCACACTCCCTCCCTCTTCTGCCTATTCCCCTCACCTAGACCTCTGTTGGGGGGTGCCCTCCTACCCCAACTGTGTGGTGACAGGCTCTTAGGTCTCATCAGGATAGCCTGCATCCCCTTCCTCTAGGCTGTCTTGCCAAGGGGCAGTGACCAAACCATGGATACCAGAGTGCCTGTCAGAGGTTCAGCGATAGCCCCCCCTCGCCCCAATGTGGGTAATGGGCAGTCCATTGGTTACATCTGAACAAGGGATCGGGGGGTTTTGGTTCTTGGCATGCATTGTGCTTGGTTGGTGCATCAGTTTGTGCAGGCCCACTTGTGCCCAGATCTGCAGGCCTTGAAGGTCTCCATGTGGATCTCCTGCTCCATCCCAGACCTTCTATCCCCTAACTCTTCTCTACAACTCTCAGTGCTCTGCTCAGAGCCCAGCTTGGAGTCCCAGTATCTTTCCTGAGGCCCAAAATGGGTGGAGTCTCTCAGTGGACATCTATGTTGGGCTAATATCCATTTATAAGTGAGTATATACCATGTGCATCTTTCTGGGTCTGGGTTACCTCACTTAGAATGATCATTTCTAGATCCATCCATTTCCTGCAAATTTCAAAATTTCCTTGTTTTTAGTAGCTGAATAGTATTCCATTGTGTAAATGTATCACAGTTTCTTTATCCATTCGTTGATTGAGGGACATCTAGGTTGTTTCCAGATTCTGGCTAATTTCTTAACCAGTAAGGCAACACATCCAATGCTATTTCTAGAGAAAAATTCAAATAATTCACATACCATTCATAAGCAGATTCTGCTATGATTTGGTTGTAGTTCATCCCTCATGGGTTCCCACAAAAGGAAGTTTGTTTCTTTGTGTGGTGATATTATGGTGGGGCCTCCTCGGGGTGAACCTACTACTCCTATTATGCTTCATGGCCATGGTAACAAACTGTCCTCTAAATTTGTATCTCCATACTCACAGATGAGTGCCGCTCACATCAGAGAAATTTCTTTTGCTGTCGATGGTGGTTAAACAGAAACTCACAACCAGCCAAAGTACAGAGAATGTGTCAGTGGAGTGCCCAGCTACAAAGAGGGCATCTATAACATGCATCTCTCCTCGCAAGGCTCAGAGACCACTGTGAAAGAAGAGGTGGGAATATTCTAAGAGCCAGAGGTAGAGGAGACCCAAAGTTAAAAGTGTCTTTTGGACAAGACAGGGCTGCTGTAATCACAAATTCATAGCAGCTGTGTTTGCTTGCAAGCCCTACAGAAGACCAAAGCAGTCAATATTCTAATAAGGATAGGAGCGAGGCTCATGATCCTCCCACACGTGAGCAGTCATTGATAATGATTGGTTTCTGGAGAAAGGAGGGTTAGAAGGGTGTGGCCTTTGGTAGGTGGACCATGCTCTGGTGGATGGTCACATACCCAGGAGTAAATGGGAGCACAAAATGGACTTGATGGGTTATCAAACAGGGGAAAAAAAAAAGAGAGGACATGATTTTGGGGGGGGGGGGGGGGAAATGAGGTGGACTTGGCAAGATTTAGGAATAAAGGGTGAATATGATCAAAATACATAATATGGCATTGTCAAGGAGAAAAACATTTTTAAAAAGGAAAAAAAAACACCTTAGAATTCTGAAGATACCATACACAATTATGCAAATAATATCCACGGTAACGCTATTTGGTCTTTGCATTCCTGCCTTGTACACAGTATTATTGCTCCAGAATTGAAGGCACTCACATGGCACTAGATAGGTTTTTGGGGAGAGGAGAAATTATTAAGAGATAAACGAATATTTTCCTATATATACACATACATTTATGTGTGTTTGTGTACATATATAGATATACATACACATATGTATACACATACATTATATAAATACATATATGTTATATATGTATGATGAAAGGTCATTAGATCACTGAAGGGATTAAGGCTGTTGGTAGGGGACTCTGGCTAGTTCTGGAGAGACAATTGTTCCAGAAAAGTAACACTAATTCCATGCAGCCTTTGGCTTCCCTTGTTTCCAGGTGATGTCTTGTTTGCAGCCCCAGTGTTGTCATTTGTCATGAGGCCCTCGCCACAGCCAGTGCCACACCAGACTGTTTGGACTTCTCATGCTCTTTTCTGTAAATCATCCAGATTCAAATAGTGTTTTGCAGGAAATGACAATGAATACTTGCCTTTGAAGTCCTCAAAAATTAAGTCAAAATGTTTACGTGGTTTGTCACTTGGGAGAGAGCAACACCATTCCCTCTCAGTTGGGGACACAGAGACACAGAGCCAAGGCAGCATTAAAGACTTATCTGCAATAATTACACCTAACAAACCCAAACCCCACTGCATGCCATGGTTTATCATTTTCAACTTGTACACAAACAAATGACCATATACTTAGAAACAGCCACAGTGCTGCACACCAACCAACGACTTGCCTTTTTCTGTGTGGCGATCAGCATGGCCTCCCTCTGTATCTTTCCTTCCCTTATTTTGGGTGCTTGTGACCATTTGCATGGCATGGTATTCCAAGGTTTACCTCCCTATGATGAACATCCATTGGTATCTGGGGGCAGGGGTAACATTTATGTGAGAAAGGGGAAGACAGATCAAAGGTATCATTGCCCTATGTGCTATCTCTTTTCCAGCCTTGGTGGTTTCTCAAACCTCAGTCCCATCCTCACCCTTAGCTCTGTCTTTATTGTCTTCCTGTTATCTTCTGTAAGTACACACTGTCATAAGATGCAAGATAGAGTTTCTGTAGTTGCCGTTCCACAAGGATATTGGTGGATGCTGCTACTGTTTTCGCTAAGTTCTGTATAAGCTGGCTGGTTCTCTCTTCCTTTCAATGCCAGGTCTTCGGCCATGGTTGTTCCCTCTGTTCTTGCACATATATGCTCAGCACTTCCATTCTCTTACTATAGGTGTCTGCTCAAATGCTTGAGTCACAGTGATTGGCCTTCCCATGTCACCATCATTAAATCCTTTTCAAGCAACTTCATTGTTCTCCACAGTTCTTAGATCACATCACAACAATGCATTTGGTATTATTATTATTATTATTATTATTATTATTATTATTATTATTAATTGCCTCCATTAAAGGGAGGCCAATGGTTCTGTCTCCTGTACTGCCCTATTCCCAGGGCAGTGCCTGACAGTATTGGGCTCTCAGTAACAGCCAAGACCACTTTTCAGGTTACAAAATACATTTACATAAATCACCCTGAAACCTTCTTTACTGTCTTTATCAGTAAAAAAAAAAACATATATATATATATATATATATATATATATATATATATATAATCGTACAATTAGTTTTAAAGGAAAACCAATGATGCCTTTGTGTTACAGTCAGGAGAAGGAGAAAATTAGGACAAGAAGAGTCATTGCCTGACATGGGCCAAACAGCAGTACAAGAAGTCTCTGGAAAGGACCATCAGGCTCTCTGTCCTTCTCTTCCTCTCTTTTCACTCCTGCCTCTTGTTTTGCTTTGAGACAGTGTCTCATGTTCCCTCTCATATAACCCTGACTGGTCTGGAACTCACTATAAAGCTGAGGATGACCCTGAACTTATGATCTCTCTACTCTACCTCCTGATAGTTCTGGTAACTCTGGGCGGTTGTGAGGAATATCCCAACAGTGAAGAGGCATTCGAAGCTAAGTAAGCACAGTGTTTTTATTTCACGGAATTGGCTAATGCCATTAACAGAAGATTGGTATATGAGAAGAGTGATTCTGGCATCTTGGTGTATGATGGGGAGCAGAGCTTTGGGGTGGAACATACGCCTCTGCTCACTAATCCTCATACTCTTTCTCAACAGGCACATTTTTATGAGAAGTGATTTCTAAGCAGTGGGTAAGTGTGAAAAAGGATGGAGTATGAACTGAATAATTTTAATGACTGTTATGAACAGTCTAGTATCTAAGAGTAATGATAGTAGTTACCAATATCAAATTTTTAATTGTGAGCAGGCACTGTACTTACTTAGATGGATCTATACTAATATATATTAGATTATTTTTTACACATGAGGCTGTGAAGATCAAGGTTCAATAACTTGTGCAAAATCACACGACTAACACGTGGTCCATTAGGATCTAGCCAGAGGTCATTTTGAACCAAATGCTGGTGTGCTTTAGCCTGCCTTGCCCAATGGTTATGCTCTTTCCATGAGACACTGTTTAAACTAAAGAGTAGCTTTCCTTTGAACAACAGCGTAGTCATCATGTCATAGTCACCTTTCTGATTCTCTTTCTCAGGTTTACATTGAAGATCAATATTTCTTCTGGACATAATGTCACTCCTTGGAAGTAATCCTGTATGTGGTATACATGTGTGTGCATGTTCATGTGTGTGTGCATGGGTGCGCATGTGCTGACGGGATGCCAGAGTCCCCTGTCAGTTGTTCCCCTTGGCCACTCTCCACCTTATCAGTGAGATGGGGTTACTTTCAAAGGCAGAATGGTCCTTAGCTGGTTTTCATTCTGAATCAAGGCACTTGTGTTTTGATACCAAAATTAGGTCTGACTTTGGATTCTGCTTCAGATTAACTTCTAGAAGATGCTGTTTGTTCTCATTCCTAAGGTTTCCAGCTACCCTGCCGTTGGTATGTCTGAACTGAAAATACTTCAGATGGAGAATAAGGAGGGGGGGCAATGGGAAAGGGGGGGGGCGTGAGGGTAGGACTGGGAGGAGAGGAGGGAGGGCGCCGGGATCTGGCTGTAAAGTGATTAAATAAATAAATAAATAAATGGAAAAGACAAAGAAAAGGAAATACTTCAGATAGTCTCTACTTTGTCAGAACAGTACAAGCATCTTGGAAGCTCAGAAATTGCTATTATGACATTCAACAATGGATTTGTTGGTCCCTGTATAAAAGATACACTCCCCTAAGCAATGTAAAAATAAAATCCAGATTTCCCCAACAAATACCAAGTCCAGGAATGATGGGGATGGCCTCTGGATTTTTTAATCTCAGTAAGTAATTTGTTGGTAATTGGAGATTCACAAGATGTAGTTAAATTGTGAGATCAATTTCCTCTTTAATTTTAATATATTAAAACAAAACTCAATATAGGTTATTGCTGTATCTTAGAGAATGTTATTGTAATTATTATGTCTGATTATGCAGGATGAATTCTGGAGCATTTATTTAATTGAATATTAGGAGAATATAGTTTTCATTAAGTTAAATTCAATTGTATTGTCGATTTCTATCAAAACGTATATGATATTTAAAGCTTAAATCCAAAGAATGACAAGAAACTTTCTGCTTTAGGTAACTTCTTTATGCATAGTATTTATTCTTATATCTTGTTTAAGGTGGACATTTCATGGAAAAATAACAGTAATGGAAACTCTGGGACATAGGTCAAATGTTAACATTATGTTGTGTAGACAGGATAGCAATGAGGCAAAGGCAATAGGCCTGGGCTTTCACGGAAGAAAGGAAATGGGACGTGAATTTTGAAAAACTCGAAGACCAACAAAATCCTTACTGAACAAGTAAATCATTCACAGGCCTGTTGCCTGGGACTGTCCTCGGGAGATAGGATAATGAATTGAGTTTTGAAAACTTGCAGATGAGTGGGAGGGACAATTCTGTAGATATAATGTACAGTCTAGTCTGGGGTGAGAGGATGGGGTATGCACGTAGTCTACAGTGTGACAATTCTAAACGGGAAATGTCCAACAAACCCCTGTCCTCAGAGCTCAGGAAACCCCGTGGAAGCATAGGCAGGAAAAAAAAATAATGCAAAAACCAGAGGAATGGAGGCACTGGGAGAGCAAGGCCTTCTAAGTTGACTGAAAAATGCTGAAATGAACTCAGAGACTGAAGCAGCAAGCACAGGGCCTGCGGCGGTCTGCACCGGGTCTTCTGCATACATATTATAGTTTTCAGTTTAGTGTTTTTATGAGACTCCCAAGTAAATGGATGAGTAAGTCTCTGATTTTTGTTCCTTCTCTTGGGCTCCTTTCCATCTGTTGGTTTGCCTTGTTTAGGCTTCTATGAGATGTTCTTTGTGTTATCTTATTGCATTTTATTTTGTTGTGTTTGCTTGTTGCCTCTCAGAAGGCTATTCTTCACTCCTGAGAGACAGAAAGGGAGTGGATCTAGACGGGAGTGCAGCTGGGGAGGAAGTAGGAGGAGTAGAGGCAGGGGAAACTGTAGTCACCATATAGCATATGAGAAAAGTATCTATTTTCAATAAAAAGGGAAAAGTAGCAGACATAAACCTGGCCAAACTGTACTACATAGTTGCATTGCTCTCCATGCCTTCCAAGCTCTTTCACACGAATATGGGAAATGGTGGAGCCCAAGTTTGGGTGGTAAGAATTACCTTCAAGGAGATTTTCTCAGGACCATTCTCCCCAAATCCACGCCCTCTCGTCTTTCTGCAAATCTGCCGTTTCCTATGACATCACCTCCATTTCATGCAGATTAACTATATCACAGGTGCTAATTAAAACACGAGAGAATCATAATGTTTTCATTTTCCTTAAAAATTTTAAATATTCAAGTATGTTGGCTAGGAACAAATACTTCACCTCTTGGTGCCTTCTGAAACCCCTGCACAGTGCTACATTGGCCAGCACATTTTTGTAGCATTAAAAACAAATGAATAAAGCCTCTGCCAATCAGTGTTTACTCTGACAAGTACAATTCATCTTATTTTTGAAATATTATTAAAGAAACCCTTTCCGTAGCTAAAGGTTAAAGCCTGCTCAGTGGCTTCCTTTAAAAATATGTTTTCCAATGTGTGCTCTCTGTGTTATTATAACAAATAAAAACATTATTAAGAGCCATGGGCAAGCTTTTTCCTTTAGATAAGTGTTGTACTACCAGAACCTATGACATCATATTTGGCTGCAGTCGTTGGAAATGGAGCAATATAAAAGATGACAAGTTCTAGTAGCTGTGTCACAACAGGGATGACGTTTGAAATGAGACTGACAAAGTTTGAGGAAACTGACTATTTTTTAAATTGTACATTTATCATGACACTGCAGAGTTAATCTCTGGAACCAGGGCAAGTATGAATGAGGTAATACTTGTTCATGTTATGGATAAGATAGCCAAGGCTGGGCTGTGCATTTCCAAGCTAATGTACACCTAAGATTATAAGCCGGATGGCTGGAAACTGCTGGCGTGATAGAAAAACAGCCTTGCAAAGTGCTGTGGGGGGAGTGAAAGTAGTTCACAGCGGATGTGAATGTTTCTGAATTGGGCATCAAGAGAGATGGTGGGGAAAGTGGCAGGCTGGATGTCACCAAGACAAAGACTAGAATACAGAAATGGAAAGTAAACCATGCCATGCCCCCAACACACCACAGAAATGACATGGCAAGTACCTCAAACTTCTCTAAGTATGAAATTAGATGATGAATGCTAGCTCAATGCTGGCCATGTGCACATCGAAGTATGAGAAGATGCTGCAACACTGACATCATTCCTTACTACCCATGTTCTTGCCATCAGAGGAATGTCTAGTGGTCTCTTGTGGACCCACTGTGTTTAATTCTGTGGCTTTGAGGAAGGGAAGGAAAGCATCATTGGCAATGTGTTGACTGAAACACACCATTAATTTCATGTCTCCTTTGTAGAAAGCACTTTTAAAGTGTGCCAAGGCATTTTAAGTGTTTCAACAACATGCTTCTGTTAGAATGGAGAAGTACAGGCCCATTTGCATGGCATCACTAAAAATATCATAGTAATTTACAGGGCTTCCATTAATCCTTAAATTGTATCACAACACAGCTTGTTCAGCACTTACAGCAACTCTGTGTTGTGCCTGGACCACAGATTAGGGTCAGCATGGTCTCTATGATCTGAAGTCTTGGCTGACAGAGGACTTGAGTTTTATAGGGGGCCTCCATTTTTGGATTTCTCTCATTCCTACCCAACAGATCCCAGATTTAAAAGCTTTGAGGTCTTAGAAACAAAGAAAAAAAAAAGGCTTATTTGTTACTTTCTTACTGATGTAGGTTTCCAGATGGAATTAGAAGCTATTGTTGGCTGAGAAGAAACACTTGTGTGTGTCTTAGCCTTGTGCTTGGATCTGCAAAGTTGGCCAACAGTTCATTGAATACTTAAACAAATAAAGTATTTTAGGGCTTGCTGACACACCATTACATTCTTCTCAGACTTTTCCAGATGCAAACAGCAAGAGCCAATCATTCAATTTTCTGTTCAGTCCAGAATCTCTTTGGGGAATGTCTTAGTCACTATTTTATTGCTGTGAAGAGACAACACGATGAAGATGACTCTTAAAAAGAAAGGAATTTAATTGTGCGGTCCCTTACAGTTTCAGAGGGTTAGTTCACTATCATTGTGGCAGGGGCATGGTGGTACTCAGAAAAGATGAGCTGCAAAGAAGACTCTGAGACCAGCTGGGGGTGAAGCTGGAACCAGCTAAGCTGCCTGAAGAGGTTTAGAACAATTGAGACACCAGGAAAGGACACAGTCTAACCTGTTGATCTGCTTACAGGCTGTGCTGTGTACTCCAGATTCCCAGATTTTGTCAGCCAGTGGTGAGCTTCTGTGATGCAGCTGTCTTTGAGCCATTTCTGATTCTGTAAGTAACCCCTCATCTATACACCTGTAAGTAACTCCAGTAAAACTTGTTGGCTTACTAAGTTGGACTTCGGTGCTATCTGTACTTTGGCCTGTTATGAGATTCCTATTTGGGGTGACTAGACATGTGTGATGTGTCTCCTGAGGAAAAGTTTTGTCACACAACAGTATGGTGACACTCATGACACTGGAACATTAGCTGAGAGCTACATCCTGATCTGCAGATGGAGAGAGCAGTAGTGGACATTGTGTGGGCTTCTAACCTCACAGCCCGCTCCCCAGTGACACACTTCTTCCAACAAGGCTCTCAATTCCAGTCTTTCTCAATTAGTACCACTCCCTGATGATGAAGCATTCAAATACATAGGATGATGGGGACCATTCTTGTTCAGATCACTGCAGAGAATTAGAGCAGTGACTTCCCATGCCTGGCTCTTTCTGTGACTGTAGCCATGGACATGCCCACCACTTCTTATGGATGAATGAGTTGCATATGGCAACACTATAGAGAATTTCTGAGTTAGTCCCCTCATTCAGAATCTTGCCCAATGGCCCATCAACCCTACTGCTATTCAAGGCACAGCAGTAGAACCTCCATGGTACAAGGATGGTTGAGATTCATCTTCTGACCCAAGAATGTCTACAGACAGACTCCTTGACAAGTACAGGCACAACATTCCAAGTCTTGCTCTAAGACAAAGAGTGCAGGAGACAGACATGGACTTTGTTGCCCAGTGTACAGCAGGTCAAATGCAGGCCTCGCCTTTTCCTGACCTACAGCACACCCCTCACTTCTTGGTTTCCTTATGTGAACAATTTGGAGATTAACAGTCACTTTGTAGGGATGTTATCAAATTTAAGCAGGATTCTACATAAAACTGCCTGTCATTGTGCCTAATGCATAAAGGGTTTTTTGAAAATGTTGCTTCTTTCTATCCACACAAAGCCAACAAAAGAGCCGTAGCTGAAGCAATATGGGTATGCTTTGCAAGTACATGATCTTTGAGGGAAATATTGAAGAAAAAAAATACACAAACTTGATCCATCCTGGTGACTTAAGGAGCATTGTTGAGGAAGTCAGGATAGCAAAGGCAGAAGGAAGAAGTTGTAGGCAAAAGATCATGCAATTCAATTTAACCTAATTGAGCAAAGACATAGGGGAGCTTTGTATAGAGATGTGTTTAGGCACAAAGCTTTAGGGGTTCTAAATGTAATGAGGAACTGTTCTGTGAGCAAAAGATGCCAATGAGAATGATGTATGGCTCCGAGTGAGTGATGACCAGCCTCAGTCTGTTCTTTGTGTAGCAGGAGTACCAAATGTCATGAGATTGGTGAGAATCATTTCAGAGTCTTCAAGGGTTATACTGATGTGGCACACATCAGGGAGAGGAGTCCCTTGGATACATGCCATGACAGTTCAGTCAGCCCTTGCAGAGAGTGTGTTTAATGACCACCAACTGAATACATGTGAATGACAGACAAAAGGAGGAAGGACAAAATGCAAATATAATAGAGAAAAGGATAAATGAAAATGGGTGAATGAAGTTTAGGGGAAGGAAGGAAGGTGAAGGATGAGAGGGATGGTTTGGACCATGTGAGCTCCTTCACAAGTGGGCAAGGGAACTGTAGTCACTGAGCAGTTAGATTAACAGTTCCCTTGTTTCTGCCTTTACTCTGGAGCGCTCACCCAATACACTGCCCTCAATAAATAATGGCTGACTGAGGACAGTGATGATGTGTGCTTTATAGTCATCCAGGCCATCCTCAGATTATTAATGGATAGAGTTCCAAAACTCTGTGACAAGTCAGTTGTTTGGGCTATTGGAATATATTTGTCCTTTGGGACAGTATAACACTCAGTGGTTAAATTCTCATACTACTTCACAAAACCCTGTTTAATCTACAACGTGTCAGGATAACAGTGCTAATTTACTGTAGACTAGTAATTCCTTATAGTCGTATTATATACTTCACGATGGTTTGCAAAGTGCTTCTGTACACAGTTCAAAAACTGGAACATCTCTGTATAATAATTTTTCCATGGAAAAAAATGTGTTCCAAGTTATAAATGCAGAGGCCAGATACACATCCTCCACCCACTTCTCATCTCAGTGAAAACACTCGGCTTCCAGGGAGGAGAGCCTCCCACATTGCCCATCTCAGAAGCTGTCACTTCAAGGAAATGTCTACCAGGGAACAGGAAGTGGGTCGTGCAGGTAGTGCAGGAGGGCTCTTGGTGACACAGTCAGAAGGGTGATCTGAACATTGGTCTTTCTGTCCGGCAGCTGGTACCTTTATGCATGTCTCCCTGTAAGTTAAAGGAGGGCAGTAACATCTATGTCTCCTGAGGCTCTCTGCAGTGCTTGAGATGCCATGCCATATGAAGGGGCATGTGGCAGAGTGTGTGTCCAGGGAGAATTCTCAAAACCTTCCTTCCATCCTCTTACTTACCCACCTACCACCTAACTCTTAAGGGGAGTGGAACCAAGGGCATGTTGGGTGTTAGTACTGCTGCTGACAGTCCTCCACTGACTCTGGAATTTTCTCATATAAGGAATGGGAGGGGAGGGTCATTTGATGATCCCCTGAGATCTCATTCACTCTTTCCTATACTTCCCTGCTCTCTATATGGTGCACATGGCCTTTGGTCTTGGTAATTTCAAGAGCATGTAGAATGTGGAAGGTTAACTGAAAGGTGGGTTCTCTCTATACAGCTCTGGGGAAGATGCATGCCAGACCAGGTGAGGATCTTCAGTGATGAAGATGACTTGGGGGGGGGCCACTCATGTTCCTGTTAATAACTCCACATCCTTGCTGTGTTATTAAGACCAATAAACTCACTAGTGTGAAAAGCTCGGATCATACTTTGGTCTGTCATTGCTGCTGTATCTGTGCTAAGTAGACATTTGTTAGTGTCTTCCTAGAAGTTCACACAACTGGCCATGGTGGATAGAGCCAGTTATTGATGACCTAACCTTCCCTGATTGACACTGGAAAGGTGTCTAGAATTAACATATATGAGAATCTGATCAATTCAATAAGACCTGTGTGGTATGGAATCCCACTACTAAACTGCAGTCAAGTGATGGCTCAGGAAGGCAAATGGGCAGTATGGCAGGCCAACATATGATGGCAAGGAGAGCTGAGGGGAGCAAGTGTGCTGGGAAGCTGGGTAGGAGCAAACAAAGGGGTGTGGAAAGTGCAGATCACAAAGGATCTTGGATATTGAGAGGCTTAGTCAACCTCTGGTACCTAGTGGAACTGTCTTTACCTTGGTACACAAGCCCAGTGAACTCATGAAAATATAATCAATTGACTCAAGAACCACACCAGTTCCTCTGCAACAGTGGCTTTCTAAAGCATCTCTGTGTGGCTTGTCTGTTAAATTCTACTAGCCTGATTTGCTCAGAACTTTGGCATTCATGTGGGTTGTATTTTCGAGGACACACAAACATTTGTGCTTGCGGCAGCAAGTGAGAGTTGCAGATGACATTCCCAGGATCTACTAGGCCTGAAAATTTGTGATTTTTTTTTTCCCTGAAAGATGCCAACTTCAAGTGCAATCCAAGTAGCTTCCTAGAAAGTTTGAGGCATTCTATGTTGCACTGATGCAAATGCTGGTTTGGCGGGCAGCGTTTAGAGACCAATCACTTTACTGCTTCTCATAAAGATGCTCAGAGACAATGATGCATTTTTTGGTAAAATTTTTAGAATATAATTTGTTTAAAATCTATGACCAACTGAGGAGACAAAACATTTTGTCGTAAACATTTATCACCAAACAGCTCCAGCTAGGCATTGGGGGAAGGATTATAACCCTCTTTGGTGTAATATTCTATAGCATTTAAAAACATCTTTAGATGTATTTTAGTTAATGTTCATGAGTGGTTTGCCTGTCTGTGTGTGTGTATGTCTTTGTGCGCATGTGTGCATGTGCACCATGCCCATGCCCGATGCCTGGGGATGTCAGATTCCTGGAACTCGAGTTGGAGGTAGTCATGAGCCATCTTGTGGGTGCTGGGAATTGAACCGGAGAACTTTCTAAGAACAACCAGAGCTCTTTAACTGCTGAGCCATCTCTCTAGCCCCAGGGGTCTAATTTAATATTATGAAGACAGTAAGAAACTTATGATTTATATCTGGAAAACAGCTGATAAGCCACATGGACTCTTGCTTATTTTGATTCCTTCATGGGCTAGGCTCACTTTCCCAAACAAGGATGTATTACTGTGTTTTCTTTTCTCTGAACTGCATGGTTGAAAGCCACAGAGAGATCTCAGGTGTTAACCAGCTTGGCTCAGGCTCTCTGGGCCCTAGGCATCTGTGTCTGAGCAAGGCTGAGAGTGAATATTTGGTTTTGAGGCTGAAGTATTTGGAAGATTATTTCTAGCAAACAGGGAAGAGTCGTATAGAATTTTTATGTTTATTAAACACAGTGAATGTGTGAAGAGAGCAGGCATCTCATCAGTCTTCAGATTCCACAGCACATGGAGAATAATTATGTGATATGATGGTTTTTACAGATGAATATTGTTCGGACATCATCTTCCGTGACGTGAAATGAGCTGTGGTGATGCCCAGTAAAACTGACAAGACAATTCATGCAAGTTCCTGGAGTGCTGATGGCAGAAGGCAAATGCTAAACCAGAAAAGAATGTCACAGGAACTTCCCATTTTCAGACCGCATAACCCTTTAAAAACATGAGATAATTTACATTAGAGTTTACCAAACACACCTGGGCTCTCGAATACTGTCGTGCTTAACCTAAGATCAAAAGTTCACTTGTCTAGTAAAATAAAATCTGTTTATGTTGATCACATATAGATCAGCTGATAGTAAAAGTACGAGGCAATGACTTTCAGGTATGAGCATAACAGGTAAACAATGTATGTGAAGTTGCCATAATTCGGCCCAGATTACAACAGGCCTTTCAACTTGGTCCCAGTGTTTTAAATTAAGACATCAAGTCAGTTTATACATCTGGCCTTACTTGGTGGTTTTCTAACTTGCCAATGTTATACCTTAAACGTGCTTAATATTAATCATAGTCTGAAATAGCCACATCATTAAATAATCATTTTTTTGGAAGAAAAAAAAAAAACGTTCTTAGAAACAGTAAACACATCCGCTTCATCTTTTCTTGTCAAATGGTGAGCTGGCTGGCTGGGTGGGAGGCAAAGAAATCCAAATCCAAATTTTGGGTACCTCACTCCTGGAGCATTTCACGTGAGTTTCTCTGCCTCTGGCAAAGAGAAGATAGATGCCCGTGCAGCCACACTGTCACACTCTCCTGCCAGCTGCAAACCTCATCATTGGCCCTGTGAAGTACATTTCTACAGATCGGGTTTCTGCCAGGGAAGACTTTCAGCAATCCCCTACTCCACTTTCAACCGACAACAATTAGTATTAGCAAATGGCCCAGGCCACTGCCTGGGTTACGTATGATTTCCATTCAAAAGAGACAAACGTTTACTCAAACCAGACCCACATGCTGAACACTTGAGCTCCTCTCTTAGGTATAACGAAGTTGAGACAGTTTCTATCTTTCATTAAAAAAAAAAAGTCACTCCCATTTGAGACCGAGTTGGCTGTTTTCCCTTGGCAGGTTAACCATCTGGTCAGGGAACTTTGGGGATACACTCAGGCCCACCATGGGGAGGAAAGTCACCATCCTTTTGTCCCTTTGGGCCTCACTCTTTTCATGTGGCCAACCTTTTTTTTTTTTCTTTTTAAATGTTTTCACAGCAGGTTCTTTCCCCCTTTTGTTTCAGATAACATGTGGTGAGTATGTTAAATTCTTAATACATTTCACAGCCAAAATTTGCTTGCTCAGACTGTGTGTGACAAAAGCCCTTGAGTGAGCACAAACAGCAAAGAGTTGGTGTTCCTTTATCTGACTGTAGCATTCCTGTGGGTCTTCGATACTGCTATCCTGTTTTCTAAGACAGGGTATTCTTTTTTTTTCTTTTTTAAAAAATATATTTTATTAATTTATTCATATTCCATCTCAATTGTTATCCCATCCCTTGTATCCTCCCATTCCTCCCTCCCTCACATTTTCCCTCTACTCCCCTCCCCTATGACTGTGACTGAGGGGGACCTCCTCCCCCTGTATATGCTCATAGGGTATCAAGTCTCTTCTTGGTAGCCTGCTATCCTTCCTCTGAGTGCCACCGGGCCTTCCCCATTCAGGGGACGTGGTAAAATATGGGGCACCAGAGTTCGTGTGAAAGTCAGACCCCACTCTCCACTCAATTGTGGAGAATGTCCTGTCCATTGGCTAGATCTGGGTAGGGGTTCGAAGTTTACTGCACGGATTGTCCTTGGCTGGTAGCATAGTTTGCGCCGGACACCTGGGCCCAGAGGGTCCTAGGAACCTATAAGAAGAACATTAGGATAGACAGGGTATTCTTTAGGATAACACAGGCTCCCTCTCAAGTGTCTTAGGAACTTTAGGATCGCTCACCAGAGTGGCTACGTCAGCATGTTTATGAGTCACCCACACATGGGGTTGTTTTCCTCGTGGTATAAGCCAATTTTATCAGTGAGTTAAGAGGCCCGTTGGCAACAACAGTCTCATTCTAACAATTGCTTCCGTACACTCCCTTCGGCTCCCAACAATCATAGGTAATTCAGGTGATTGTCATGGAATTGAAGGTAGCTGAAAAGATTACTTCCTTGCTCTGCTAAGGCCACTGCAGTGCAGAGGCCTTGCACGCCAGAGTGGAGGGGTCTAAGAGACATGTGCTTCCTGCCTTTGAGATTGTTAATCATTTTCCCATGCTGCAACAGGTACACTGACTCTTTGAGTCATTCTTTTTTGTGTGATAGGGACCATTTTCAGGAAACCATACCTGTTCATAAACTGCTCATTGGGAAACTGCACGGATCCCAGTTAGGAGCTTGTTGTTTGTTAGCTTAATAAAGATCCCTTTCTAAGCCCAAAATAAATGCGTATGTGAAAGTAACATATATTCTTAATACTCTAGTTACCATGGCTTTTTTTTTTTTTTTTGCTATTTTATACACATATTCTAAAAAGAAATTTTTTTTTTAAAGCACATTCAAACATTTTTAATACCAAGTGAAGTTTCAACAGCAGTCAGTTTGGCAGTCATTTTCGTGAGAAGATAGAAGGAAATGGGATGAGATGTGAATTCCACAGAGCTGGGAGCCTCTGTCATGGCTTTGTAATGTGTTAGCTTGGTGCAGCCCAAGTGCAGTTTGAACAGTTCCAGTTTTTACAGCAGTGTGGGCCACAGGGAGGTGCTGAGGGCAGGGGACATGCAGGGAAGCAGCGGTGCCTCCGAGGCTCACTATGCCATTGGTTTTCTCCTGGGCCGCTCCACTGTCTTGATACAGGGATTTGGCCTGAAATTGTCTCACGTCCACCTGGATCCTCTTTCAGTTTCTCCAGGTGCCTTAGCTTGGTGTGTGAGCGCTCCCTAAAGGAGACTCCATGAGCAGGCACTTGGTTAAGCTTCTCCCGCCACTCTAACACTGTGACAATCATGTGGCTTCAAGCATGTTGTCATCCCAAAGTCCCTGTTTGACAAGTATCTTGTTGGGGGAAAAAAAATCAAGGCGTCTGCAAGTCTACCTTCATTTTTAGAAGGGGATCCATCTCTTTGCCACTTTCGGGTTCTCAAGGTTTTCCTGTTCTTTGGCTCAAGATTTCCTGCCTCCAGTGTCAGCTATGGCTGGTGGCTCTTTCCTGCAGCTCGTGGCTCTGCCCTTCACTATTCTGCAGCCTTCCTTGTACACAGAGCCAATCTACCAAGCTACATGGACACATAGACTCTTATCTCATAGTCAGACGATTTCAGAGAAAACCAATTCATACCAGCAAATGGTTCAGGCCACAGCCTGGGACTGCATATGATTCCTATCCAAAGAGGACAAATTTACTCAAATCAGACCCACATGCTGAACACATGAGCTCCCTCTTATGTATAATGAGGTTGAGACAGTTTCTATCTTTCATGGAAATAAAAAAAAAAAATCACTCTCATATTTGAAACCAACCTGACTGTTTCCAATTCCATCTGATGTCCTAACTTCCATTCATGACATGTGGAATATATTCTCAGGCCCCAGGGACTGGGCAACTTTGGGGGTTGTGACTCTACCTACCACAGTACCTTTCCAGTCAAGGACAGAGGCAACAGGAGCTGACCTGAGCATCAGTCCTGTGTGGGGAAGCTAGCTTGGTCTTGTAAGTCCATGAGTCTTGCTCCTTTTCACCACTATCTGCCTTCCTTTTCTAATTGTCCACCCTTTGCTCTTTAAGATCCAGCACCACACTGAATCAGGAGTCCTTCAAAGACGGCTTCATCCACTCCCATTGTTGCTTAAGGCAAAGCCACTATAACAAATACCGCCTTACATCTATTCATCTATGAATCAATCAGTCGATCAATCTATCAATCTATCCATCATATCTATCTATCTATCTTTCTAGCATATATCATCTATCTATATCATCTATATATCTATCATGTATGTATGTAGGTATGTAGGTATGTGTGTATCTATCCATCTAATCTATCTATTATCTATCAATGTACCTATCATTGTATCTATCTATAATCTATGTATCTCTCTTTCTGTAATCTATCAATGTACCTGTCAATGTATTATGTATGTGTATGTATGTGTGCATGTGCGCGCGCATGTGCATACACATCTGTCTGTCTGTCTGTCTGTCTGTCTACCCATCCTCTATCTATCTACATGTCATCATCTCTCTAACACTTAGTGCCTTTGTCTCTCTGGTTGCACTCTAGCTGTGACAGTGTATAGTCCTCTTACACTCTAGGTTGAAGGGAAGTCCATTAGTCATGTTCTCACTGTTGGAAGGCAGAATGGGGTCAGCAAAAGGTCCATGCTCAGAATAATTTTAGCTGTAGGGCCAGCTCTTCCTTGGCCATGCATTCCTTTTGTTCATGTTGCCTTAGTCAGAACAAGCCACGTGGACACACCTAACTTCCAGGAGGTAGGATGTGTGAGAGATGGAGGAAATAAGGAAGAAGTCAACATTGATTAATGTTAGTAATGTATACCATGAGAGGGGTAGGAGAGAAATTAGGGGGAAAGATGAGCACAGCGGGGGTGTGGGAGGGTGCTGGCTGGAAGATAAAAGGCGTGGGTTCAAAACTGAGTGCTGCCTGCTTCTCCTCTTTCAGTCCCAGCCAAAGGCAAACTGCCAAGTTAGCACCTTTAATTCAATTCTTTGTCCTGATGAGGAAAACTTTATGGCCAAGCAAGCCTATGATGTCAGCATTATTGCTATAGAAAGGTAAATTGTGGGAAGATTTTTATATGAATGTTTTTGTGATTTTCTTTAGGAAAATCTAGTTTTAAAGTCAAACAAAATTTAAACTAAACTAAATTAATTTTAAAGTAAGTTTAAAATTAAATAGCAAGTACAATATGAAAATCGTAATGGGAATTATGTGACTGAACACATTAATATAAAAACATGTTCTAGTAAATAACACATTCCTTTACGGACATGTGTTAGGCAAATAGATAATCATGGGAAATGAGTTTGAACAGCTTTGGGTGTGGAAAAATTGACAACTGCTTTCTGTTAAACAATGAAGTTCTTTGTGAAAGACATGGGATTTTAAGGCTCCTTTGTAATACATAAAGGGAAAAAAAATAACACTGAAAATCTAGGAGAAGCATGTAGATTGTTTCCTCCTCTCATGTCCCTCCTCCCATTGGACTGTAGGTGGAATGTAGTGGTAGCTTTGCAAGCACAATCAAATCACAAAGGCAGTTTGGAAAGCACAGTAGGGCATGTGTAGTCAAACATTCCAATGTCTAATTGGCATAGACAGTTGTGACGCTCACAGAGAATCACTGGTAGTTACACAGGATTGCCTGCAAACTCGACAGTCTGGGAAAACGTGCAAGCTTGGTGAATGCCCACTCTTTGCTCATTGGAAAGAGCATGACCAGGTTATCTTCTTGTCTAACTCCATTCAAAAATTGTGCATTTGCTCGTCAGGCAGTGTGTGGATGCAGCTTCTGGAAGGTGAGTGCCCCCCCCATCCCCCACCAGCCCTTGTTTAACCACCCACATCTGGGCCCTGTCCCACTGGCACACGGGGTCCCCTTCGTGACTCAGGAGGAGTGTGTAAACTAAGTTGGCTATCCACGTAAGGCCACGTTTTTTTTGGACTGCGGGTGTCTAGACCATTTCCTAGACACAGTGAAGACTCACGGGTCTTTTTAATGCAATAATTTCTGGAGCATTAAATTGCAAGCAGCGGCTTCTTCAGCAGATTCCATCCCATTTCAACAGCGTGAGGGAGTTGTCTTCTTCACAGACCAGCCTGATTGTTTAATGTGCCTGTCCACATTAGCTTAAAAGATGCCCTTTCCCTCTCACCTGCTCTCTCTCCAGAAGAGAGCCAAGTTATTCCAATCCCATGTACTTCAATTTCCCTATGAAAGAGAGAGAGAGAGAGAGAGAGAGAGAGAGAGAGAGAGAGAGAGAGGGATTATAAAATGGAAAAGGTGCCTAATGAGTCACAATGGCAAAGCATGTGTTAAGAGTAGTTGAGAAATCAGAAGTAAGTGGAAGAAACACAAACATGTTAAGTAAAAATTGTAAGATAATGAATTCCTTTTGTTGCCTGAAGCTATGGCTCATTTAAACAATTAAAAATATTTTCAATTCCGTATATATTAATTATATGTAATTATGGGTTTAGTCATGACATTTTATGCATCTACCTAAAATATTTTCACCATGCGATCCCCCCAACTCCCCCACTCTTCTCCCCTGCCCCTCTCACCAATCCCCTTATCTTCCCAAATATATGACTCAGTTTATGTCTGGTTTGGGAACGTTTTCCTTCCCTAGTACAACCAAAATCCCATCCCACACTTTCCTCCATTGCTTTTATGATTTCCTTTGCTTAGATTGTTACCCTGGCTATAACATTTTGTGTGGATAGGGTTTTTTTTTTTTTTTTTCAAGCCAGGTTTTTCTGTGTAGCCTTGGCTGTCCTGGAACTCACTCTGTAGACCAGACACCTTGAATGTACAGAGATGCTACCTTCCTCTGCCTCCCTGAGTGCTGGGATCAGAGGTGTGCACCACCCCTGCCTGGCTTGGATAGATCTTAAGAAAGGCATTGCACTGATTTTTCTCAACTTCTCACATTTAATCTTCTCTCAGTTAACTTACAAGACACCTCTACCAATCTGTCTCCCTGAACCACATAAGGTCAGCTTCTGGCACCTTCACTTTGCTAGGGCTGTTGCTGTTTCAGTTATAATAGTTTCACATCATGTTTGATATTTGATATATCAAACATGACAAGTCTTTAGCTATGATCTTGGCATCAGCTTGTACTCATTAAGGAATCTTATTTGTTTTTGATTAGGTCAGATTTGCATGTATAGATGTATCTAGTACAATTGCCAATTTTGCACCATTGAGTCCTTCTATGTAGAAGGGTCTATCTAAATCTCTCTCTCTCTCTCTCTCTCTCTCTCTCTCTCTCTCTCTCTCTCTTGCATCATTCCATTTTGCTCAGTTGTTACACAGTCAGCTTTGGTCATGTTGGAGAAGAACTGAAACAAACAAAAAAAAATCTAAGTGAAACACTTTCAAGACCTTAGAATTTGGTCAAACCTCAGATTCCGTGGTGTTAATTGTTCTAGAAGGTGACAATTATTAAATGTATTAGTCTGAAAAAGGACAAAGTTAACATAATTAGTTTGATCATTTGAGCACACAATCTCATTGCTCTTTTATCTCAGAACATCAGTCGGTAACTGCTTGTTATTAGACAGTAAGTGCTGACTGGTATTTCCAAGCTTGTCAGTTTTTGTTCCCAGTTGTAACACTTCTCCTTATAGACAGTAGGGGGCGTTCCTGCAGCAACAGGCCCTCTTACCAACATCAAATCCTAACAGTTTGAGCCCTATTGGTTTATAAATTATCAGCTGCAGTTCTCACACATTCTAACAGTCTCACATCTGTGGGCATTTTATGTAGAAGGCAAAGTAATGGGAGAAGGTGAGATCTTCAAAGTGTCTTGTAATGGAAGAAGGCCTGTATTACCAACACACAGAAGGCAGGGAGATTACAGCCAATTGTATGCCGGTTAAGACTAAAGCCTCTGCTCTTTAGGGCTGCTCCTTTGAGCCTTTGCGCCAGTAGGCTGTTTTGTGAGCTGTCAATTTCCTGATCTTAGTTCTTTGGGGGCCACATTTTTAAGGAGGTGCCCCTCTTTAATAAGGGAGCCGAGCTCAGGAGAGCAGTAAGCTTGGGCGGGGGGGGGAAGGGGGGGCTGTGGAAAGAAACTGGTCTGGTTGCATACAAGGCAATGGAAAAGGATTCATCCCAGCTACTGGCCTTGGAGCAGTGGCTCCACCTGCCAACAGTGCTGATGTGTAGCACAGTGGTTCTTTGATCTCACCTTTCTTATGTTCCAGGGCCATTCGCATGTGTGTCTCCTTAGCAAATATCCCACTGTGCGCCATTTACATCTATGGTTTCCTGGAGTATCACTGAGAGACACTCCCTCAGCAAGGTAGAAGGTGAGAACAGACTCCTGAAAGCCATTGTTCCCTGACCTTTACATGTGAGCATGACACACATGTGCACTCTCGCTCTCCTCACTCTCTCTGACACACACACACACACACACACACACACACACACACACACACACACTTTAACATGTTATAGTTACTAATTTGAACAGCAAAAACGGATCACCATGGCTACCGATTCCTTTGAGCATCTTTGATTTCATTTTGCCTATTTAGTTTTAAATAGGAGAATTCCCAGGCATTTGAAGGTCATTCAGGAGGAAGCAGAGGCTTTTGAAGAATTCTCTGGGGCTTAGACGTTGAGGGACAGGCTTTCTTTTCTTTTACCCCTAAGTTCAAGTGCTATCCACAGGACCACAGTGCTTAGATGTGGTTTTGATGCACCGTGTGGTTAATGGTATACATAATATATTGTTTTCATTAAGGTGGTAAAATGTGTTTAAATCAAACACAAGTATAACGCTCTGCTTTTTGTGGTCAGAATAATGCAATTAATGCAACCTTAAAAAAGAAAAATTATTAAATTAAAAAATCCAAAGAGTTTGCATTTGTTGAAGGTCAGTTTTGGGGGGTTAAGTTTGCTCCCATCAGCCCATGCTTTTCAGCTATGCCATTTGGAGTTGGGGGACACTCAGACATGAGTATTTCTAAGCTTTAGTCCTCTTCTCTGGAGTATTCGAAAAGATAATTACAGCCACTTTGCAAGGTTACCAGGAGGAATTAATGAGGTAATTCATGTAAAGCAATGGGCACTTGGTGATTTCTCAGTAAGTGGTGCCCATTATAGTCCCACCATTATGCTAGGCTCATGGGATAACAAAAAAAAAAATATTTAAGATGCTTTGGCTATTCTTTATTCTTACTTGCACAATATTTTACCTATTATATTAAAAGTCTGGACTCTACGCAACAGGTCAGAATATGATTCATTTAAAAATATTCCCACCTATAAAGTGTACCTTTCGTGTGCATGTATAAATTATATCTGAAATAGGATATTCGTATATTTTATCTATTACCTTTTATCGTATAATAAAATACCACTACAGCAAACCACACAAAATGAATGTAGAGTTTAGCAAATTGTTATGAGGCCAAGAGCTTGGTAGTCATTTTAAACAAAGCAGCCAGAAGTCTCTCTGTGAAGAATTCACGATATGCCCTAGTCCTAGCATCACCTTCCCGACCAGAGCCCGCAGGATCCAGAGGTGAGTGAGAACTCGTTATGGTTTTATCACCAAGTGAGTATCCTAGGTCCATCTTGCCCATTGCACTTGGTACATCTCCTGGGCCTCTTTTAATCAACAAATCCTTCAGCCATTCTTTTCTTTTCTTATGAGATATCTACAAAGATATCCCAAATCACATTATTAGTGTATAGTTTATGTAGTTCATAGAGGCGATGTGTTATAAACACTTGATTCTTTTGTTTGCCTAATTCTAAGAATCTTGGATGGACTAAGTGCATCCATCTTCCACTGAGGTCAGACAAGGCAGCCCAGCTAAGGAAAAAGGGATCCAAAGGCAGGCACCAGAGTCCGAGACAGCCACTGCTCCAGTTGTTAGGGGGCCCAGATGAAGACCAAGCTGCACATCTGCTACATATTGCAGGGGTCCAGGTCCAGCCCATACATGTTTTCGGTTGGTAATTCAGTCTCTGTGTGCCCTATGGGCCCTGGTTAGTTGACTCTGTAGGTTTTCTTGTGGTAACTCAGACACAGAAAGACACATACGGTATGCACTCACTTATAAATGGGTATTAGCCATAAAGTACAGGATAACCATGCTGTAATCCACAGACCCAAAGAAGCTAAGTAACAGGGAATTCCCAAAGGAGAATGCTTGAATCTCACTCAAAAGATGCAATAGAATAGACATTAGAGGTGGGTGAATGGAGGGAGCTGGGTGGGAGGAACAGGTATGGGGAGTAGGGAAGGGCTGGGAGAGAACAGAAATTGGTGGAAAGGCATCTCTGGGATGAGCTGGAGACTTGGGATGGTGGTGGCTCCAGAGAGTCTATGGGGGGTTGTCCCTAGCTGAGACTCCTAGCAGTGTGGGATGCCTGAAGTGGCCTGAAGTGGCTACTTCCTGTAGCCCCGTGGGACTTCCAATGGATGGATGGGGACATCAGCCCACCCACAGAACCTTCAACCCAAAATTTACCCTTCCTACAAGATGTACAGAGATAAAGATGGGGCAGAGTTTAAGGAAATGGTCAATCAATGACTGGCCCAACTTGAGACCTATCCCCTGGGAGAGAGCCAATCCCTGACACTATGAAGGATACTTTGCTATGCTTGCAGACAGGAGCTTAGCATTAACTGTCTTCTGAGAGGCCTCACCCAGCAACTGACAGGAACAGATGCTGCAGAGACCCACAGCCAAGTATTAGGCACAACTTGAGGATACTTTTTTAAAAAAGATTTTTTAAAAGGTTTATTTATTTATTTTATGTATTCTATCTGATTGTACAGCCTGCATGCCAGAATAGGACACTAGATCATATTATAGGTGGTTGTAAACCAGCATGTCGTTGATGGGAATGGAACTCGGGACCCCTGTAAGAGCAGACAGTGCTCTTTACCACTAAGCCATCTCTCCATTCCTGGGGGGTCCTGAAGAGGAGTTGAGGGAAGAGTTGAGGGAGTCAGAGGGGCCAAGAGCACCACAAAGACACCAAAATATTTCAAATTATCTTGAGCATTTTTTTTGTGTGTGTGTGTGTGTGGTTTTTCGAGGTAGGGTTTCTCTGTGTAACAGTTCTGGCTATCTTGGACTCACTTTTGTAGACCAGGCTGCTCTTGAATTCACAGCGATCCACCTGCCTCTGCCTCCTGAGTGCTGGGTTCTGGGATTAAAGGAGTGTGCCACCATGCCTGGCTGAGCATTTTTTTTTCCTGGTCAGGAGCCTGCCACTTCTCTGTGAAGCCCTGTTGTCTTTACAATACACGATAAAGGCCACAATTTGGGATCCAGGCCTTCTTATTGGACCCGCACTGCAAATGATCTACTTGTCTGTTTCAGGAAACTCTAACATTTCCAAGTTGAGGGGCTTTTAGCTTCTTCTTTCAGAAGTTTATTGTCTCCCTTGTGTGCCGAAAGCCCTGGCTCGCTAGGATTTAAGGGACGATAGGATAGACTGTTTTATCATCTTTCCAATGTGTCATTGAGACTACTACAGGAGGTCAATTTGATTCCATAGCTTTTTTTTTGGGTCCTCCCTCCACTTGAAGAAAAAGATTTATGACATCATGACATTAGCAGCCATACAGCTTTTGATACCTTTTTATTTAATTTGCATCCCACGAGGACCAGTGCATCTAATGCTGTCCCACAGCTGAATTTCAGTGTTCCTTTAGTTATCTCAGCTGTTGAAAAGCTCGTAAATTCCACAGGAAGAACAATGATCCACACTTTCCTGGCTCTTCTATGTCAATAACTGTTAGTCTGTGATGTTTGTATATTTTGCCTTTTCTTACTTGCATGTCTTAAATGCGTTAGTTCCATTTGAGGACTCAGTGTGCTACTCTCAAAGAAAGAGACATCCCTGCCATCTGTGATAATGTGGGTGAACATGGAGGACATTTATGCTAACTGTCATAAGCCAGCACAGAAGCCATCACAGAGACAAAGAGGAAGCTGGGGGCTACTGCCTGTGTGAGTGGGCAGATGGCTGCCAACAGGAGCTCAGCTCTGTCTTGTGAGATATATATATATATATATATATATATATATATATATATATATAT
>OU015755.1:32695178-32713443 GCA_907169655.1 Acomys percivali | reverse complement strand
ATATATATATATATATATATATATATATATATATATATATATATCAGCCATTGTGAAAAATCATCAGTATATAATGATTATGTAAGTATAGTGATTATATAATTATATAATGATATTTTAAATCAATGACTGTACCAACTTACATTCTAGCTAATGGTGTCTCTATGTTTAATTTTCTCTGGACTTTCACTAACTTTTATCGCTTACTATAAAAAAAAAAAAGATTGCAATTTTATTTTTAATTATATGTGTATATAATTGTGTATGTGTGTCTGTGCACATGAGTGCATGTGCCTGAAGAGGCCAAAACAGGGGAATGGATTTCCTGGAGTTGGAATTACAGATAGTTGTGAGCTGCCCCACAAAGGCTCTGGGAACTGAACTCAAAACCTGTAGATGAGCAGTGTGTATGCACTCTTAACTCCTGAGCCACCTCTTTAGACTCTTTTTATCTTTTTCCTATTAGTTGTTTCAACATAGGTGAGGTGATTCTGCATTGTGGTTTTAAATTGCATCCGCAGTGAGCTTAACACCCAGTCATATACCACTGATTGCTTTTATGTCTCCATTTGACAAGTGAATAGTGAAGCCCTTTGTCCATGTTTTAATCAGCCTTTCTCCTTGCTAGTGAATTCTTTGGATTCCTTACTTATTTTGAATATTAATGCTTTATCAGGTGTACGATTTGCAAATATTTTCTCCTATTCCATAGGATGCCTCTTCATGTTTGATTGGTTCCTTCACTGTGGTGCATATGTATTTTAGTTTGATGTGATTCAATATACCTAGTATTGCAGTTATTACTTATGGTTTTGGGGTTGGACCTTAGTGCTTTTCTGTTGCTTGTTTTATATGAATTTATTTTCCCTTAACTTTAGAAGGTGGCTTGGCTCAGGAGCAGATTATCATTTTACGGAGGAAACTCTCCTATTGTTTTGTGTAATATTAAAATATGTTGAGTTGCCATTTCTATCTTTCCTTCTCTTTTTCTCTCCACTTTCTTCTTTTGAGCTGGGAGTTCCTTTCTCCCTTTCTCCCTTTTGTTGGATGCCTTGTTGGAGCCTTTAGACCCCAAGAAGATGCTAACATGCCTATTATGTGCCTATTGATGGTTTAATCTCTCGTGGCTTGTGTTCTGGTTTTTGGGGAGGCACCTTGCCTAATTTGTTTGTGTATATTTGTCATGTGGTTTCTGGTCTTGCTATTTAATCTTCCTCCTTCCCTCCCCTCTTCCATTCTTCTTCTCTATATTTTTCTGGGCACTTAGGAAGATCCAAAGTTACTGCTGGCACCAATTTCACAGCATCCTTATATGTCCATATGACTACATCAGAAAATTTAACTTTATTTTAAATTAAACTGAAAATTTAAATGAATTAAATATATGTAGTGATCTTTTTTCTTTTTGTCCTTTTTAATAACTTTTTATTGATTCTTTGTCTTTCCCATCATGCATCACAATCCTACTCATTTTCCTGTCCCTTTGTATCTGCCCTCCACCCCTGCAATCCCCCCAAAAGAAAACTAAAACTAAAATCAAACAACAGCAACAACAAATCATCTTGCTGTGGAAGCTGCAGTGTGTCACACAGTATATCCTTTTGTCCAGACATCTCTACTTGCAAATGTTCATTGCATTGAGTCATTGGTCTGTCTCGAGGCCTCTACTTCGGCAACACTACACATACTGGAGCCTCACTGGGACTCTTCTCCAATATTCTGTTGTTGCCCTGTGTCATGGAGATGCTGTAGGTTTAGCTCTGGGAGACTGGCCCCTTCACGGGCTCCGGCAGTCCATAGATGGGGCAGATATTGGGATGGGCCAACTCAAAGACCTGGAGCTGGGCCTGGGTAGTCGCTGAGTTGGTCAACCTGCCAGCTTTCCTGTAGCTACAACAGCAGGGCCAGCTCTCCCACTTTTCCCAGGTGAGGGGCAAGGACAGCTCTCCTGCCTGCAACAGCCAGGAAGGGCAGAAATGGCACTCCTATGCTCAGACCCTTGGAGGGAGAGCGGGAGAGTCTGCTCTCCTGTACCCAAACCACTAAGGCCAGCTCTCCAGCACTGCTACAACTAGCTCACCCAACTACCCACAGCCAGCAAATGGTGGGGCCAGCTATTCTTCTCTCACATCCTTACCCTGGCATCTGCTCTCTTGCCTGAGGAGTGCCTCAGTCAGTGGGAAGAGGAGCCAGCTCTGCTCAGCCCTTGGACATCAACATGGTCCCATGTAGCAGCCCAAACCAGGGACATCCACATGGCCTTTGATGATAATACAGGCCATGGATATCAACACAGACCCCTGCTGCTGTCCATTCGAGAATAAACACATGCTTGTTCAAGTTTTGTTACTGTTTCCCATGGTGGGCCACCCTAGAATATACAGGGTACTTAGGCTGAGAAATTGCTTAGCAAAAGGCAAGAGATTTTATTTTCTGGTTCAATAACTTCTTACCTAGTTTACCTCCAGCACATTTATGAAATGCCCAAGGATACCATGTCCTGTAGCCAAATTAAATGATTCAAACAAGATATAATGCAAGATATTGACTTAATTGACACTGAATCAAACTGCATTTTCAGAGAGAGAAAGACAGAGAGTTGCTCAAAGGAAACAGTAAACAAATCTCTTGAGCCCAGACTCTTCACAGACAGCTTTGTAGCAATAAAATCAGAAATGATGGCAATGCAAACTAATTATCTAGTGTCCCCGCCCCTTTTTTAATTTGTATGTCAAAAGCATGCTTTGTTTCTAAGCTGGGCAAACATCAAATAATCCAAGCAAGTCCTTTGAGCACTCTGGAATGTGAATTCTTCACTTATAGCATGTGTGCTGGGTTAAGTAAGCCCTCTTTTTTTTTGTGTGTGTGTGTGTGTGTGTGTGTGTGTGTGTGTGTGTGTGTTTTGGAGACAGAGTCTCTTATTGATCTGGTGATACCTAAACAGGCCAGGCTGGCTGTCCACCTAGCCATAGGGATACTCCTGCCTCTACCTTCCCAGGACTGGGATTGGGAGCATGCCAATATGCTGAAATTTCATGTAGATTCTGGGTATAGAATGTTATCCCCAAGTCCAGATTTTCAGGTTTTTAAGGCATAATCTTACCTTGTGATCTATAATGTATGTGTAGCATTGTTTCTGTATAGTAAGTATATTGGATCTCTAATGATTTATAAGCTATGGTATCTCTTCCTTGATCCTTTGGTAGCTAGAAAGTACGTGTTTAATAGACGAGTAACCGACACTAAGGTCCTCTCTTTAGCTTTCTCTAAAGAATTAAGAGAATTCATTTTTTATGCTTCTCACTCTCTGTGGATTAAGCATCTGTGGTCGGGTCCTTGCATATTTACCTGAAAATAGATCATCAGAGACCCCAGGTGTGCTTGTGAGCACTGATCCTGGCCGTCATTGAGAAGATCTGAAGTGGGCTGAGCCCTGTAGCTATGTCCTTTTGTACAGCATGCATTAACTATATTAATGCTTCATTTGCTTGATTTTCATTGATTTCATGCTTAGACAGTTTCTGGGTTGAATTATTTTCCTGTTAAATAACTCTTTCTTAAGTTATTAATGTCATAAGCAGGCTTTCTACAAAGTGTTTGTACTACTTAGATTGTTTTCAAACATTAAAATTATTCCAGAAGGTCTCACTTACATGTGGGCAATAATAAACACACCAACATAATATCATCGACATAATTTTCCCAAAATAAATTTGTTGGTAACTTTATTAGGTTATTAAAAATCAAATTTCACTTCAAAAATTTAAATTAATTCAAATATTCTTGAAACGATTCTACATTGTAGTCTTCCTGTTAGGTTTAAATGTATCTTCCTGTCTGTGAACTTAAGTTTTTGAAACATTTGACCTATTTTCCCAGGGAAAAGATTGCAGACACTGTCAACAGCCCCCTCTTGGTCATCAGAATCAAAGTTCACGTACAGCCAAATGGGTCGCGGAAGTTCTGTTTGGAGAGCAATGTTTTATTTTGTAACTGAACCGCTGAAGTAAGAGCCATCTCACTTCCCTAAGAGCCAAGGTAACTTGGCTGCAGAACGTCTGACCCAGAATGCCTCTTCAAATGGAGTGCTGGGAAGGGAGAGCGGAGCAGGCTCTGTGAGTGTGAGTTCCTCCGGGACATTTCTACTCAACTGCAACAGTGAAGCCAGTACCTGAATTTATCAACACTTTCGACGCAACAAATAGAAAGGAGACAAGATTCGTCCGTATAAGATCTGTACTTTCTTCCTAAGATAGTTCTTAGAACAAACTTCCTGCTGAAAAAAAAGAAAAAAGATCTTAAAGACGAGGCCTTCCACATTTCCTTGTGCTGCTCATAATAGGGAACAACACGTCATGTCAGTGTCTTGGTTAAGTCATTGTTACTTTTCAAAATAGGTAAATATTGGGATGGGATAACAATTGAGATGTAATATGAATAAATTAATGAAATATGTTAAAAATTAAAAAGTAAAAGAAACAAAACAAAAAAGCAAAAAAAAAAAAAAAAAAAAAAACCAACCAACCAAACAAACAAACAAACAAAAAAAACCAAAACAGGTAAATATGTTTTAGATTCGCTCTATTACTTTTTAGATTCGCTCTATTACTTTCTAATCTCAATTTACAATATCTTCTGAGATATTTAGTTCTACATTATCCTCACATTTTATTTACAGAGAAATAACTAATTGTAAAGTCTAATGATATTGAAGTGTTTAATGCATCAAACACTCAAATACAGGAGGACTTAGCAGAAATAAAGAGGTCATGCCATCAACATGCCTGACAGTGTTATTAAAAGATTGCTTCTTTAGATTCTTGCTTTCCTCCTCTGTGAAAGTCTATAAATGGGTCCAATTTGGGTAATTATTTGTTTCAAAAGAAATCTGAAATTTTGAACTTTTTGTTTTCTAAAATTAGAGCTACATGACATCTCATAGACATACTGGGTGAGGAAAGAGAATCTAAAGTAGGCAATTACATGATTTTCGATCCTCATAACATGCATGCAGAACGGTTTAATAGTGCTGAGAAGAAAGTTCATATTACAAAAATACTTTTGTATACAAAATAATTTACTGTATTATTTGATCCTAACCCATACTTCTAAGCATGCAGGTTGCCTCTGACTAACGGTTATGCTGCAAACAGAAAAGCATATCTTATTATTATGCGACACTGTGTGTAACTTTAAGATATATGTAACATGTAGCCATTGCATTGAAATGCATTGTTAAAGATCTCCAATAAAATATTACAATGGAAATATATTCAGATGGTAATCTTGTCTTCTAAATTATAAGCGGTTCCTGTGTTACTTCTGAGGGGCAGCATGCATGCTCATAAATTGGAGGAATGCTGTTCTTTTGGAAGATGGATCAAAAAATGACCAACTTTGGAACAGTTGGGAGCTCCGAGGTCTGGGTGAGAGGCGGTTTTAACTGTAGATGAGGGGACCTGGTTCTGTCCTGGGTCTGCAGAATGTCTTAAAACTGTTTTTCAGCGTTCTGGGTTTGGCAAACCCAAAGTGTGTTTTGTTAAGCACTTTTTTTTTTTCTTCATTGTAAGCCCATGTGTATTATAAAGGAAATTTAATCCGTATGTTTTTGATTCCTTTACACTTAACTCATCAAAATGTTGTTTTGTAAGAGCTATTTGATGTCCAAGAAGTCTTTGAGTCTTTTTATAACTTTTAAAAGCTTTTTGCCCCCCTTAGAAACAGGAAGTGGTGTTTCACTAAGAGCAAAGTGACTACAAAAATTAGAACTCAGAGTTTGTCAGACGACTTCAGACCCAGGATAAATATTAAAATTAATAATGCTAGTAAAGCAAACACTATGTGCTTGGTTACAAGCATTTCCCACAGTTTGGCTTATTATTTCAATTACCATTTATGGTAGGTCGGCCACTAAGACTATTTAAAGAGAAGTTGCTTGTGGAAAGGCTGCATGCCTCATGAGGTGAAGCTGGAGTTTGAAACTAGTCAGCATGCCAACCTTTAACCATTACACTATCCTATCCACTTCCACAGTGCTAGCCTGCAACTGAAGAACTTGAGCTTTTGCTTAAAAAGCAGCTATGTACCAATAGTGATCACTGAAAAGGAAAGTTACTTTGTTTTGGTTATGAATGACCCAAATGGACTGGGACCATGAATAAATACTACACAATGTATTAGCATCCTTCATTCGAGACATTTATGGAGTATCTAGTAATGCTAGGAATCCTGGAGCTTGTATCCTGTATTCCTCTTATAATAGGAGACTACTAAGAGAAACTGGGTGAATACAACTGAGTCACCATTATCTAGTTTTCCTTTGGAATTCATTAACACTGGTGATATCTAGTCTCCCATCTGGCAAGCCAGCCAATATTTTCTTCCAAGCACAGCTCTTCATTTCTTAGGTGACTCAGGAAGGTGAGTTCCTGTTTATATAGAGTAGGCTTTTTACCCTTGAAGGCCTTGGAGAATGAAATTCCTCCAAGCCCCTCCTTGGGGACAGTCACATTCACTGATAGGAACTCATGTTGTCCTGCTCCCGAATTATGAGTACGTGATTGCAGCAGCAAATGAAAGCCACACAGGTCACCCAGCCAGTTGCCATTTATTTGAAGATACCCTGGGTGTTTTGCGTCATCAAAGTAGTTCAAAATGCTAAAGGCAATTTGGAAAACAGAATACTGTTAAAAATGAAATTCTTTTCCCAATATGGCTTACATGGTATTCTATACTTGCTGGGTTTACATACTTTAAAAAGAAGCTATAGTTGTGTTGACTTTTTAACATATAGCTCACTTTAAAAATAACATTTTCTCTCACCCAGAGAAGTGAATGCCATTTGTATCTTTCAAAATGAAAATAAAATGTAATAGAATTTTGAATCGAATTTGGCTCTGCTGTCAATTTGAAGATGTTTGTATTGTCTTTAAGACAAGGCTATTGACAAACCAGGACACTATGGCTCTCAGCAGAGAGCAGTCACACGGGAAGTGGTGAGAGGAGAGTCTTTGGGAGAGATTGGTCAAAAAGTTAGGAGAGGTTATCAGAATTGTCCGTTTCATTTGGAAATGTGTCTTAGATTCCAAACCATCATTTCTTTAATGTGGATTGGAATAATGTAGGAAGCATGGAGTCTATCAGTCTTCTCCGCTAGATAGAACCCCAACTGTAGCTGGAACTAATTAAAATCTGTCAAGCCTGTTACAAATACAAGCTTTTCTTCCAAGCCTTCAAAACAAGTCCAAGACTAATTATATTTTGTGAAAATTAATTTTTTCTTCAACATTGTAAGAACACCCAATAAACATGGAAAAGCCACCAGAGAAATACAAATCAAGACTACATTAAGATCCCATCTCACCCCATTCAGTATGGCAAGCATTAAGAAAACAAATAATAAGAAATGCTGTTGAGAGTGCAGATAAAAGGAAAAGATACGGGTGGAGATGCAAGCTAGCCCAGCCCAATGTAGAAGTCAATATGGAGGTTTCTTAAGAAATCAACAGCTATGAACATTCACCCAAATGACTGCAGGTCTGCACATGCTTGTTGCAATACTGTTTCCATTAGCAAATCTTTGGCGCCAACTCCAAAGTCCAACAACAGAGAAGTGGATCAGGAAAGTGTATGTATAATCGCTGTGGCATTGTTTTTCCAGCCATAAAGAAGAATGAAGTTATGTTGCAGCAGGAAAATTGATGTAATTGGGGATGATTATATGAAGTAAATTAAGCCAGACTCAGAAAAGCAAATAGCAAGTGTTTTCTCTCATTTATAGTTCCTAGATATTATTGATACATAAAATCGTGTGTGTGTGTGTGTGTGTGTGTGTGTGTGTTATGAAACTGTCTAGGGGAACAAAGGCCATAGAGAGGGAAGGAGAGAGAGGGTAGGAACATGCTCAGTTTATTATATATATATACACATACATACATATATATACATACATATATATATTTGTATGAAAAATGTAAATTACTATTAAAGAACTGATGTGCCCAGCAGGAGATCAATCACAAGACTCAGTCTTTAGAAGTGTCTGAAGTTAAGTTTTCAAGTGCATATGTTGAAATACAAGCCAAAAGTGTTAAACATCACAGATTACCCCCAAGAAAAGATAAAGCATAAAGCTACCTTCCTTTGGGTTCAAAACAGAGGCATGCTACAGCAAAAATGTAAAAAATCAATATGTTGAACCATGACATACGTTTCTAATCATTCCACTAAATACCTCTGAGTATCCAGAATGTTCTAATTTCACATGACTCTTCTGGTTCTGCCAATAAGCCCTCTTTAGCTTTGATAGAATTTTATCCCAATGTAAAGGAATTAGAAAAATGAAGTCTCTTTGAAGGAAGAAAAGGATATGCCAAGCCCAGCATATTTCAACCTTTCGAATGTTCTTATTTGAAGGATAATTATTGCAAATCTTTGTTTTATCATTTTTTTTAATTGTTTCTGTTATGGCGCTACTGGGGCTTGAACTCACACATTCTAGACAAAGGCTCTTATGCTGAGCTGTTACCCGTAGTCCTTCATTTCTCCTGTGGAACTTGTTCCTTGAGCAATCTCCAGGTTCTGCTCTCATCTTTACCAGAGATATGTGCATTTCTGTCTACTTGTCAGCAAACTTAGAAATGGACACATAGCTGCTATGATGGTAAAAATGGGAAATCCGGTCTCTAGAGAGACCAGCAAAGAATTTGTCTTATTTTGGCCTGATAATTGGGAGCTGTTATCTCATCGTTGGTCTATTTTCTCTTTTAATGAAGGAGTGATGTTGGAGTCTTATCATTCTCAGGCAGATCTGATAAGTACACACCAGCCCTGCCCTGTCTGTTGTCATAAGAAACAAAATTTAACTCAAAGCAGTTAGCAGCTACCATGGCTTTCAAACAGATTCACCACAAACTAATAACTGACTTTTAATTCCTCTTTGTATACTTTCCTTTTTAAAAAAATCTGAGTGCAAACTGTGGTTTTATTTAAGATCTATTGTTATATGTGTGTTGGGGGACAGTGAGGAGGGTGCTTGATCCCCAGAAGATAGATAGGTAAATGATTATGAGTCAATGTGAGTATTGCTAAATAAACCATGGTCCTCTGCAAGAGCAAGCAGTCCTCTGAACTGCTAAGCCCTGTCTCTAACCCCCTAAGTTACTACTTTAAAAATTATTGGTAGTGACAAATTATTAAAAATAAAATTGTATTTATAGAATCTTAAGATGTGTTTTTATTACTTTAAATTGTGAGTGTGTGTGCATGTTTGTGCAGCACTACCTGCATGTGGGCTCAGGCGCCCAGAGGCTAGAGGTATTAAATCCCCCTGAGTTAGAATAACAGGTGGCTGTGAACTGCCCAGCGTGGAGGCTGGAAAGACAGTACACAATCTTAAATGCTGAGCTGTCCCTTCAGCCCTTAGTAACAATTTTTATTACTTCACAATATTTTTATTTCCACGTCTGAAAAAATACATGTCCACACCTGCTTTCATAGGCTGAAGGTCAGACCGATGTCACCATGAACATGATGGCCCGAGGCACTTTGAAGTCTGTGGTGAGGATTCAAGTGACTTGATTTACCACAACAATTCAATTCTCTAGTGAATACCTGTTGTTTTGATTTCGAACTCTGGGGTCCCATGCCCTCTTTAGAGGGTCTGAAGTCCAGCGTGTGAGGTGCCGCACTCTGACCTGCATACCTCTCCCAGATCCTGCCTCCCAAGCTCCAGAGAGCAAGCAAGGAAGAGCTTGGTAGATGTGTTGGTGTTGCAGGGATGGTGGCTTTCTCTCTAATTAGACCCAAGGGTTCTGATTGCCAAGGCTGTTACCAATAACGGAAGCTAAAGAGCTACTGCAGGGCTCCGCTGAGGAATGTCAGTCCCTCTCACTTCCACCTGAAGACAGTGTAGCCAGTTTCTGTGCCTCAGAAATGTAGTTATTTTTGAAAAAGAAGAAAAGAAAACAGCACAGATGAATCTGGTATTTAAACAGCTTAACATTAAGAACTGTGGTGTTTCACAGTATCATACTTTCTAATGTGTGATAAAACGCCACGGCATAAAGCAACTTGGAACATGTCCCGACCCCAGCCCATCAATGGGGCAGTCAAGGAAGGAACTGACGCAAAGGCCATGGAGGAATGTTGCTCACTGGCTTGCTCCTCCTGGTTTGCTCAACCTGTTTTCTTATGGAACCCAGAGCTTCCTGCTCATGGGTGGCACCCCCCTCCCACAGTGATCTGGGCCGTTTTGTATGAATCAAGAACATTTTTATGGAGGCAGCTTCTTAATTCAAAGTCCCCATTCCAGAATGCCACCAGCTTTTGTCTGGTTGACAAAAAATGAACCAGGCCACACAGCTAATCCGGGATAATGGACTGAGTTGAAAGGCATGTTGTACCACCATGCCTGGTTTCTGCTTAATCCTAGTTTAAATCCAAGCCAGAAATAACTAAAGATCATCATTTGTAACTTGTGGAAATTGAAGTAGTTTTCCTTCGTTAATTTGAGTCTAGCCCATCCTCCCAGGATTACAAACAGAGACAACCATGTGGAAAACAAGAACGGGACTAGTAAGTCGTAACTAACCAGAAAAGGACAAGGAGACCCTGGAGGTGGCAGACCAGTTAGGGAGCCAGGGAGCCTTCCTGGCTGGAGACTGGGTTCACCAGCTCATCAGCTCAGTCGAGATGCATGAGCTTTCACATCTTCCAAGTTCCTTCTCTTTCAGTAGTTTTTTGATAAGGTTAGGAAGTTTCTTTGCCTAGAAACTGGGTGGGAAGGGGTTAAGGTAGTGAGCTTTTAGATAGGCTGTGAGAAAAATCACTCCACAGGGATGCAGAAGCCAAGCACAGAATGCTCAAACATGGCTTCCCTTCCCAAGCTCTTCCGTTGGTCTGTGCTTTGCATAGATCTTTGATTCCCCTGTATAAAGTATACCCAGCCAAGTAATAGAAGGAAACAATAGGCTAAGAAAACCTTATTTTTTTTAAAAAATTTCAATAACTTCTGTTTTTCTATATCTTCAAGTCTACTAGCTTTTTCCTTCTACTGTGGCTAAAACAATATAGATGTCCTCTGGGTTGTCTTTGTTCCCAACACTGGAGGTGCAATTTTTGCTTCCAAATTAGTTATCTTCATTTTTCTTCCTAATTCTATTTATGTTTCTGTGACATACAGCATGTGTTTGTAATTTTCTTAGCAAATTTATCCACTGATTCTCCCATCTATATAATTTATGAGCCTGATTAATTTTTTGAAGTTCATTATGTGTGTGTGTATGTGTGTGTGTGTACATGGGTATGTGCCTACACATATGTTTGAGTGTGTTTGTCATCCTCAGCCATGCCATACTTCCTTCTAAGAAAGAATTTCTCCTTGAACTACCATTCACCAAATCAGGCTAGCCTGGCAGGCCAGTGAGCCACAAGACTCCTCAAGCCTCTTCCTCCCAGCTTCACAGTTATAAATGGGCATCACTGCACACTGCTGTCTATGCGAGCTGGCAATCAGGTCTTTGTGCTCAGGAGGCAAGAACTTCCCCAGCTAAGCCGTTGACCCACCCTCAACTTATGAGTCTGTTTTTATTTACCCATCTTTTTCTTTGTGCTTTGAATCAAGCTATTTTGCTTCTTTGTATATCAATACATTTTTATGTGTGCTGGATACTATCTTTTTGTGTACTAGATATTTCTCTATTTAAAAACATTTCTTTCGTGGGACATGCCTATTGGGCTAATATGCAGATATAATCCCTCTCAGGAACAGTCATAGGGGAGGGGAATAAGGGGAAAATGGGAGGGAGGGGAGAATGGGAGGATACAAGGGATGGGATAACCATAGAGATGTAACAAGAATAAATTAATAAAATAAATTAAAAAAATAAAAATAAAAACATTTCTTATTCCCCTCCCCTATGACTGCTCCTGAGGGGGATTTCCTCTCCCTGTATATGCTCATAGGGTATCAAGTCTCTTCTTGGTAACCTGCTATCCTTCCTCTGAGTGCCACCAGGTCTCCCCCTCCAGGGGACATGGTCAAATATGAGGCACCAGAGTACGTGTGAAAGTCATACTCCACTCTCCACTCAAATGTGGAGAATGTTCTGTCCATTGGCTAGATCTGGGTAAGGGGGAAATGGGAGGGAGGGAAGAATGGGAGGATACAATGGATGGGATAACCATTGAGATGTAACAAGAATAAATTAATAAAAAAATTATAAAAACATTTCTTAATTTCTGTTGTAGGATGATGTTAAGTTGTTTGGAAGTAGGTTGATGCTTTCAAGTTTGTTTAAGGGTCATTATGTAGTCAAGAGCAGCAGTGAACTTAAGTTTACTCACTACTAAGCCCTTGCCTCATCGCATACTCAGCCCCATCCCTTGTAGATAATGAAGATTCTTTTCATAGCTAATAAACACAAACTCCTCCCAAGCTTGGTAAACTCTGAGTTCTTAGCCCTGTCTTTCCTGTGGTGTGTTCCTCAGCATCAGTGTCCTCACACATGTGTTGATGAGCATAGAATGCTCATTCTGTAGGCTCTGTGTGGAAGCCTGGCTCCATGTTTGTAGCTCTCTTCCTTCTGTGGAGTTCTCTCCTCCACAGGCAACTGTTCTACATGATGCCATCTGCCTTGCAGTCTATTATCCAAAACCCTAGCTGCCTTTCTTCCTCCAGCACTCAAATCTGTATCTTTAACTTAGGAAAACAGATGACAATGAATCCTTCCGCTCCCTGCTCTGTGGCCTGGGAGCAATGATCTTCATAGCACGCAAAGATTCAGAACCAGGATCTTTCTGTAAACTCTGAGGATCACAGTCATGCAGTGCAGATTAGTGTCTGTAAACCATCAATTTAAATCTCTGTCCAGTTTGACCACTTACCCAGAAAGACCTGTTACTTGCTTTTTAGCAGAGCCATTGCCTCTTTATTTGTATTTGTATTTGTACTTAGTTGTTTCGCTGTTCTTTCCCATCTGTTTCTAGTACACATATGCTCTACTTTATGGCATGGAACTAGTGAGATGGAACATGTTCAAACCCTGGCAATCTCAAAAGGTGAGTTTTAAAATCTCATCCTGAGAACAAAAAATGTAGGACAAAGCTCTCTCCGTGTTTCCATGCCTGCCTCAGGAGGTGTGATGCTGCCCCAAGGTGGTTACAGGTGGTCAGTCACAGGAGCTTGTCACCTGTTATCTTTGCCTATGCAAATCAAGCTTTGTCAAGCATCCTAGTCCCAGCCAATGAGACACATTCATTCTCAAAGTCCCTCCCACTGCCTTAGGTTTATAAGTCCCTGTTTCACATGAAATAAAGCAGCAAGCATCAACTATTTCACCGAAGAGCCTTGGTATTTATTCTGAGCTGTAAAACTGGGGGAGAGTCCATCGCTAGACCCCTGGACTTGACTGCAGGGTAAGCAATCGCTGCAGAATGCCGTGGTCACCACTAGAGCTTGCTTGGCCACCACAATCTTTTGCTGTTCACCAGCGAGCTTATCTGCAGGAGAGAGCTGCTGGCTATTCCTGAAGTAGATGCCTGATTCACCCTAGTCAGGTAGCCAGGCTTAGTTTTGGAGCTCTGAGGTCCCTGCTGCCACCTGGCTGGGAGCTGGCTGACCAGCTAAAACAGGGCTAACAGTTATTGTGGAGAAAAATCTTTTCTAGCAATCCCAGCTGGATTGGAGATCCTGTGGCAATGGATCTCACTCTGTGTCTTGTCCTTCCCTACCAGGAGGCTGGCATTCCTGAGAGAAACTCTGGACCCCAAGCTTCATCCTTTTTAGCCTGCACCTTCCACCAGACAAGCACCCACTTTTGGCTCGGCACCCGGCAGTGTCTGGGCTTCCCAGGAGATGGGGAAACCACAAAATAGATTTTATCCGTGGTTGACAAGTGGTTAACCTTGGAATTGCTTAGGTCCAAACCTTAGTCTGCTTGAATGATTTCCACTTGTAACGTTTTTGTCTTTCCATGTTTGGAAGTGAATTCACTTCCTTTTTGGAAGTGAATAGCCCTCCTCACCCCAAGCCCTGTCAGGCAACAGAAAATGAATATGTCTCACCCTGCATGTTCCATGAATGAGGCTAGGAAAGCAAAGTACTTCAAATCCCCTTGCCACAACAGTTGGGATGGTTCAGGTGTGTGTGTGTGTGTGTGTGTGTGTGTGTGTGTGTGTGTGTGTGTGTGGGTGACCAGAGTACCAGGCCAAGAGGTTGTATGTGTGTCTTTAGAAACACCAGCTACAAAATGATGTGAACCCACTGGATGTTTTACTTACTTGTACTTCTTGAAAAGAGAGGGGGGGGAGAGGGGGGAGAGAGAGGGAGGGGTGAGAGAGAGGGGGAAGGAAGGGAGGGAGGGAGGGAGAGGGAGAGAGGGAGGGAGGGAAGGAGAAGGAGAGGGAGAGGGAGAGGGAGAGGGAGAGGGAGAAGCTGATGACATTTATTGAAACCTTATATTCACCCATGCTGCTTACTTGTACTTTGCTAAGTACATGTGCGATCACCCCAGTTGTGGACACGTTTGCCCATCTTCAGGGAGTCTCAGCCAGGCTTTTAAAACTACAACCCCTTTGTCCTTTTTCTTCAGACTTCAGGAAACAAGATTCTTTCTCTTATGTAAGGAACCACTCTAGCTCAGAGACTCAGCCACCCTTCCCCCAATAGCTTATTGTTCTCAAATGACCTTTCTCAGTTCTGCAGACACAGCTACATATGTACAGTACTTGAGAGTGCTCTAATTCTATTTATTTACCCAAGAACTTTCCCACTTATGTTGCAATGGGTGCTTAGTGAAGAGAAAACAGAGCAGGGCTGGTATAGTCACTTACTTTTCAGGCACATTCAAACCTGGACTCTGGTTCGGTGATGCTACCCAGTTAATCATTCACAATGTGGTGTGAAATCACTGTGCGGCGCTTCAACAGCATTGGATGGATCAGCCTGCAGTGTGGGCTCCCATCCTTGCTTTCCAGCCAGTTCTTTTTCTAAATTTCTTTTTTATTTATTCCTTTATGTATTACATCCTGACTGCAGTTTCCCCTCCTTGTCCTCTCCTCAGTCTCTCCCCCCCCCCCCCCCTTCCCCCGATCCCCCCCTCCCCCCACCCCCCCCCCCCCGTGCCCCCTCCCCCCCCCCCCCCACCCCTCTCCCCCACCTCCCCTTTCCCCAGATTCCTCTCAGAATGGAGTAGGCTTCCCAGGGATAGAAAGCAAACATGGCATAGCAAGTTACAATAAGACCAGGCACATATTCTCCCATCAAGGCTGGATAAGGCAATCTAGTATAAGAAAGAGCAGTAAAGGCAGGCAGAAGAGTCAGAGACACCCTCACTCCCACTGTTAAGAATCCCACAAGAATACCAAGCTTCACAACAGCCAGTTCTACAAAATATATTCTTAAGAAAAATAGAGAGTTCAGGACACTGATGACTTTTCAAGCTACTCTGGCACCCTCCTAAAATGAATATAATGGCAGCCTAGTAGGATAGTGTTTTCTGGATGCCGTGATAGGATCATGTTACAGAGCTCGGATCTGATTAGGGATGGAAATATGTACTCATTTGCAAGTGAAATCTAAGACTAATGACCAAATAAAATCCTTGGCAAATCTTTGGAGCAATCATGGGTTTTACATTCCACAGGGTCATGTTGAGGGTTGTGTACCATTTGTGGGCCGGCCAAGCTGATCTGGAGGGTGGCTAAATCAGACACAGCCAGGGGTGGCTTGGCCGTGGAAAGTATCGTGGGTGTAAGGAGGGCTGCCCTGTTTCTTGTTTTGAAGCAGCAGTTTATATGATTAGGCCCTAGGACACTCATTTAACTTAGTGGCTCAGGAAACTTAGAGGCCAACAAGATATGCTCATTATATCTTTTATGCCCACAGATTTGGAAGGTTGTGTGGTTGAGCTGCCAGAGAAAGGCAGCGCCTCAGAAGCAAACTATAAACCAAACATCTGAATGTCTTCACGCTCACGGATCACCCCTGGAAAGCAACTGTAAGCCAAGATCTCTTACTCCATCTTTTGAATCTGCCCTTTGAACCTCTGGTGGTTCCTATCCCTTCTCTCAGGAGCCATCATTGTGGACTTCAGAGGAGCCGTTTCCTCTCAATAAGACTTCTGGAACCACTTGTTGACGTCATCAACATGCGCAGTGCTGGCTCTGCCACAAGCTATTGAGACGTGTCCCACCCACTTCGCGAATCCTGTAGTTGATTCAGCAACCATACATTCCAGCATCTATGGGATGTCTCTGCCTCTTCCTCTTAATTCTGTCTCCCGCTGACACCCCAAAACTTATTGAAATTCTTAAGGAAGATGAACCAACAAAGGAGAACTCCACATGAAAATGCAGACATGTTTTTTTTTTTTTCTTTCCAACATGGTTGAAGTGGACATGATTTCCGAATCACTGAGTACACTGTTTGGCACAATGTATGGGAAAAAGCCAGTGTTTCATGGGTCATCTCATTGGCCAAGGAGCTGCCTCTGGCCTCTGATGCCCAAGTGTCTGCAACCTTGGTGTTGTTATTGGACTTTAATCTATATCAGTTGGACCCTTGCAGCCACTTTGTACTGAAATAATGATGCAGAATTTAAATAGAGCCATTTCACCAGTGTAGACCTACCTCGTAATTTAAAAGTATATCCCAGAGATAAAGTATAGTCACTTTGGTAAGAATTACCAACTTTTAAAAAAATCAATATTTAATTAATTAATCAACTAATTAATCAATTAGCTCATGTAGCTCAGTCTGCCCTGAACTTGATATGCAGCTGAAGCTGGCCTTGAACTTCAGATCTGCCGGCCTCTACCTCCATAGGGCAGGAATTGCACACGTTTATCACCATGCCAGGTATTTATGGTTCTAAATATCAAATCCGGGCTTTGTGAATGCCACGCAGATGTTCTCCCAATTGAACTACATCTGGCCATGTTTTGCTTTTGTTTTTAATTTTTGAGATGGGGATCTCACTATGATACCAAGGCTGGCCTCAAAGTCCAACTATCAAAATATCTTCTTGTCTAAGCCTCGCAAGTACCCAAGATGATAGTCTTATACCATTACCAGTAACTAGCCATTCTTTTATTGACTAGCACAAGTTCTATTCTAAAAGCACAGCACCATCGGGAAATGGAGACATTACATGTTGTTCACCTTTCAGCGGGTGGTGGTGGCCTGGGTTCCGCTTCCAGAGGGCTGGTTCCGGTGCTGCTTACTTCTGAACAAAAACGGATGGACCTCAAGATCAAAGGTCATGTTTCTCCAAGGAACAGCTAGCTAGACCACTTTAGGGTGAAGCACTAGGCCAGGGTGTGCAACGAGTTTCCCAAGGAGTGTTACAGTTTAGCTCTCTTAGAATGAAATTCTGGTGTCAGACTGCAGTGGGGACTTGGGAGTTCCACAAGCCCATGATGACACCAAAAGTGTTACAGCTCTTTGCTTAAGACAGCAGGCGCTTCAGCACTAGTAGTGCTGAGCTAGCGGTGGCAATGGAGCTGGCTTCAGCGGCTGCTAAAACAGCTCCACTATTGCTGCCTGACCACCAGCTGTCAAGCCCCAGGCGTCCAGCAGCGATTCTTCCCCAGAGTAAATGGAGTCTCAGTTGGTCATGGCGGAGGAATGGCTTGAGAGGGCAGGCCAACCTTTACTCATGAATCGGGGATTTATAAACCTTGGAGTGGGGAGGGATCAGAGAACGAATGTGTCTAATTCAATAGGGCTGGAGGTACCAAGATACTTGATTTACATGCAGTGGTGGTGCCTCATTTACATGCAGTAGTGCAGGATCCTATCACAAGAAGGAGAACACAGTACTCAGTTATCATATGGGTGGGTGAGGAACTTTCAGGTATGATGAAAAGTCATTTGCTGCAGGCTAGAATCTCCTTAGCAGAGGGTGTGGGATTTCCAGGAGTTTCCAGGTACTTGCTGAACAGATTCTATGAGGAAACGGCCTGTAACCTTCCCTCCTGGCTATGTGATGCTTTTTAGAGTTTCTCAGGTCCAGAGAGGGGACCTCACTGAGAAAGGGAGTGCCATTGCTATAATATAGAGCTTGGAGCCTATGGACGTACCAGACTTCAACCTTTCCATCAGAGCCCCATGACTACAGAGATGAGAAGCCAGCCATTGGTGACATGACATGGGAGAGAGCGAGGTGCCTTGTGACACCAGGAAATTCCTTTCTTCTTCTTCTTCTTCTTCTTCTTCTTCTTCTTCTTCTTCTTCTTCTTCTTCTTCTTCTTCTTCTTCTTCTTC
>OU015755.1:32664526-32689365 GCA_907169655.1 Acomys percivali | reverse complement strand
TATCTATCTATCTATCTATCTATCTATCTATCTATCTATCTATCTATCTATCAATCATCTATCTATCACCTATTTATCTTTCCTCGATCTGTCATATATCTATCTTTCTATCTATCTATCTATATCTATCTATCTATCTATCTGTCAACTATCAATCATTTATGTATCCATCTATCTAACATCATCTATCATCTATCTATCATAATCCTCTATTGCCTTTGGAATTGTGTGCTTGCATGAAGTTGTGTCCAGATATAGAGCTTATCTTTGCCTCCTCTATGGTGGTTATTATACAAACTCACAACTGCTCCACATGCAGAGAATTAGTAACTATGAGTGTGTGTGTGTGTATGTGTGTGTGTGTGTCAGTGGGAGGTATTTACTGCCATTCATATCTATCTCCCACCATTTCATCTATCTAAGTGAAGGGAAGTGGTTTACTACATAAGAAAGGGTGGCAGTTTATGACGCAAAGTGATTGACTCTAAAACATAGCTGGCAGAATGATGAACAGGTAGATATACAGAGATGGTATTACAAGTGTTGCTACAGGTATGATGTATGAGGTTGAGGATATCTTTCCTCTTGATGACTTCATTTATTTTGTGAAAAAATATAAGCTTCCTTGCAGTCAAGGGAGACATGATTATGTACCAAGTGGGCACACACTTAAAGAACTAAAGATCTGAATACAAGGTGATTTTATTTTAGTGGGCTCATATAGTAGGATCTTAAAAGGCCTACATTATTGTGAAATGTGAAGCTTGTTTAAGTATCTGAAGATCTTTGCTGGGTATTATTGAGCTAGCAGGAAGAGAAGGGGAAGTGCCATCAAGGATGAAAGTGGGGCCTGGGACATACACAGGGTGTTACCTTAAGAGTCCTTCGCTGGCCTTATTCATAATAGCCAAAACATGGAAACAGCCTAAATGTCCCTCAGTAGAAGAATGGATAAGGAAACTGGTATATTTACACTATGGAATACTACTCAGCTATTAAAAACAAGGAATTCCCAAAATTTGTGGACAAATGGGTTGAACTAGAAATGATCATAATGAGTGAGCTAACCCAGAAGCAGAGAGACTCAAATAGTATATACTCACTTATATCTGGACACTAGCCCAAGGGGCATGTCTCATGAAAGTCTTCAGTTACCAGGAAAGTGGGATAGAGGTGAGGACATCCTATGGTGAAAGAAATATAGGACATAGGGAAATAGATTGATCCAGAGGGTCCTAGAAACCTACAAGAAGAACACTATGAGGGGTGGATCTGGGCCCAGGAGTTCTGCTCAATCTATGGCACCAACCAAGGACAATATATGCAGTCATCATCAAACCCTTACTCAGATATAGCCAAGAGACAGGACATTCTCCACAGTTAAGTGGAGACTGGGGACTGACTTTCACACAATCTCTGGTGCCTCATATTTGGCCATGTCCCCTTGATGGACAGGCCCAATGGCACTCGGAGGAAGGATAGCAGACTACCAAGAAGAAACTTGATACCCTAGCATCATATTCAAGGGGAGGAGGTCCCCCTCAGTCACAGTCATAGGGAAGGGGAATGGGGTGAAAGCAGAAGGGAGGGAGGAATGGAAGGATGCAAGGGATGGGATAGCAATTGAGATGTAATATGAATGATTTTATTTTTCAATTAAAAAACAGGAAAACAAACAAACAAACAAAAAAGAGTCCTTCGCTGATCTGCTTCAAAGCCCTTCAGACAACAGATAAATTGTTGATCTTATTACCTCACAATATAGGAACACACATACCGTCAGGAGTGAGAATCACATATATGGTCCAGGACTCTAAGAGGGACTTGACATATTCTGGGTTTGACTGGATAGATAGTATCAAGAAACTGGGGATATGTATGCCTTAGTCACCAGAGAAACTCTGGATACATGGATGTTTATTGTACAGATTGGTTATAATTACATGCTGCTGTGTAACTTTCTTGCTCAAGTCTTTTCAGAGTCGGGTGCCAGGATGGTTTGACACATTTCCCCATCATGGTTCATCTTTCTTCTCTAAGCAATTTTGTTACTAAGTGATATTCTAGATCTATCTTGCATATTTCTAAGGTATATGTTCCTTCCACCTTCCTACAAGAACTGTCCAAGGTGACAGACAATGTAGGGCACTAGGGGAATTTGACAATGTATGATACCAGGGACAGCTGACAATGCAAGGCACCAGAGACATCTGATGATGCAGGCTACCAAGGGCATCCATTCCCAAAAACAGATCCAGAACCTTTGGAATGTTGGCAACCAGCCTTCCTGCTCTCTACAACGGTCTTTCTGGGCCTTCCCTCATCCCAGAGCTGTTTCTGGCTGGGGTTCTTTGACCTGATATTATTTCCTGTGGGTCTAGGGTTTGAGGTACTTAAGCTCCTCTGACCCTCCTCTGTGATAGACTCTTACCTGGATGTGCAAGATAAAATAAGCCCTTTCCTCTCCAAGATGGTTTTGGTCATGATATCTTATCACAGAAATAGAAACCCCAATGAAGCCAGAGTTCTTATTACTTTTTTTTTTTAAACCATGTGTGCCAAAAAAAGGCTGTAAATTTTTTTCTCTTTAGCCAAGACACCAATTGGATTCTCAGATTCTCTGCTGAGTGAAATGAACAAGTGCAACCAAAAGAGAACAAGCAGAAGTCATTTCTTCAGAGCCTATTATGGTGAAGAGACTATCCAATGTCCTGTGCAGTATTTGGGATTTCTTAATGCCTCTACCTCCCTTCCACTAGCCACCCAACACTAGGTTAGAGAGATAGAAGGTTAGTATGGAGAGGGGGCAGAGTTCTCTTTAGCTACTTCTGTCTGGTTAGGGTTATTGGGTTCTTTGGGAAAATAGCATTCTCAGTCATCAGGATGTCCCTCAGTCCAGCAGAACCGGCAGCTCTCTTCCTTCTCTGTCCCTCTTCTTGAAGCCCCTCCCCCTCCTCAGAGCATCCCTGGAAGCATCCTTGAAGCTTCCTCCTCCTCTCTCTGGGCTCTGATATTTATATCCTCTCAGAATCCTCAGAATTAAACTATCTGCATCTGGCAAAGACCACGCCCTTCTTGAAGCTGCAGGAAGTGATTATCAGCTATGGATAAACTAAAAGTATCTCCATAGCTCACACTGGGTATTAAAACAAAGACCTGTTTACGTAAAACAATTGAGTTTTTAAAGAAACCATAACTTCTGTTTTACTCAAAAGCAGATGGAGATGGAAAAACTTGGACTGAGAGAAAGGGAAAGCTCTAAATAAACCCTAATATGCAGTTTTCTTAGTGTGCATAACCTGTAGGGACAGGCTGCCTTGAACCTGGGCATTCTAAGTGATTGATAGTAGTATATTCTTGGCTTTTGCTAGTATGTTGTAACATACAAATGGGGTCCAAATGAGGAAAGCCAATCTTAGTCATTAGGAGCTGATATTTATGGAATTTGTTGTTTGACTTCTTGGATTGTTCCTAGTACTGTGCCTTGACTTCCTGCAAGCCTGACCTGTGGGGGACAGCTTGGCTGTTGGCAACTTAAGACTGAGAGGATGGGTTTGCTGGGCAGGCTGGTGTAGACTTGATAACAGAATTCTGTCTTTTTTAAAATATAGATTTGGAGCATTGCCATTTTGTACTTTTAGTCTCTCAGAAGAAGCAAAAGGCTCAGGGAGCAGAAGGCATACCGTTTCTTTTATGCTATCTTAGGCATCCAGAAAAGGCACAGATTTTTAAGTACAGATGATTAAAGACAAGAAACGGTGTATTGTAGCCTCCTTTTGCCCACGAATCCTGAAATTTCCTGTTGAGAGTTCCCCACTAAGTTATCAGGAAAAGCAACATGAAAACACAAGGAAGCAGTTTATACTCAACACACGAGTAGCAAACAGATGATTTCCCTGAGAACCAGTGTTCTGCATGGAGACACTGACATGTTCATTCATAGTACCTGGTGGTTGGAAGAAGGTGACATGTGCCATAAATATATAAGTGTGCCTCTTGGAGAGAGGCAGAAAGAGCCTGAGAAATGTGACTTGACTAATCAGAACTGTTACAGTTTGGCTATGAAAGACATTCCCTCCCACCCCACCCCCGAAATGGCCTATATATTGGCTATGTGGCCCTCAGCTGGTAGTGCTGTGTTGAGGGTGTATGGAAAGTTTAGGAGGCTGGGCCTTGCTGGAGGAAATAAGTCAATAGGAGTATGCTCTCTGGGGATGGACCTTGCTCTGGGCCTCTTCCTGGCCCCCTCTTTTTGTTTCCTGGCTCCTTTGAGTTGCACAGGCTCTGCCATGTGCTCTGGACGCTGTGGCATTCTGCTTCACTATAGATCCAGAAATCTGAAGCAAAGTCAAACTCCTTAAACTGTGGATTGAAATGACTCCTTTCTCTCTTTAAGTTATTTATGTCTGATGTTTAGTTGCAGCAATGGACACTGACCAACACAAGAGGCGTGTTTCCTCCAGGGGCAGTTGAGGAATGCCTCCACTAGTTTTGCCTCTGAAGCCGATTGCATTGATTGGGACAACCCAAAGTTCTTGTAGTGATGATCTAGTGACTCCGCCTAGACTTGTGGTTGATTTGTGTCTGATCATTCTGTTGATGGGCTGACTTTAGTTGAGCAGGCCCTGATTAATATTCATTGTGACTGATTTTACAGGCTGACCTCATCCTCATTGGGCTGATGGCAGGGAAAATGAAAGGTATTTTAGGAGACCAGCCAAAATATGTATACAGCACCTATGAAAAATGGAAGCCCAAATGCCCTGAACCCCACTTCAATTTGCCTGCTCCACCCGGTGTTAATTGCTTCCTGGCCTCAGACCTTAGAGTGGACCCTTAAATTTCATATCCTGCTCACTTGGAAGCCCAATGTTTTAACCCTTTCCACTGTACGGAAGCTGACATGATTTCATTTGCTTTTTGGGACTTTCGTAAAGACAGTTCAATTAACCTCTGAGTAGTAGGTTTGACAAGTCTGACTTTGCATTTAGCCATTTCCTTGGATTTCTTCCTCTGTGGGTCAATTTGGTGGCAAGATCAAGACATGACAGCGATGATTCATTTCTTTCCTAAATCAAATCAAGCAATGGAAACTCATGCAAAAGTCTTTTATGCTTTTATACTTCTAGAACTCCCTGTTAAAGAGAGTGATTTGCAAAGGGAAGATTGTTATACTGTCTCTGGCAAAAGCACCTTGGACACAACCTCCAATCTTGTGCATCCCGACAGAAAATGTCACAATAGTTTGAAAAGAGAATGGTAAGGAAGCAAATTAGTCTGAGGGTCTTTGCACCACCTTTCTATAAGGCCATTTGCTGCCCCCAGAGCCTTTTGAAATGGCTCCGCAGCCCTTCCCTGTATTTAATGAGACCTGTGGGCAAACACATGACTCTGTGGAAACTGGAGGCAGAGTTTAAATGCGCTGATGACAGTTGGCTCACTTGTGAGAGCCCTTGCAAATGAACTTTGCTAATGGCTCAAGCAGATGGACAGAGGGAAGAAAGCTGAATGTTAGAATGTGTGAGAGGCCAAAGGTCAAGGTGAATGAGCCTGGGGGTTTCCTGAGGTCTGTGGGTGTTTTGTGAGCAGTGGAGAGGGAGGGTTGTTTTTAATATGACACATTTTTCTAAACTTTAAGTAGGTTCATTTCATTAAGGGGGGAGGGGCAGGGTATGGGGGTGGTGTGGAAAGTTTGGGCTGTTCATTTAATTCTCAGTTAAAACTGAATTTTAACTTGGAAGATCACTTAATATTTACTTCTAAGATACAGGCATTGAAGTACATTTTAAAGGATGGTTTATATAACAAATATTTTCTTTTTAGAAAACATGATCTCTTAAAGATTTTTAATATTAATGTACTATGTATGCCATATCCTATGCTCTTTAAAAATAAACTTGTAAATAGTTTATTTTTGCTGCTGAGACAGGCAAATTCTAAAGCAGCTGACATATCCTATATAAAGAATAACTACTATTTGATTCTTTCTAGAAAATTCTATCTTCTAGATACTTGCTGAGATGTAGGTTGGAAATCCAATACTATTTTAAAGAAAAATGTAACTGTTATATTTTTCAGCTTTAATCAAGTTTTACTGAAACCAAGCCATTAATGAACTTTCAGCTTGACAATCAAGCCCTTTAAAGAAAACCATAAATTTGAGAGAAAAAAAAAAATGTTTTTGTTTCAGGAAAGAGATTTTTTTTTGAAAGTTGAGCTATATGTATCATTCATGGAAAGAAACAAAGTAAAGCTTTGTTGTAAAAGTTACCTTCATAGTTTCTCTGTTCAGATAACAGAACAGAGTTTAGCAAGAAGTAGAGAAGGCATCCTGAGTTACCTGGGTTCTGTGCCTTTCCTCACAGGTAACACCACCATCTTGTCGTCAATTATTTATTCTCAAAAGTAAAACTTAAATAGTAATAAATCCTCAACCTATTAATGTGTAAAATATCAATGTAGCACTTAGATGTATTGTTTATCATCTTGGATTTCAAAACTCTTTCAGACTTAAATTCATTTGGGAGTCATAAAAAAATGTCCAGAATTGGCTGTTAAAAGTGTTACCCCAAACCACGATTAGCAGCACCTTTCTTTGCAGTTGCTACACACATGTGGAGGTGCAGTTTTCATTGCCTTTTCACAAATAATTCAGTCCACTCACTGTTTCTAGAAAGGAGTGCACCAATATGGCTTGAGGTCATACACTGTCAAAACGTGACATAAATGTTTGGTCTTTATTTTCTTTTTTAAAAAATTATTTGTCTCATGTTTTTAGTTTCTTGATGTTTATCAAGGTGTGGGCTTCTGAAATGATGGTCATTAGTAAAGAAAGTGGTTCTTTAGATGAAAGGGCCCGTCCTTCAAAGAAATGAGAGAGGCAAAGTCTCACACCTGCAGGAGGAAAGAATAATACACAGTTATTTCTTTGTCATCAACGTCTAAGTTGCAAACCTTCTCTAGAAAATTTTCTTGAAAATTGCATTTTATAAGTGACAGAAGTAGAGAAAAATCTCAGTTTCCCTGAATTAGTAAAGTTTCTCTCCTAAGTCAGTTTTCTGAACAAGAAGCTAAAGTAGACTTGATGACAGAGCCAAGAAACCTAAAGATAAAATGCCTATAAATGTCACTTGATGCTGCAAATGGCTTATTTTTAATATAACTTGAAGATACTTCTATTTATAATACAAAGTATGTGCTTAAACTCCTATCTAGATTCTTAGGCAGCATTGAACCTATTGTCTTGCTAGTTGAGTAATAATATGGCTCCAGCAGCAATGTAAACAAATAATTCCAAATAAGTTGTATTTCAGCAATCCAGAAAACAATTGCTGTGGGGATTTTTGAGTGTCTCAGAGCTCTTCTCTGCTCTTGGGGAGGTACAGTGATGGATACTTAGGGTCACAAGCCACCCAGAACCACTTTATTGTCTCATTCCTCCAAAGAATGACGAAAGACAGCCAAGAAGTGTGCAGAGCGATTGCACATTTATTGAGGAAATGTGGGAAAAACTTATGAGGGTGGGAATGGCCCCAAGGGAGGAACAGTCTGTGTCCTCCTGCCCAGTTGCCATTTATGGTGGGTTATCATTTTGAGCATGCTACAAACAATCCACAGACATGTCTGTACGCTCTACGAAGGCCCCCTCAGCACAACGGAGGGCTACCCATTGTTCCAGAGGAAGGAGTCCTGTGTGCCCTGTGCCTAGCTTATGAGTTGCCACGGTCTTTGCCTTTGCTACTAAGGAGACTTTAATGCCGGTTTCAAAACCATCCAACGATCACTATGACAGACAAAGCCTTCTTTGTAAACATGGTTGTAAAAATATATTTTGGTCTAGATTTTGAAAGCAACTGTTTTTCATGGTCTTTCTTGAAAGATTATTTTATTACTTCTTAAGAAAGCAGAATTTACTCCTTTGCTACAAATATAGTGAAATAAAGGCGTTAAAGATAAACTCCTGAGTAGTTTAGACCACTTGTTTCTCCTTGGTTTCACATTTTTGTTTCGGGCAGGGCCAAGTGTGGGCAACATGAAAGGTTATTTTGAAAACTGCTGAGAACATTTGCTGGACGTTCAGTGGCAAAAAAAAAAAAAAAAAAAAATGTGAAATCAATCAATCAAGAAAGAAATCAATGAACTGAACAGCCAATCAAACCGCATTGAAGCTTGTTGTGGAATTTTTGATTTATGATATGTAAACACGTTTTTTATTTTAGTCCCAAGTGTGGTGTTTTAGTTTGCACTTTAGTTTGTCCACAGCTGATAATTGTCTTTTGTGGTGGTGGCATGTGGCATGTGGCATGTGGCATGTGGCATGTAGCAGCTTGGAGAGACCCAAGATGGATGGTGTGGTGGGCAGAGAGAAACAGTTCAACACAGAGCGACTGCTTGCCACATTTGTTGTTGACAGAGATTGGTATTGTCCCAAAAGAACCCAATTGACCCTAAACAGCCAGGAGAAGTAAGGGGGCCTGTGCCCCCTTTCCCCAACTAACATTCTTTTTCTTACCCAGGATTAAGGGGTTGGAAGTGGAGGCTTCAATGCCCCAAATAAAAGAAAGGTTTAAAAACAAGTGTCAAGAGGTGGTGCCCAGTGTGGGGCCTTGAATAATGGATACTCTTGAGTTATAATGCTATAGAGGAGGCAGCAGGGGATGAAGGGATGAATATAATATTTCAGGATATAAGCAAAGGGTTTACTGTGGCTGCTGCCACTGTGCTCTCTCCCACTTTACTCTTAGAGGGGATTCTTTGCTTTTGCCATCTTTGTACATTCTGCTTTTAAAAAGGTTGAGAGAATGATTGGACAATTGGAAAAGTTGTAAATGGATGCACAGGGGTTTAAAAAAATCAAACGGTGGATGAACTAGGATAACCAAAAATCTAACTCAGTTCTCTCCTTTTGGGAAGCAGATTTGGCTGTGCAACTAGAGAGTTTGTGGATAGAGGTTAAGGCACTTGGAAAGCAAAAACTGCCATTGGTAAGAGGGAGAACACTTGGTAACTGAGAGCTAGAGTTTCCCACAATTGCTGCCATGCCCTGCTCCATGCACTTTTGGTGTCATGTTCTCACAGCCCCTGGGCAGGCTGGGAAGCCAGGAGGAGCAGAAGGCTGTACAGGGTAAAAGGATTTAAGAGAAAAAAGGTTAATCTTGAGCAGACTGAGGTGCCAGAGGAGCAGCCTCAGGTGACAAGATTATCACCGTTAGCTTTCCCAGTAGCCACCAAAAGCCTTAGATATCTAAATGTTGGGTGCTTCAGTTGTGGTAAATTTGGTCATTTGAAAAAAAATTGTATTTCCTGTTTCCTTATAAATTAAACACCACCAAACCAAATTATGCAATTGAAAAAATGGAGTACAAAAAAAAATTTTTAAAAAAAGAAAAAAAAAAAGAAAAAAAAAGAAAAAAAAAGAAAAAAGAAAAAATGGAGTACAGATCTGTACAGAACATTCTCAACAGAGGAACATCAAATGGCCAAGAAACACTTAAAAGAAATACTCAATGTCCTTAGTTGTCAGAGAAATGCAAATCAAAATGACAGTGAGATTCCATCTTACACCCATCAGAATGGCCAAGATAAAAAGCTCAAGCGACAGCACATGCTGCGAAGGGTGTGGAGAATGGGGAATACTTCTCCATTGCTGGTGAGAGTGCAAACTTGTACAACCACTTTGGAATTCAATCTGGATTTAGAGTTACCATGGAAACGCATCTCTAGATGCATTAGGAGGACATTTCCACAATGGTTTAAGGCTGGAAGACCAAACTTGAATATGAGTGACACTATCTCATGGCCTGGGATCCAAGACTGAATACCAAGGAGGAAGTGATCTGATCACCCACTTGTTTTTCTCTGTCCCCAAGAAAGGAAGGTTCTGATGCACCTTGACTAGTTGCCTCATGCTTCTGCCACTCTGATTACTGTCCTTCCTTAAACCAGAAAGCATAAATAAAACCTTCCGCTGTTAATTGTTTCTTTCCAGGAATTTGGTCAAAATGGCAAGAAAACTAACTAATACAGTACTGTCAGAGAGAATTGTAATTAAAAAAAAACAAAGTACTACATTGCTGCAACAGGATAAAAGCTCTCTTTAAAGTTTCCTGAGAGTGAAAGTCAGACTTATATAGACCGTGGCCCTGCTTCCATATCCCTGCTTCTATATTCCAAAGTTTGTCTGTGACTATGTCTTTGGGACTATTACATTAGCCTCTATACTGTGCGCCAGCAGCCCTACCTCCACCTCAGTGTGTCATTCCCAGAACGTCCCTCAGGTCCTCCTGACCTGAAGCAAATCTGTTCTCAGGGGGACATCTCTCACCTTCCTGATTTAAGCTAGCATCTCTCTGTACTCTCTATCACCATCCCCCTCCCCCCACGCCCTTCCCCCCTGCCCCCACCCCCCCAAGCCCCTGCAACAGGTCCATCTTCTCTCCCCTCGTTATTGAGTTTGGTGATTCTCTGTCTCTAATGTTTAAAATAGTCACCATGGCGTCTGTAGACATTGTGTTTTTGCTAATGATTTACTGGGGAACCATCCTGAACCATGGCAGGTCAACCAACCTGGGCAACAAAACAAACATCGTTATTAGGTTCAAGATTTCCTGGGTCAGCCCTGTGACTGGTTTTCTTGGGTTTTAAACATAGATGCTGTTTGAGGTGGAAAGAATGTCCACAGTGTACTCTGTACTCTTGAGCATTCCATCTCCCAAGGGATGCTTAGACATTGAATCACTGAGGGCAGTTCTAGGTACCATTTCCTTCCACCCCACACCCGACTGGATCCACTCCTTAAGCACCAGTGATAACCTGGTCTGCCTTGAATTGGGCAAAGGTGGAAAGTTCAAATTTGGAGATACCCAGAGGAATCTGTTGGACATTTGAAGATAAATGATGATTGGCATCTTGACTCACATTTATCACTAGTAAACTTTCTGTAGTTTTTCTGGTGGACATTTCAGTCTTCCTTGGATCCACCTGGGGAGAAATGCATTTCTCTGTAGACAAAGGCTTACAACTTCCTCATTCTTCTTGTCTATGTAGGGAGGCACTCTCCTTTCTCCTCTCTCTCTCTCTCTCTCTCTCTCTCTCTCTCTCTCTCTCTCTCTCGGGACTTTCAGAGAACTACCCCAACATTCTTATTCTTCTACTGAGAAAAAGTGTTTCCTTTAAAAAAAAAAGTTAAAATAAAATTGAAAATTATCATTTCTGACAGAAATGCCAATTTTGTGCAAAAGGAATGTTGATTTTACCAGATGCTTCTGGTATTGGCTGATTAATCCAATTGCTCTCTCAGCAGCTGCAAGGCCTTTGTGGGACTCCCATATGCACTCTCAATCAGTTGGAGCCCAATTGATGCCTGCTGCAGCCACTAAACTCTGGGCAAATAAAATAGCAGGGGTGGATCATGAACAAGACCAGTAAAAATAGCCTTCTCTTCTGATGGTTTGTTAGCACGCCACAACTGTGCTTCAAAATGTCCCGAGAAGCTGAGCCTGTGGTTTGGAGGACCTGGGGCATCCAAAGGATATGCTGAAAGGGATGGGCAGGGGTTGTGGGTGGGGTTCAGTTATATAAGGTTTACAACTGTGGCCTGGACCGTGCAAAATTAGATTAAATGTACCTAACTCTATCCTAAGATACCCTGTGGACATTGAAGGCCACTTTACAGTGAAGAAGATATTGGGGCTCAGAGAACTTATGCTGAATCACAGATCTAGTTAGTAGACTAGATCATATCCAGGTCAGATGGATTTCAAGTCCTCGCTCTTGCATAGAAGCTGCTCTACTCATCTACTTCACATAAGACCCAAGGGACATGCCCAGCATGCTCACCCACACCATGAGCCTTGCTTTTCTTGAATGCTTCCAATACCCAGTGACAATATCCAAGTAAATCCTGTCATGATTTATGAAGGCTCTGAAGTTAAGAACACTTACAGCTCTTCCAGAGGACAAGGGTTTGGTTTCTGGTACCCACCTGTTGTCTTATAACTACCCATTAAATCCAATTCTAGAGGCTCCAATGTCCCTTTTCTTACCTCTATGGGCTCCTGCATGCATGTGGTACATATAAACCCACACAGGCAAAAACATGTACACATAAGGTCAAACAAACATCTTAAAAAGTATTCACAATGAAAGTGTGGACCCTCAACTGATATTGGACAAATTTTTCTCTGCTACTTTTAAGAAGCTGTACTGACAATGACTTGCTGGGTCATCAGTAGGCTCAGTCATTGCTTATATGGTGGGTCCTTTAACAAGACTGGAAAGATTAAGACTCAAGCCTTAAAATAACCATAAATTACTCCGTTATGGATGCTGCACCTCAAGGACGACTAAGTGTTAAGTGGAGCGTCCTATTTCACTGGGCCAGAGTTTGACTAGGACTTCTTTTTAGAGGCTACCAAACAGCAGAGAACGATGGTTAAAAGCAAGGGCCATGGAGCCTGGTTTTCAGGAGGGATTATTGTCTATGTCATCATCAGCTCTGTGATATTGGAGCATATTTTCTCTTTCCCAATGCCCGGGCTTCTTTTAATTTTAAAAAATTTATTATAATTTATTCACATTGCATTGTTATCCCCTTGCTCTTATCTGCCCATTCCCACCCTCCCCCCTCTCCTGCCTGTTCCCCTTCCCTAGACTTCTGACTGGGGGGTCCTCCTCCCCCACCATCTGGCCACAGCCTGTCAAGTATCATCAGGATAGCCTACATCCTCCTCCTCTCCAGAGACCGTGCCAGAGGTTCCGAGGCAGTCCCCCTCTCCAACCTCCACCACAAACATATGGAGAATTAGCTGTTGATTGGCTACATCTGAACAGGAGGTCTAGGCTCTCTGCATGCATTGTCCTTGGTTGGTGCATCCAGTTTGTACAGGCCCCCTGGGTCCAGATCCATAGGCCTTGATGGTCTCCCTGTGGAGCTCTTGACTCCTCAGGATCCTTCCATTTCCCCAGTCTTCATACTCAGCACTCTGCCCAGAGTCCAGTTTTGAGTTCCAGTATCTGTACAGAATCCCACCCCCCCCCCACCCCAGACCCGGGTGTAGTCTCTCAGAGAACATCTAGGTTAGGCTAATATCTACTTATAAGTGAGTATGTACCATGCATATATTTCTGGCTCTGAGTTATCTCATTCAGGATGGTCTTTTCTAGTTCCATTCATTTGCCTGAAAATTCCAAGATTTCCTTATTTTTAACAGCTGAATAGTATTCCATTGTGTAAATGTACCTCATTTTCTTTATCCATTCTTCAGTTGTGGGGCATCTAGATTGTTTCCAGATTCTGGCTATTACAAATAAAGCTGCTATGAACATAGTTGAGAAAATGTCCTTGTTATATGGTGGAGGATCTTTTGGGTGTATGTCTAGGAGTGATATTGCTGGGTATTGAGTTAGAATTATTCCCAATTTTCTTAGAAAGTGCCATATTGAGTTCCAAAGTGGTTGAACAAAATGATGCAGGTGGCCTTGTGATGTCAGGGGCTAAGGTGCTAAGTCATGGGTGCCAAATGCTTAGGTAGCTGCCTGCCACTTAGTAAGAAATCAAGTGTTACCTGTTATAATGTATCACAACACAAAATATTCCTTTAATTTTGACTACAGTGAACTTTGCCTCATTTTTAAAACCTGAGTTCAGTTACTCAGACTGTTCAAATTGAATAACTATTCCTTTACAAATTTCAAATATAATATCAAGAAGTGAGGTTTGCATTTCTTCAGTAGAGATCACCTCAAGTTTCTGACACAACAGCTGGATGAGAGTAGTGTCCCCAACATGATTGACTTTAAGGAGGTAACACTTGATTTGCATTTGTGAACCACACAGTTCTAAATCAAAAGGCAATTCTGTTGCTTTAGAGTCATATCCTATAAGGAGCACTGGCTTTGCTTTATTTCATGAGGGCTCCAATTCTCTGTGATTCTATAAATATACTGAGAGCTCTTTGAGAGGCCACATGCTGCTCTCGAATCAAACAGGAGCTCCAAAGTGGCGCTCCTTCCATCCGTAACTGCCAGCAGAATCCTAAGAGCCAAGCTTAGTCCTTACATTTGATACCACAGAAGGAACAGGTGATGTAAGGCACCTTTCTCTTGGTGCCTTACACCCAACAGGATTTACAACTAACCTCAAATCCCTCCATAGTTTAGTTTACTATGCAAATAAAAGAGTCAGGCAGCAACAGATGGTGGTCTTTCATGTTAGAGGTAGGTATTATGTTTTTAATGTTTCCATAGTAGTTGAGCTAATGATATCAGGGGTTCTGGTTTATTTGGTTAGCTTTTCTGTTTGAGACAGGACCTAAGTATGTAGCCCTGGCAGGGCCTGATACTCAGTATGTAGACCAGGAAAGGCTCAAACTCCTAGCAATCCTCCTGCTTTAGCCTCTAGGTACTGGAATTACAGGTCACATCAACCTTCTTGGAATGTAATTGTATTAATAATATTAAGAAGTCATATTTCATAAAATTCCATGCCTAAGTTTGCAGTCCCATATGATGTTTAATGACAAAGATAAATGGTTGGTTTAACATGTTACATTTTTTTGGCAATTAATTATTCTCTGCCATGATGGATTTGCATATCCAACAAAGCGCTCTCTGGAGGAATAGTGATATAGTAGATTCTGGATACGTGTTGGTTCTTCAGTTATGTAATCAAAACTAGAAAAGAAGGAACATGCCTTTGACAGACTCTAATTTCTCACTTCTTTCTTTTTTCCCCTCTCACCTCCTCTCTTTCTGCTCCTTTAACTATAACTTTCATTTTTTCTCCTTGTTTTTGACAGGATCCTCTGGCCTCACTTCTGAATGAGGATGTATCTATCTTTAAATTTTACCTTGTATACATCAGAGGGAATTGCTTTGTGCTTAAAGAACTAAAACAGCAAAACTCTTGGTATCCCAAGTTTTTCTTTTCTTTTCTTTTTTTGATTCCAGGTTAGATGTTTTCTTTTAATACCAGAGGGATCAAGAGTGTTAAACGTGAGCAAGTGCAAACATCTGAGGCATTGCATCTTCTCCCATCCCGGAAATGAAGGAAGGGATCAATGACAATGTTCCTGTTTTATGCCATGAGAGGAGATTTAGCCATCCTAGCATTCCCACATTGCTTAGATCAGAAAGCTATCCATCCCCCACATGTACATATGATACACTTCTTAAATTAAATTAAATTAATTGCTGGTGGAGCATGCTAACTCATCTGGGTAATGATGGAGTATTAATGGACTTCATAAATTCTTATCACATAAATATAATCTTGTCAACTTAGAACAACTGAAAACAAAATGCCCAACAACAACAACAACAACAAAAAGAGCAAATACAAATAGCAGCTCCTCAGACCAGAAGATGGACCAATGAAAAGAAATCGGGCAGGTGTGATGGAGAAGTCCCCTTGCATGTGTGATATGTATGTCTGTATGCAAGTACATGGGAAAGGGAAGGTGATGGGAGAGGGAGGGTGATGGGAGAGGGAGGGTGAGGACCCCAAAGGCTGTGTACAGACGCGTTCTTTGGTGAGAAAAGCATTTCCATTTAAGAACCATTTAAGAAAGGTGGTGTGTTCTTAGGAACATTATTTCACTTGCTAGAAAAGACCTCCAACAAGTAAAAACAAAAACAACAAAATAAAACAAAACTCAAAACCAAAAAACAAAAAATAAATCACTCTTTTGTGTATGTGAATGAGAGAAAAAGCACCGGGACCTGAAGAGATGACTCAGCTGTTAAGACCACTGGTTGCTCTTATAGAGGACCCAGCCTTGGTTCTCAGCACCAACACTGGGTAGCTCATTTCTTCTATCAATTCCAGTTCCAGGGAATCCAACACCCTCTTCTGGCCTCTGAAATACTGTAATAATCATATTTTGTTGAGAAATTATGGGTCTTGAGACTCTATGAAGGGTGCCAGTATTCTTTTCTCCCATTAATTCATTTATTTAATCACTTTATGACCTGATTGCAGCCCCCTCCCTCCTCTTCTCCCAGTTACCCCCTTACACCTCCCTTCCCCCACTCCCTCCCATTCTCTCCATAGAAAGGGAGGCCCCCTATGGGTGCTATCCCATCCAGGAGTGTCAGTGTGCTTTATTTCCCCACTTACTTCATTTTGTTGGCAGACAGAATTAGGACCACAAGAAGAACACCGATTTCAGAGACTTTTCATTTTGCAAGATGATTGTGGCAACATGATTGTGACAAAACCTTTCAAGTAGTTTAGAAAGGCAATGCAAATATTTTCTAATAGAGCAATACAATCTATTGTTAAGTGGATCTCTTTTAGCATGACAACAAAGACTGGCTTCCAAAGGCATATGTATCCCTTTCAAAATGATATTCTATTTGTGTAGGGCTATTTTCCCCCAAAGTCATACTACTGAAAGAATGATTTCATTCTGCTTCTGTTTAAGAGAGGGAAGGTAAACATGTGCCCCCATCATGATATATATATATATATATAATGTCTCCCCATTAAAGCTTTATTTTCTTGTCAATATTTTTACCTAGAGTCCAATTTTCAGATGTGACAGGGGCTTCAGATTCAATCACAGACACTGGTTTTCTCCTTATTAGTTAACTTGATGCTGGTGTTGCTGGTGTTTCGACCCCTAATGTGGTTGCCAGGAAAGAGCTCCCCTCCCCCACCCCCACCCCATCACCATTGGCTGTTGGAAGTCCATCTGACACTCAGGGTGTACTTACCCTAAATGTTTGCCTTGTATACACCTGAGGGTGTTACTTTGTGTGTAATAGCTGAAACTGTAAAACTTTTGGTATCCCAAGATCTTTTTCTTTTCTTTTTTTATTCCAGGTTAGATGTTTTCTTTTAATACTAGAAGAATCAAAAATGTTAAAGGTGAGTGAGTGAGTGCAAACCTCTGTGGCATTGCATCTTCTCCCACCCTAGAAGTGAAGGGGATGATGACAATGTTCCTGTTTTTATGCCATCAGAGGAGACCAAGCATGCACAACCTTATACACTCCTCCAGCTGAACCTCCAAAACCTCAGACCCAGCCAGTGGGTTTCTCCCAGACTATTTTCATTTCCATAGCATTCACATCCAATAAACTGCCCAAAACATAGTGTGAGAGAAAAAAAGGGGACAGGAAATGGCTCTGTTGCATGGTTATTACATCCTATTGCCTGTGGGTTGCTTGTTATGAGTTTTAACTATGTAAATATGACGTATAGGACATCAGAATTTAATCTTAAAGCTTCTATGTAGGAGATAGAGTGTGACTTTATTGTTGGGGCTAAAATCAACTGGGTGTTGACAGGTTTCAAAAGTCACTGACTAAAGCCTTAAAAAGAAAAGGCTCAGACTGATAAGCTGTTCTTTGATTGACAACTTCAGGCCTGACTGCCACTATTGAAAACAGTTGGGTGAAAGTTTTGTGGGAGGAAAAAAAAAGTTTTATTTCATAAGAAGCTATACTGGGAAATACAGCAAGATTTATAAGCTGATAGGGCACAGAACTCGAAGAAAAACAGGTGTGAGGTTTAGAAAAATCTGGAAACCGGGAGAAAGAATACTGTCTATGAATGACTTAATTAAGACTGTTAAAGGACTTTATCCAAAAGAATGCTGACTTAGGTAGAAAAACAAAACATTTCTTTCCACCGGCCTTGGGTTTCAACAAATCATTTGTCAATAGCTTGTGGCAAAAAAAGACCAGTAGAGGAGGAAAGAATAAAAGTGGAAAATGGAGGTAGGGCAAAAGGAATATGGTTCTTTTATCATCTTCTCAGTATAGTAGGACCAGTTGTGGTGTTATAAAATACATTATGAAAACAGTAAAATAATAAATGCATTCTAAAGTAGCCACTAACTGATTGAAATGCCGGGACTTTAGTACAGGCTGTATCTTATCAGCTATTGCCCATAAGGAAGGATTCAATTCCTATTGTGCCAATTACCCCACTACGTGCACCATAAACTTATGGTTTGTTATGCTTGGCCATTTTGTCACTTGGCCATTTCTCTCTTCCAATATTGCATCATCAGACTCAGATGGGGAACATATTCTAACGTGGCAAAGTGTTAAAGAAATCCCCTGGGACTACATGAAACTGCTGATGTCCTCATCCTGCAGAAGGACAATTATGAGAGTTGTGTTCATTTCCTGACAGGAGCAAGCAAAACCCTCCTCTGAAACTGGAAACCTACACATTGGGTCTCCGGTCATTTCCTCATTTAGCTCATTGATGCCATATATTAAGGTCACTATTGATCACATCTGAGGGAGGGGGTCACTTTTTAAACTTCTTTCATGTTTTCTACAGGGGACTCCTGATGTAATTGCAGCAGCCAGGGCCATCCTATAGTGTCTGCAGGATCATCTGTTACTTTTAATATGCTGTTTAAAGTAAATGCATTAAAACATTTTTTTCTTATTTGTAAAAATTAATCAACAGTTTTGCACTTTAATCCATGGAGTATTCATGGAGAACTAGGTGGTTCTATAATATTTATATGAAGTAATAAACTCAGTATCCATGTGTCTGTAAAGCCAGGCAACTCAAGGATGTTTTAACAGTTATCTTTGTAGGAAAAAAAAAAAAAACCAATCACCAAGGACTATAATTATTCTCTTCCAAAAGCAAAATGTCTGAACTATAGATCAGAGTATTAAAGCAAGCAAATCTCAGTTATGGGGAAACTCACCACAGCTATAGCTATGTGTTTCAGGTAGTTGCGAGAATTAACTTAGAGAACAATATTCTGGGCTTTAAATTTATTTATTATATGCATATGGGTGCTTTGCCTGCATCTATGGCTGTGCACCACCTGTGTGCAGTGCCAGAAGTAGCCAGAAGAGGGTGTTAGAGTCCCCGGGGACTCGAGTTCCAGATGGCTGTGAGCCTCCTACGTGGATGTTGTTAATGGAACCTGGGTCCTCTGGCAGAGCAGCCACGGCTCTTAACCATTGAACCATCTCTCCAGTCCACATCCTGCATTTTTAATAGAACCATCTTTCAAACAAAAATCCCTATGTAAATATTCTAGAATTTACAAAATGCTATCAAAGTATGAAATGTTCAGGTATGGCGACTCAACAGTTTGACCATCTGAGACATTTTACAGAATCATCAGTAAGCCTTGCACAGTGCAGGAATTTCCAGCTCTGTCATTACTGTGGGTGCCTATGACCAGAAGGGTCTTAGACAGCTGTGGAAAAAGTCACTGTAAATTTTTATTAACTTTTATTTTACCATTAATAAACTATCTCTTCCTGTTGAGCTAAACCGTGTGCAGAGTTCAAATGTGCTTAGCCTCCGGCAAGATCCAGCATTTTGACACTCAGGGTGACATACTTACTAATTACAAAATGAGGCAATTTGGGAAGCTTGGAAAAATCGGGACAATAAAAAGAAGCCATTTCAGTGATGGGTGAAAGGCACACATGAACACACACACACACACACACACACACACACACACACAAACACACACACTGACATACAGACTTACAGACAGATAGACGGACTCACAGACAGACAGACAGATTCATGCACGCACACACACCTGCGCCCACACACTGTGAAAGACAGGCTCATTGAACGCAACTGGATTCCAAACCTACCCTAGACTTCTAAGTGGGGCCATCAGAGAAGGAAAAGAAGAAAAGTGGAAGGGTGGAATGCACCCAGCCTATTCCAGGAGAAGCCCAGAACCCAGGTGCCTCTCTTTGACACAAAGCACATCATTCTGTTCCTCTTATGGCACTCAAGTGTTTTGTGTGAAATTCTTCACAATTCTTTATAAGCTGTTCTCAAGTCCTCTCTGAAGTAGTGCTGGAGTTTTACTCCTCTATCTGCACAGAGAAAAAGCCTCTCTCTCTCTCTCTCTCTCTCTCTCTCTCTCTCTCTCTCTCTCTCTGCAGGACACCCATGACATGACATGTTGTTTCAGCTTCCCTGGGATTTGCTTTCAGGAGATTAAATTCATTGTTATCTTTACTTGGAGTGCTGACAGCCTTCTCGTCCCTGCACACTGTAAGTCAAACCTGATCTCTGGGAAAAGAATGTGTACTGGAGGGAGAGGCCGGGCGACTTGAGGAGAAGCAAAGCTGAGCAGTCCAGGAGTGGGGTGTGGAAACGAACCTATCTTTAGCAGTGCTTCAGGCCTTAACCAAGTACTCACCTCATAGGTACCACAGCCTTGCCTTAAGTGTGTTAATCTTCCTGTAGCAGACATGGAAATGGGTGAAAACGGCATGTAGATCCTAAGAGCTGGAACTGACTCCAGGTGGTGCTTCTTCTGCTGCCGTGGGTACCTGTAGAGTTCTTCAAAGGCTCCAAAGACTCCCTAGATTGCTGAATGCTCTAGTTCCGATAGAGATCCTTTAAAAGTTTAAACAAATCCCTTCCTAACAGGTAACCAAGTGGTTACTCACTTCACCTTTTAATTCTAGCACTCAGGAGTCAGAAGTAAATGGATCTGAGTTCAAGCCTAGTCTGGTTTACATAGCAAGTCCCAGTCAATCCAGGGCTACCTGTAATAAGAGCCTATAAAAAATGTAAAAGTGTCCACTCAACAAAAATGTAGATAGTAGGAATGAGGCAGATAGAATAGAAACCCAAAGTATAGTTAGGGTGGTGGATTCTCATTGGCCGGAGCAGCTTGACAAGTTTTGCTGATCTGTGTGTCAAGGACACTGCTTGTGTTATAGTGGGGCCATCACTTTCCTGTGTTAAAAGTCTATGGTCAAGAGTCATTTAGGCTCTTTGATGTTTATCATCCTCTTTGAGGTAGGCTGGGTGTTGCCAGGAGTTAACCTGTCTCACTGTCTGTGAAAAATGATAAAAATAAGAAAAATAATTTAAAAAGTCCATATTCTGCATGTCTCTGAGGTTTTTGAAGACCTTATCTAACTATCCTACCCTATCCTTCCATACAATCATATCTATCTGCTGCACCTAAGATGTATATTCTTGTGATAAAATTGATAAAAGTAGACATGACCATAATTTCATCAACTAACAACTTGTATAACTTATTTATCCTAAACAGCTTGCAATTACACTTTAAAAGCATTCCTTATGGAGATGGCTTCAAATGTGGCAAACAATCCACTGGGCAAAATGTCCTCATTTCTACCACAGACAGAATTCTGCCTAAAAAAGGGCAAGCTTGGATGCAGGCAGAGTCGACGGCCAAACTCTGTCAAGACAGGGTAAGCAAGTCCTCAATTGTTGCTGCCTCACAAATATGTCTGTCAAACATATTGGTTCAGAAGGCTGAAGAAGATGCTCCAAGATTATAGAGAGTTTTGGGCGACTATTCAGGTAGCAACTGTCTCAGTCATCTTCTCATTTGGAAACTACAAACCTGCGCTCCCAGCATACACAGGTAATCAAGTTTATTCTTTCTCAAGTCTCTGATGGAGTTGAAGACCAGGTAGCTTAGTTTTACAATGAAACTCACTTGTTTAGGGGTTAAGATGTTTTTAGGTCTAGATAGATGTTTTAAGTTGATAATGGCAAGATGTGATAGAGATTGATTTACATTCAGAATTTTAGACTCACCAAGATAGAAAAGATGTTTTCTTCAAAGCTGTCAAATACAAATAGTTAAAACACTAAGAATGTAACCTTTATATAACTCCTTATTGTGTCATGATTCCTCTTGCTCTAGGTAATCTATTGTAATATATGTATAATAATGTAAATGCATATGTAAAAAAAATACAAAAAAGATCCATTTAGGTATACTCCTTTGCATGCCTTCAGTTGCAGGGTGCTTTTTGTTTTCCATTGCTGTTCTGGCTGAAGTACTGTTTTCAGAAAGGAACACTAGCAGGTGATAAAGTAAGGAGACACAGGTGCAGACAACCCAAAGCAGCCATGTCAATCCTCGCGATGGGTGTCAGCCCTGGTGTGACCTTTGCACAGATGGTTACTTGCTAGTTCTTGAACTTGTGGAAATGGGGACTGTGCCACAGGTGAGAGAGTGGAATGGAGTCAGACAGTGTAAGGAACAGATGATGTACTCTAAGAACACATTTTTTGATGCAGCTGAAATATAGGATTAATGGGAAAGTGTGGCAAGAGAGCCTTTGTCATCGTAGGAGACCAAAGGCATGATGAAGTACCCTCGATTCGTTTCTTTCAACCTTGTAGTGTTGGAGCCAGAGCCTCAATTTTCTGGGTGTCTACGAAGACAGATGAACTGGCAAGAAACAGGCTCATGGCCGTGTTGTGGAAGCACATGTTGAGCTCGGCAAAATGCTTCCTGTGAGTATTTCACTTCACTCTTCTGCAACTTGATATGTTGCCTACACACTAGTATTTTCTCTTTTGGCTTTATGTGGACATTGGGCTACAAGAAACCATAGCTGCAGTAAAAGCCATGGTTCAACGGCTTAGATCCTGGGAATAGAATCAGATCTATTAGACTCAAGAGCTGATGGGTGTCCATAAAGGACACGCTGTCTCATTAAGCCGGTGTATAGGACTATCCACTTATCCGCCTCCTTGTGCTCTACTGTAGCCGGCAGACAAGACCATATTCTTAAACATTTAGAGTTTTGTATATAACAAAAATATCTTTAAGTCATTATGAACCAACATAATGGCTAAATGTTTTGCACTGGTTGCTTCATTTAAAGATGTAAACTTCAATTAGAGGCTTTAATGCAAAGCCTGCGACATTTAAACATAAGCACACAATAAAAAACATGTATTATCATTGTTCTCACGTCAAGATAGAGCAGTTTAGAATTTAACTTTAGCAAGAACATTGGTTTTCCAGATGGATAGCTAAATTTGTAGTTTAGGTCCTGGGCTTTAGTCCTGGAACACCCACTGAAATTAAAAAAAAAAAAAAAGTGTGGTGTGTGTGTGTGTGTGTGTGTGTGTGTGTGTGTGTGTGTGTTCCTGTGAGTGCACGTGTGTGGTGTTGATGGGGGTGTCCCATAACTGAAGTCAATACTGGGAAACTGACCCAGGTGGGAAGCAGAATGAAACACCAAATCAAAGGCAAGACATCAATTGTTCACTGTGCCATGCAAATCAGAGAGACACCAGATAACATGGCTGCGGCTTTAGCCATAAAAGCAAAAAAGAAAGGAGTAATTTGAAAACTAATAATAAAAATTAATTTCTTATAGAGAGAAGAAGAAAAAGATAATTTTACATAGATAGTAGTGCATTTTAATGTTTAAAGAAACTGTGAAATTGGGATTATCTTTACCAATCCACCTGATAGACAAAAGAGTCACCAACTAGTTTTTCTTTGGCTATCCTAGCCTATCTTTTCATACATAACCCATCAAAAACTGTTCCACAGTTATTTATATAGTTCCTCCCCCAAGGCTTGTAACAGATAAGCCTCATGCCACAGTGAAGACTAATACACTGCCACCTAGAACCCCTGTGAAGCCTTAATGTTTTATTCTGTCAGTTTAGACTGTGCTAGAGAAAAATTCATTTTCCTTTTGTTTGATTGAAACATTGTAACCCCTCCATCCCGTTCCAAAGTTACAATCAGATCAAAATGGCATTTTATTTGCCCATCTGGAGATTGCCAAACGCAAAAAGTTTGTTGGTGTGGAGGCCATCTGTTGTGAATGGAGTCACACATGGAAACTTAATCTTCTGAGTTTTGCTTTTGACTTTCTCTTTCACTTGCCTGAGTTGAAGGCAGTCCACCCCAGTTGCTGGAGCCACAGTCTGCAAGGCTGGGGCAGCTTGCTGCTTTTTAATGTTGCTAGGAAGCATTGACACTTGCCAGACTATCTTTCTGGGAAGATCTAAAGAGAGAAGCACACAGCATAACTCAAGGGACAGGTGCCCAGCAGGGTTCTCTGTGACTGGACTGGGCTCAGGACAGGGGAAAAGTGTCAGAAGTGCACCCCCCTTTTTTTTTTCTCTGAAGGGTGCTCTGGTCTCCTTAAGCAATTCTTAACATCCAGAACAGAACAAAGACTTTTTGATTTAACGCTTTGTTGCAACTTTACCCTTTTACCTTCTCATCTTTCTATTGTTGAGTTGGAGAAAATATTTTGGGTAAAAAGAATTCGAAACTGTAGTAGTTACTCAAATGAACTGATGCAAAATCACAAGAACTGAAATTCTCTGATACATCGGGGATGAAGATAAAGATTTTAGAGACCTGTGTTGCTTTTGTCCCCCTTAGCTTATATACAGATACAATTTTACATAGCACAGCCTGTTAAGTGGACTAGTTTGATGCTGAGACCAGTGCATGGCTATGGGTGAAGAGATGGAGGAAAGGGATGAAGGCTTCTAAGAGAGGTGATGCGCAGAGCATGGACTCTATAATATAAAGACTCAGCCATGGGTCTTTTGCTAAGAAGAGGACTTGCTTCTCCTAGAAATGTTGCAAAATAGATATACGTGTTAAAACAGAGGAAAGAATTGTTATTAAACAGATATTGGTCTATCTATATGTCATAAATGTGTACATACGGTAAAATACAAGTAGAAATATCTAAGTGAAGATAGTTACATTGCAGCTTCCTTTGAATGGAAACTATAACTCCATGAGGGGGAAGAAACTCAAGAAGTGAACAAATGTTGAATGTCTGGAGAAACTTCTCAGGGAGGAGACTCTGGCCAGCCAGAAGTGCTGAAGAGAGACTTTCTGCCTGGGAGGTGCCTGAAAGTTGTGCATAGAAAGCCAGGGGTGCAGCTTTTTTCTTTTTTCTTTCTTCTATTTTCTTTAAAATTTTTTCTTTTCTCTTCTTCCTTCTTCTTCCTTCTTCTTCTCCTCCTCCTCCTTTTCCTCCTCCTCTTCCTCCTCCTTCTTCTTCCTTCTTCTTCTTCTTCTTCTTCTTCTTCTTCTTCTTCTTCTTCTTCT
>OU015755.1:32649546-32663953 GCA_907169655.1 Acomys percivali | reverse complement strand
TGTGTGTGTGTGTGTGTGTGTGTGTGTGTGTGTGTGTGTGTGTGTGTGCTTTGCTGTCTCTACACAAATATATTTGTCACACAATAGCTACCTAGCTAGATAGACAGATGGATTTTCTTGTCTGAATTATATAGTATTTCCAACAAATTCCAACTCTTTTTTTTTTCAGCAATGTGCAGGATTATACCATCTACACAGGATTTAATAAAAGTCTTTAGAGAAACTCATGATACAGAAAAAACTAAGTATATATCTTTATCGCGTAGAACTCAGCAGGACAGGTGAAAATCAACATTTTATTTGGCACAAATAAGTAGTTTGTTATTCCTGTAGAGCAAACAAAAGGAAACAAAACAACAAAGCCATCGTACACAGCTTTACTTAAATCCTCTCTAACCGGTAGTCTAAGGACCCCAAGGTTTCCTCTTTCTCATCTCCTGGGCTGGCCTGGGATTCACAACCTTTAGAACCCTGGAGAATGACAAAAGGATGGGACCTCTGACCACAGGGCTGGGTGGGTAGGACGGGAAGGACAGCAAGTAGCCAAACAGGCAGCTGCTAGGGAAGGTTCCAGAGAGTCAGAAGTGTGTGAAGGTTAAAGGCAGGGGAGGGGAGATGCCCTTCAGGGCCTCAAACACAGGGAACAATGGGAGGATGGTGATGAGAGAGGCAAAGAGGAGAAAGCAGGACCATGGATGCAGGATGCTGGGTCAGGAGGTAGTCCTGTGTTTAAGGTTTTGAGGACGGCTGTGTTATTTTGTATAGTGGAGCTGAATTAGTTCACATGTCCACCACCAGGGAACCCATGTTGGTAAACAACATGGGTCCTTGTCTTTTTTTATTACTGTCCTAACAAATGTGAGGAGGTAGCTTATTGCAGTTTCAATTTGCGTCTTCATAGAACTGCTGCCATTTTTGTCTTCAAAAATATTTATTCATTTACTTATTTATTTGTACAGAAGTTTCTTCTGCATGTTGCTTTTTTTTCCCTTGTTGAGCACTTCTAAATTCCTAGTATTTGACATGCTTATCAGATATATACATTCACAAGTATGCTATTCCGTTTTCAATTTACGCCTTCTTCATTTTGTTGATTTTCTTTAACATACATAGTATTTTAGTTGGATATATTTCCACTCATCACCTTTGCTTTGACTGTGTGCTTTTGGGGTATGGTTATAAAATTATTGTCAAGATATAAGGCTGAAGTAAAAGAGATTTTCTGCTATATTTTCTTATAGGAGTGTCATGGTTTCACTGAGTTCAATTCTTCAGTGTACTTGCACTTAATTTCTTTCTTGCAGGAAGAAACCAGTTTTTTTTTTTTTAAAGAAAACACTTATTGAATAGATTGTCCTTTATCCACTGTGTTTTCTTCATATCAAATATCATTTAGCTGAACCATATAAGGGTTTATTTCTGGGCCCTGTATTCTGTTCCATAGGTCAACATGTCTGTTCCTATGCTAGTGCCATTTTGTTTTGGGTTGCCATAATTTGTAGTATACTTTAAAATCAAGTAAGTGAACCTTCTTTCTCTTTAAGGATGGATTTAGCTATTGATGACCCTTTGCAATTCCTTTGTAGGGAATTTTAGAACTTTTTTTGTTGCTACTTTTGTGAAAACAGTCCTGAAATTTTGATAGGAATTAAAATGAATCTCTAGATTACTTTGGGCAGTGTAGACATTAAAATATTATTTATTCTAATCTATGAACCCAAGATAGCATGAAAAATTATTTTATTTATCTGTTTCAATTTTTTGGATAAACATCGCATTCTTTGGTATTTAGATATTTATCTCCTTCGTTAAATGGTTCCTATTTTATTTTATTGGTGCTCACAGTAGTAGGATCAATATTTCTTTTTTGGATAGTTTGTTACAGTATATAGAAAGGCAACTAATATTTATATGTCAATTTTGTGTTTTGAAATTTTAATGAATTGGTTTTCTTGTTGTAATAGCTTTTTATTAGAGTCATTAAGATTTTCCATATCTCATACAACACCATCTGCAAACAAGACAATTTTACATCTTACTTTCTAATTTGCAAAAGCTTTATTTTGTTTCTGTCCAGATTGCTCTGACTTAAATTCCCAGTATTATACATAATAGTAGAAAATCTTGTTTCGCTCCACATAGTCAAGGAATGATAAACATGAGATTGTCATATATGGCCCTTAATATGGTGATGCACTTTGCATCTATATGTTTTAATTGTTTTTAATTTGTTTCATTTAAAAAAAATTGTTTTAATATTCTTCATGTGTCTGTATGTGCATAAGAGTGCAGGTATGTTTGCAGAGGTCAGAAGACGGTGTTGGATTCCTAAAGCTGAAGTTAACGGCTGTTATAAATGACCCATTATAGGTGCTGGAAACCAAAATCCAGTCCTGTGTAAGAGCAGCAAGGACTCCTACCTCTGGGTCATGTCTCCAGCCCCATGAATGTTATCTTTGAAAGCAACAGGAAGCCTTTGGGGTGAGCTCCAGCAGGTCTGTGTTAGAGTGGAGTTGGAAGTTCTAAAGGCCCATGACTTTTGCCAAGAGAGAAGACTGGAAGAGGCAGGAGAAGATGGATGGGGAAGCCTGTGAGAGAGAGCATTTTCTGCACAATTCTGGGTAGCAACGAGGTGCTGGTTCTATCAAGACCTGTGGGCATATGTGAAGCAAATCACTCGTTTGCATGTATGGAATGTTGCTGAGAAATGTAAGGCTATTGGCCATCTCTTCCTCACACTCATCTTCTTCCCTTACATTGTATCTTGTATCTCTCCTGCTGACGTGAACATGTAAGGTACCCCATCAAGACTTAGTGGAAAATGGATGATAATTACTTGAGTTCCTGTTACTCTTATTGCCTGATTACTTTTTACCCTATTTTGTTTTAATTTTTAGATTGTAGAGCATTCATTTTCTTACATCCTCTTCCTCATCTGTGCTTCCTTCTTTTGGCTGCACTTAAAACTTAAAGCTTGGGAGGAAAAGGAGTCAGGTTGAATCAGTATCCTCCTAAGAAGCCAATGTATTGGTTTCAGTACATTGTAAAAATATTTATTTGAATCCTGCCACAATCAAAGAACACCTTTTTTTTTTTTTTTTTTTTTTTTTTTTTTTTAGGAATTCTAGAACTTCCCCCCTCCAAATAGCACACCAAAAGTAGAGTACAAACCAAAACCAAGTTTCATTTGTTTTGGCTCTCCCTTCCCCTATGACACAGTTCCTCGGTGTAACAGCCTTGAATGTCCTGGAACTGGCTTTGTAGACCAGGCTGGCATCGAACTCACAGAGATCTGCCTGCCTCTGCTTCTGAAGTACTGGGATTAAAGGCGTGCACCATCACAGATTGCTTGCCATGGAGTTTTCTTAGCAAGGAACTTGCAAGGCAGGTGGGGCTCTCTGGTGTGAACATAATGCATTTGATATAACTCTGAAAAGTACACTTGGCAGATTGGAACAAAAGATCTCCACCAAATGCTTGTTAAGAGATCTCTTTGTCAGCCTGCCAGCCTGCCAGCCTGCCAGGTTTCTGGAACCCTGTAGTTAACCATCCTTAGGAATGGAGCCCTTACAACAACCTTAAAATACAGATGCTTCTTTAAATTTCTAGGTTTGCAACTTATTGTCAGTCTGGTTTTTGTTGTTGTTGCTGTTTTTGTTTTTTATTCTTCTTCTAAGACAAGTTCTCACTTTGTAGTCCTGGCCTCAAACTCACAAAGGCATGTCTGCTTCTGCCGCCTCTGCCTCCTTAGTACCAGGATTAAAGGCGTGCACCACCATGCTCAGTGGCCAGTGTGAGTTTCTGAAGTATTCTATCATTCCTGAGGTATTCCGGTTTCTTTCATCTGTAAAAGATGAAGGGCTATGCTAGATGAAATCTGAAGGATGTTTTTTTTTTTTAAAAAAAATATGCCAACCTTTGGTAATCATACGCATGTAGGAATCTGAAGAATTGACTTCTGACTGTCCTTCACTTCCTAATACTCTTGGTGCGTGGAAATTGCCTGAAGGACAGCTGCCCTGTGCCCCGACCACTGTTCTCAGGAGCCCTTAGCCCACACACCTGTCGTGAGATAAAGTCTTGCTTTATATAACAGTCCGGACGACAGTTAGCATCAGTAGGTTATTAGCCATAATGCTAGAGATGTTCAGGTGTCATAAATCCTCAGAAAGGAGGCAAGGATTTCCCAACATAGGCATATGTTGTTTAAAAAAAAAAAAAAAACAACTGGATGGGTTCTCATTCAAAGGCCTGAACTGAAGTAAAACGATCAAGCAGACATGGACAGCCTGTTCTGCTGTACTGAGAACCGAGCAGGCTCAGAGGAAGCACGGTCTTTCTGATTCCTAGAACAGCCTGGCACACTGTGAGCACACTGTCAGTGTTTATTGGATGAGTACAAGACATTTTCCAGTGCCAGGAGGGTGAAGATGCAGAGTACGCACCTGCTGCCTACACTGGGTGAGGACAAGTCCCAGCTGGGCTTTAGTGTAGAGCTTCTCAAAGCTGTATGTGCAGGCGACACAGTTAGCACGGATGCTGGGGGACTACCCCCACCAATTTCCCAAAGGCCATTTCTGGTCTTTATTTGATTCTAGGAATAATAGGTAGCACGCTAACACAATGTTTAGTGGGAGTTGCCAAAAACACAAGAGTCCAAAACAAAGGAATTGGAGTCTGTGTGTTTTGCCCCTCTCTTTTGAATGTCTAGAAAACCCTAAAGCATTGACTTTGAGCATTTAGCTCTCTGCCCAGGTGCAGGCTTTCTTTCTTTCTTTTTTTTTTTCCATCCCTATTAAAATCCACAAAGGGGACTCATATTGTACAGTGGAAAGAATATAGATGTAAGGTGAATTTACACATCTGGGCAGCCTCTAATGAATGGAGGGAAGGAGACGGTCACCTGGCAACCCCAAGCAAGTGCAAGTTAATCCACTTTTATTTGGTGTCAGGAGGGTGGGCCAACTCTAGTCTTCGCTCTACTGGTATCGAGCGAAAGTGGAGGATACTATAGCAGAGCCTAGTGATTTTGCTTAAGTTTAATTTTACCTTTGTGCCAACCATCCCTCTGGGACAAGGTGTGGTGCAGGGATTCTGATGTAGGCCTGCATCTGGAGGAGATGGTGTAAGTCATGAGTCCTTACAGAGTTGCTGTTGGCGAGGCGGCCCAGCAGAGTCTGATCTCCAGGCAAAGGCACGCAAAGGCTAAGTTCAGAGTTACGGTACTTCCTGGCTACGGCAGAAAGAAGGCTGGACTTCAGGCTAGGACCTTTGTTACTCCTTGAATTGTGCCTGTCACACAGGCGGTGGTGGTCGCACAACAGCCTGATCTTGATCTGAAGATAACTTACACTAAGGTGTCAAATATGCTCAGCTTTAATTAAATAAAAATTCTGTAAACTTTCCGTTGAGTTGTTGTTGTTGGTGTTACAACAGGATTTTGTTACACCGGAGAAAATTAATAGCCCTACTTGAGTTCTAACACGGAGACAGAGATGGCAGGCAGTGCTGATGCCTCTGTGCTGAACAGACTGAGAATGGACATGATTAATACCTTGATACATTTTACGTGTTTGCTGCAGGAGCTAATGTTGGGCAGCGCCTCTTTCATGGCCTGGTTTCTCATCTCAGCCGTGAACCATTAGCCACCGAGGCTCAAGGGAAAATCAGTGAGTTATCCATGATAAGCTCAAAATTCCTGCCCGGGCTTAAATCTGGTGACTTCATGAATGTGATTAAGCTGAGACCGGGGAGCAATTTTCGCTCAGAAGCAACACAATTAAGAACACACACATGTGTTCTGATAGAGTCCTATTTGTTCAAATGTTTTCTTTTTGGTATTAAAAAAAAAATCCATTGGTGTTTTCTATTTATTGGAGTTAGCCTGGAGGTCCTTAACTCCTGACTTGGCTCTTCATTTCTAAATCAGAACTCTGTTTGGTTTTGGCCCTTTTGATTTAAAAAAAAAAAAAATCACCTTAACAAGCCCTGCCTCTACCACTAATTCAAAACTCCAGAGTTAGATTCCTGGACTGGGACAAGAGTGTATGGCTTTCTAACGGTGACCTGAATATAATTCTCATGGCTAGAGCTTTTTTCCCATTAGAATAATGAAGCATTTAACGTAATTTCTCTAATTCTTCTATTGTTATCACGGTTTAAAAACAAGGGTGCTTGTTTCCAGATGTCTGGCTCAGCAGTACCCAGGAACACATGGGGGTATTTTGTAGTGGCTGATGGAGTGTGGTGGAGAAAAATAAAAACCAGATGGATACAGATTAACTCTCTCTTCCCAGTCCAGGTTTCTCTATGGATCCTGGCCATGGAGTTTTTCTCTCTCAGTTTTATATCTCTAGGCCAGTCATAAGCTGGGCAATGAATCAGAAGACCCATTGGGTTGGTCTAATCAGCTTGTAAGGTCATGTTATTCTGTGTCTGTCTGATTTGGGGCAGTAGTCATTATTAGTTGATATGTAAATGACATAGAGATATTTCACCAGAAATCTAAACAACAGACTCTGACCAGCTGCCCAACTGTTAAGCAATTAAGGGAAAACTGGTACTCAGAGATTCTCTAGGGCTAGGCAGATTTATACTACCTCCTAATTCTGATTTGAATTCCACATTTCCAGGTGGTCTCCCTTTAGGATGAACTAAAGTGGCCTATAGGCCTATAGAAGAATTCTCCAGGGAGCACGCGCGCGCGCGTGTGTGTGTGTGTGTGTGTGTGTGTGTGTGTGTGTGTGTGTGTAAAGCCTAAAGACACAGCAAGTGGATTTCTTGGTTTGTTCCTTTGAGTCCCTATTCTGAATCTGACATTATGAATCTTCTTACTCTCGTTCTAAGAAGAGAACGGAAAAAAATTGTTTCTATGGTTGTGTCCTTAGGCATCCTTTCCTATGACATCACTGGTCCAGCTCTTCCTCTGAGAAAGACATTTCTCCTTTCACAAAGGAGCTGAACCCATAGCTTCTGTTCTTCCATCACCCTGGTGGCTAAGGTTAGATTGGGTTTCTGTCATGAAACCCAAGATGCAGGTTTCTATCTAGTACCTCATTAAAGGGGAATATTCAAAAGAAGAGAAGTGGTGAGAGAAGAAAATGGAGTGAGAACATTGAGTTTGAAACAACTTCCACATGGTTCTTTAGGGGAAGCCACAGGATGCAAAGTGCACCATGGAGCTGTCCTCTGTGTGAGGCAGGCAAGGTTGGTCCGGTCTCTTGTGTTTTCAGCTGTCATTGGCCACCGACTGTGCCTTAAGAGGGGAGATGCTCTTTCACTACAAGATGGCCAGAGGTAAAAGGGGCAGGTGTGTACTGTTTCAGCCAGAATCAGAGGCGCAAGAGAAGGCCTTGGCTAAGCACTAAGTGCTCCAGCACTGTACCCAAGGATTAGAGTGTATTCCGCAGACTCAAAGGACCTGTAGCAGCACAGACCTTTGTCAACTGGTTTGATAGTTGCCATTAGTTTATTTGTTTTCCCGTGTGAGTGTGTGTGTGTGTGTGTGTGTGTGTGTGTGTGTGTGTGTCTGTGCACGCGCGCGCGTGCGCGTGTGTATTGTTATATAGCTAGCCTGGAACTGTCTATGTAGACAACAGACTGACCTCAGATAGAAGCAGTCCTCCTGCATCTGTCTTCTGAGTGTCAGCTTAGTTTTTAGCATAGGGAATGGTGATGTCTCTGAGACTTGACAACTATACTTATTTCCATTGTTTCTTGTCAGCTAGTACAGCGTTTTGAAAGATGCCTTCCACTCTTCCTAGCACCTCAAAAGAAGTGCTGGGATTGACTTTATCACTTCAGGGTCCTTATTTCATAGATTTCCAATGTATCATCTCAGTTATATTTGGAAAATTGTAGCATTTACAAAATTTTTTACAAAATGTCATAAATTTTAGAAAATCACTTTGTGTTTGTGTTTGTGTGTGTGTGTGTGTATGTATGTGTGTTCTAGTTAAAATGTAGTCTGTGAAGCCCCAAGTTATAATCTCTTTATTCTATACAATTAATTTGTCCCAAAGTGATTTAAAAAACTGTGCAAAATAACTAAATATGTGCTCTTGGCTTTGAGTCACCACACTGCTGTTCACAGAAACTCTTGGTGTTCCAGTTTTATATTAGTGATGACTGTGGAGTCCTTGGTTTTGACAATGTTGTTTACAGTAATCTTAGGGAAAGGAAAGTTGTCAATATTGTCCTTATAATAAGGGAATACTCTCCCTTCCTTTTTCATTTTATTTTTGTTGTCTAAGAAGGAATGAATCCAGTTGTTGGATAGAAGAAAAAGATTTCTACCATAGTTTCTAAGAGTGTGGTCATTGTGTAAGTCCTCAGCTTCTTCTGCACATCATAACTTTGTTTTTAATTCTTTTTCTCCTTGTGATTGAATGTTAAATAAATTTTTACTTGGAGACAGCTGTGTGTCTTCTTCCCCTTCCTGTAGATAATGGACACTTGCTTTAGATTTTATATTATTTGTTTGAGCAGAGAGTCCCAAGGTTATAGCATAGAGAAGAAAGATTATTTTTTTAAGCATTCAAGTTTAAGTTGTATTTTCCATCTCTCTCTCTCTCTCTCTCTCTCTCTCTCTCTCTCTCTCTCTCTCTCTCTCTCTCTCTCCCCCCATAGGGTCTCACTTTGTAGTGCAAGTTGGCCTTTAATTCAGGATCCCTCTGCTTCCACCCCAACTTTCTCAGAGCTTTGAGATCGAATGCATGGGTATATTAATTAAGAAAGCCACAATTTGATTTTTTCCTTCCTGTGCAAGTAATTCTTTTGGGTAAACTGTGGGTCAGAGTCATAATTCCTGTGCACTCTGGCCAAACATCAAGCAGCGTGAGAATCATCCGTGTCTTATCATAGTGGTTACCTGGATAACATCTTATACATGAACCTTTAAAATTCAGTAATAGATCCATGGATCCAGCCGGCATCACAGTCACTATCATGGCAACTACTTGTAAATTAAATGAATTAATGAATGCATGAAGGAGACAGAATGAGACCAGACTGAACCTCATCCATTTCTGATAGTCAGTGGATTAAAAAAAAATAGTTTTGCTCCTTACATGGAATTTACTATTTTAAATTGGTATATAGTAGTTGTACGTGGGTCTAAGTTACATGAAAACATACATGTATATGATGTGCTAGTGTCTTTGGCCCTTATACCCTCCTTCCATCTTTTCTTTCCAGTAATCCTTTTTGCTGTTGTTTTCCTTCTACAAGGCCAATGAGAAGCATGATGGCGTGAACTTTGCCACTGATTACTGCGTCTTTACAGTGACACAGAGGCCACTTCTTCCTGGGTTGTCAAAGTCACTTACTCCCCAGGTATAGTTGAGGCAGCTGTAACCTCTTAGTTAGTGTGTTTAGTGTCAGACGCTCACAGATTCCTGTCTATTCCCCTAGAATAATGGCTGCTTCTTTTTCACCATAATTTGTAAGACGAGGCAAGTTAAGAGAGTCCCTTTAGGTTCTCACTTTCTCTGTCTCTGTGTGTGAGGAGGTAGAGAGAGAGAGAGAGAAAGACTGATCCATTGGAATCTGGATGATTGTAACAGGCTGTGCCTTAGAGTTTCCAAAACATTTTTTTGTAGCATGATCACAAACAACAGCTAAAACCAAAAACAACAAGAACAAAACAACCACCACCACCACCACCAATAACCCCTAGAATGTTATTACTGAAAGATTAAATAAAGCTTGAGAGAAACGGAAATGCCACTTAACTACAGAAGACTGCATAGTTAAAAGCAGCTCATGACTGTGCTATATTAGCACATAGAATGTTTACTGAATGGAAATCTGTAATCATTTGGAAATTCTTGAGTTATTAATTCATAAATTAGAATATTCAAGTCATTTAAAATGTTTTGAGTAAAGTATTCTTTCCCCTAAGCAATATAAACCTAAAATAATGATCAAATTATTGCTAAGTGTCTTTTCCTGCCCAATAAAGAGTTTTAAATAGCATTTTAAAACACGCCCCAAATCCTGGACCTTAAAAATGGGGTGTGGGGAGGAGATTACTTTCTAACAAGTCTACACTGAGGTACATTTCCCTGTGTTGTTTGGAATGATAGTATTTAAAGACATTAGATAATAACATTTCTAAGGGCCATTAAGGACATATCATACTTTTTGTTTTAACATGCCAAATTTTTAAATCAAGCAAATCTGGGTTCAGATCTACAAGGTAAAATAAAATAATTGTGTGGTTTTTTTTTTTCATCTATTTAAGTTAGATTGAAATTATCCTTGGTCCCACAAACTGTAATGAATATCATATTATTTTCAGACACACATCTTTAGAAAAAATAATTCAAGGAAGATTTTGAGTCTATGATGTACAATATTGGTTGGCTTCACCTGCCAGAGATCCAGGCATTTATATTGTATTTAAAATTTATCTTTTAAAATACATCACTCATTGGGTAGAAATGAGAGGTGAATAGAGATTTATCCATAAAGAAAGCAGAGACCCTGGAAGTCAAACTCTGTCTGAAGCTTTCTAAAATATACCAGAATATTCATGTTTGCATAAGAATGCCATGGGGGGACCTTTGTTTTGTTTATATCATTTATATTATTTCCCAGGCTTCTCCAATAAACTTGTATGACCTTTACAGCCCAAAATGTATATTCTGAGCACTTCCTAAAGGTATCCTTAGAATACGGAAAACCAGAAGGAGTGAGTCCCCCACCCCCACCACAACCCAAACAAACAAGTCAGGCTGACTACAAATTTAGGACTTTAAAAAAATTTATTTTAATTTTATTTATTTTAATTTTATTTATTTTGATTTTATTTATTTATTTATTTATTTATTTATTTATTTATTTATTTATAATCAGAGAACTGCGCTCATAGACATTTTTGGAGAGAGATAGAAAATGAACACTGTTGCACTGGGACAGACACAGGTGATTATTAAGAAAATAAGCAGCTGGGGTTTTAAAAAAAATGTAAGATGAAATGTGGAGTAGAATCCTCAGGAGAGAGTTGAGAGGGGAGTCTTCCACCTGAAGACCCTTCACTCACTGGCACCCACAAGAAAGACTGCCAATGCTCCTCAGGTGTCTAATAAGAATCATCCTGGGGTTGGGAACAGCAGCGAGCAAGCAGACAAGAGTCCTGAGGAATCTATAATGATACTGCCCTCAGGAAAGCAAAACCCTTACCCACATACCACCCTCTCTCTGTGGTGTGTGTGTGTGTGTGTGTGTGTGTGTGTGTGTGTGTGTACGTTGCGGGAAACAAAGATGTCACTGTCATCCTCAGGAACCTACTGAAAAACCCACTGCAGTTAGCATAAAGTTCTGGGGCCCAGAACTATGCAGACACACTAAGAAGTCTATGCTTCCAGTACGAGGGCCCAGCATGTGACTAAAACTGAGATTTATTATTATCATTAGTTCTCTTTTTTTTTTTTAAAGACAGGGTCTCACTATATGGCTCTACCTGACGTAGAACTTGATATATAGACCAGACTGGCCTTGAATTCACAGAAATCCAACTGTCTTTGAATTCTGAGTGCTAGGATTATGGATGTGTCACTGTGTCATTCTAAAACTGAGATTTTTTTAAAATTAGACTAATGAGAAAAACAGCTTCTCATCACCAAGCTAAATGAATGTCATAAGTGAGTAGTAAAATCAACACAGTAGTAACAGCAGCACAGTAGTAATAGCAGCATAGCATTGCAGACTTGAAACAGTAAGGAAGAGACTTTCTGAAGCCTAGCGCAAGGGAAAAGCATAAACCAGCATCAGAGGAAATGCGAAACTAACAAATGACATCTCTAACAAACCACTATTCACTACCCAAAACATGACCCGAGTTCCAGGATCTAAGGGGTGTAGTACACTGACTAAAACAGTAGCAAACAGTTAATCCCAAACCTAGCTACCTGAATACTCAAAGGATTGTCCTAACTCTAAAGCATAGTGAGCTGTTTCTGGCATATGATGACTTGACTTCAGTGCTGCTAACTTCCATAAGATATCTGGGGTTTTGGTAAAGATTTATTTTTTGATTTATTTATTTATTTTTACATTCATGTATGTCTGTAGGTTTGTGCATGTTTGTGCATTTCCTGCAGGTGCCAGAAGAGGGCATCTGACCCACTGGAGCTGGAGTTAGATAGTTGTGAGCCACCATGTGGTGCTGAGAATTGAACCTGGGTTCCCTACAAGAGCCGCGGTGCTCTTAACTTCTGAGATACCTCTCTAGAGACTCAAGAATACCTGGTTTTAAATAACTTACGAGACATACATATAAAAAGGAAAAAAGAATAAAGTGCACTGGCTTATCAAAATACCGAGTATGATGCAGATGTTAAACTTTCCAAATGAATTGAAATGAATGAAAGTAAACTTGTATTTTATTTGTTCTGGAGACAAATATCTAAGGCAAACATACTAGGAGATGCATAAGAGTTAGAAAAAACGTTTATGAAAAGAGTTCATAAATAAAGATGAAGAAATTCAGAATATAAAAGAGAAGGGTCTTTAAACTGCTAGATAACGTATAGTGTTTGAAGGCAGTCTTAGCAGTCAAAATTGTAGAACAAAGAAGAACTTCGGCTTGCAGGGACAGCTGTGTAATTTTAACCTCCAGGAAACCTTTCTCACCAGAGTATACACCTGTTTCCTTCCTTCCTAAGGTTTGAATTAATTTCCTTTTGGTTTTTGGCACGGTGGTAGATGCCTCTCCAGATTTTAACTGATCCCAGGGTTTAAAGCCAGACAGCTCCTTTAAAAACCCAAATATTTGAGAGGCTAGGAAGCAATTGCCGTTTTGAAAATTAAAATGCCTACCTCACAGGGATTATTAGAGCCTTTGAGACAGACAATCCTGGACTGGCGGGGAGGGTTCTTAGGATGAGGGTTTTAAGATCCAACATGCCGGATGGGCAGGCTGGGAGATTTGTGAGAAAGCAGGATTTAGGAGTAGTTCGGTGGTAGTTATAATGCCAGTGGGGGTGAGGGTTGCAGAACCTTTAACATGCGGAACCTAGTGGAAGGAGGAGAGGGGGATATTGGGACCTGGGACCTTTCCTGACTCTATTTGCTTGTTGGTCATTCTTCATTGATAAGCCCCTTCTATCATACACTTCTGCCTTGATATATTATATCACCAAAGTCTTAAACCAACAAAGTAACGTGACCATGAACTGAAACCTGTGAAGCCTAGCATTTATCAGTAAAGACATAAAACATAATTTGAAACAAAAGATAAAAGGATCGAACGGCTACAGAAACGTAAGTTTAAAAAGTATTAAACCAGTGAAAATGAAGTATAAAAGCAACAGAGAGGTGATGGGGCAACGACTCGGTGAATAAAATGGTTTGCTGTGCAAGCATGAAGAATGGAGTTCAGATTCCAGGAACCCACATCACTGCCCAGTAGGCATGGGGCTCACCAGTAACTCAGTCACTGAGAACATAGAATAAAAGGGAAAGAAGGAAGGGGCTGCATTCGGGATATAAAGTGAACATACTCTGTCTGTCTGTCTCTCTCCCTCTGCAAGAATAAGTTTTGAAAGGGAAGCAGGCTATCTGTATGAGACCTGATAGGTTGTGGTCATATGCTGGGGGTGGAGGTCCCCTTCTGTCAGAGGCCTAGGGCAGGGGACTAGGGCAGAAGAGGGAGGGGGGGGGGGGATAGGAAGATATAAGCAAGAGGATAACAATCCAGATGTAATCTGGATAAATTATAATAAATTAAAATTTAAAAAAAAAGAAAAAAAGATTACATTAAACTAAAAAGAGAAAAAAATTATTCCTGAAGACACTGATGAAAATATTTACTTTTAAGCAAAGAACAAGACTGATCAAGGGAAGATGACAAGACATGATGTGTAATAACGGGCAATGCAAAGGAACCGTAACACAGGCACTGGGGAAACCAGGCCAGCCATGCAATGCTGTATACAGTCTTAAACAATCAGTATTTTGCATTTTATCCATACTGGTTGTCCTTTTCCTGTTCTATGATCTCCTGTTTTCACATTCCCTTAATCAATCAATCACTTCTGTCTTACTGTTGCAGAGCAGCATGGTCCACCGTGGCACAGAGGACAAAGCAGCAGGCAGGGACGGTATGGTGGCAGGAGCCAAAGGCTGTCCACTTACACTGCATCCATTCTTAGGAAGCAGAGTGAACAGAAAGTGGGGTTGGGCTGTAGAAACTCAAGGTCTGCAGCCGGTGCTCCACTTCCTCCAGTGAGGCTTTGGCTTCTAAATGTTTCAGATCTTCTCCAACACTGCCCTTAGCTGGGGACCAGGTGTTCACATATACAAGTCTATAAGAGATGCCATATCCTTCTCTCTAGGCCCTGGTTTGATTTTTATTGTATTATTATTATTATTATTATTATTATTATTATTATTATTATTATTA
>OU015755.1:32623640-32649536 GCA_907169655.1 Acomys percivali | reverse complement strand
ATTATTATTATTATTATTATTATTATTATTATTATTATTATTATTATCATTATTATTATTATCATCATTGTTGTTGTTGTTGTTTTTGAAACAGGATCTTATTCTATCCCAGCTTGACCTAGAACTCACTGTGCATCCCAGGCTAGCCTTGAACTGGTAGCAATCCTCCTATCTCAGACTCCCAATTTCTGGAATAACAGACATAGCCTCCATGCCTAGACCTGTTCTCTTCATCTTGTTTTAGTCACTTTTCCTGTGGTCCTTGATTGCCACTTCCCCTTCATTTTAAATGCTGTGCATTCATTGCATCTAAACATGCAAAGCTCAGCTATGATATTCCAGGTACTATTCACCAAACCTCTTTCAATATGCTAATCATTAGCTCTCAGTATTGGCCCATGATCTGCATATACTCCTTATAGAAGGGAAGCTGTTGGAAAGTTGGATTGCTTTTTGGACGGGCTCTGAAGTTAATTGCCATAGAATTACAACTCGGTTGCTTGCTAACTTGACACTAAGATGTTCCTCATTTTTTAAAGTGGAGATACAATTAACACCTAATTAATTAGATTGTTTGAGGAGGGGTAAATAAAAGTAACACATATACAGTATCTGACCAGTTCTTGGACCAAAGCAAACCTCCAGGAGATGAGAGCTCTTCTAGTGAGCCCAGAATTATGTTAGGCTTTGTAATGGCTGAAGGTTTACACCTCGGAGAGTATAGAGCAAGTGCAAATGCTCCTGTCTTATTTAATGTGTACATGATATAAAACAGGAACCTTCACCATGCTTGCCGATTAGCACTGTGAACTGAGCTATCATGATGTAATCCTGGCAAAGCACTTGGGTTTGTCAAAATGAATCATCAAGGTACTTTGCTACGTGGTTCTGTTGAGTTTTTGGTTAGTGGAAATATGGTAGAGACCTCAGAATATTTCCCTGGTGTCTTGGGGCTCCCATTCAATACTCTCTGGCTATTCTGAGTTTATTAGAATCGCCTCTGTGTAGGAACTACTGACCTGAGAGGATTGCCGGGGAGCAATCTTGGGCAACAGAATACTTAAATGGGTATTCTACCTGGTTTCTTTTCTTCGTCAAAAGATGGGACTGTCATTGACATCCCAAAGATTTTTCATACCTTGTTTAATTATTTGGTTAAAATCTTGATGACATTGGAGCAATATCCGAGAAAATCTATTGGCGTGGGCATGTGTGTGAGTGGTCGGTTGGTTTATTGATTTGTTTTTATAAGCCTAAAATGCACTCTTCAGCTGCAGGATTGGTACTTAACTAAGTTTCTTTGGCCTTTGAGTCTGGACTCCATTGTTGTATCTACAGGGAATCCTTCCGGAGCCCAAGGACTCTGTCCAGGCAGTAGTGGTGCTTTCATAGAAAACTTAGGACACCCCAGAGATGTGACTTTGCCATCTAGCTACCAAGATCCCTTTTCAGTTTTTATTAGCTGAATTAAAAAAAGCTGTTTGTATTTCTCAGTTAAAAAAAAATATCCGCCACCCTTCAGAACATGCAGAGAACTTAGCCAATTAGCTAATAAAGAACTTAGCTAACTCCAGCAATGCTTCTAAGTCTAGCCGCCCCCTTCTGAGCAGGTGGCCACCCCTGAAGCAGATTCAGAGAATTGCCACTTGTACATTTTTAGTAGTACGAATGCAGTGCCTGTTTCACAGAAGAGGAAGTATCAAAGAGAGACTGCCCAAGGTCACCTTGCTGGGGATGTGCAGAATTGGGACACTAGCACTTCCAGGCCTGAGTCCAGGCCAGATTTTCTAAGCACCACGTTCTTGGCTGGCTATGCATTCTGTATATATTTGGATTCTAATAATCATTTTGCTGGTAAACTACAGTGCACAACTCATTTCAGTTTAGCCCTTTGGTTTTGAGAAGCAACGAGATACACGATTGTGTGTGCACTACAAATTATACAAATGTACACAACTCCTGGGCTCACTCTCATCACCACCACCAATGTTACTGACTGGGTCTTAGAAATGTTAGAATGGCCTAATTATTGGCAGTGGTGTTGCAGAGAGGATTTGAGAAAAAAAAAATCCCTGTGCCTTGTCAAAAAACACATTGGCAGGGCAGGAACAGGAAAGGCTTGCCATTAAAGTTTCAATTTGCAAGGCCAGGAAAAAAAAAAAAAAAAACCTCTGCTGTTGTGGAATTCATAAAGCAACAGAGCAGTTGTGTTATGATATTAACAAGATGTAGGAGCAGCAGAGTGAGCTAAATTGAGGATGACCAAGCCTACATATTGATGGCCAGTAAGAAAGAACATATGATAGATTTACTGTGGAAAGGGCACTTGGAAATGTGAATTAAACAGTTCATTTTGTGGATGGTAATGCTGGAAACTAAGTAATAAGACAGGGAAAATTTTAATATGCATATACACCCTACCCCCAGTATTCATAAAATGAAATATGAGATGAGCTATAGAGGGAAAAAAAAAAACCTGACCAGATAGCAGTGTGATTAGTTAAAACCAACCAACAGCAGCAAAACAAATAAATCTCATGTGGCTTCCGCGTCTGGATGGGAGATAGGGATACTACGGGTGTCTCATCCATGGAGATTCAGTGATTTGGAGGCCTAGAGAGACCTTTGACTCAGACATGAAACTTAAGAAAGTTAAGAGGGATTGAGAGAGACCCTTTTTTTCTAGAAAGACTGCTAAGTATAAGAGTGGATAGTGGGAATCAAGCTACTGAGAAAGGTGAATTACTCCACAAAAATCTTTAATTATGAATCTAGGAGAAGAGACAAAATTCTGATACTAAAGGAGCTAACAACATAATCATTAAAAATAGAGTTAGGCCCATCAAGCACGTAATAATTAATGTGCAACACGCAGGGTACTTTACACCAATGGTACTACTGGATATTCACAATGGACCACAAACGCGTGCTTTCATTATGTCAGCCGCACATAGGAACAACTCTTAGGCATAGTAAGGCTTCCTAATGTGACCATATTCAGAATGGCTATTCAGAACCCAGGGCTGTGGCTGGCTAACTCTACCACTTGCAGGCTTCCACGAGGCCTGTGCAGAACCCACGGGAGCTGACTCAGACACAGCCGAAGCTGGCCTCTCAAGGTTAGCAAAAGTCCCCATTCTAGTGCTGGGCAGGTTTATGGGCCAGAAGGATTGGCTAGGGGAATGCAGAGTCTCAGCAACCTTGCTGTCCTGTGAAAATTAGGGTTTCTACCCCATGTTAGACCCACCACTTACTTGTTCCTTTGGTAAATAAATAAATAAATAAATACCCAACCAAACAAGTACATACCCTCCAATTTATACATATTGGTTTGGTTAAAATAAATTTTACTTGAGTTTGTTTTGGGGTCAGAAGGCAGAAACAAAGTTTCTTAAATTTTCAGTCACATATTAGGAACAGATGAGATTTAATACTGTTAAGTGTTCCAAACTATGACAACAATATATTTCCAGCATATTTATTCTTTTATCATAACATTCCTGTGAAATACAGATAGGTCCGATTAACTTGTTTTAAGATGAAGAGTTTTTGTGAAGACAGATCCGGAGATGTATACACACCTACTTCCTGAGGTGTAACTTGAGATAATTGAAACATTGTGTATTTATTTCTGTCACCAGTCCTTTAAGGTCATTATAAAAGTGTGTTCTTGCTACATTCTCATCTGAAGGTGCATGCTTTGCTCTTCCCTAGGATAACCCTGAAGTGCTGTGACATCTGATTTTGTTTGGAGACCACTGACTTTCCCTGGTACAATGTTCTGAAATGTACTCAGTCAAGCATTTAAATACTTAATTACAAATATGGGACATGATCAAGTTACCTAAGTAATAAGACAGGGAAAAATCTAATCAGCATATGTGGTCTATTTCCAAGTGTCAAATGGCTGTTTTCTATGACCTCTGCTACAATCCCTGCCATTATATCACCAGCACGTCTTTATAACACCTTAAAAAGCCTGCCTGTTTCCAAGAGTGGTATTATAAATATGTTTCTTTATCCTACTCTCATTATAACAAGAAGAGGTCAATGGTCGAAAGGGTAGTTTCATATTATAAGAGGGATAAAAACTAAAATCAATAAATCTCCAGATCATAAATGTTGCTACAGTCTGGCAAGGTTGAGAAAATTATGAGCCGAGCCTCATGATGTCTGGGTATTGTAGCTTGTAAATTTCTACCTACATGTGTTATGTAGCTACGCATAGTATATCTGCAGGACCCTTTGTGGAACCTGCTCACAAATGTGGTGGAATTTTGTTTGGTATTAGTTCTAAGGTTAGCAGGAAAATATTAATAGATTATCTCAGCATATGAAACGATGATGTGTTTTTGTTTTACTGATGAAAACCTGCCTAACATTATAAAGCCACATTTTCCCTTTGGCATCATGACTTTAATTAGGAAACTCAAATAAAAAGCCATTTGTTTGCGTTGCTCAGTATATTAGGAATATGGGATACTTGGGCAAAGCGTTGGTATGAGCTTGCATGTTCACACCGAATAGTGATAATTCTAATGCTTCCACCATAACAAAAGGGATTATCAGGAAGGTAATAAATACTCCTTGGAAGACAACAGGTAATACACTAGTGCACAGTGCAGCATGAACTTTTTGCTAGTGGTACTTAGAATTAAATACACAGATGCTAAGAACAGACTGCACATGTTCAATTCCTGCCTCTGACATATCAGAGCTGGGTGGTCATGGTCTAGATTCCTAGCTTCTTTGGGTTATTTGTTTATTGATGATTTTCTTTGCTTTCAATTGGAGATAAGAAAAGATCCAAATAAGGAAACTCTTGTGTAGATTAAAATTGGTGTGTATGGGGCGTGGGGAGAGAGTAACATAGATAGTGAAAATAATATAATGCTGTTTTGCATATGTAGAAACATTTAGTGATTCTGAAAATGAGAGAGAGAGAGAGAGAGAGAGAGAGAGAGAGAGAGAGAGAGAAAGAATAAGTGCCAACTATGTAGTCTGAATGTATCTTAAGGTGGTAAAGACATTTAGCAGCAGAAGGGGTCTCAAGGACACAGACTCACTAATGGTACACAAATAATATGCACTGGGTTTCTTTCTGGGTGTGAAATCTACATTATTAAACCAAACAGATAAATATACAGTCAATGGATTGGGTATTAAGTTCCATATAAGAAATACTAAGCAGATTAGGGGATGAATAATGATGCAGTAGATATATTAATTCAGGTAAGGAGAAAACTTACAGGAGCAGAATTGCTATAAAGAACTGACAGGCTTCTGCATTTGTCATACACTTTCCTGTCAAGCCTTCTGCCATTACAACAACAATAATAAAAACCCAGTGGAAATGGCATGGAAAAACAGGAAAGAAAATAATGGAAACCTAGACCAACGGCTAAGTTAACACACACGCAAACACACACACATACACACACACACACTTGGGGAGGAGAGAAAGGGCAACACCAAATTACATGGACCAGTTTGAAAATGTAGTAGATGAACACTGCTAATCAGAATTCAACTCTCTATCTGGAATTTGGCAGGATGATTGGCTTACTTTTTGAAATTCATTTGAGAATTTAGAAACTTCAGTCCCCTCCCAATTTCTGTTGGCAGGCAGCACTGAGCGAACCCAATTCCACTTACTAAGGCTCATGATGGGGGGGGGTCTTTTGGCTTCACTTTGCTATCAACAGATTAAGTAAGGCAACTAAGAATTATAATCTAACCTCATAGCATAAAAAAAAGGGCTACCCATAGTGAGAGTTAAAGAAAAACAACAGAAAGTAACAATAGGCCCTCCTGAAGCAGAGCTGTATGAGGGTTTCTGGTGCAGCACTGCCTTTCTCTAAGGCACACCAGCTGATAACCAAATGTCTAAGTCTACATTTAAAAAAGACAGTGTTAGTTGTAGTCAAATTCTTTCCTTCAACAGGTCACTACACTGAGCAGCAAGGGAAAAATGCTCCATCTAGGCTTAAAATAAGTACCCTGAATTTCAAATATGCGCAAGGCTTTGGAGGGCAAAAGGCCAAAGAGCCATTGCAAACACCTATGATTGAGTGGCTATCTTTGTAAACATTGTAACATATGTGCAAAAACTATGCTTAATAATTTTTTAAAAATCAGAAAGAAGGAAGAGATCTTTTATATTTCCCTCACTAACTTTGGGAGGACATTTGTAGGTAATGGAACATATAAAGAGCTCACCCACTTAGGCCTCTATCAGACTATGAAGTCAACACTTTCTGACAGACCTGCAGGGGGATCATCCTGAAAATTGTAGTTCTCCGTATCAATTTTAGGTGAGAGAAGGGTGTGGTGGCCTAACACAAGAGCAATGCTGCTAGAGTCAGCTGGCCTTTGAACTAGTTGGCACTGCCCACTAGATTAAGGGTTCCAGAATTTATAGATAGCAACTCCACCATTCTTCTGAGGCCACCAAATGTGTTGTTTTGGAAGACATGCTTACCTATGAATTTTCTAGCTAGAAAGAATCCTCGATGATCGTGTAAGACTCCAAATAATTAGAAGACTCACAGCAACTGTCAACACAATCATTTTGATGGACTTTTCCTAATGTATAAGAGCATTCATTACCTTCTACATCATCATCAGCATGTCTGCTTCAATCACTCTTTCCCTAAGGATGTGGCCCAAAGTACAAAACTGATTTTTGTTCAATCTAAACTTCAGCCACCAAGACAAGTAACAAGACCACAAAAGAGCTAGTCTACAGTGGAGTATGTCGCTACAACACACTCGCCCCATGTGAGTACTGGGCAGCAGGGTGTTACAAAGAAACCTGTTATCAGAAGACAGGCTAGTGGTCCACAAATTGAACATATGTGGCTTGTGATCTGGAGACAGAAGGAACCCAGTGTAGGGGCAGTTCAGGTACGATCTGTAGAAAGCTATGAATAGATCAAAATTAGGTAAGAGCAGAGGACAAACAGAAGTTGTAAGTCAAAGCAATTGGGCCAGTCTTTGTTTTCTGAGGAGATAAATTTCTTATTTCCCTGATTGGCAGGTACATTTCTGGGCTTTGGGTTTTTCCCCTCTTTTGCTTTCTCTCCTTTTGTGGGGGGCAGGGAACAATTTTTTTTCTATGAGACAGTGCTGGCAAGTGGAAGTGAGCAGACAACATCACATGGGGACTTTTCAGAAGATTATCCATTTTCGTAAATTATTCTCAAATTGCTCTCCCCATTTTAAAGAGTAAAGAGTCTCCTGAGAGTGTATTTGATCATCAAAACATTTTTTTTCCATGGTGCTTTGTGTTTAGAATGAATAAAAGTAGATGGGAAACTGATTAGGGCTGACAGTTCACTGTGAACTTCAGTGTACTGCAAAGTGAGCTGGCAACATTTTTCCTTAGCAGGAAAGAGATGGGACAGTAGAATTAACTTATCCTGTCACTTCTTAAAGGCGACTCTCACAGGAGGGGCTTTGTCAGAACGCGTTCATCATGAGCTCTGCACCCTTTGATGATTTTCATTCTTAGCTTTGGGTTTCAGGAACATATTCAAGATATAACTTTACCCTATGACATCTGCCATGGTGGGGGAAGGCGGGGGGGGGGGGCTCAAAACCACAAAGCAAAGCACATTTAATGGTTTAAAGTTCACAGCTTTATCAACAGGAACAACTGTTCACCATCAGAGTCAACATGCCGTCACCACATGCTATGGACGTGGTTGTGAGTTGATGATTACTAGGTTTGCAAGGTACTGTCACCAAAGATCTGTTTTCAAGCACTAATTAACGAATTCTCTCTGGACCAGTGTGAAGAAACGCTAGAGCACTTTAGTTGGTCGGCTTTACAGGCAGGCGGCTTAAATGGCTGCTAACTTGCCCCACTCACCACCCTTGTTACATCATCTTTCAACTCTCTCCATTGCTTCTGCTTCCTGATGCTAAGGTCATTCAAGTCAAAAGGGAAAAAAAAAAAAAAACCAAACAAAACCCAACAACACATGCACTATGGCATTATGGATGCAGATCTTTGAAATGTTATAGGTCCAGTGAGATATTCTGTGCAAGAATTTGTCAAGTGAGCCTGGTGATAACGCACACTGCTTCCTCCTTAGAGATCCTATAGCCCTTTATCATGTTAAAAAGGTGTATTTTACAGCGTGTATCTCTGTATAGGCAATGTGCTTCACTGGAAGTTAGGATTTCAGGAAAAGCAGGGGAAGAAATGAATATTTGAAATGCCAGGAACTTGCAAGGGAAATGCAGAGTTCAAGGCCATCCACCTGCCTCCTTAAAAGCTTAAAGCAAGTAGCAGCTCTTTGGGACACGTGAGAGGCTAAGTGAGCAGGGAAATTTGAAGTGTGCTTTGGATCCTCTTACCTAAGTGTCTTAGTCAGTGTTCTATTACTATGAAGAGATGCCACGACCACGGCAATTTTTATAAAGGAAATTTAATTGGGGCCGGCTTGCAGTTTCAGCGGTTAAGTCCATTATCGTCATGGCATGGGGCATGGTGGCACAGTGGCTGACATGGTGCTGAAGAGTAGCTGAGAAGTCTACATTCAGATCCACAGGCAGCAGGCAGAGGGACACTGGGCCTAGACCCAAAGTACACCGCCAACAGACACACTTCCTCCAACAGTTCACACCTCCTCCTAGAAGCCACGCCTCCTAATCCCTCTCAAGTAGTGCCACTTTCTAAAGACCAAAAATCTAAATCTCTGAGCCTATGAGTACCACTCCTATTCAAACGACCACCCTAACTAACTTAGGCTCTGAGTGAGTCATGACTTCTCTCTGGATTTCCTTTCCTTCTTCTGTTTAAATCAGGTTTTCTTCTTCTTTCTTCAAGAGTCCCCCACAGCCCCCAAAGACACTGAAAATGACATTTTTTTTTGGTCAGAGTACAGTATGAACTGTAGTCTCACATGGAATCAGATGAAACTCATGAACTTAAAACAAAAAGAACTTTTTAAAAGCTTTTTTTTTTTTTTTTTTTTTTTAAAGCAAAGATGTGCCAGAAGAGCACAGAACTGGAGTCTCTAGCGACACTCTGTCAGTTGAGTCTGCAGCTCTCACTGTTGACAGTCCTAGAGAGTCCCTTTCTGGCCCCTTTCAGGAACACACTGAAATGAACAGGTCTCTATAAACCAAGATGGTTAGATGCATAAAGTGCCTCGAAGGGTTTACAAAGAGGACCCTGACCTGGCAGCTGCAGTGGGCATGGAGGACTGTCTCCTGGTAGCGTGAGGGAGGGAGGCCTATCATCATTAGGTTTTGGGACCCGAGAAATCAGAGAGAATGGAGTTTCCTTTAACTGAAATGCTTGGGAGCTAAGGGTACCCACGGTTTACAGTGGGTGCATTGGGTCTTGAGGCTGAGTCATGTCCTGGAAGCAGCAATTGCCCCTGTGCTAGCTGTGCATCCTCTGTCTTTCCTGAGTGTATTCCACACTTCCCATCTGCAGACTCTGCAGTCCCTGCCAATGCCATTTGCTCACTTCTGCATATAAGCCCCTGTAATGAACTCTCAGTCTCATCGGCGGAGTTCGGGGATACGGTCAGCCTTTCTCACTCTCCTTTCCCTTTACTGAACACTCTTTAGCTCTTCCAATGTGCTTGGCTTTATCAATAATTTTTCAGAGGGCAACTCTGCCTCCCATTCTTATTGCCAATATCTTTGTGAGGGATGGGGCTTTACTATAACCCCTACACATTATCCATGCATAAACACACTTGCTGTGTTCAGAAGGAAATAGCAGGGAGACCTCTGTGACCCATAGTTTTTATTATCTGTGCTTAAAGCTGATAATGCTTGTAGAGGGCATTGCTTCAAGACACGCCACATCGCATTTAATAAACACCAAACTCAAAAACAGAAAACATAACTAAAAATAGGTAAACAAGACATACCAGCAGAGAGGTAGAGGTTAAATGCATACCTTTCTGGCTCAGTCACGTTGAACAATTATGACAAAGCACTGAAACCAACAGGGCATTTCCTGAAAAAACAAAAAAAATCTGTTTTTTTTCATCATTAAACCTACCTAATGAATTATCCCAAGGAACAAATGCAAAACATATTAAAGTGATTTCTAATGCTTAAAAGGGCCTTGTAAATATTATCATTATGGTTATTAAGTTGTGGCAGCTCATTTAAGGCTTTCCTGTGCAAAAGCATACCTACTGCAACATATCTAAACTGTGGAGAGCGCCCGGAAGTGGTCAATGGTGAGAAAAGTAAGTCTGCATTAGACCACTCCACTGCTGGAATTCAGGACCACCAGAGCCCCGTGTATTGTCAATCAGAATATCAAATTGATGCTGAGGCCCGAGTTGGTCTTTCTGGTAAACTTTTAAGAGTGGGGTGAAACCAGCGGAGCTATGTTTTGTGTGGGCAGCTTGCTCCTGGAGTGTGATGAATGTAGCTATTAAACATTCAGGTAAAAAAAAAAAAAAAATGATTTGCTACTTCCAGTGCCACAGGGAGCAGCTTTCTCTCTGCCTTTACTTAGGGATACAAAGCAAACTGGGCTGCTGAATAATTCTGTGTAATTGTTCCCTGGAGGACTGAGCTATTCAGGAAGGAGGTCTTTTGTGTACAAGTGCCCGTTTAAGACAATGCAATGGAAAATGAATACATGTGTTGGGGGGACGCTTACCTGCAATTATCTTCAGTTGAAATTTCCAAATGTTGAACGTAATGAAAATTCCCTGGACAGAAAAAAATGTCCCTGGTTAGCTTCAGTGGCTACTCGTTACTTTCTAAATGTTCTTGCCAGGCAGCCTGAGCAAAGGGAAACTTCCTTTATGGAAATATTACCTGTAACGCACAGGGCCAGGCCGGCTGCTCTACTGCAGGCAGTAATTCCTCCGAAGGGCCTTGTGATTGTTTTAAGGAGGGGGTTTTCCTTCTTCACCTGTCTAAGCCCTTTGTAGGCATGTGTTACATTAGGTGGGACCCTCCATGTCAATCTCCCAAACTGGAATTAATTGGCGAGGGAGACAGTTCCAGGTGGACAATTAGGACTTCTTTCTCAAGAGAGGTGTTAAATATCTCACACCACACATTACACGTATATCATGCTTTACAACCCCTCATTAGCCCACACAATAAGCCAGGGGAGAGCTCCAAGCTCTTACCTTCTCGTGGTAGTTGAGGGGAGGCTAAATATGGAAAAAAATGTTGCTCTTGGCTACAGTCTAGGCTGCAGGTAGAAGCAGGCTCTCTGGGAGCAAATTCTAAAACAATGAAGTAACGAGTTAAATGCTCAGAGGGAGCTGATGCTATGCCCTTTCTTCCAAGCCCTTTGAAAGAGCCCTGGGAGCCTCACACAATCGCTGCAGAGACTACGTCTGCCTGCTACACTTCCCGGGCAAGCCTTGTCTCCTTGTGCTCCGTCTGGCCTTGTTCCTCACATTGGATACCGGGGCCCTTTGCTCATCTTTGTTTCGCTGTTTTGTTAAACTTATTGATTGTTGGGGACTCTTCCAATCCTAGGCACAACACTTTTATTTATTTATATTTTTTACATATAACCATCTTTCTTCTGACTTATTGCCACCCCATGTCTGTCTCCTCCATGTCTCAGAACTTGTGTAGGTTGAGAGGACAACTCCCACAGCCACAGTTTTTGTCTTTTGTAGATGCTTTATTTTATATCCTTTTCTCTTCCCTGGTTATCACCGACATCTTAGAAACTGCATGGGCACTTCAAAGAAAGTACCACCAACAAAATTGACCGGCTAAGTGTATGCTGAAACAGTGCCTATATTTTTGAATGACTACGTAGTGGGAAAGTTTAAATTACATAATGAAGATAGAGAAACATGGAAAAATTGGGGTTGGAGAAATGGCAGAGCAGGTGAAAAATACTGCCTGCTCTGACAGAGAACCTGGCTTCAGTTCCCAGCACCCTCACGGCAGCATTTTGACTCTAGTTCTAGAAGATCTGATGCCCCATTCTGGTCTTTTTAGGCACTGCAAGCAGTGGTGCACGTTCGTACATGCAGGCAAACACTCCTACACAGAAAACAAAACCAGATCTTTAAATACCAAAGACAAATATAAAGAGAAGTGTTATTAAACTGTGACGTGGACGGACAGAAATGTAGCCTTCTGCAGTTGTTAGGACCCACTACTCACATACCTTTGAAGTCATGGAATATATGAAGTGAAAATGTGGATGGTGCCAGTGGTGAGCCAACTGGAATTTCTAAGAGAAAACATTTCTGTAAAGTTATCACACCTATTTTATAATAATTTTCAGCTTTGATCCAGCCTCTCACTTGTTTCTCCTTCCTAAGGTTTTCGTGTCCGTCACCGCATGGCTTTTTTCTGGCTTGAAGCTCATATCTATAAATTCCATCTCTGAGCAAAAAGTAATAATCAGGATATAAGATGAGGAGCTGGAGAGATGGCTCAGTGGTTAAGAGCACTGACTGCTCTTCCAGAGGACCATGGTTCAATTCCCAGCACCCATGTGGCAGCTCACAACTGTCTGTAACTCCAAGATTTGACCCAGACAGAATGTAGGCAAAACACCAATGCACATAAAACAAAAATAAATAAATAATTTTTTAAAAGATAAAAGATAAGTGGCTGTTAGAGAAATTTTGTTTAAATCTATGATAGTCTTTCTAACCAGTTTTCATTATTGTAATAATTTAGGCTAAATTAAAAATTAAAAGTAGCTTAAACTGAAAAGAAAATTTGTGTCTCCTTGTGTCTTTCTTTCTCCAGCTAGGAGACTACACTCTCTGTTGAATGAAAAGACCTGGGGACTGGAAAGCAGGCGGGGCTGCTCTGTAAGTACCGCGATGCTCTCGCTGTTAACGCTTTATTCTCTGTCTCTGTTACATTGGGCATCTTTGAAAGAAATTGTTGAAAACAAGTAATCTCATTTCCGTGCAGTAGAGAAAACTTCCTTAGACAGAACTGATGCCCTTCAGGGGAAACCGGAACAAGATGCTACAAGACTAATTCACCTGGTTGTCTTTTCCTGTTGTACTGTGTTCCTCCCCTGTCAGTCTTTTCCGAGCCTCTAGTTTGGTCCCTGGAAGCATGCACTGCCTGGGGTTTGGCCCAGAGTCTCCAGAAGATCACTGCAGGCAGTGGCTATTTTGTACCGTTCCCCACTGGCTTCCTCCAGTTCCATGTCTCCTGTTCAGGCTGAGTCTGGGGATTCAGGTTTTAGAAAGAGTGAATGTAACGCACAGCTTTGGGGCATCCCTCTGTAGCTCTGTGAGCTGAAGCTAAGAGGAAAAAGCAAACAGGTTTTAGCTGTGGATGCTGGCTTGCTGTTGAGCCTGAGCAGGCAGGAGCTGTTGACACCCTCTGGCCAGAGCCTCACTGCCTGGCTAACCCAGGCGCAGGCTGAGAATAGCATCGCACACAGGTTATTAAAGATTCTGCTTGCTTTACAACGGCCTGTTAACAGCTCTAATGTCTTTAACATGTGCAGCCTATTGACTTTTAAGTAACATTTTATTGAAGTAACTGCCGTGCTTATTAGCCTGTAAGATTTACGCTTCATTTTCAGTCCTGAATCTGAAGGAGGGGGCAGGCATCTCTGAACTGGTGAGGACTAAGATAAGAGATACGGAACATGGATGGGAGCATATGGGGGTGCCGTAGGAGGGTTAGAAGCAGCAGGTCTCCTAGGAGCTGAGGGGAGCTGATGGATCACAGGATAACAAAGAGTCACGTCTTCATTAGCGGAGCTGAAATTTGGAAGAAAAAAAAAATCGTTGCAGATAAAGCCGGCGAGAATGGCTTAAGCTGTGGCCATGTGGCTTTAGGTGTTAGTTGGATGGTTAATTTCAACAAATGCGCAATTTCATACACTTGAAGGTACAGCCATCAGGTACAATTCCGGAATGTAGTGTTGTGATACTGAGGCTTTTTTTGCCGGGGGGAAGGGGAATGCAATTTACCCATGTGTATCGCATTGCTGTTATTAGTTCCTACAAACACGACCAGCAATGCGACTGTGAGTGCAGACTGATGTGCACAAAACAAAACCATGAGCAAATGTCTTCACAAAACCACAGTGACAACAAGAGGGTGGCATCCACTCGGCTCTGCGATCCAGACTGATCATGCAAGGAATTATATATAGGACATAAAAAAAAAAAAAAAAAAAAACCTTCAGGTTATCTTAAGTAAAATGTACATTAGATACACTAGAAATATGTAAATAGTGGATGTCATAAACAGTCCCATTTTTTGCTTGGTTGCTGAAGAAACAGTTACATACAGATTATTTAATTCCCGAGACTCTGTTCACATAACTGCATATTTTTAGGCTCAGTGTGAAGAGGAAGGAAAGGAAAGTGAAATAGTTCTCCCAAGGGATGGACAGCGGGAAGCAGTTTCTAAGGGAAGGTCTGACCGGAGCGTTCACAACTGCTATCTGGCCCTCAGCAAGTATAACGACTCGTGGAAAACTGTGCGCCTCCTCGTAGTTCTCAAGTTGTGGCTCAGAACCCAGCTAAAAATCTTGAGCACATGGAATGGTTTTCCCATCACTGTCCCCAAGTAGAAATAACACACTCTTGGACATCTGTGGAAAAAAGAAAAAAGAAAAAAAAGAAAGAAAAGATAAGAAAAGGGCAGAAGACGGATAATAAACCATGGCTGGCCGTGGGCTGGGACTATTTCTTCTGCCTTTGAGAACATATCTGCCTATTCCTTTCTGAGGAATCCCATCACCCAGGCTGAAACCGACGGTAAAGAACTTGGAGATCACAGCCTCGGGCTCAAATTACCAGCATTTCAGACCAACAGAGCATTTGAGAACGGTATGACTATATTCACAACAGGAGGAAAGTGCCAACAGAAACAGATCCTGAAACGGTTCCCAAACAGGATGACAGAAAACGTGGAAGAGACCACACAGAACTCAGCCGCACTGCGCGGGAGCCCCCTCGGAAGACAGTTGTTTTGTTTTCCCCCACCTATCAGCAGGCCAGGAGTGCTTCGCATGGGACTAGACTGCTCCTGCCACTTAATTAGAATTTGTACTTAGCTCAGCAACTCAGACTCTGTGCAGCTAAGAAGTAGGTCTCTGCCAAATAGTCCTGTCTCCAAGGGACATTTCTTTTTAAGAAAAACTGGGGAGGGGGTGCTTGGAGGGTGGCTGCTGTAGTACACAGTGTGCCTAAGTTCTGAAATCATGAAACAGTGTGTATATCATTTGTGCGTACATTGTACATACAGCCCTCAAATTGTTTTAATTTTTAATTTTAGACCAGCTTTTTCTAAATTGTGCAAATATTATTTAAGATAACAAAGCTGTGAAGCGAGGCTCGGATAGCCTCTCTAGTGCAGAAGCCTGGAAAGTCAATACAGATTTAATAAAATTAGTCTCTAGCCTGCTGGTCTCTGGAAATAGAATCTTTAAGAAGAGATTGTTAAACCACTGAGGCTGACATCAACTGATTTTTTTTTCTTAAATATTCAAATTATATTCTTTGAAAAGCCTTGACACTAACCAGAGCAAGCATGGCAAAGTGCTCCTTAAAATGTAAAATAGAGTTCTGAATCTAGCTGGCTTGCCTACAATCTAAGTATCAAAGTGTTACAGTCAAAAAATAAAAAATAAAAGACTAAGTATTTGAACAGATCTGTGACGTCCTCTTTAAATGATTAATTTGAGACTTGTGCCATATGCAAACAATTGATGAAAGGCTAAAAATGATTGGTGGTTATAAATTTCCAACATTTAAAAACATCTATCAGAAATTTTCATCCTTTGTTAATATTTTGAATCCAACAAATAAAATCAAGGTGACAGACGATGAAAACATTTTGCTTCCAATTTACAGGCAAATCTGATACTTTTGTTGAGAGATGCCCTGGGGCACAGGCACAAGTGCTCCTAAGGAGGATGGCAGAGATGTGCAGAATCTACCTGAGGTCCTGAGGGTCTTGGGAGGGCTGCCGGACTTTGATATTCAAACCAGCCCCAGTGAGAGGCACTGCAGATCGCAGAAGGAGAGGCAAACGTACTCCCTTATTAGTTAGAATTGCTTTCTGACTTAAAGCAAACCATGGCTCTGTAAATTAGTGCCTGTGCAATGGAATTATTTAGCAGTGAAGTTCACAACTCACATTTCATCCACCAGGGAGCCAGACCCCCGAATGCCAACAGGCAATTTCACAGCTAACTTAAGGACTGATTTTCAATAACGTCACCTTTTCAGGCTTTCAAATAGTGTATTTTATAAAAACAACAGGAAGTAGATTTGCAACTCCCTGGATGGGAATAAAGGAATTGTGAAACTTACATCATTTTTAGGACTTGACAGATTCCTGCTTAGTGACGATCATGTAGTCTCAGAACATCATTGTTCCGCTCCACGGCTGTGATTATGGTATCCTGTGTTTTTACCAGCTCAGATTAGACTTTTAGAAAGTCCAATTCATTGTTGTAAATGATGTTTTATTAGCCGCGCTTATTTCAGAATGCATTAAAATAATTTATTTCTTGCCATGTTGCTTTCTGGAAACTTTTTTTATAAGTAATAAGGGCTTAAAAATATCAGTGATCTGAGAATACAAAATATTTGGACATCTCTCAAAGCACAGCTACTTGAGAGAGGGGTACTGAGGTTTGACGTTTCAAAAGTTAAAATGAGTGCTCAGAGAAAAGCACAATCCTAGAAAAAAGTTCAAAGTCTCTGTATTGCTGCATCAAGTTAGTCTAAGAAGGGATGGAAACATCCGTTCCCACAGGGCAAGAAATAAGTTTTGTGTGTGTGTGTGTGTGTGTGTGTGTGTGTGTGTGTGTGTGTGTGTTATGGCAAAATTTAGTAAAATTGCATAATAAAGGTTGAAGTTGTAAAAGAAATGAAGTGTATGCAATTGGGAACGTCATTTAAAAGGAGACATGAAAGCAGAAGCTGGGCTAGGATGGAAGAGGGAGAAGGAGGGTGAGGAGGATAAGGGGGAGAAATGGGGATGAATACAATAGAAAACATTTGTATATATGATCATGACATAATGAAACCTATTATTTATATTAATATATGCTATAGAAACATTTAAAATGCAAAGAGAGAAATAAAACGTTTGGCAATGATTTTTTGTTTTTAGACTTTAAATGACCAATCCAAACACAATAGCTCCCTCCTCTTTTGTAGTCTGTAGAGATGCATACAAAGTCTCATAAAGAAATGGGTACCACTGTACTTCTGCGGGCTTCCTTTTCTCCCTTCTGCTCATACCACTTGATAGCATTTCCTGTCATTCTAATGGGACACTGACTCTATTATTCAGATATTATACATGCAGTTTGAGGTTTTAATTTAAGGCAACAGCATATTAAAACAATCCCGTCTTAGCAGATAACCCCACTAATAATACTGTGTATTGTCATTGTAAACCAAATTTATGAGAATCTGGAAAATTGTTTATCATATAAAAACCTATAGAAAACAAATACTTAGATCTCTATAAGATCACATTATCTGCTACTTACAGTTATAATCTGTGAATTAGTTGCATATAAAGTATTCTTTAAGTATCCTATAATTTATATGTAATCTTAAAATTCATTTGTGTGTGTGTGCATCAATGTGAACCCTTGTTATTCACTGTGTATAATAGGAAGACATTTATTTATTTAAAAATTCCACAAATCTGTTGGTTTTGAATTCAGCAGAGAGGAGAATGACTCATAATAAGTTCCTTACGAGCCACCGGAATCTTGACAGTTTCCTTACAAACAAGTTTATTTGCACTGTTAGATTTCATAAGGAAGTTGCAAGAATCGCTTTAGAGTCAGAGCCCTATAACCCAGTGACCATGGATCGCAATGTGTGCTTTGTTGTTACAACAGCCGGTTCTCAAGTCAGAAGAGACACTGGAGGGCTGGGGAGATGGCTCAGCTGGCAAAGTGCTGGCTGAGTAAACATGAGGCCCGGGGCCCAATCTCCAGAACCTGAGACAGAAGACTTGATACGGTGGCCTGCACCAATCATTCCAAGGCAAAGGAGGTTGAGAGTGCACATCTCTGAGGCTTGCTCAGCAGCCAGCTACCTAGTCATCACGTTCAGGCTGAGAGAAAGCTCTATTGAAAAATACAAGATGGATGGTGCCTGAGGGACAACACCTAAGGTTTACCACCTGTACACGCGCACACACACACACACAGAGAGACATACACACATGTACCTGTACATACATGTGCACCCCACACAACTGCACAGACACACACACATGCACCTCCCCCCCAAATACACTAAAAACTAACAAGAAGACACTAAATTTCTCCGTCCTACCATAGGCTTTTGTTTATTTATTTGGTGTGTGTGTGTATGTGTGTGTATGTGTGTGTGTGTGTAGATCACAAATCTGTGTACATATGTGTGTGAGGGTGTGCATCTGGAGGTTAGAGGTTGAATGTCTCCCACTGTTACTCTCCAAATTATTATTATTATTATTATATGATGATGATGATACAGAATCTCTCTCTGATCTCAGAACTCACTGATTGCCTAGATTTTCTGACCAGTGAGTTTTGGGGATCCACCAATAGAGGACCAAAAGCTCAAGTACCCGAGCCACCACAATGCCTAAGCATGTGCCCAAAGGAACCCATGTTTTCTGGGCTGATCTGTCCAAAACATTGGCAGTTAATTCTTTCCGTTATTTTCTTCCCTACACTGGTTTCCACACTCACCTTCTCCATAAATTATTTGGTTCCTTTGACAATTAAAATTCAGAAGGAAATCTGGGTATTGTGTCACCTGCCTTAGGAAGCCAGCCTCTGTCACCACCATCCAGTGTGGAAACACTAGTCCCCGTTGGCACACGGGCTGAAATTCAAAGCACTTATTATTTTTTAGCCAGTGTGGCTGTTCAAAGTTGTCAATGGCCATCTTCAAGAGTTCCTATTAGCGATCTTCTGTTGTCATTGCTTCACAGTCTTCTGTAGGTCAATATCCTAGAAACTAAGCTAAGGCTTTCTTAGAGTTAGACGCTTGCTCTCAAGCACAGCCTTAGGTCAAAGGAACGATTCCAGCCTGTGGGAAGTAGCTCGGTTTGAGCCATGTTTCAAGGTAACAGGATGATGGGTCGCATATCTTCAAATCACTCATCACAGCTGGCCACCTATTCTTTCTCCCCAGCTGCCTACACTCAGGACTGATTGTGGATCCATGGAAGGCCCTGGTTGTTAACTTCCACACACACAGCTTGCCATCCACAGCTTAACAATATCTGAATATTAGCTAGGAGACAGCAGTGGCTGCCCATGGCCTCTCCGAAATTCTACCCTCAGGAAAATGGACTTGCCTTTCTAAAGGTTAGCAGATAAAAACATGTGAAGTCATATGGTTTATATTCACTTAGGTGAAATTATTATTTTAAAAGAGAAGTGAATATCACAGAGGGTAAGGTGGGATGGGAGGTAGCATAAGGAAGGGGCGGTGGGGGATTCGGAAGTATTGCTGTGTTGAAATTCTTACTCAGTGTGTTTATTATTCTTTATGCAATAAACGTTTTATAAAAGCTTCATATTTTCTATGTTCTGTACTCCATGAGAATACAGCAATGTTAAACTGAAGTATGCAGTATTAAGATGGTTTTTTTGTTTCATACTTTTATTTTGACAGTGTGTTCATTTGTGTGTGTGTGGATGTGATTGTGTGTGTGTTTGTGTTTGTGTGCATGCATGTCCACTTGCACGCCTACTGCTGTGTCATCCCATAAACATGTAGCGTAGCATCTTTACATGAAATATTTCAATGATCCATCTTGAGGCCATTCCTTCACTGCCGAGAGACAGCGGCTCACTCACTGGCATTGCCTTGCTGTTACTGCTATTCTGAAAACAAGAAGCTCCAACAGAGAAGACAGTGGCAGGCCATAGATGGCGGTCCCCGGCAGAGGCCTGGGCGGGAGGAAGAGAGCCATTTAATGGTTGCTCTGCACACATTTCCAATGCTTTCCCTGGGAAAAATTTCACTCTTTGAACGTTCTTCGCAGAGTTAGATCTCTTCCTCCAATCAGTGCTGCTCTCTTTCACCCCAATTTACCTGTAGAAGCCGTTTGTTATGTCAGCAACGGATGGGGGGGGGGGCATAGGTCCAGAAATGCTGGCCCAGACTCGGGAGTTCCTTGTTCGGGAGATCCTTTGGTGAAGAGCTTTGTCCTGGCTTTCCCCTGTGGGGCGTGGTGTGTGTGTGTGTGTTTGTGTGTGTGTGTGTGTGTATGTGTGTGTGTGTGTGTGTGTGTGTATAGAATTGACTAATACTGAAATTGCAACAATATTGTTTTGCTAATGTTATGAACACATCTCCGTTCTGTAATGGTGAATATTGAAGTGACAAGTAGAGTTTCGACGGCATTATTCCATGGTACCTAAAACAACTTTGGAAGGAACACTGAAAAGGTAAAATTGGCTTTTTAAAACTATGTATAATAGGGATCCGTTGTCGGGGGAGTGGAGACATGTGGTGCTGTAAAAACAAAAACAAAAAAACCCCAAAACCAAAAACTCAAACCAAAAATCTGTCTTTAATCCACTGAAGATTTTAATTGACATTTCACAGTGCATTTTATTTGCATTTGTTCCAATTTCTAATCCCATCCTATAGTGTTTCTCATTTTTTTTTTTTTCCTGAATGTAATGGCCCACACATGAAAATTCTGATTTGACATCTAAGAAACTTTAATTGTATTTATTTTTGTTTATTCCTCTTGGAAGTTATTCAAACTTATGGTTCCTTGCAAAGTAACGATATAGAAAACATTATGAATAGTGTTAGTGGTTATGGAAGCCGATAATTTCACTAGTATTTTGGAGCCCTGGCACGGCTCACAAGGCTTTCTTTGTTGTGGTAAGATTCGTTTACTCAAATCTCCACACATCTTTTGCTCTATCTGGGGGGAGAGGCGGGGGTAGCTCTTTATGTCAGAGTGGGAATGACTCAAACTGATTTTTAAAATCAGCGACCTCTCGTGCAGAAAACGAAGTTGTTGAGAATTGATGTTTTAAGTGGGCCCAGAGAATAAAGCTGTTCGCCGCAGGGACGTGGGAGCCATGACGCGCTTCGCTCGGTTGGCCAGGGGGTGGCGCTCCAAGGCCCGGATTCGCCAGGCCCGCTCCAGCCGCAGAGAAATGAATCTTCTCGGGCTCTCTCTCACTGTAGTGTAAAATATTTATATGAAAAACCCACTGACCGACAGCACCGATGAAAATAACAAAGTAATTAAAAGTCGGTTGGATACTTGTACTCTTAGCTATCGCAAGTATGTTTTTACAGGTGACAGAAATAAAGGTTTGGGATTAAAGGAGTTGTAGGGTTGTCGCGATTCCAGTTAGAATTAATTTTTTTCCTGAAAATTTTGTAGTAAATTTAAAAAATCTGTACATATTTGAACTTTCAGGGGTCCATTTTGCCTTTTTACTGTATTAAGCTATATACCCTCATGCGGCACAAGTAGAAAAGCACTTTCTCTGTTGTCTTTCATCGTTTTTTATTTACGTATCAGATGGATCAAGGCGCTTCCCCGAATCATTAACACCCTTAGAAAAGCACGAATGTTGATTGCTCTGTAACAATTTCTTTAATAATTGTCTCATTAATCACCGCGTTTGCTATTTGCTATGAGCTCTAATGGCCTGTTAGAAGTAAACTTGTCATGGCGATCTACCCGCGTTAACTTTGTCAACCAACTATGCAAGCTTCTAAAGGAAGTTTCATTTTAATATAAAAATATTTTTAAAAAATATTCTTTAGTCAGAAGTAGATAAGTATCATATATATGACATAAAATTGATTGGATACAGGTCTTTTTTTTTTCATGCTCAGAGTTTAAACTAAAAAGTATATTCTTACCGACTCTACTTGGATTCATTTTGAATTATAAAATATATGATCCTATTCTAGAACTCTTTAATAATATTTTAATGTGAGCAGATATAAATGCCAAACCCAATGTTTAATATTGATATATTATTTTTCTACAGAAATATTTACATGCTAAAACAAAGCCAAGGACTTTTGTAGGAAAATCTCTTCTATTCTCTGATCCTTATTGCTGAGATGATTACATACATTTAGTATTATATATTGGAAATGAATTCCTCATGCAACATCTGCTAAATACAGAAAGTATTTGCCTATAATTTCAAAATAATGAATGAAAACCAGAGGATCCAATGGGTTTCATTTGAACGTAGAATTAAGCAAGGGCAAGGGTGTCTACTTTCAATTTCTCTTTTTATAAGTATGTGTGGACTTCTTCCTAGAAAATCTAACTTGGTCCCCCTCTTTGATTTTTCTGTTTCTACACCATGGTTATGTTTTCCTAGTGAAGAAAAGCTTAAAAAAAGAAAGAAAGAAAGAAAGAAAGAAAGAAAGAAAGAAAGAAACTCAATGAGGAAGTCAAAGTGAACTTTCACAGCGTAAAGTTGAATTTTCATGAGTAAGCTGTTAAAACTAAAAAGCACAATTTAAAGCGTGTGTCACAGACCTCAATGGCTATTTTCACAGAGCCGAACTTCACGCGGCTTCAATAACTGTTAAGGCATCGAGGAAAAAATACTTGGAAAGCTGGAAAAGAAGGTCTACACATTTAAAAATGTATTGCTTCTGTAAAGCCATTATAAAGTACCCCACAATGAAGAGAGCAAAATCCGTTTAAGTGACAACTCTCTATACTCGGGCATCGAAGGCAAGAAAAGAAAGATACTGGTTCCAGGGTTTTCCCCTCACTAACAGTAAAGGCACGCAAAGGAACAGGAGTTCTGTTTGGTACCCAGGCCAGGGCTGGCTTGGCGATTGGGAAGGTTTTTACGCGCGGGGGTGGGGGGGGACCTGGCGGTGAAACGAGTGGAAGTCAGCTTCTCTCACATTCCATCTGTGGATGTCTCTCATCTGGGGACAATGACAGGCACTGTATTTTCTTAACCCAATATGGACAGGGAACGTGTTTGGATTGTATTGTGTGACATCCCTTCTGTATCTCACAGGCCAGAGAGGGGCGGGACAGGATACCCTTTGTTAGGCTGCGTCTAATGTGTTCAGCTGCCACCAACCTTTGCTGATTGCAATCCCTTGCTTTATGGTGTCTTTTCCAGCTGCTCCAAAAATTCACTGCGTTGTCTTCCAGGTTTATTTTTAATATCCTGTAACCCAAAGATCTAAAAAGAAGAGCGTAAACAGAAATCTACCTCTCCAGCCCCACTTTTCTTTTTCTCACGGGGAAGAAGGGTTTTAAGGTTTGGACACATTCCTCCGAATGCTGATGGTAAAAGTGTGTGCTTTTTTTTCCTCTATCTTAAGGAAGGCGCTGGCTGAGAGAGAGCATTCGCACAGTCTGCTTGAATTGATAGAGGATTCGGAAAACAACCCTATGTAAATATACAAAAACTTTCAAGTCAGACAACTCTTTCTTCACCACATTTATCATGGGAATGCTTTCCCCTCAGAGAGGTAGCAGAGACAGTGGGTGGTTTGTTGGCGTCCGGGGAGCTTCTGGATTCCCCTAAGTTCATCGGAGACATAAAGGCTCGGCCTGTTCAGCTCTGTGATGTGCGCTGTCTCTGAAAGCACCTTGACTTTAAAGTTTAACTTATTGTAGGGGAAGGACACACCAGTTTGCCTTGCCAGATTGGTCCTCAGAAGCACCAGATTAGAGAGCTGTCTCGGCCCAGATTACAGAGAGCCACGACTTCGTGTCCCTCGCTGTACCAGTGACTCCTCTCGGTCATTTTTCAGTCCTTTCAAAACCCATATGTAGTGGCAAGTAGGGGCCGGGTTGTAAATCAAGAAGGACCAAGTTTCTTGATGCGGTGTGGGGTAGTTTCACCCTCTGCTGTCACCACAGCTGTCAGCAGGATGTCTCAAGCATCCTAATTGTCAGCAGGGATTGGGTTGTTCCCTAACTAATTGTTTAGATCAGCTAATCTGTGTCTAAGGCATAGGCAGCTGGGAGCATCCTGTATTTTAGACTAAACTCCTATCTTGCCTCTAAGCGCAGTTGTTTAGGCGACCAAGGGTCAGAGGCCCAAAAGACATGCCTACAGGTTGAACTCAAATGTGAACTGTAGACTGAGAATTGGGGGGGAGCCCTGACCAACAAGCCCGAGTCTCAGTTAAACAAACTGAGGATCCAGGGTGCTCATGATGACAAGTGCTGGGTATTTCCCAGGGCCCCCAGTCATTTCTTCAGGAAAATTTATTAATATTTCACCCGTAGTGGTGGTAGGGGGTGTGGGGGTGGGGCCGGGGCGAGGGTCGGCAGGCTCTCCCCCTGAATTTGCATTAGCACGGATGGCCATCCTGTCCAGAACCTGGGCTGTACTCAGCTTTCAACCCAAGTAGTGAATTCATCATTTAAAACTGCACCACTCCTTTTCTTTCGTTCATTTGCATATTTTGCCTTTCATTAAAAATTGAGCCAGACAAAGTTTTCAGACCCCAGAAACAATTGGCTTTCCTTTCTCAAAGAAGAATGGGAGTTTACATGGAGTTAGACTCTACAACCACAGTTTCTATTTCAAAGATCTTCCAAAAGAGCTAATGAGTTGATGTAAAGTTCTAACAGAAACACGAAGTAACAGGGTCTTCTGAGAAATCCCCTCACCAAACTATGATAAAGGAAGCCATCAGTCAAAGGCAGCCCTTTCTGGAGTGAAATGCGGAAATGTGCAGGCCCCAAAGAGGCCTTGTGAACAGGAGACCAGGGACTTTTTAAAGCATGAATGCAGAAAAGTCCACACTTTCCTTCAGTCAGATTTAGAAATAATTTCATCTCTTTTTTCCATTTAAAAACTCTATTTTGTTTAAACTGGTCCTCTTTTCACTCACCTAGAATTAAAACAATAATTATGTAACTATTAACATTGCCTGGAACCAGGGTATTATGGGACAGACTTAAAGGGGGAAAAATAACCCAAAACCAGTGTTTAAGTTACGGCCCCTTCCCCAGCTGCCAGACATTATGAAGGCATCACAGCCCTGTGCTAGTGCACAGGCTCAGTATCCCCAGTTGCGGGAAAACCGCCTCCCAGGGAGGTGAATTGATTTTCACGGATCACAGATTTTGCTAGTGGAAAAGTGTGGTGTATTAGAGAAATTTGGGAAAGCTTTTTGAGAGGAAATGGGTTTTGAAATGGGAATTAAAGGCAAGCGGGAGCTGGGAGGATTCGTTCCACACAAGCATGTGATGCTAGAGGCTTCAGAAGTGAAAGCTAACAGGCTAACGAGGGAAGCTATCGTGGCTCCAGCGTGACAGTGGTGTGACAGTGTGACAGTGTGCTGAGGCCCAGCTGCCAGCACTGTGGGACTTGATTTGATCGCCCTGACCAGCCACACAAGTAAAAGAACTCAGTAATTCTGCAGATTTCTTTTTTTCTCACTCCTGCAATTCCTGTCTTATTTAAAGGCATTTTCTTTTCTAATGAGGAAGGCAGTGTGTATTTATTGCAGAAAAATATGAAAAACAGAAAACATACACACGCACAAAGGAAGAGAAAAATGAAAAGACATCTAGTTTTAAGATGACTCCTTTTTACCTTTGCCATCTGTAATCCCAGACTTTAAAAACGGGAAAAGGACCTCATGATACAGACAGGCGTTGGCCAACCCCTACTGACACTTTTAGACCATCAAAGTGAGGATTTTTTTCCTTAATATTTTTAGTCCATCATTAATTTAATGAATGGCTCAAATTGAATTCATGTACTGAACAGACTTTCTATTGATAGCAGATGAATGCTCTCATTTGATTTGATGCTATTTCTTTATTACAATTTCTTGCAACAGACGTATTAAATCAAAGTGATTGTGAATGTGCCCACACAGAGACACACGGACACAGACATACACAGACACAGAGAAACAAGGGAACACACACACACACACACACACACACACACACACACACACACACACA
>OU015755.1:32611324-32623630 GCA_907169655.1 Acomys percivali | reverse complement strand
CACACACACACACACACACACACACACACACACACACACACACACACTCAGCCGTTCTTGTCCTTCCAAACTTGATTTACCAGGTCTCAGGGAGAAGCCAAGAGGCAAAGTTCAGAACAAGGGCAAGTCATTCCCGTTGACCACCAATAGGTGGCAATAGACGCCAATTGCCCTCAAGAATTAAATTTAAAGCAGATTTTAGAAGATCGCCTCTAAAAACTGTGATCCCTTTGATAAGTAGAACAGTATTAATCATTCTAATTCATAATTCTTTGTTTTCTAAGAAAAGTTTGAAGTTCTTTATGTTTTCATCTGTCTACTTTTGAAAATCATGGTTTTTGTAGTTTTGTTTTTCTCACTTCTTTTTTTAAATTGGGCGTTGAGCATTTTTTTCTATTATTTCTAAATTATATCTTTAAAAAAGTTTTTAAAAATTCTTTGTGAATTTCATGTGCTGAATTCCAATCTCATTCATCTCTCTCCTTTCATCCTGGTCCCCCTCCTTGCAACCACTACCCCAAAGGAACAAAAGATCCTGTTGTGGAAGCTACAGTGTGTCACAGCGTGTCCCATAGTATACCCTTTTGTCCACCTTCCCTGCTTGCCAATGTTCATGGCAATGAGGTGTTGGTCTGGTGTAAGTCCTCTGGTTTCTGCTACATTATCAACACTGGAAGCTCACTGGGACTCCTCTCAGCCTGTTGTTGTCCTGGCCATAGAGATCCTATAGCTTTGGATCTGTGGGACCAGACTCTTCACTCACTCCAGCAGGTCATAGATGGGGCACATGTTGGGATGAGCCAATTCAAAGCCCTAGTTCTGGGCCTGAGAGTTATCTTAGCTGATCAGGTCACCAACTCTCCCATGACCCACACCACAGGGGTGAGTTCTCCCGTCCTGCTTTGGGTGGCCCATCCAATAGTGCCACCAGCAAGGGGCAGAACCAGCTCACCCACAACTCCCACAACCAGGTCAAGCTCAACCCTGCTTCCCAGGTGAGGTGCAGGGCCCACTTTCCCGATTGTTGCAGCTGGTGAGAGACATGGCCAGTTCTCCCACTTTTATGACCCCAGGGATAATTCTCCTTACTGCTGCCAGCCAGTGGCAAGGGATGAGGGAGCGGAGGGGGGCATCTTTCCCTTCTCCGTGCTACCACAGCACAGCAGACAAGAGGCAGGGGCCACTCTCCCACTCTCATGCCCTCGGGGCTGGCTTACCCATAATGCCAGGCCCAGCTGTACAGTGCTGCCTGCTCTTCAGAGGGCTGCAGCAGGTGAGGGGCAGGACCAACAGTTCTGCTCCTGTGACCCAGTGGGGCCAGCTCTCCTGCATGTTGCAGGTATCAAGGGCAAAAGGGAGGAGAGAGCATGTCTTCCTCCTCTGCTCCACCTCACAGCAGACAAGAGTCAGGCCCAGATCTCCCATGCTCATGTCCTTAGGGTCAGCTTGCCTGTGCCCCAGCCAGCAGGGTTAGCTCTACTCTACTGCTCAGGTGAGGTTCAGGGTCTGTTCTCCTGTTCTCATGACCCCCAGGCCCAGGTGTCCTGTCTGCCACAGGTGTTGAAGAGGCAAAGGGCGGGGAGGAGGTTAGGGCTAGGTCATACCCTCAAGGCCAGCTCTAGTTCTCCTACAACCAGGACCAACTCTACTGTACTTCTGGGCAATGTTCAGGGTGCTTTCCTGAGTATTTCAGCTGGAAAAGGGAGGGGCAGGGTCAGCTCTCCTGCTCTCATGGCCCCAAGGCCATTTCTCCCCTGATGCCCAGGTGAGGGGTGGAGGCAGTTCTATACATCCCTTAGACATCAACATGTCCCTGGGTAGCAGCACAGACCAGGGGTATCTGCCTGGCATTTGGTGGTGACAGACCCCTGATGCTACAGGGCCACAGACCAAGATATGGCCCCCAGACCATAAACCCCACCATGGTCCCAGGTAGCATCATTGGCTACTCATATCAGGCTGTTCCTCACTACCCTTGAGACCCCAGTTCGGCCTTTTTTTTTCATTTGTTCCCACATCTTTCTGTTTCTCTTTCTCTTCCATTTCTCCACCACTTACTTGTTCTTCTTGGTGGCATCTGGGATCTCTGAGCATCTGAGGTCATCTCAGGACTGACTTGGGAGTGCTATGCCCCACCCATGCATTAGGGCACCGGGCAGGGGTCACCTTGGGCATGCTCTGGCCCAACCCCACCCCCCGGCCTTCATGGTGCCAGACTGGTGGTCATCTCAGGCTAGCTCCCTGTCTGGGTCCCATGATGCCAGACTGGTGGTAGTCTTTGGCTCTCTCTCATCTGGGACCCATGGTCTTAGGCAGGATTCTTCTAGACTCTGGCTGGCTCTTGGCCCTGGGAGCCCATCCAGGCCTGTGTGGAACTGGACTGGTGGTTGTCTCGAGTTTGCCTTTTCAGGAAGTGTTAGGCTACTTACCATTCAGATGTTCATAGGTCCGAACACTGAGCTTAGACATAGCCTCTCTGCCAGCTACTGAAGCATATGGGACAGCAGCCGCACCTGTGTCACCTCTAAGGGCTCTATAGAAAGATCTCAATCCCCATGATACGATGAGTTTTATCCAGACTCTTCATTTGTCTCTTAAGCCATGGGATTCTATATTTGAAAAAAAAAAAAAAGATGCACAGAAATTTTCAATACTTCTGGGACTCTTCCTACTTTATTCTTATGATGCATATATCTCTGTGCTTAGTGACACCTTTCACAAGCTCTACGTTAAGGTGAATACAAACATATTTCATATATTTTTATACTTAATTTTCCCTTATTATTATTACTATGCATTTTTTTTTTGAGACAAGGTCTCTCTCTGTAACACAGGTTAGTCTGAACTCACACTACAGCCCAGACTAGACTCAAACTAGCAGCAATCCTCGCCTCTCAACCTCCCAAGTGCTGGATTGTAGAAGGATCCAGTGGGTCCTAGAAACCTACAAGTAGAACATTATGATAGACAGATTTGGGCCAAGGGGTCCCGCTCAAACTAAGGCAACAGCCAAGGACAATACAGGCAGTAAACTTTAAACCCCTACCCAGATCTAGCCAATGGTCAGAACAGTCTCCACACTTGAGTGGAGAGTGAGATATGACTTTCTCATGTACTCTGGTGCCTCACATTTGACTATGTTCCCTGGAGGGGGAGACCTGGTGGCACTCAGAGAAATGACAGCAGGTCACCGAGAAGAGACTTGATACCCTATGAGCATATACAGGGGGAGGTAATCCCTCTCAGGAACAGTCATAGGGGAGGGGAATAAGGGGAAAATGGGAGAGAGGGAAGAATGGGAGGAAACAAGGGATGGGATAACCATAGAGATGTAACAAGAATAAATTAATAAAATTAAGAAAATAATAAAATGAGAGTGCTCTCCTCCACACCCAGTTTTAACTTTCTAATTAGTTTGATGTTTAATTTACTATAATGTATGGGAGGAGAAATTCATTATTTTTTCTAATTAGCTAACCAACTAATTAATTAATTGATTAATTAATTTACATCCCAGTCAGAACTTCCCCTCCCTCCTTTCATCCCAGTCCTTCCCTCTCTCCTCCACTCTTTTCTCCTTGTGCGTCCTCACTTTTTTCTCAGAGCAGGTAACCTCCCATGAATATCAACCTTCCTTGGTGCATCAAGTAGGCCTGGGCGCATCTTTGCATCTTCATCTATTGAGGCCAGACAAGGCTGTCCAGTTAGAGGAACAGGATCCAAAGGCATGCAACAGAGTTAAAGATGTGTATGTCTATATCAATGTTGCTTTTGCCTTTTGAGTCTACTCTGAAAATATTTTTTTGGAATTGCTTTTTAAAACAAGATTTATTAGTTTAGGTGTATAAGAGTTTTGCCTGTGTGTATGTTTGTGTACCACATGTGTGCCTGGTGCCCATGGAGGCCAGAAGAGGGCATCAGATCCCATGGAACTGGAGTTACAGATGGCTGTGAGTTGCAGTGTGGGTGCTGGGAACTGAATTCATATTTTCTGCAAGAGCTACTTAGCTACATATGATCTTAACTACTGAGGCATTTGTCTCGCCCTTGAGTTTGATTTTTAAAATGTTGTATTAGCACATACTTATAAATGTGAAGCACAGCATGTTGTGCACATACTCACTTACTTTGGTGGCTACTTTTATGTCAACTAGAGACTTTTGGCAAGAATTTCAGTTGAGAAAATGCCCCTCCACCCAATATTGGCCTGTAGACATTTTTTTTTTTCATGCATGTATTTGTGTACTGATTGATGTGAGAGAGATGAGCCCATTGTAGGTGGTGATGTCCCTGGCCATATCACACTGAGGTTTGTAAGAAAATGCTCACCAGCATTGTGGAGCACACCTGTAATCTCAGCACACTGGAGACTGAGGCAGGCTGATATCTGATTTTGAGGTCAGCTTGGTCTACAGATCAAGTTCCAGGACAACCAAGGCCACACAAAGAAACCTTTTCTAAAAAAAACCCGAAGGTTAGAAGAAAAAGAAGAAGAAGGAAGAGGAGGAGGGGGAGGAGGAGGGAGGGAGAGAGAGAGAGAGAGAGAGACAGAGAGAGAGACAGAGACAGAGAGAGAGACAGAGACAGAGAGAGACAGAGAGGCAGAGAGAGAGAGACAGAGAGAGAGACAGAGAAAGAGAGAGAGAGGGAGGGAGAGAGAGAGACAGGGAGAGAGAGAGAGAGAGAGAGAGAGAGAGAGAGAGAGAGAGAGAGAGAGAGAGAGAGAAGAGAAAGAGTAGTCTGAGCAAGCCATGGGGAGCAAGCCAATAACCAGCACTCACTATAGCCTCTGCATCAGTGTCTTTACCTGGGTTCCTTCCCTGACTTCCCTCAGTGATGGACTGTAATGTGGAACTGTATTTAAGTTAAAATAAACTCTGCCACCCTCAAGTTGCTTTTGTTCATGGTATTTTATCACAGCAATAGAAATCCCAAATAAGACACCTTTCCTTTCTAGCCCTGTGAAAATACAAAACTTATTATTTGATGAAACAATCTTTGCACTTTTGTCTGTGTTATAACCAAACTGTAACAATAATTTTTTTTTGTAAAGAAATGTTTATAGGGACTGAGAGATGGCTCAACTGTGAAGAGCCCTGACTTCTCTTTCAGAATATCAGAGTTTGTTTTCTTGCACCTGTATTATGCAGCTCACAGTCTCTTGTAATAGGAGCTCCAGGGGATTGGACACCCTCCTCTGTCACCCACATGTATGTGCATGTGTGCGTGTTCCTTCCTGGTGCTAAAGAAGGCCTGAGTGGGGCATAGGATCCCAAGATACTGGAATTACAGACATTGTGAGCCACAGTGTGGGTACTGGGGACCAAAGAACCAAACTCAGGTCCTCTGTAAGAGCAACAAGGTACTTTTTTTTTTTTTTTTTTTTTTTACCATCTGTAGGCCCTTGAATGACTTTGTTTTTAACAACAAACTTATGAGCTAGAGGGCATTATGAACAACACACAGATCAGTAAATTAAGTCAACGATCATTAAGAAATTGATTTCTCCAAGTCACACAGTAAGTGGCATGACCTGCACTCAAGTCCACACAGAACTTAAGCTCTCGAGCCCTGTTATACCTTATTCTTTAGCTTCGTCTTTCTTCTTTGCTTCCTCCCATCCTCTGCCCTTTCCACTATTAAAAAGGGTCTTACACTTTGCATATCTCCCAACACTGAAAGTACATCCATGTTTTCTATGTTAATACAGCATCTCATAGAGCTACAGAGTATTTTGCACTATGGTGTCACCTACTTTAATTATTCTGTGTTTGATAGACATTAAGATTCTTCTGTTTTTTTGGGGGGGGGGTCAATACAGCAATGCTTCAACTAGAATTCTTGTACACAAATTTTTCATGCTAGTAACTTTATTTCTGGTTAACAGTCTCTCAGAAGTGATGCCACTGGATTCAGGTGCATGTGTGACTTTGCTGTATCACTCCCAGATTGTTGTTCACATTGGGTGTATTAAGGAAAACCCATCAGATAATAATTTCCCATAAGCCCCCCCTTCTGTTTTCTTCATGGAAGAGCTCCCTGTTTCCAGCCATATTCTAGACACTAGAATGTGGGAGATGGTGCTCACAGTAGATGTGGTTCTTGCTCTCAAGGGTTGGCAGCTTTGACTCACACTAGACACATTCCTCTCCATTTCCCCAAATTGTGATAGCAGGACACAGCACAGACAACAGCAGAGGAAAGAAAGTTGAATACCTCTCTCTTGTTATCTTACTGTGGCCTTCAGTGCTTCTTTCCACACAAATCCCCCTCCACAGGCAGCATTTCTATCCTGAGTCCTCTGCCAAATCTCCAGGATTCTGATCTCCAGGAGTGACTTTCAAAGATATTTTTAATGATAAAAGCATCAGCAAAAAGTATGGGCTGTGGTTTCTATGTTACTCCATTTCTTGTTACAACAATGAAATATTTGAAGTTGGGTATCTTTATGAAGGAAAAGGGTTATTTAAGCATATAGTTCTGGATTTTAAAGAACATAGTAGTAGGGTATCAGCTCCGATGATGGCAACAGCAGATGGCTTCACAGTGACAGAAGCATTGTAAGATGGAAGCAGCCAAGGAGAACACGGAGGGGTGGCCAGGTTTGTTCTTTTTGAATCAACTTTCTCATAATTATTAACTCAAGTTTTGCAGGAACTATCTCAGTCACTTCTAAAAGCCCCACAATGACTTAAGGACTAGGTCACTTTGGCCTCATGGCTCATAGATTCTATACCTTTTAACACTGTGCACTGGGGAGCCAGATGCCACTATCAAACACTTGGGAGTGGAAACACACACAGACAAAAGCCATCATTTTCTCTCTCTTCTTTTCTCCCTCCATCATTTCCTTCTTCATTCTCCTCCCTTTCTTTTAAAAGTAAGGACCATTTTTCCAAGTGTCGTTTTCAATAGAGTCTAGGTTTCCAATTCAAACATCACACTTTTTCTTCTTTACGTTCTTCCTCCTCTTATTTCTCCTCCTTGTATGTGTGTTATATGTACTTGTTAGTGTGGGTGTGTGCATACATGCTCCTGTACATAGGGATAGCATGTAGAAGCCGAAGTTCAACACTGAATGTTTTCCCTTAATCACTCTCCACCTTTAGTCTTTGAGACATTGAACTTGAAGCTCCTTGATTTGTTCAGACTGGTTGGCTGATTGAGATTCAGGGACTTGCCTGTCTCTGAGTCCCTGGGGTCTAGGATTAAAAGTTTTTTTTTAATGACAGTTTTATGAGGGTATCGGGGGATCTAAATATGGGTCCTCACGCTGCCTAGCACACACCTTACTGATAGCTACCCCTCTGATCCCAAAGTGGCACTTTTTAAAGTTTTCTTTTCTCACCATCATTATATTATACACTAGTGCAAATTGGGTTTTTAGTAGGGTCTCATGATGTTGCTCTACTTTGTCTTTAGGCTCTATGAGAGTCATAGTCTCTCCAACTTGTCTAAAGGCACTACTAACTAATTATAAAGTAAGCTGTTCATTCAAGCTCTCAGAAAATAAGTGGACTTCTTCTTTCCTAGCTCTGTCTTTATTCATGTTGTGAGGCTCTAGGCCTTGGTCAAAGGAGCTATCAATGTTCTATCAACACCTGGTGTCCTCCCTCTACCCCTCTCTCTTTGAGACAGTGTATCATAGCACATCCCAAGCTGGCTTTGAACTCACAGAGATCCTCCATCTCAGCCCTGGAGTGCTTGCATTAAAGGCATGGTCCACCATATGTGGTTGCTTTTCATCTTTTAGAAGGAGTTGTAGGTGTGGTCATCTTACTTTGGCCAAAGCTGAGTTAGAAGATTCCTATCCTCATGAAGAGGAGACAGCACACCCCCTTTCAGGTCCCTGTTGGAGGTCGCTGTCCCTAACAAATCCCTGGGCTCACTGGGATTCTTTCTTTTATTTTTAACTGTAATTTTTCATTTGTCTCTGAGCTCAACCTTTCATTATAGCTATTGGAAGACATGTTTTCAGTCTTCTCTCACTCCACAGCTTGAACAAGCCTAGTGTACACAAAATGTTACTCTTTTATTTATTTATTAGTTGTTTTATCTTAATTTAAATTTTTGTTTTTAGTGATTGGCAGGTGGATAGCTGGGTGAATGACCAGGGTTCTCCAAAGTTCTCCCTGAACTTTGAGACCATTAAAACAAAAAAACAAGAATAGCTATGATCTGACTTTCTATGCTTAGTATGTCACATTACAGAACAAAGAGGTGTCCTAAAACAAAACAAAACAACAACAACAAAAAACGTAGTACATTTACAATGCAGTCACCTGTATGGGACTCCATTATATCATCCCACCCAGTACATAATTTCCCTGTGTTGTGGATTCAGTGTCATTCAATTGAGACATTTTGGTGCTGTTATAATAGGGGAGATTTCTCTAGGCACTTCTAAGATTGGGGAGAGTAAATTCTTGTAAAACAATTAGTATTTGGAAGAATTTTTTTTGCATGAGGGATGACCTTCATTGCCACCCAAAACCATGGAAGCACAGGCTGAGATGCTCACTGAAATCTGAGCACTGTCAGAACCTTTAGCATATCCAGTGCTTCTGTTTGAACCATTCTCTCTCCATCCCCATAGAGATGTGTTGCTTAGTGTTTAAGTCCGCCATCTTTTGGCTTGTATTGCTAGGTCCAACTCCCAGCTTAGCATCTCAGGGAAGGCATTTCTGTCAGTTAGCTAGTGTGCACAGTTTCACAGGATTCTAGCATCACGGCATGAGGCATGCAGAATGCTTTAGTCCATTTAAACTTAGCAAAGTGGTACTCATTAAATTAACTGGCCTCCCACAGTCACTTTCTCACCTCCCTCACACATATTTGTTCCAAACCCTGAGTGTTTTCATCATTGCTAGTTCTCAACCTGTGAGGAGGACTGAATTTTTGTTGCTCTCTAAATTCCGTCCTGGTGCTTATAACAGGATTTTGTAGATAGTAGATGCTCCATAAGTGCTTGCTATATAAAATAGAAGTGACTTGCCATATAAGAATGCACTAATAGTTCTATTCCTTGTTCTTGGTTTGTAAGGACAGAGTTGGTTAGCTCATAGAGTTATTGTGTAAAGTTACGGTTGAGTGTGAGACTGTTTTTTTAAAGGGCTAGAGCGTATAGCGATCTTTTTATTCAGATAGTCTATGGACTATAGGCACCCTTAGATGACCCAACCTCTTTAGTTAAGGCTCCAGCATTGAGCCCAGTGGAAAATCCAGTAGTTATCTCTAGGGCAGAACATTTGAGTGATTTAAATTTTAACACAAATTGAAGGGAGGGAAACCTAGTGCCCATGTAGAGGCTAGAAAAGAACATCAGATGCTGTTCCTTAGTGCCACCCACCCTTTTTTTTTTTTTTTTTTTTTTTGAGACAAGGTCTCTCTTTAGCCTATAACCCACCAGGGAGCCTAAGTCATCTAAGTGACCAGGGAGCATTAGTTATTCAGCTGTCTCTGCCTCCTGGCTCTGGGGTTGTGAGCGTATACTACACTTGGCTTGTGTAACATGGGTTCCGGGAATTGAACTCAGCTTCTCACGTTTGCAAGGCAGCCACTCTATTAGCTGAGCTGCCTCTCTGCTTACATCCTGCCTTTCAGTCAGTTAACATTTTAATATTTAAATTGGCTCACACAAAGATCTGAAAAATCTACACACACTCTTGTCCGTCAATCTCCGAAATTATATAGAAGTAGCTGTATTTTCAGCAAAGAATGGCTTTGGCTGGTTTACTTGTCTCACAAATGCATCTAGACATAAAAAGAATAAGTAAAAGATGCACCAACTTTGATAGAACCACAAGGCTTTCTTGGTAAAGAGCATCATGCGTGCATGAGGAGGCTCCAACATCGACATTTCTGATGACTGCCTCTCCCAGGGCATCCTGGCTGCAGTTTGCATCTTTCTTCTTTCTCTATCCAGTGTGCTCTAGAGAACATCAATGCATGTCTTCCCCAGGCAGCTGTCAACTTTTTCAATTGCTCTTGAATGCTAAATCCTACAAGCTACAGGGAGGGAATACATAGCCATGTCTACTTCTTGGCTTGAGAACGTCCATTCACCAAATATTCAGTTTCACTTTTACCGTTGGCAGATTTTCTTTACAAGTTTGAAAAGGTAGCTTTTCCATCTCCTTGACTTCAGCTGCATCCCAGCTGTGTTTATTAAATAGAGACTTCAAATTGTCTGCCCTTTTGTTTTCTGTCCCATTGTTTTTCCATCTGGCTTTTTACCCCATATCTTAGTGAACACATTCATATTTTTACTGACAGTAGATTTAAAAAAAAAATCTCTCCTTGATGATAGCAGTTAACATTCCTTTAAAAGCTTACATTTCACCTCTGTTCCCTTGTTCACATTTCAGCTGTGTGGAATTGGGTGGTTTGGTAGAATTTTAACAGCTTCTCGTTCAGCTATAATCCATTACGACCTGTGATGATTTTGAATTCTTGGCAACCACTTAGCATGCCACTAAGTATTCTGTAAAGAGAGAGTTGTTAAGAATTACAGCACAGAGCAGTGCCTTCCAGAACAAAGAAGACACATCTGACTTCAAGAAGAACAAAATGAGACTTTGCAGTCACTTGCCAAGCTTTCTTTGCCTTCCCAGGTGGAAGGGGACTGGGATAGAGGAAATATTCTTCATTCTGAGGAAGAAAGGAGCCCAGGATACTCTGGTCTGGTGTAATGACTTCAATACTCTATTAGCAGTTTCAGCCACTGCTGATTATATTTGCAATTCTATTTTGTTTCAAATTTGCTCAATTAGGAGAATAAATCAATTTATTTCTTTCTACTCTGGAACTCAAGTTTAATTATAGCTGAGGAAAAAGTTTAAATTTATCTATGCAACTAAGAGGCTTGCAAAAATATTTTAAAGACATTTAAAATATTTGTTAATTTAGAAATTTCCAGAATCAATGTTTCCTTAAATGTTTGTTAGAGCTAGATATGGTAGCTTTATTCCTTATTGCAAAGAAAGCTGGAAAAAAAAAAAGAGAGTTGGATGGGAAAGGTTTTTCATAGAAAACAGTCACTGGTTTGCAAAGGGTTGTATGAATAGATCTATTCTAAAATGTAAAAAACCTCTTATTTTAATCATGCATTTTGTGTATTTTTAACATTTATAAATTGTAAACAACTATAGTCATTCTTAGTGTAGTGCAGTAGTTGAGACTGGAGACAACTGTCCTGAGTTCAAATCCAAGCATTATCTTTTAGTCCATTGATTTGGGATAACTTATTTTACCTTTCAGGAATTGCGTGCCTATCCTGAAAATGAAACTGATCACAGTACCTCTTATGTAGAAATGTTTCAAGGATTGAGGCTATTAACTCAGGCTTGGCTCTTGGAACCATATGCAGTGCCTTCGTTTTTCTGTGGTTGTTAGCTGTAGCTACAGTATCTGTCCACCTGGGTCAGAGGGTCACATGGGTCAGTGGTCAGTGGGCACACGTGTTGACCCAGACAAGCACAAGTCCTATTCTGATTCAGAGAACACTTGTGGGAACACCAGCTGTGTGTTCACTGTGAGGCAGAGAGAGGCAGCTTAGGCAGAAACCGAACTCACAGGCTTTCAGAATGAGAGCACAAAGAAGTTAGTTTGAAGTCAGAATTAAGATGAGATTTTCAGTGTGGGAGGTGGGGATTAGGACTGGATAAAGACCATAGCAGAGGTAGTTGAGAGAGTCGATTTGCTAAACTGGCTTCCTGTGAGATTCTAATGGGACAGTTGCTGTAGTCTCCCCCCGCCCCACCAATATCTTTTTAACATCTATTTTATCATTTTTGCAGTTGTTTGAGGTTCAGGCCTTGTTTTCTTGGCTTCCTCACTCTCTAGTACCTGAGACCCCGAAAGTGACTTAGATCCTAAGCAGGCCTCCACCCTCACTTACCTGTGTACAATTTCCTAAAGTTAAAGTTCCCAGCATGACCCCTCCCTGCCCCCAAACTTCTGACAGGGAAACTCTTACCCTAGAGCAAGTGGACTTTGTCCAAACCGAGCCTGCTGCTTTCCAAATGAGAGTGTTCTAGAAACCCATCCATCTTCTCCGATGGTGAGGCTCATCCCCATCCCTCCGTACCCAGGTTGCCAGCCCTGTCAGGAATCAGGTGTACACCTGGCTGCCACAGAGCTTTTGTACAAAAAGCATGGGCTTTGCAAACCCTTTGAACTAGAAGTGGGTGTGGCTAAAGAGTTTGCCTTTCAGTTGGTTGATAGAGTATCCCACTAATATAACTGTACTGCCTACTAGGTTTTTTTTTTTTTTTTTTTTTTTTTTTTTTTTTTTTTTTTTTTTTT
>OU015755.1:32571582-32587017 GCA_907169655.1 Acomys percivali | reverse complement strand
AAGAAGAAGAAGAAGAAGAAGAAGAAGAAGAAGAAGAAGAAGAAGAAGAAGAAGAAGAAGAAGAAGAAGAGGAAGAAGAAGAAGAAAGGACTGCTTAGAAGAGTTTGGGGATGGAAGGCTTCCTAAAGACCTGCATGCTGAAGGCCTGGTCACTAGGTTGGTGCTGCTAGGAGATGGGGGACTATTTAGGAGGAAGTACCTTCTGATAGGTCTTTAGTTTACTGGGAGTGCTCTCCAGGTGTAGTTTGTAAGTGACCTTTTTGTGTGCTCTCTTGAGTTGACAGGAGGACTGTTAGAAGGAGCAAGGTAGACCCTGTCTGCTCTTTCTTTCCACTTGGGCTTCAGATTCACTCTCTGCTGGTACACACAATCACATTGTGGTATGGTACCACTCCCTACCTTCCTCAAAGCTCAACCCATCTTCCCCCACTAGATCTTGGGCTTTTAGATTCCAGAACTGCAAAGTCAACAATCCTTTTCCCTTTCAAAATCAGCTGCTTTGGGTGTTTTGGTGTAATGAGGTACAGATGAAAAAAACCAGAAGATTTGTTTTATTTTGTTTTTAAATGTGTGTGGATGTTATTGCACATACTGTTCATATGTTTGTGGGAGGGTGTGTGTGTGTGTGTTTAAGCATGCATATGTGTACATATGCACAGGGTAGCCTGAGGTTGACATCAGGCGTCTTATGTGATCTCTCTCCACCTTATTCAATGAGGTCAGGTCTTTCATGTGGACCCAGAGCTTGGCTACACAGTTAGTTAGTCTATCGCCAGCTTACACCAGGTATCCTTAGAATTACAGGTAGGATAGCATGCCCATCTTGATTTTATGTGGGTCCTGGAGATAGTCTTTGCACAGGTGTAGCAAGTATTTTAACCCTGGAGCCATCTTCCCAGTCTAAATACAAGAAATTTCTAGGACTAATATGCAATCATTATGATAGCATGTATGCATATGTTTCTTCAGTCATAAGGCCTCACACAACTTCAAATGATGCTAGAAAATACAGTTAATTTGTGTGTGCAAGAAAAGCATACCCATGGATGTTTCTGATGGGCAAGCTTACTTTTATAGCAGGTCTTGTTAGTACTGTATTCAAAGAGATGTCATCACTGCATTTCTCTTCCTTCATTACTAGCCACTTAACTACTACCTTGACACATTAAACAAACAGCAAAAACTTCCTAATGAAGTTCTTTTTCTATTGGCCTCTGACATCCAGTTTTCTTTCTCAAAAGACCAACTAATCCTACGTCATGCACTTGTGCATCATTTGCTTCTGTTCCACAGTTCAACTTTGACTCCTTCTATGAAGAGTGTCCAAGAAATCATTTCTGGTCCTTCCCTCAGCTCCTCACCACTTCCTGCTGCTTTCCTTTATCAAGGCTGCTTCTACACATGGCCGCAAAGTCACACATTCTTTCTCTGGGATGTTTTCTTCCTCTTTTATTTCTCTTCTTATGGCCTGAGTATTTCATCTTTCAAGCCTCCATTCAAGTATCACTCCCCTAGGGATGCTTTCTTCATTTACCTCATCTTCACCTTCCAGTGAGATTCTGACTGTTACTTTTTGTGTTCTACACACATTAAACCATCTTTGTTCTTGATCTGTCTTCCTCACTGAACTGCACTCTCTATAAGCACACAAGATGTGTGACACATCAACATTTCCAGTGTCCTGCAACTAACGGGGGCGTGGTACTGGAACCTGCCCCATGGGCTTGGGACAGATCCCCGTTAAGTTCTCAGCATTCTTTTAGGCCTGTGATCAAATGATTAATATGAAAGAAAAAAGTAAATTAGGGGCTGGGAGGATGGCTTAGGCAGGAAAGTGTCTGACATACAGCATAATGACCTGAGTTTGAATCTCCAGCATCCATGTAAATGTTAGGCTCAGCCTTGTATGTCTCTAACCCCAGAGCTGGTGGGCCAGAGGCAGTAGAGTCCTGGTGATCACTGGCAAGCCAACCTAGTCAACTCAATGAATGTCCTGTTTAGTTAGAAGCTTTGTCTTAAGTAATAGGTAACAACTGAGGAAGACACTTGGTGTCAACCTCTCTTGTCCATCCCCACTAGCACACACGTCATTCACATCAGCATGCACAAGTGCACACACCCACGAAAAACATGTACATACTTGATACACAAATTATACATGGGTGCAATTAAATGAGCTATATTTTAAGACAAATGCAATAAATATAGAAAGGTTGTCATTTCTTTTTTTATTTTGCCATGCTTTATGGTTTATGGCCTTGACTTTATGTTTATTGTACCTACTCACAGAAGCAGCATGTGATTTTGTGTTGGGTGTATCTCATCCTAATTCTCAATAATTTTATGTTTATATCTTGAATGTGTGAGAACAATTTATATTAAAGAAGTGAGTAAATGCTACACTTTTAATCTCCCTTTTGACTTATCTTATAGCAGAACTTAAGGGTGTATGTTGCATTGGGGTAAAACAATAAAAATACAATACTATTGCAGGATCCTCCATGGCTATTACATAAGTGTGAATTAACCACAGGCTTCCTGAAACCTCACTTTCACTTCACTACTTCATTTAGATGTCTCTAGTTCATTCTGGAATCTCAAGCACCATTCTTAATTTTGCCTGATTCACACAAGTCATTGGTTCTCCATTCATTTTTGTGCATCTCCCAACACTGCCTTAGCATCTTCAGATAATATGCTGGTGTTTTCAAAGCACCCTGTCCTGTACAAATTTTCCTACTTACTTTCACCAGTCTATCATAAGTAAAAATTTGATAAAAAAAAAAAAAAGCATGGTCTAAATATTTAGTATCACATGGGCTCTTGTAGGTTACAGAGATATTTAGAGCAAATAAGTACATTCTCCAAAACCCTTGTGCCCATTCCAAATATTTTATGACATCTTGAGGAGTTCATGGTACTGAAGTCAGAGCTGTCTGATCTTCAGTTCAACAACATTTTCTACATACAGTAGCACACCTTCTTCCCTATCTGGGATTTAAGTCAGCGCACTTTACTTGGCTCATTTTCAACACCAGTGAGTAATTGCGTTGTACCAGGGAACCCATCATGTTATGCCTCCACTTCCCAGCAAGCACAGAGGAGCTTTACACATAGCTAGTGTTTTGCTGACGTTAGCTATTGTAGGGACACCCTTCCTTCCATAGCTAGCTCTGAAAGTATTTTCCTAGCATCTGGAAACATTAATAGTAAATGTTTATATTTTTCTTGGCTATTAAACTGGTTGTTTATGAGAAAAGTTTAAGAAACGTGAGTAAGCATTAAACAATAGACCAAATGAGATCTTAGATTAAAAATAGCTAAAATACATGTAACTTAAATTTGTTTATATAATTTTGCACTGAAATGAATTGTGCAGTGGGATCTGATTGTAAGAGCACATTGCTTATTTGTTATTCTTGTTTGTTTGTTTATTTGTTTGTTGTTTTTTTTTGCTATTAAAAATTAAATACTGTTCATTTCTTACTTCATTTCTGAGCTGTGACTTAGAAAACAATACCCACCCTGACAATAGCTTTGGGGAGAAAGGGTTATTTTATCTCACAATTCCAGTTTATAGTCGATTATTGTATGGAAGTCAAGACAGGCCCTGATGAGCTGCCTTTGAAGCAGCTAGTCACACTATTCGGGCAGGAGCAGGAAGGAGGATAAACGCATGCTCAGTGTTGAGCCGAATTTCTTTATGACACAACATATTGCCACAAACCAGGCAACTGTGCTGCCCATGTTCAGGCCAGGTCTTGCCACATCTTTTGAGTCACTCATGGCAATTCCCTACACAAGCGACACTGGGCCAACCTGGTCAAGTCAATCCCTCTGAGTCTCTCTTCCTAGGTAATTTTACATTGTGTCAAGTTGACAATTAAAACTATCACAGTTCAGTGTATGCCGTCAGCTTTTCATGGTGTTTTGGTGATTTGGCTTGGTTCACAACAGGATTGTAAAAGATGAAATAAGTCACTAACATTGTAAGGATCCAGAAAAGTTTATGACATCACTGAACTGAATGTGTTAAAGGTTGAATCACATGGCCTATGAAGTATATATCAATAAAACCATTAATAAAAATATATAAAACAAAAATAAGATGCGTCTTTTACAGCATTAGCAGCAATAACAAACAAGTTGCTATCGTGTTAAAGTCACAGAGATTTGAAAAGTTGCTGTGCCATGACCACATGCCCATAAAGCCCTCTAAACCAAGGCCTCTGTGGTTCAGCGTGCGGGCCACACCCTGTCTGGCTCATTGTCCTACAGAAGCTATGAATGCTTCGGCACAGAGGGAAGTGCATGTCCGTGATGCTGGCTGTGGTGTTTATCCTGGTCCCTGTCTGCCCAGGAGTGGTTGTCTAGCTACACCTGGTCCTGCTGGACTTAGTCATCAGTTGTGATCCTTCATCCTGCTCAGTGTGCACACAGTGGCCATTTCCCAACATGCCTGTGAGCACACGCCAAGGTCAGGCTGGGGCAGGCTAACCATGCTCTCTATACACACCACAGTGCCCTGGCAGCTGTGGGGCTCTCCCGCCTGCTCCCAGGCCTGCCAACCTGGCAGCAGCTCCTGGTCAGAATGAGGCCATGGTGTACTAGAGATAATTGCCAGTCTTAGCGACTAACGGTAAAAACAACTCTGGATTAGAGAGTAGCCTCCATGAAGAAATCTCAGACTGGAAGAAAGTTTGAGATGAGAACTCCTAAGAATCAAGTTTGCAGATGAAAGGGATTGCTGGTTTAAGATGAACCCATGACTAGGCAATGGCAGAGAGTTCCATAAAGGAATACTCCAAAGTGAATTTTTTTTACAGTGAAATAACTTCTCCCCCTTTGCTGTCCCATGAGATTAAAAGTAAAGACAAGAATTCATAGAAAATATCAACACCTTTTGAGTTTCATAATAAAATGTTTTAAAGATTTTATTTTCCCTCCCAGAATTCAAGTAAGAGCTGTGGATTCTTTAGGATCCTTTTGCTCTTCTGTCACTTTGGGGTGCTCCGATAAACACTCACGCACATCATGATGCCTCGCATGTTTGCTACAAATGTACCGAATGGAGCATTGTAGTTCACTGACGGACGGAGGAGGAACTCCATGTCTTTCTGGGACATAGGCGGGTGCTGAAGTCTACTACTTACATTGTTACTATGTCATAGTTTCCTATGGTGAAAATCTAGTACAGTTCCCCTCAATGTCCAGCCCTTTCCACATGTATTGGGAGGGAAGGTCCTAGGATTTTTTATCTACACTCAGGATACCATTATGGAAGAGAAGAGAATGACAATGTCTCTATTCTAGGAGTGAACTTGTGCTAGAGGCAGTAAGGCCATGTCGTCTTGCTCCTCTGTCCCCACTCCCCCCCCATCCATGGGCAGGCTACAGCCTGGCCTAATGGTTGAAAATGGTTTAGGTAGAGTGAAGTCAGGTAGACAGAGGGGACTGAGCTGGGGAACAGAGAGTGCATCCTGGTCCAAGCCTGGAGTGTGGCCAGAGATCTGGCTGGATGGAGAGATTGGATGTGTTGACGAAGGGGCTTGTGGGTAGACAGTCAGGGAGGGTCCTAGGGGAAGTCTAGAGGTTGGCTGCTGTGGCGGCCATACTAGGACAAGCAATTGGGTGTGGTATAGAGGCTAGGTCTGGTGTATTCTGTGAAGATATGTGAAATCAGCAAGACTCATTGGGGTAGATCCTAAAGAAGAGCAGGGATAGAGGTTTGTTTGCCTGGGTTTTTTCTTTTTGTTGTTCTTGCTTGTTGTTTGTTTGTATGTGTGTGTGTATGTGTGTGTGTGTGTGTGTGTGTGTGTAATTTACTATAATTTGGACACATAAATAGAATGTATGTGGAAACTCCTGTGCTTCCTAAAAGGGAGACATCTTTAATGTCTCCTCTTATGATTTAACATGCAGGCTAAAATATTTTCTCATGCTTGCCTCCCAAGCCAGAAGATCCTTGGGGATTTCCATGAGTTAACACACATCGGAGGAGTAAGCTGTAAATGATTTACTCTGCCCAAATCAACCGCAGGTCAGGTATTTCAAGACTTGTTCATACTTAGTGTTGGAAAACCATCAACACCTCTATCATGCTGTTAGTATTGACAGAGAGAAAGCACAGTGGGCCAGGTCTTCTAGAATGACCTGGCCCTGGAAGGTGGGAAAGTGCCCAGTGAGCTGCTACACAGAGGTTGTCTTAAGAAAGCGTATGGAACAGGGTCTTTGAAAGAGAAGTGTCGACTGCAAAGCATGTGTAAAGGAATTAAACAAAAATAAAGTGGGGCCTCTGGGGCTAAATGATGAGTGATGTTATTTGAGACTAGAAAGTTAAAAAACCGGCATGAGAAACTTTATTCATGCCATGTATTCATTATTGAGCTGCGCTTAGAGTCGGCACACATACACTTTGGATGGACTGGGAGAAATTACACAGTAAAGGTGCTATTGTGGCTTTGCCAATAAATTGTGTATTTCGCCATGGGCTAATGATTTTTTTTCCAAAAAAGAATACACTGCAGCCTCAATAAATTTTTATATGTCAAAATAATGAAACCAAACTCTATTTTTCTGGTGCCAACTTTCTATAAAATCAGTCTTTTAAAAAAATATTAATCTCACTTTGGCATGTAGAATTTTACACGCAACCTCAGAATAGGCCTGGCGTTACACATCTTTATAAGTGAGAAGACTTGGGATTGATTCAGGATGCCGATGCCTGGGTCTATATCTACACACTTGACTTCTTCTTTTTTAATGTGTGAGTATACACTGATCTCTGTGTCCTATACTGTAATGACATACACATTACTATCAGTTGGCCGATACTGCTTCCTCTTGACCTTTTGAATTGTAGACATTTTTATAAGTGTGTGTTGTAAAAGGCAGCAAGTAGAGATATTCTTCCTTTTTATTTAGGGAAGGTTGTAGTAGCTCTGAAAAATTGGAAAACTAACAGCACAGTATTAAACAGGATTCCACATTAGTCCCTAGGCTGCTTATTTTGTTCTTGGTATAGTGCTCTGGTGAAGAGCTGAGGTGGGCTCGGTTCAGGTCCTGGCTCTCTGCATTACAAGCCTGTGGTGTTTGGGGTGTTTTACTTAGCCTTTTTTGTGTCTAGATTTCTTTATCACTTTTGCAACAGTAGTGATAAAAAGACTTACTCATAGGTTCTTATGAATCAGTATTTGTGCAGTGTTTTAGGCAGAGCACAAAGCAAAGGCATGGGTTTTTGTGGGTTTTCTTGTCTCTGGGTGTGATGGAGGGCTATAGAGGGAAAAAGCAAATCTGCATGCTCGAGGGGAAGGGAAAGCCTTGGCACAATAAAACAAGAATGCAGTTGCATATGTTGACAGATATTTAAATGTCCTAGTTTGTTTGTTTTGAGACAGTGTTCCTCTGTGTAGCCTTGGCTATCCTGGACTAGCTTTGTTGACCAGGCTGGCCTTGAACTCACAGAGGTATACTTTCCTCTGCCTGTCTGGTGCTGGGATTACAGAAGTGTATCATTGTGCCCAGTTATGACTTATCTTTAATCAGGGCACATTAATGAAAACAAACTAGCAGCAGTTACTTAATGATGTGGATCCCTGAGGTAGTGATGTGAAATGGAAGTGAGCAGGAAGCTAACCAAAAGTTTGCAAGAAATAAGGTATCTATAAAGAGCTGTGAAGAAAGCAACACTTCACAGGTTTCTGTGATGAAAGCAACAATCACAGATTTATGCAGATCAAGGGCAAGTATAGATTTTGCCAAGAAAGATGCAAAAAAAAAGTAATCAGATTTTTAAAATGTCTGATCTGAGATGCTACAAAGACAGAAAAAGAAAGCTAAGATTGAATACCAATCCTAGTGCTTCATTGTTGAATGTGTCTCCAAATGCAGAGCCCTGATTCAAGGTCATTATTGAAATTTATCTGATGACTAGTTGGCCACTATTCTACTGAGGAAAGCTGATTACCATACACAATGGAAGAGTTTACTAGGTTGACAGCAACAGCAGCAAGTAATAGAAAGAAAAGACCTCAGGGGAGATGAGACTGTATATCCTGAGTTTATTTTAGGTGTCTAATTTTCAACAAAATTAAAAGTGTAAGAACTTAAGAAAGAGTGACAAATGTCAGGTAGTAGAAATTTCTGATTAGAAAACATCTGTTTTATAGGCAAAGATTATAAAACAAAGTACCTTAAATCTATCAGGAATCAAAGGAAATGAAGCAGTAAAGGATAAAAAGATGGTGTGAAAATGATGGTTTTTTTCCATAGAAGAATACCAATAAACTATCATATCTCATCTCTATCAACTTAAAACATCTATCTAGACCTAAAAACATCTTAGCTCCTAAACAATAAAGCTTAAAGCTTAATTGTAAAACTAAACTGTCTGCTCTTCAACCCCATCAGGGACTTGAGAAGGAATAAAACTTAATTACCTGAATGACTTGGAAGCTCAGGTTAGCAGTTTCCAAAATGAAAAAAATGACAGAGACAGTTTGTTGCATGAACAGCCATCCAGACTCTCTGTAACGTTGGAACATCATCTTCAGTCTTCAGGCCCAATATATCTGACAGACATATTTGTGAAGCAGGAACTATTGTGGACTTGCTTACCCTGTCTTGGCAGAGTTTGGCTGTTGACTCTGCCTGCATCCAAGCTTGCCCAATTTTAGGCAGAATTCTGTCTGTGGTAGAAATAAGGACATTTTTCCCAGTGACTTGTTTGCCACATTTGAATCCATCTCCATAAGGAGGTTCTTTGATGCTCATCATCTTCTCTGAGCTAGGCTGGATATTGCCTGGAATTGACCTGTCTTCTGGTCAAAGAATCTTTAAAATAATAAAAACATCTTTAAATTACATATTCTGTAGGATTCTGAGGCTTTCAAAGACCTTATTGAACTATTTTATCTATGTGTTAAACCTAAGATATATATTCTTGTGATAAAATTAGACTATCAACTTAAGGCCTTAATTGTTACTCACAAATAAGATTATTTTTAATTCATTAGTATAGAATTTTGTATATTGATACAATGTAAGCTTAATTTTGATATATTGGTATAGAGTTAAAATTTAAGATTATTCTTCATACACAACATATATATTTCTACTCTAATATGTGGTATTGTACCCATACAACTCAATTATAATACAAGACTTACTTCCAATACCTTGAAAGTGGTATTGCAGGCTTTTTAGGATAATTAAGTAATTCAAGCTAAAGATTAAAAGCTTGTAGCATGGAGAGATAGGCTCTCAATGAACAGTGTCAAAACAACTGTTCAGCCACATGCAGAAGAAGAAGTGCAGACACAGTCCTTGTGACCTCTCCAGAAACTTACTCAGAGTGGCTCAAAGGCCTTAACATCAAACTCAAAATCTCCTTGAGGATAAAATAGCAGAGAATTCATGTGAACTCAGCTATGACAAAAGATTTCCAGGTACACCAAAGACCTATGAAAGCATCAGTATCATCAAAAGCATTAAAATAAAAAAAATCCCTTGTCTGTAAAACACTGAAGAGAATATTTTTTTCAAAAAAATAAGAAAAAGTAAGCCATGGATTAAGAGAAAATATTTGTGATGTCTACCTGCTAAAGGTTACAGAATACACAGCGGACTCTTCATGTTCAGCAGTAAGACATGAAGAACACAATCAAAAACAAGGCCAAAAAGATGGGCCTGGAGAGATGACACGGTGGGTAAATTCTTGCTGTGCATGAATGAGCAGCCAAGTTTAGATCCTAGAACATGTGTGAAAACTGAAAGTGGGTGGCTCCAGAGCCGCATCAGCTAGTGTGACCTCTTATCTCTGTGCACATGTGTACACACATACTTGTACACATGGTGTACCTGCCGACACATGAGCATACATATATACTCTTAAAATAAACCAAAGACCTAATGGACACCTGTAGAGGAAGGATACAAATGAGAAACAGGCCTATGAAAGAACTCCTCCATTTGTCCTCAGAGAAATGCTAACTCAAATGACAAGGGGATGACGCTGCATCCCACCTATTAGGATGCCCAAGTCCAGAGCACTAGAAACCCCAGACACTGGCAAGAAATTGGAGTCCATTTCACTGTGGAAAGGCAAAGGTGTCACAGCCTCATTGGAGGACATTTTGACACTTTTGTACAAAGCTATACGCGTTATTAGCCTATCCCTCAGTAATTGTGTTCCTTGATTGAAGATGTGTCCACAGTGAACCTACACAAGAATGTTAATATCAGCTTTGATCATAACTACCAAAACTTGCAAATGGCTGTGTCTTGATGAGTGGACCAAGAAACTGTGGTGGAGCCAGATAATAAATACACTGTTCATTAACATGAAGTGGCAATGAGCAATTGTGCTATGACAAGATAATGAGGAAATTTAAGTGCAGATTTCTTTAACTTGAAAATATTAATGTGTGTGTGTGTGTGTGTGTGCCTGTGTGCACGTGCACAAGCATGCTCAGTGCCACAGCAGGAGTGGAGATCAGAAGGCAACTTGGCTGGAGTCAGTTCTCCCAATGGATCAAACTCAGGTTGGGCTTTGGAGCACATTGCTTTATTTATTTTATCATTGCATTAGCCCCAAATACATATTCTTCTATCAAAGCAGCTGGTCCATAAGGTCTACACACATGATGATTTTTATTTTATTTATTGTTTTTTGATATGTAGTGGTATTTGATTCTTTTTAAAATATATTTTAATTTATTCATATTACATCTCAATTGTTATCCCATCCCTTGTATCCTTCCATTCCTCCCTCCCTCACATTTTCCCCTTACTCCCCTCCCCTATGACTGTGACTGAGGGGGACCTCCTCCCCCTCTATATGCTCATAGGGTATCAAGTCTCTTCTTGGTAGCCTGCTATCCTTCCTCTGAGTGCCACCAAGCCTCTCCATCCAGGGGACGTGGTCAAATATGGGGCACCAGAGTTCGTGTGAAAGTCAGTCCCCACTCTCCACTTAACTGTGGAGAATGTCCTGTCCATTCATAATAACCAGAACATGGAAACAGCCTAAGTGTCCCTTGGTAGAAGAATGGATAAAGAAACTGTGGTACATTTACACTATGGAATACTACTCAGCTATTAAAAACAAGGAATTCCCAAGATTTGTGGACAAATGGATTGAACTAGAAGTAATCATGAGTGAGTTCACTCAGAAGGAGAAAGAATCAAATGGTATATACTCACTTATATCTGCATACTAGCCCAAGGGACATGTCCCATGAAAGTCTTCACTTACCAGGAAAGTGGGACAGAGGAGAAGACTTCCTATTGGGACTGTAGGTGAGAGAAGCATGGGAGAATGGGGAAATAGAAGGATCCAGAGGGTCCTAGAAACCTACAAGAAGAACATTATGATGGGTGGATCTGGGCCCTGGGGTCTTGCTCAAACTATGGCACCAGCCAAGGACAATACGTGCAGTAAGCTTCGAACCCCTACCCAGATCTAGCCATGTGATGATTTTAAATACATGACATTCTGGACAATTAAAAAAAAAAACAGAGCCAATATAAAGGGCAGTGTTACTAGGCCTGGGGAGGAGGTAAATAAATAGCAGAGCACCTCTGTGTATGTAAGGTGGAGGAATATTCTGTGTAACAGGACAACACATATGTAGTAGTGGATGAGGGCATCATCTGTCTGTATCTGTAGAATGTACAGTATGAGGTGGACCCTGCTGTAAACCATAGAGTCTAAGGCTGGAAGGGGCAGTGCACACCTTTAATCCCACTAGCCTCGTCTACACTCTAGGCTCCAGCCAATCAGACTTACATGGTGAGACCCTGTCTTCAAAACACACCAGATGTTATGTTATGGGTGACATGAATGTATTAATACAGGTTTAGCCGTTGCAACCAAAGTGCAATTCTGTAGGGGATTTTTTTTTTTCATTTGACTTGTTTATATTTTCATCATACATGAGTGGAACAAATAACATGGCATATACAGCTTTCAAATTTAGACACATTCTCACAAAAATTGTATCCCATCCACAGTATAAATGAAGTAAATGAAGTCATTTGCATTTCTGTACTCTTCATAAGACTTCTGTAGTATTATTGCTTTACTAGCTTTTAGAGTTTGTATCTATTTCTTTTTTCTTTTCTTTCTTTCTTTCTTTCTTTCTTTCTTTCTTTTTCTTTTTTTTTTTTTTTTTTTGGCTCTTGGTACCTTAACTCACACCAATTCAAATTACTTCCATCCTCTCCCCTCATCACAATTCTGAACATCTATGCTCTCAATACAAGGGCACCCACTTTTGTAAAAGAACTATTAACAAAGCTGACACCACACACCAATCCCCACACATTAGTAGTAGGAGACTTCAACACCCCACTTGCACCGAAGGATAAGTCACTGGTAGGGGATTTTGATAACGAGTGTTTGTGCATCTGCGGGCCCGTGGCATAACTCTGCACTGATGGCTTAGTTTTGCTGTGAACTGTTGCAAATAAATAAATAAATAAATAAAGTCCTTTAAAAAAGTTTAGCAGGGTTTTTTTTTTTCCAGCAAGTGTGTTCTACCTCTAGTTCTACTCATAGATACATGGCCAAGAAAAAAAGGAACTATTTGTCCACACACAATGTTGTACACAGAAGCTTGTGGAAACAGAAAGGGGGCAATCACTAAGTTTATTCAGGAAATAATGAAGAGTGTCATTGAGTATAGGTCTCGGGAAGGGTGAGCTGTCCCTGTTGGGGGTGGGGGAAGGGATTGGAAAGGGTACAGGATGCAACCTCTGGATTCTTTGTATCAGAAGCTGCCTTTGCATTGTTCCAGTTAAGATAAAGCTGGGTAAACTACAAGATCCCAGATGCTCCTCTCTTGGTCACCGCTCCATAGAGCTGCCGGTGAAGCACAGCTCAGCCACAGAGGAGAGCCCTCTTCCCTGGAAATTTGTCGTTGTGACTTTCAGTCAGAGACCCGTGGTGAAGACCACTGATTTATTCGTTCAAGGACATCCACAGCAGCCTGGCCCTTCGGTGAACTCTGCTTTTCAGCTGTCCTGGTGGGTGACGCCATGTCTCCCTGAGGTATAGTCCAGGGCAACTCCTCATGGGGGCACACATTCTATGTCTTAAATCACCCAGTTCAAACAGACCTTCTAAAAACTGGACACAGTTCTCCACTTATTTTTGGGAGACATAGATGTTTGCTCTAACTTATGTGTGTTATTAAAGACCTCCTCTTCTTACTTATTCAGTGTGACGGTTAGTTGGGATGTTAGACTGCGATGTGAGCAAATGCCATTGTATGCCTCTGGCTCTAACTCTGGATAGGTACCTGGCCTCTGTCATTCTCACTAGAGCCCCAACAACAAGACAGAGAAAGGCCAGGGACTCAAAGGAGGATGACAACGAAACAGTGACAGACTAGAAGGTAGGCCAGAAAGAACTCCGGGGAGGAGGGACTCTAGGTGGCGGAAGAATTAGGCTCCTGGCAACCATCTCCGAAGACTTCTTTCCTCATGGTGAAGTAATTGATTGTTCTCCACACAGGGACGGGGGTTAAGCCACAGAGAAGTCATTTTAAGTAGTAAGCACAGCTCCCCATAATGTCTGTGTCTAACTGTGCTACTTAGATGGTTCGGGAAGTTATGGGAGAAACCACTTTTGTTCCGCATTGGGAAATGCCTTTAGAGGGAAGCACCAGAGCCTTTCCTGTGACAGTGAAAGTGGCGTTTCATAACCTAGCCTTTTAATGGGGCTTCTTTACCCCAGGAGCACCCATCCCTACGCCAGGCCAGTCTTCCCTGAGGCTTAAAATTAGAACAGCAGGCCCAAGTTTGTTTACAGTTCACCATGTGTAGGGTCTGCACCACCCAGCACGCCCAACAGGAAGTGTGTGTAGGTCATGCCTCGCTCCTCCTGGTGGAGAATCACCCTGGTGTGTTTTGACAGGAGAGCCCAGAAAAATGAGCACGCCATCGACTCTGCCAGCAATTCAGAAACAGAGATATCTGGAAGTGATAAAAAAACAAAACAAAACAAAACAAAACTAGCAATTGATAAAAGCCTCCCTTGTTAAGTTTGGGCCACACATAGTCTAAATAAAATATACCACTTAGGAAATGATTTGTGTTGATAAAACTTGATGGAGTTGTTTTTCCAAATGTCTTCTCCCTGCTGGGAATTTCACACTTTGGCAGGCTCTGCCTGGCCTCCCCAGTTGCCAGTCTCCTTCCCTGACCTGACCTGCTGTTGTTTATACGGCTGTTTACACATGTCTTAACAACCTTTGCAAAGGGTCTTTAATGACTTTCACTCCTGGCAGTGTGCAGCTCGAGGCAGGGCTCTCTAAAGCCTGACCACGTTGTTGTGTTTATTTGTGCAGTGCCCTCCCAGCTTCCCCCGAACTTCTCAGAGAAAGGCCTGGAAAGCAAGCAGCAGGTTAGATTGCCATCGATAAGTTTTAAGACCTAGGCTCTCGCTGACTGCTGGTGAGAAACCTAGAAAGTGTAATGAAGCCCTTTAACCACAAAGGGTCCCGTTTCCTGGGGGCTTACTTTAACACTGGAACAATGATGCTTTGCATAAAGCTCCGAACAGTAAATGGCTGGATGATGGAATCTTCCTAGGCCCTCAATTCCCTCATTAGCTAAATGAAGGCACGAGATCCGACCATCAAGGTTCAAAAATACTCCAATAGGCTGATCACAGCGCTTTCTGCACACCTTGTACAACAGGCACCTCTTGACTGCAGATTAGGAAAGAGGGACTGTGGCCTCCTTCAGATATCTCAAAGAACAGCTAATCTGATGGAAATGTCTACATTAGCTAGCGTGGTGTTTCAGTCCGTATTTTTATGCCTTCCTTTCTGCCTTGGAGAGCCTCTTGGGAGAAGCCATCCTGTCATGAAATGAATGTGGCAGAGTCAAGTCAGAAAAGGAGAGGAACATCTGAGAGGGCAGACCGAGAAAGGAAAGAGCCTGAGTGTGACGGCTCCAGTTCTGTACACACATCATGGGGCATTCCTGTCTTCAGCTGCATTCATCAGATGTATCAGGAAAATTCTAATACTGCAGAGTGTGTCCCTAAGAAAACTTGCAATGTAGACATCAGAACCTGGCCCATTTGCAATCAAATCATCAAACAGTTTTTTTTTAAATCTTGAAGCAAGAATATAACCTGTTGGAATTACATGGTATTTTAAAACATGGTCACTGGCTTCCTTGACAACCTGGTTCATATCTTTTTAAAAATAATTTTTATTTAATATAATTTATTCACATTACATGTCAATTTTTATCCCCTCGCTCTTATCTTCCTATTCTCACCCTTCCTCCCTCTTCTGCCCTATTCCCCTCCCCTAGACCCCTGACAGGGGGGATCTCCTCCCCCACCATCTGACCTCAGCCTATCAGGTCTCATCAGGACAGCCTGCATCCCCTTCCTCTGTGTTCTTGCAGGGCTGCCTC
>OU015755.1:32550639-32571572 GCA_907169655.1 Acomys percivali | reverse complement strand
CAGGACAGCCTGCATCCCCTTCCTCTGTGTTCTTGCAGGGCTGCCTCGCCAAGGGGCAGTGGTCAAGTCACAGGCAACAGAGCTCCTGTCAGATGCAGTCTTGGCTTTCCTCTCCAATACAGATGGGGAAAATGAGCTGTCCACAGGCTCCCTCTGAAGGAGGGGGTGTCTAGGTTCTCTGCTTTCACCACAGGCTCCATTTGAACGGGGGGGGGGTCTAGGTTCTCTGCTTTCAATGCCCTTGGTTGGTCTATCAGTTTGTGCAGCCCCCCCCTTGGGTCCAACAAAGGATCATGGGTAATATATTCCTCTAATACTGAGTAGATCGTGGAATTAAGAGTACTAGTCATTTGCATCAGTCTGCTTTGAACAGACCTTTTCGTACTCAGACCACTTCTGAGCCTTGGTAAAAAGTACTGATGCAAATGAATGGTGCTCTTCATCCCAAGATGTACTCAGAACTAGAGGAATAACCCATCTTCCTCCATTCCAAAATCTCATACTTTCTCACCTTGCCCTTATTTTTTAAAAGAGTGATGTGAAGGTTAGTGGAAACACACCTTCACTGGGATTTTCATTAAGTTTCCATCATATGTTGAGTAAGGCAGACTTTGTCTTAGGCCTTGGAATAGAAACATAAAGAGGATTAGATGTTTTTATGGAACAGAAGCAAAGATAGAAATAGGGAATATATGCATTATCATTCTGTCCTCAAAGAATAACATTATTATTATTGTTGTTGTTGTTGTTGTTAATTCTGGGCTTATGCTGTCTAAATGCTGGTCAACTAATGGAATAGCTTCCTTTATGTTGATCCTTCTAGCACAGGGGACTCTCAGTCCTTTGACCTGCTCTTGTCTAGGCATCTTATTTCGATGCTACTTTACTCTCTGAGTCATTACTGCTTTCATCATGTAAGCCCTTCATCACCTCTTACCAGAGGATTTATCATAGTTGTGTGCTAGTGACTGGTGCATAGATTTCACACTTGTTACTTTGCTAATCTGGGTTTTTTGTTTGTTTGTTTGTTTTGTTTTACTGCAGTTCAACTGTCTTTGATTTATTCTAAACTACTAGATGGGTAGGTGTGGAAGACACCATATGTTTGTGTTTTACAGGGGGGTCAAAGCTGAATGTAATAGAGAGGACTTGACAGTATACTCTAGGAGAGGGGAGGGGTAGAATGAATATAGAATATAAAGGGCATGACAATAGACATGTAAATATACTACCTCAGGTATATACATATATATGGTTACTGATAGGTAAGTCAGAAATAGGTAAGTGGTTAGGAAAGGTGGGTTTATTTTGAGAATGTGGAATTGCTAGGTAGTTGGAGAAGACTTCACTTGAATAAGGTAAAAAATGAGAGAAAACACTGATGTGGAAGAATAATATAGGAGGCCCAGTATTTAAACAGAATTTCCGGTACAGAATTGCCAAAATGGAGAGATAATAATGTTTGACATCCATTTTTAAAATCTCTTTTTCAAGAGCTCAACTCTTTCAAGGAATAAAAGAGTCTAATTTTCTCCTTGCCTGCCTATGAAGACTTAGCCAGGCAGGAATCTGGCCCTGGGGAGATTTCTAAGTGCCGCCTGAATTCCTGCCTTATTGATGGTTTGTGATTCTGTTTCTATTGTGCAATGCCCGCCAGTGATCAGGATATTGTGCCAGACTCCCAGATAGTCTCGACTTCGCTGCAACTTCTCCATTCTGCCACATGGCTTTCAACTAAACTGACCCTTGCATTAAACTGAACAGTCTCATTTCTGTACCCATCGTTTTCAGTTTTCTTTTAATATATTGCCACTCAGACATGAACTATTACTATTTTAGCTTCCCGGGAAGACTGGATAAACCACCTATCAGCCCGCAGATGACAATAAGATTTAGAAACCACCACACAGACCTCGGGAGAAAGGCCCAGTGAAGCTGTTGTCTTTAAGCTGAAGTTCACTCTTTTCTGTGACAGGCACTTCTAGCCAAACATTTTGTTCTCATCTTTGGCAGTTGCAGGAACCTTAGAAAGGTACCACATAAAGAACAAATGTCTTTTTTTTCCTCATTTAAAAAACTAGTGGCAATTGGCAAAAATTAAAATTGCCTCATTACTTCTCCAGTTCTGAGGGTGTGAGTCCATTTGGCATGGCAACAATTTGTGATGCACCATGGTCAAACAGAATGAAGTTTTAGCTACACTATTATTAAATGGGGTCTCACGTCTGAGTATTTTCTTTTTTTTATTATTAATTTATTCATATTACATCTCAATTGTTAGCCCATCCCTTGTATCCTCCCTTTCTTTCCTCCCTCCCGCTTCCCCCTCTACTCCCTTCCCCTATGTCTGTGACTGAGGGGGACCTCCTCCCCCCATATATGCTCCTAGGGTATCAAGTCTCTTCTTGGTGACTTACTTTCTTTCCTCTGAGTGCCACCAGGCCTCCCCGTCCAAGGGACATGGTCCGATATAGGGCACCAGAGTTTGTGTGAAAGTCAGATCCCCTTCTCCACTTAACGGTGGAGAATGTCCTGTCCATCGTGTAGACTGGGTAGGGGTTCGAAGTTTACTGCCTATATTTTCCTTGGCTGGTGCCATAGTTTGAGGAGGACTCCAGGGCCCAGACCCGCCTGTATTTTTCCAGGACCATCTGGATCCTTCTATTTCCTCATTCTCCCAGGCTTCTCACCCCTAAAGTCTCAATAGGATTTTCTCCCCTCTGACCCACTTTCTTGGTAGGTAAAGTTTTTCATGGGGGCGTACCCCTTGGCCTAGTGTCTTGATATAAGTGAGTATATACCATTTGACTCTTTTTGCTTCTGGGTGAACTCACTCATTATGATAAATTCTAGTTCAATCCATTTGTCCACAAATTTTGGAAATTCCTTGTTTTTAATAGCTGAGTAGTATTCCATAGTGTAAATATACCTGAGTATTTTCACAGGTTACTCTCTTTGCGAACACCATCCATAATGGGTTGAGGTAAAGAGACCCAAGCCTGGCTTGGCTTTGAACAGTATCAGCACCGTTTTCAATTTGACTCTTCATTAACTCTAATTTGTCACTGTAGAGTTGGTTGTGTTTCCTACTTGGAAACACACCGGTCTCCTTTTGCTGTGTAGAAGTTCTACACATACTCTTTGTGTTGTCCACTTAATGAATGTGGCGACGGAGCGCTGCTAAGTGCAGGAACTTGCCCAAAGTCTCCAGTGGTTTTAGCGGTCAGTGCCATGATATCTGATTTACAAGTTCTGGCCTTTGTCCACAGGCTTTCAGGGTCTAGCGGCAGATCTGAGATGTTCCTCTTTTATCCTTTATTATTGGTTTATTTTTCTTCAGTGTTTATTGTGCTTTGCAGCAGCGACGCTTCGGATTCTCAGTGGCTTTGGATTATGTGGTAAAAGCAATCCAAAATGCGTGTTACTCTTTAAATGTTTCGAATAGCAACCCACACACCCAAGCTGGGCCAGGCCCTTGGAAAGACCCCACACTTGACTTAATGTTCTGTTGTCGATATTTTGAATTTGTAAGCATTTTGAACACGAAGCCCACCATCTCATTTTTTTTTCAAGATAGCACAGCAGGTCATGGCTCCGGCACAATTTTAAGGCATGTATGACAGACGTAGTAGAGGTTAGAGGGAGGATATTAGAAGAAGTTCTGGATGAACTTGGCCTTGACACAGAAGAATTTAGTGAGGACTAGAAGGCAAGATGAGGTCCACCAAACAGCAAGATAAAGAGCCCAGCCTGGAGAGTGAGAGCCCTGCGTACGCTCCATGCTTGACAGGATAAAGGACTTTGGGTGCTGTGATGGGCCAGGGGAAATAAAGCTTGTCTGTGTAGTTTACTGGTAATGCTGGATGTCAAAGCAGACCCTCAAAGCATGGCACCTCCTCCAGGAGCCACGTGGATTCCAAAGCAGAAGTTGTTACGGTGACACAAGACAACTGGTCTGGTCTTGGGGAATCAGCATTAAATGCGAGGGGGGAAAAGCAGTGGGCCCAGATACCCGGGGCTCCTGAGTGGAGGATGCAAAGGCCAAATGCACTTACTGTGAGAGTGAGGTTTCTACTTTAAGACAAAGAGACGGGCCCCTAACAATCAGTGGGTAATGATCACAGGTAACCACTTCGTACTGCGTGCAAAGGGCCAGGTGCTATGCTAAGTTCTCACTTGTAGTGACTCATTCAGTATTCCTAACAGCCTGTGACATAAGTACTTTAAGGAATGGCAAGTTCCCTTATTTACAGATGAAAAAAGTCAACACATAGAGCTTAAGTAACTTCCCAACAGCACACAAGCAAAAAAGTGGAATTGAAATCCAAGTTATCTGTCTCTAGGGTCTATGCTTATAGTCACTTTAATATATTGAGTACTACCATTTATTTCCAAAGATAAATTTTGTCTGACACAGAATAAAAACCCTGGTGTGACACACCCACTCTCCAGACTCTGGTCCCCAAGTGACCCTCCTTTGAGGTATGGAAGAAGCTCACTTTCATGCTTGTAGCTGATTTCATTTTTTCAAAGCTAGCCCCCACCTATGTCGGAGCCATGAGTATTTCTGAAAAGATGATGTCAATGACACCTTGCTGCCCCCAACCCCAGGCGACAAGCCTATGGCCTCCTCTACCTTGAACCCAAGTGGCTGTACAGAAATGATTCACAGAGGAGGCTCATGAAAGTTCATTTCATCTTCTTTCTGAGTCTCTGGGAAGCTAATCCATGAGATCTAGTCACACTGTGATCCAAAGAGAGGATGTGGAGAGGTTTTTTTTTTTTTTTTTTTTGTAGCTGGGAGTTTCAGTCCACAGCCTAGCTGTTGACACAGCTGAGATCAGCATCATCAACCCCTTACCGCCGCCCCATCTCCCAAGCCAGACATGCATGAAAAAGTCTTCAAGAGAACTCGGACCCAGCCGTTGGTCTGCATCACAGGTTAAGGCTCTAAGCAAGGCTGCTGAGCCCACTCAGGCCCTGGCACTGCGAAAAGGATCCATACAATGATCCTCGTTTCTTTAAGCCATTGAATCTTGTTTTAAAAGTCTTCTTCCATACATCCATTGCTATGGAGTACCCAGTATCTGAAACAAAGGCCAGTTTGTTCTGTTTCCAGGCTAGGTGACAGACACACAGAAAGAGGAGGCATGAAGCTGAGAGAGCAGATTGTCTTTTGCTCTGAATAATAAGGGGAGAATATTGATAAAGATGTGGAACAAGACAACTTGGGTGCACAGGAAACGACTGAGGTCATTGGTTAACAATGGGCACCCAGAAGAAGACCTTGTCTCATTGGTTTTTCTGTCTATTGGTTTTGTCTGTCCTTGTTCAGCCTTTCCATGAAACTCATCTGGAAAGCCTGCATAACTCAAGCCCCTTCCACACATATGAGACTACGCTGCCTGGCTACAGACCCTGTGAGGTCGTGTTCTTTATTTCTAGAGCAGAAGTTAACTATTTCTTTCTTATTTTGTTACTAGTAACCTACTTTTCATTGTATTACATTTCTTATGAAACATTTTTCCTATGTGTTATATAACTTTGGGGAACAGAGAGGCTACTTACATTTTGTGTATTCTTGATGTATCCTTGGTTGTCAAGCTTGTGTAGTAGATTTTGGAATATGTTTCTGAATGTGTAGGTACAGCTTGTTTCTCAACACTGCACCAGAGACAAATGAATAGAGAATGTTGTAGGGACCAGAGGGAGCCTTGAATGAGTGAAGTCCTGGATGAATGTGTCCTGTTGACAATGGCCATGTGAAAGACCCCAGAGCCTAAGATCTAGGGAAGAATGGCATTGCTCCCTGCCCACAGGGTGAGGCTCACAGAAATAGCAACTTTTCTGTGTCTACGTGTGGATGTTAATAGTGCGCGTGCGCGCACACACACACACACACACACACACACAAAGTCCACCATAGCTTTCTCCCCCATCTTATATAATAAACACACCAAGCTTCCACAGTGCTGTGTGTGTGTGTGTGTATGTGTATGTGTGTCTATCTGTCTGTCTGTCTGTCTGTCTGTCTGTCTGTCTGTCTGTCTTTTCCTTCATTCTCTCACCACCACAGTCAGGTCTATCCCTGAAGGCCACGCATAGACACAGAACAGCTGAGAGTGACTCCAAGTTGTGGTTCCAAAGTTGTAATTGGATGCCTCAAGTGCCAGTGGCAAAGACAAACTCTGTGTAGAACAAATGCACCTTGTTTGTAAATAGAGCTTGCAAAGATAAACCTGCTCACTGCCCATATGTGTTTCCCAGCTGTAGCTTATAAGGAACTCCTCCAGGGTTAGCGTTCAGCGTACTGGGGGAATCCCCCCTGCAGAGGGCAAGGGGAGCCTTGCTGTCTTAATGCTCAGTGCACCTCTAGATCAGGTTGCAGAAATGATCCAGGATCCTCGCGTGCCTTGTTTCATAGCTTGCCTCTTAGTAAGGATCACTTCACAGACTCCAGAACGGAACTGTAACCGTGGTCTGTAGAGTCCTTCCTTGCCTCACCCCTGGGTAAGCAAGGACAGCTCTACCCGGGTGCCAATTTCTGCAGCTTGTACATCCATGTTTCCTGTTCTCAAAGTAAGTAGAACTGGCCAGGCTATGGCTGAGAGCAGTAACCGAAGGCTAAATGAAAGCTTCCTAACATCTGCCAGACACTAAGATTCCCAGCTCACCTTGGAAATTTGGCCAGGCTAGGGTGGAAAAGCTGTTTATCTGGGAAAGAACTTTATAATTATCTACCCTATATTTTTAAGACTGAATTATTTCAAGGCAGCACTTAAAGCATAAGAAGAACCCTCCTGGGTGCTGGGTAGGGAATCACGTCTGTGCTCCACAATGCAGGAGATTATGCAAGGACACCAGCCATGTTGGTTTCCCTGAGGTTGGAGTTTCTGGGATGCAGAATAGTCAGAGCTTGTAGGACAGGCCACCTCAGAAGGAGTTAGTCACTCCAATGGCAGCTGGTAGTAACTTGACAGCCAAACTAATGTTCAGGCATCAAAATGGTGCCATAGTGTTTGGTCGAATGCTGTGCCAGCTCCATATGGATCCCCTTAGATATATTTTATGTCTATGTGACATTTTCATATATTTTACGTCACCATCAACACACTGCTATTAAGCCAACAACACTGCCAATGTCCAACTGTTTTGACAATAAAAGAAAAACAAAACAAAACAAAACACCAAAAAGCAAAACAAGGAACAATTGTTGGAGGTTAAATGTTGTTGCCCTCTGGTAAGGGTGAAGAGGCTAAGAGGTTAATTTAACTATGACTTACGGCAAATAACAGTAAATTAGATGCTGTATTTTCATAACCCAGTGAAGACCAAGTGTCTCGAGTCCTTATCACAGACTTTCAAGATAAGGATTAATTGTACTCATCTTGTAGAGTAGCTAAGCGAAGTGCAGGGAGCTTATACAATGTGTCTAAGACTACAAGGCTCTCCCTAGGCACCTCCCCTTCTCCCATGTTCCCCTTCATCGGGGCTCCTCTTCTAAAGTGTGTCTTGGCTTTAACAGTGACCTTGAGCTCCTTTCGTTTAAGTACAGAAAAGTGAACCTAAGTGAAACCTCAACATTTTATCATAAAATACTTCAAATACGCATACATTTGAAAGGATTTTGAGGGCGAACACCCCTATCTCATGGCTTGGCCTCTATAGTGAATGTGTTTGCTTTATTACAGAACTAGCCACCAAGCCACCCTGCCTTAGGGTGCATTTAAAAGTGAGCTGCACCCAGCAACTGACACTGTGGCATGAATATAATTAAAAATTATAGACGTTTGCAGGCTCTTTTTCTACGATAAAACTTGTATCCTAGTGAACACCTATATATGTCACCTGATGAGTTCTGATACGTGCACATGTCTGTGTATTAGGCCAAGGCAAAGGCTGTCTATCATCCTGGAAGTTTTCCTCTGACTCCTCCCAGACGTCCTTGTCCTCTGATTTCTTCCTCCAAAGGCAACTATTGTTCTGAGTTTGTTCAACCTCACTTACTTTTGTCTGTTGTTAAATTGTATATAAATTAAATCATATAAGTAAAAAGGGGTTGTCAACTTTTTAAAGAAGTCAACAAAGCTTTTGTGAATTTAATTATAATTTTAAAAAGAATCAGCTGTCCACCACTTTCATCGTTCTCAGTATTGAACGAATATGGAGCAGTTTGTTCGTCTACTTTCTTGTTGATAGATAGGGAAATGGGCTGTAGTTCTTTCTAATGTCTAAATCTAAATACTCTGATTCATATTAATACTGACAATATATTCCTGCCCTACTCATGTGTATTTGAATTGTTCTGTTTTCTGTTATTGTAGTGTGATAAATAAGGTATAATAAAAGTTTTGATCTGCCTCACAGTTGTAGTCTTAGGAAATTCTCAACGGATTGATATTCTGGGTCTGTGTTGAGTTTGCCCAGTGTAGCAGGATCCTGTAGCAAAGCATGACTGCTTACATCTCAAGCAGGGAAGGCAAGGAGAAAGGGAAAGGGCTGTGATACTGTAGTCCCACCTACAACAACCCTGGGCTCTCTTATAAGCTCCCACCCCCTAAACACTTACAGCTTTTCCTGGAAGTGCCACTGTAGGGACAATGTCTTTCACACTTACGCATTTGGAGCAAAATCACCTCTCAAGCTCTTTGTATTTTTAAATATTTATTTTTAGTTATGTGTATGCATGTGTGTCTATTTGCATGTGAGTGCAAATACCCAAAGAAGTCAGAAGAGGGCATATGTTCTCCTGGAGTAGAATTGTAAAAGCAGTAAGCACTTTAACCACCAAGTCATCTCTTCGCCACCCCCAACTCTTAACACATTATGTGGCCATCAATTCTGATATATATATATATATATATATATACTTTTTTATTTTCATAATTATCTTTAAAAGCAGATAAGATCTTTAAGATTGCCAAATAGAAACAAGATTATTGTTGTCTTTTGTATTCATGTATGTAGCAGCTATTCTATTTATTCTTATGTCTCCACACAAATTCAGCTTACTATCTGGAGTCCTTTCATTTCAATCTGATAGATTCTCTTAGTGGTTGCTTTACGGGGTTTGTATGAATTTATTCATATTTTGAAAAATACATTTACTGGCTAGAAGAAAATTCTTACTTAATAGAACTTTGAATGTTTTATCCAATACTCCCTAAACTACATGGTTCTAATTTTTAGTCAGCTATTCATTTTCATTGTTTTAAATATATTTTTATTTCTAATTGACACAAATAGGTTGTGTTTAATTATAGGGTATGTAACCTTCTGATATATTTCTAAGGTGTCTATTGATTAAATTAGGATATATATATTATATAGTAACTTTTATATAAAAATATGGGTACTTTTCTCATTGCTATGGGAGAATGTCTAACAAAGCAACTTAAAGACAGAAGACTATGTTTTGGCTTTATTTCTCAATCTGAATGTCCTGTGCTGACCATCCCAGCCTATATTTAATGCTTGCAACACTGTCTTTATTTATTCATTTCTGGCATTAGGATGCCTTACATTCCTTTTACTTTCTAGGATAATTTGTTGTTATTATTGTCAATTTTTTAAAATCAGAAATCAGTATTATGCCCTTTAAATAACAGGCTCCATTATATATATTTTCTCATTTCCATTTCTAAAATTTTGGGTTTTTTCTCTCTTATAAATCTAAGATAAGAAACAAAGTATATTTTCTTTCACAAATTGTAACTCATACTGTTGTGGTTAAAAGACCAATTTAAATCCTTTCCATTTCTTATTGGCACTGTTTGTGCACAACATTTATGTGTGTTGAGAAAAATGGGGCTGGGAAGGTGTATTAACCATTAAATGCTAGGCTCATAACCAAAATACAGGGGGAAATACATGAACTCAAAGCATATATGATAAAAATCCATTTCAAGACTCAGTAAATTTCTAGCAACAAAATTCAAAACAAAATGAATTTAAGGATGTGTCCATCAACTCTTATCTGAGGCAGCGTGGAGCAGCCTGGGCATGGTAACTGAGTTTTCTTAAAGCGAGAGATGTCATGCAGCACTTTGGTTCAGATAAGTGCACATTTGAGCTGAGAACAACGTGTAGGGAAAGAACGCCATGCCTCCAACTAATTAGGGAGTTATCACAGCTTTGGCTCTTGGAAAAACAGCTGTCCAAGAAAATTTCTAGGAACCATCTTGCCTTGGTCCTGCAATCTCCTGATGACAGAATAGGCAGTAAGATTGGTAGCATGCTCCTTGAAATGTCACTGCCCTTTCCATTTCAGTGAGAGAATAGAAAGAACAAAAATAGAAGGAACACAGACATTCCAATCTCTTGAAACACTTTTGACTTATATACACCTAGAATTGGCATTTGGGATGGGAGCTATGAAGCTTCACATTATATTTTACACATTCAGCATTGAATATATTTTATCTACCACCATCCCCCAAAAATCAGTGACAGAATTATTTTATCTACCACCATAAACAATGTCAGAATGATTACTGAAAGTCCATAGTTTTATAGCCTCATTCACAGCTCATGTCCGTCACCTGCATTTTGCCTTCCTCGTCTCCTTCTATTTAGCTGTTTTCTTGTATTTTGGTTGTGAGCCCAGCCTTTAATGGCCCAGCCATCTCTCCAGCCCAGCGGTTTTCTTAAGATTTATTCATTTATGTGTTTTACGTATGAGTGCTCTGTCTTCGTGTATGTTTACATGCCAGAAGAGGCAATCAGATCCCATTATAGATCTTTGTGAGATCTTTGTGCTGGAAACTGAACTCAGGACCTCTGGAAGAACAATCAATCAGTGCTCTTAACCACTGAGCCATTTTTCTAGCTCCTATTCAGCTGGTTTGTTCTCTTTTCTTCATGCTATCCTGTAGTGAAATGTTCACTTGTTTACATGTATACACATGTCAGTGGCTAGATTTCATACATGAGCAAGAACATGCAGTTTATAAGGATGACCTGTCATCACTGACTGACTGTGGGATTTAAGTTTGATTCTGAACTTTTTAGCAGTCAGTTGGGGCAGAGTATAGAAGAGTCACACACTCTAGGATTTTAAATATATCTCCAGGTACTTACTTTGATGAAATCAAAATTCTTTTAAACTGGAAACAAAAACAAAAACAAAAACACAGACTTGCATTCTAGTCTCAAATCTGTAAGTAATTCATTCTTGATGTGAATTACATCATCTTTCTCATAAGCACTATAAGTTAAATTAAAGAGCTGATAAAATTCTTGCCAGTTCTAGTACTCTGTCATCTTATCATTCAAGTTTCTAGCAAACATGATGCTGTGAAAATCCAATCAAGAGGAACTGAAACATGATTATAAAGGCTCATTTCCCCCAGGTCCTGGATTATACATTCTTTAAGCTTGGAGAAAGTGCCTTACTCGTGCTTTATGAAACACCTATGCATAGAAAGGCCTACTAGGCAGAGCTGTATGAAAATCCTAACAATATCATTCCAGGCCAGTCTGGCTTACAAAATAAGTCCAGGATATCCAAGGCTACACAGGGGAACCCTGTCTTGAAAATAAAACAAAGGTCAAATAATTAATGTAGTTGTCCCTTATATGTTGGGCATGGACTTCAAGATCCCCTAATGGATTCTTAGAGTTGTGACTAAAATAAAATATATTATTTTTCCTGGAGATACACATATGTATAGGCTTAGATTTTTCAAAACCTACTTTATTTAGGGTTCTTAAATGCTTCAATATTCCTTCTAACCCATTGACCAGAAGTAGGGGAGAAAGAAACTTAATAGAAAAAGGGGGTTTAGACCTATTTAGAAGTATTTCCTTAGGATGATTCTACTTTTCATTGTCAAGATGCCAGCAGTCCAGTCTAATAGCAAACACCAAACAGAAACACAAATCAGTACCATTGGCATGATCCAGCAGAAACAGCAAGGCTCTGCCGAATTGGCAGTAGTCGGCAAAGCAGCCAGAATCATCTGGAATGCCACGAGAAGCTCTCCGGCAAGTTTTTCTCTATGAAGTGAAGACCAGTGAAGACTAGCCAAAACCAGTGAGACCAGAAAGACTAGCAAAGTGTTGCATAGCATAGAAAGGCAAAAGTGTCTTACTGTCGGCAGGATTCTATTTACATTCTTTCTAAACATCACATGCCCTCTAACGTGTCTGTTTTCAGCAAAAGATCATGTGTCTTCTCGCAAGACAGCTTCCAGAAAAATGTTACATGACACAACTGAGTTTTTTAAAAGAAACCGGAAACTTCCACTTCACACATGGCAACAATTAATTTACAAATTAGGCATGGCATGATATTAACAACAGTAAATAACAATAAACTAAAACAATTATCACACATTCTGTAATGAATGTTATATGGATGTGGTCTCTCTTTTTTTTTTAATTTATTGTATACATCTTCTTAATGATGCTATCCAATGGGCTTCATGGTGAGCTGAGATGAAGAGAACCACAGAAGCAACAAAGTGACTGATGTAAGCATTGTGGTGTAGCATTGAACTACTTTGTATGAGTGACTCAAAGGGTAGCCATGTAAAAACCGAGATAGTTGATCTGATTGCCATGAGGATAACTAAGCGACCAACATGTGGATGGCAAGTGGAGTGTATGTACACTGGACAAGGAGGCATCTCTTGCCCTAGGGCAGTTAGGACAGGGTATTACTAAGAATTTAATTTAATGTGGTGTAATTTAAACCTTTTACAGTGTTCACTTGTGAATGGTTTCCAGTTAACATTTTCAGACTGTGGTTGACCATGGGTAATCATCCAGAAAGTGAAACCCAAGATAAGGCTGCTTGAAGGGTTCAGATAAATATGAAACCCTCAGCGCACCATGGAACAACAGACAAAGGCTCCCTAGACGTTATCTATTCCCTTCCTTAGCTACTGCATGGGAAGCTCAATAAAGTTCAGAGAAAGGATGCAGGAACAACCAGCAACGTGAGGGCATATCTGTCCTTGCTACTTGGCAAGCTACAAATGAGTTATAACTAGACAGATGCATACTCTTTATTAGCCCGTAGCTTTCAAAATTCTAAAAACTGAGACACAAAGTCAGAAACACCCATGTAACTGACATAAAATTTACCAAATATGTTTTGCACCTTATGATAGTCTGTTTTATTTTTATCCGATTTCTAGACACTAAATGGATTTTTATGACCCGTGAATGAATCTTAGTGAGCCATATTTAGAAGTTCATAAGACCAAGCTATATTTAGCTTTGGACAAAAAGGAACAAAAACATATTCTGGTCCTACAAGGTGAAGAGCAGGTTCATAAGAGAGTGTATAACCCCAGGAGACTACTCCTACATTTGACTCCCTCCACCTCTGAAGCAGACAGTTTTAGGTCCTCCCTATCTCATCCTCCTGTCCTGAATTTGTAAACCCCATCACAACCACATCAATCAAGTAGAAAGTACAAAAACACTTTTTCGAACCCTAATGTGTAGACCCAGGCAACTCACCTTGCTTTCACATAGACTTTAAGATAAACCCTTCCGTCATCAGATGTACGGGAGGAGCGATAGGTTAAATGTTTGCAGCGCTCATTCTTCTACTGAGTTTTCAACTTTCCACTTATCACTGGGTTAAAAGTGCAGCCAGCAAGTGTAGCTCCACCTGGCACACTGTCCAGCAACATCTGCACCACGCACCAGCATAGAAGTCATATCCATCAGTGCACACCACATTTTTCATAGTTGCAATTTTATCTTCACCTGGTGAAGTACATACATCACCATTTTTCCTGTTTGGGTAGGACAAAATACATGGCTCATAAAGTAAGGCAAGTAGAATAGCAACTCCACAAATAAATTGTTGTTGTTGTTGTTGTGTGGTATGCACCAAAGTTCTTGATGAAGATCAGCTTTATCCTTTCCAAAAGAATATTTGAAATAAGTACATAAAGGACCACCCAGATGAGATGATGTGGAGGGAGAGGCAGAATTCACTGGCCTAAGAATCCCACTGTGATGCTCAGTGGATCTGAACTATGAGGTAAAACTATATCACCCAGAATTCCATTCTGCTCAAATTATCTTAAATACAGAAGTTTCAAGAGCTTCAGAGGGATATTTACTATTCCACTTGGAGAGCGGGGAATCCCTGAAGCTCAAAGAGTTGTTAAGTACAAGGGAGAGATGAGATTCGCACCACTCAACTGACCGCAGAGCCCACGCTTCCTCTTCTGGTGCAGACACACTATGAGGGGCTCACTTTTCAGGTTGACTTTGCTGGGACCAATTGCGGGTAACAAACTCCTTAGAGTCAACTGAATTAAAGACATTTTCTTTTTTCCCTCATTTGAGTCTTACAGATACACAGTGGTCTTCATATTTTTTTGATATACATTATTTTGATATCCCTAAGTGTATAAAGTGGAAGAGAACCCTTCAGTGCTATGGGGTGTGATAAATATGCCTTGGGACTGTTACTGCTACATGCCAAATTGACAGAATCAGAACCAGCTGGAGATGGGCCTCTAACCTTGCCTGTGAACCTGTGAGAGGCTCTATTGGTCGTGTTAGTTGCAAAGGGAAAACCTGTCCATTCCCTGATTGGACTCCTAACCCAAGAAAAGGTTTTCTACTACTGGCTGACTATGATACACAAGTTTCTGCAGACTCCTGTTGCACTCACTTCCCCTCCATTTTGGACTGTACTTTGAACTATGAGCTGCAACAAGCCCCTTTTCTCTTCAGTTGCTTTTGTCTGGGGATTTTATCAAAGCAACAGGAAAAGAAAAATATATGTAAGTGACAGCATTGGTGGGTTTTGCAAAAGAAATAGCCTAAGACCCACTTTCCAGGTTACACTCAAACCATTCTTATTCACAGCTTGCTCTGTTTGCAATGCCATGTGGGCACCAAAGCTAGTTTAGACAGTATAATACACTTTAATGCCCTTAAACTCCAGCAGTTGTGTTTATTTTCTCCTCGTTTCCATTTATAACTAGCAAGGTGGATGCTAAACATCTCCCTCCCAGGTGAATCAATTCTGATTTTGAAAGAACTCATGTAGAGACAGGCTTGTGCTTGAACTCATTGGAGGATACCTCTGTGGTCTTTTTGCTTTTCTCTTTTATGAAACCCTGAGCATTACAGCAGAAGACCGGTGCGTGCATAGAACAACAATCTCTATGGATTGCTGAAGTGAAGTGGACATCAGCTGAAGTGGACAGAGGCCATGCTGAAAGACTTGATCTACCCAGGCCTTTGCAAGAGTGAGCTTGCCTTTCCCAAGTCTAAAAGCACACAGCTGTCGTATAGGAGTCATTAAAGGCTCGGGACCAGCGCTGTTCTCTTTTGTAGTAGAAGAATCTTTTTTTTAAGACTGGGATCTGGGATCACGCGATTCGGAGCTCTATGCTGCCTATCCAAGTGCATTAGGGCTGTGACAGCTTCAGCTACAGAGCAGGCTCTGTTACTTCAAACAGAAGCTCAAGAAGCTGAGGATCACTGGTCTCAAAAATGTGAGTCCTAGGGAATTAGGAACCAGTGAACCACATGTCTTCAATGTGTCCAAAAAGTACAAGTGCTATTTGTTTTCCAAACGTGTGTCTGTCTCCTTCTCTTGTTTCTCTTTGTCTCTCTTCCTCCCTCCCTTTCTCTCTCCCGCATCTTTCCCACCTTGTTTTTTTTCTTTTCTTTCTTTCTTTCTTTCTTTCTTTCTTTCTTTTTTTTTTTTTTTTGCGACAATGTTTCTCACTGAGTCGGAAGCTCACCAATTTGACTAGCTTGTTGGCCAGTTAGTCCCATAAACCCTTCTGTCTCTGTCCCTTTCATGAGTGCTAAGGTTACACACACTTGCCACTGTGCATGACGGTTATGTGGTTGTCAAGGAACCAAACTCAGGTCCTTGTGCTTAGGTGGTGACTACATAACTGATTGAACCAGCTCCCTAATTCCTCCAAATGAGCATCTTTAGTTCCCAGCACCGAGGAAGTCTGGGTAAACTCCATCCTCTGCCCTTCCTTTTTGAAGTCCCTACTTTACACTCTAAAATTTAAGACTCACTTTCTGGAAAGTAAGTCCCGTGGGAGCAGGAATTCTGTTTCCCAAACCCATCTTCCAACTGAAGTCTTCATTGTAATAACCCTCGCTGACTTTCCATGGAGCAAGTAGTCTTTGGATCTTGTTTTAGGAAATGCTGGTCACAGGCTAATGGAGGGATTCTAGAGGAGACGGATCTGAGCTTGGAGACTACGGTTCCAGCTTTAATCCTGGGTTGTTAGGGATCCTTATAGAAAGGTGAGAAACCCTACAGCTTAATAATTACACCTCACAGCTGTGTGGATTTTATAGTTCCACAGACCCCCTTTCACACCTTTTCTCATTAAAAATAAAACCCTACTAGATTCTTGTGTGCCAGCAGGCCAGGCATTATAGTCCCCACTTTGCAAGTAAATAAACAAACTCATGGAAGGTGAAGAGTTTGCTTGCCTAGGTCATGAGTCTCTGTGCCTGGGGTCTTATTAATGACATAACACATGAAAGCTTTAGGTGACTTGGCAGTTAAGGCTCCAGATTATGCCATTCTGCTAAATTTACTAGTAATGCATCATCATTTTAAGAAATGAGACTCGTGGCAATACAAGTTTGCTGCTGGCTAAAAATACTTTGTGACTTCCTTTCTCAATAGTGGTGATGAAGTGACTTGAACTCAGGCAGACCTGTTCATCTTTCCTCCAGCCTACATGTACTATGGTTCTTTGAGTTATAAAGTCCCTGAAAAATAGTCATAGATCTACTAATAATGAAAGTTATGCTTCTTCAGCTTGTTATTTTTGTAACTTTGGCCTTCCATTTTAACATTTTTGTGACCTTTGTGTAGACTTCTTTATATATACTCTGACTTCTTAAGGTGTATTCTAACTTATTTTAGTATACAGCCACGGAAAGTTAATTCATATGAAGGCTGTGAGGTTCCACAATTATGTGGACCTGTAACAAACTATTCTAAATAGTGAACATGTAGTTAGACTTATATGTATGTTCTGTTTCTTCTACATTCTCACCCATCATATCTCTCTCAATTTTGATATTTGTGACAAATTTAGCTTATACATGAGTGTAACATACAAGGATCATTGAACATGTACAACTAAAAAAAACCCTTTTAAGTTTTAGATGTTGTATTTTGGCTTTGTTCAACAACCCTGATTCTGGCACTTAACAGCTCTTTTTCTTCTAGAATAAACTGAGTCTTATTTTCTTAGGCTTTCAACCACAAAAATACAGATATCTCTAGAAACCCTCCATTCCCCACCCCAGATTTGTAATCTTTTTTGTTCTAACTGATCCAGAGAAAATAAAAATGCATCATGTTTGAAGTCTACACTGCTCAAGAGTAAATTGTGTCTCACTTTGAGTCATATTATATGTTCATTACATCTAGAAAAACAATCTGGATAATAAAAGTGCCAAGTGTTAGCTCAAGCTATAAACACATGATGGCATGTTTACATCAGGCATCAAACTTTTCTAGATTTCTTTTGGTAGTGTTTCTTGCCTTGTGCTAAAATTCTTAACCCATTTGTTCCTTGACTTATGAAATAGATTAATTGTTCTTGATTAATGAAAATTAGGAACCTTAATTGGCCCCTATTTGGGGTTCAGTTGCATTAAATTGGTCTACTGGTGATCAAAAATGTATCTTAAGGGGGGAGTTTAGGCTAATATATCAACAAATGAGGAGCTATAAACATGATTAATATGCACATTAGACTTTCCTTATCACACTTTGTTGGCAGTTTTTATCCGGTCACAGTTAAAATTCCATTGAGTTCTTTCTGTTTTTGTATGAAATACAGATTATGTGGAGACAGCAGTCTGAGCAACTGGAGTTTCATCTTGTCTGCCCATTAATTATTAATGGTGTTTCAGGACTTCTTATCTGTCACTGTGGAGAGATGGAGGGCTGTATTTTTATAGTCATTTTCTAGTAGGAAAACAAACAGCGTGATGCCTCTGTACTGGGCATAAGGAAAGGATAGAAGATATGTCTGCTTCAGGCAAGCGCTCAAACAGAAAGCATTGTCTTGTAGGTTTTAACATCTCATAGAGGGGTGGTGCAAGTTTGGTAAGTAAACAAAACACAGAGAAAAACTCATGCCTCTCTTTGACATCTTTTTAAAAGTTCCTTGATCTCAAAGACATTAAATGTGGTTCACTGTGAGTACTAGCGACCCTGGAGACTATGCATGGCACAGATTGTGCTGCTACTGCCATGACTCTGTTACAATTGCATGTCTCAAATGCCTGAAGAAGTAGCTTAATCTTACAGTGAGACAGTGATGTGACTTGGAGCTGGCAGTGGAAAACACTGGACAAGCAACCTTATAGCATGGAACTTACTCAGTCCCCTCATCTACAGTGTGCCTGAGGAAGCAAGTGTCACGGGCTGTGATGCACAGCTTTTGCAGCAGGATCTAACCAAGAATGATAAGCCTTGACATTTGGATGTCTTTGTTTTGTTTATTAAAATCAGTAAAATGTATAACCTTAATTTCAACAAGAAATAAAACTACCATAAGAGATGATTGAAAGGTCATTTCCTCAGCTTAAATTTAATAAGCTGGGAGTCAGGGGCAGATGGAAAGGAAAATATATGCTAAATTGTCAAAATAAAATTTCTATGTATTAGAATATTTTAAAGTCTGATTTATTTTAATAAGATTAAAAATACCAAGAAACTTTCTTGTGATTACTTGATTACTTTAAGCAAACTACTTCAAGTGTTCTCTTTTGTTTGATTTGTCTGGAGGGAAGACTACTGCCTGTTCACTCCTCCCATTAATTATTATTAAGGAATGTAAGAATAGTCTCAAAGCACACAAGACTGCACATATACACACATGTGCCTCTCTGAGCATCCAAGTATATAATTGTTATATCATCCCAGTTACAGTCAATGCCAACCCCCCCCCCAGCCCAGATATCCCAGCATCTATTCCTCCCTTCATCTGTCTAGTCCAGGAGTACCATTTTCAAGTTCTCATGGGGTTCTAGATCTCGTGGCCACTTAGTCTCCTTATAGCTTCTTGGCTGTCACTACATAAACGCGAGCACAAGTGGTCTGTGGAATGTCTGTGTCATATGCTTAGACAAAAAAGAGTCATGTGTTCATTAAGTTTCTTTTCCCTTTTTGGCAAGATGGTCAATGACCCTTCTTAAACTGAAAAGATGCTGGACACGGTAGTACAAGCCTTTATTCCCAGCACTTGAGAGGAAAGGAGGAAAGGAGACCTCTATTAGTTCAAGGCCAGCTTGTCTACAAAGTAAGTTCCAGATCAGCCAAGACTACACAGCAAGACCCTGTTTCCAATACCCACCCCCCTCAACACAAGAAAAAAAACATTTGGATAACATAGAAATGACTGAGTTCCTGAAACACCTTGAAGAAAAAATGTACTGTGGAAGGCGCCATAGAGAAGACATGAACTCCTGTAGTATTTTAGGTATTCAAGCTGAGTTTTATTCCTCACAGCAACCTACCTTCTCCATCATTCACTGATCTCTATAGGGAGAGTTCCAGCCATGAATAACAAGAAGATATTTACAGTTTCAAAGACTTAGCTTGCTCTGGTCAGTTTTGATAGCATCACAGCAAAAGATTACAAATGAGGTACCTATTTTGCTATCTATTGCTGTGGTAAAGAGCACGAGCAAAAGCGACTTGGAGAGGAAACGGTTTCCTTGGAGAGGAAATTTCATCTTACAGCTCATAGCCCATTATTGACGGAAGCTAGGACAGGAGCTCAAGACAGGAACCTGGATGCAAGAAATGAAGGAAAGACCATGAATAATCCCCCTTACTAGATTACTATCCATGGCTTGCTCAGATTTATTTCTTTTTAAATGAATCTGAGGACTACCTACTCACAGTGGCCACACCCACAGTGGGCTGAATCTCCTACACCAACCATTAATGAAGAAATTGCCCAGAAGTTTAATGGAGGCATTTTCTCACTTGAGTTTCCATCTTCCCAGAAGATTCTAGTTTGTGTCAAGTTAACAAAAACTGGAAAGCACATACTGTTAAACATGACTGGCAAAAAAAAAAAGAACCAATGAACTGATTCCTAATAATTTTCCACAATACTTATAGGTTGATGCTTTGACACATCATCATCAGAGAGGCTTCCTCTGGTAGCAGACTCACAGCCAGACATTGTGGGGAGAGTCTATATTGGAGGTTTCCTTATAGATCCTCTCTTGGAGCTTTAAGAACCCCATGGAATAAGGGGAGGAAAGATTGTAAGAGTCAGAGGGGATGGAGAACACAGCACCCTGTGTCAACTAAGCAGGGCTCATATGGACCCACAAAGACTGAAGCAGCAAGCATGGGCCTGCATGTCTGTACCAAGTCCTTTGTGTACATGTTATGCCTGTTTGCTTGGTGGTTTTATGGGATTCCTAAAAGTGGGAGCAGGTGTGTCTCTAACTCCTTTGCCTGCTCCTGGGACTCCTTTCCTCCTATTAGGTTGCCTTGTCCAGGCTCAGTATGAGGAATTTCGCCTTGTCCTAATACATCATGTTTTGTTGTGTTTGTTTATTTTCTCTTGGAGGCCTGCTCTTTTCTGAAGGGAGATGGAGGGGAAGTGGATCTGGGGGAGAGGAGAAGTAAGGCAGGGAAGCTTGGATGGATGGAGGAAAAAGAAACTGTGCTCAGTATGCATTATAGGAGAAGAGCATCTATTTTCAATATTTTTTTTTCAGAATAAAACCTTTTTGAAAACTTTTGAAATAAGACTTGAGCTTTTTGAGAATTGCCAAGTGGATTTATATAAAATTAAAAACTTATGTACAACAAATATATATTTATATATTAATATATATTTCTACACACACACACACACACACACACACACAGAGAGAGAGAGAGAGAGAGAGAGAGAGAGAGAGAGAGAGAGAGAGAGAGAGAGAGA
>OU015755.1:32535889-32550629 GCA_907169655.1 Acomys percivali | reverse complement strand
AGAGAGAGAGAGAGAGAGAGAGAGAGAGAGAGAGAGAGAGAGAGAGAAGTTTTCTCAGCCAGTAGGAACACTGCAAAGTTAGTCCACAAAGTATATTTTTAAGTAACTGTAAGCTAAGAAGAGCGAAAAATATCTGAGCTTTTTATACAAAACCTGCCATGATAATAATAAAGGTAATATAAAATATAAAAATAGTATATGAGAATAATAATGTATTCTTTCACAAAAGAACATGGGCCCAACCTAGTGTCTGATCATTTAATCTGAAAGTTTAAAATTCTTTTTTAAAAAAAGTAATGTTACAATTTAGAGCCTAGCACCAATACAACAGTTTATTTAAATTCAATTTCTTCTATGCAATGCAGTTCGGAGACAACCTTCCTCCAGCTAGCAGAATCACGTGAAACTAACTGGACCCACCTGGCTCTAGGAGATCATGAAATAGGTGGTCTAATCGCACAGACTTTAAAAGGAGCGTATGTAGCATTTCCAACATTATATTTTTTTTATCTCTGTGCACTATCACTGTGACATCTCATAGGGATTTCATCTGAAACTAGCTCATTGGATGGGAGTGGGTAGGTACTCACCGATTTAAGATTTTGTAAAAAATAGTCCCAAAGAACAACACACACACTTCCCATGGAGTATCCCTGGCATGGAGCATCCCTGGCATGGAGCATCCCTAAGCAAATCATAGCCATTTAAGTCATTCTGTGCTTTATCTCTGTCCTAAGAATTACCAGAGAGCAGAATCTATGTCTTAGTGTTAACTTCCAAGTGACCTTCTTGCTTTGCCTAACTATATACACTCAGCAGAAACTCACAGGAGATGCTCCTAAGTGGGGTTGGTTCCAGCAAAAACCAGCATAATCGTGGCTCGATTTCTTGTTGCAGGGGTATGCTTCATAAGATTTGAATTAGTTTCTTGTGTGAAACCATAGTTGACCTTTAAAATATGGTAGTGAGAGATCTGGCTCAGTGACAAAAAGACTGAAATCAGGAAACTGGGAAAAATAACAACCTAGAGAATAATGGTTGGAAGAAGAACATTAATACCAAATAATGAATAAGAATGTAAATAGATAAGGGATTCAGGGAGCCCTGGACCTTTAAAAGGTTGGAAGAGGGATGGCAAAGATAAAAAGTGATAAGACATGTCAAGAAGAACAAAGTCAATGTGTGTACATTATTCAGCTTAAGGAATTAGAGTCACAGGGTCAAGTGTGGGTAACATTAAATATGAGTAATGAGGAATAAAAGAAGTAAAAAGCAAGCTAGCGCCATAAATCAATTCCAGAGCCACTTGGCTGGGGGAGGAGAAAGAAGAACAGAGGCTAACCCACTGTAGCCTGTTGAAATGTCAAGATGTATTACCAATTACTAAATATCATTGTGTTCGTGCAAATCCTCAAACTTTGTAGCCATAAAACTTCATCCCAGCAACCAGTGGGATCATCTAATTTTCACTTTGAAATATACTTTTAAAAAAAAGAGAAAATGTTAGCATCAGTAGTAAAAAAAAAAAAAAAAACTGTACAGCATACTAGCAAACTGGTAGAGAAATAACATGCGTGCCCTTTCTGCATACAGCCCATTGTCCCAGGGTAGATCTCATAGGAGACCTCATTTAGCCATATACACAATGCCAAAGGGAACAGGCAAAAGAGAGAAGTTAGAATGAAGATTTGGAAAGATTTGAAGGAGGAATCAATTTGTACGAGATGAAATTACTTTATCTTGACTAATCTTTCAAAGTCACACTTCATCATGGTTACATCTGAGAGCCTACAGAGAGCAGAGATCCCAACAGTGTAACTGAACGCTGAGCGGGAGAAGAAGGGCTCCAACGGTCATTGCTTATCTTGTCACTCAGGTTTCATGATGGATTTGTTACTGCTGTACTGTGCTAATTGATACTATTCTAATTGGCATGTTTCCACTTTGATGATGTTTTATGGTTCCCATATGTTTGGAGGTTTCATTACAGAGAAACATGCATAGGAGCTACAAGCTTATGTTTCTTTATCCATATTATAGGTAACTTCTAGGTTAAATGATAGAGGTGTCCCAATCTTTATTATATGCAAGCGAAGTTTATGTTGTCCATAACTTCTTCAGCCATTGCTATGTGTGTGTACATATATATATGTACATATATGTCTATATACATATATATACTTTATTCTTTGAAAATTATTAGTGTTGTATGAATTTAAGAGCTAATAACTTAGGCTCTACACTGTGTCACACACTCAGAAGCTGACGCAGCTTTTACCCACATTTTCAGTAATTGTTCGTCCTCCAGACAACTGCAGAGTTCAATGTGGCAAACCTCATGATCTGTATACTTTAACATAGACTCCCCTGGAGCATCTTATGGGGAAGGATCCTGCTATAAACCTAAGTCTGATAACAGGTCAGAGAGGGGAAGATTTAAACAGTAGCTATTTGAGTCTCACTGCAGCAGATGTCTGAACATCTGGAGCAGTGGTTCACACCATGCTCTGTGCTGACCTTCCACTAGGGGGAGGAAAGAAGAATTTTGCTCTGTGACTTGGTTGCGACCTTTCTGCCAGGTACTTTGGATTCTGTAGAATAAGTTGTTACACAATTTTCCTTCTACCAGATAGATGTGAATGGCACAAATTACTTTTTTTCATCTTCAGATGTGCACAATTGCTGCATATTGAAGCAATGTGTGTGCTTGCTGTAAGCAGATGTGCAGGGAAGGTTTAGTGGAAAGAGGCTGAAGTGCGGAGTCTGGTGGTCCAAGGCAAAAATTCCAACATTATGTCACAATGACACATCTTTCATGAAGTCTTAGTTTTCTCATCTGGAAAAGTGAATATAAGCACGTTACATTCCATCATGCCTTTTGGACCCAAATGTTCCTGGTTCTCAGAGGCTGCTCAGTCAATACTTTCTCTCCCCATCTCATAAAAGTTGTGGATTTTTTAGATTTAAAAATCGCCACTCCCTTTTACAATGAATCCTCATTATCTAATCTGTTACTCCACACCACCCTACCCCCAATAAATAAGTACCTTCCAGAAATCAATAGGTCTGAAAAAATATTCTCCATCAAAAGCCACTAAAAGTGGCATGGCCGAGCACGTGCAATGTTAACAAGCACACACAGCTAGTGTTACTACTCTGCACATTGCACCACAGCTCTTCTCTTTTGACCTACTCATGTGGTTGAATTTGGAACTAGGATTCTCCCAGAGATCTGTTGACTTCTTTCAGGCATCACACTTTAATCTGCAGCCAGATGAGTTCATTCCATAACTAAACCAAGTGTCTTAGGCCTTAATTGCTATGATCAAGACCATGACCAAAAGAAACTCAGGGAACAGGGGTTTGTTTGGCTTATTCATCTGGGTCGCAGTCCATCGTCAAAGGAAGCTAGGGCAAGAACTCAAAGAGGGCGTAAACCTGGAAGCAGAAACCAAGGCCATGAAGGAGTACTGTTTACTGGCTTGCTGATCATGGCTTCCTCAGCCTTTACAACATAGGACCACCTGCTTAGGGTTGCACTGCATAGTGGTCTGGATGCTCCCACCCCTGCCATTAATCAGAAAAATTCTCCACTCACTTGCTTACAGGCCAATTTGATGGTGGCATTTTTCTCAGTTGAGGCTCCCTCCTCCCAAATGAATCTACTCTGTGGCAAGTTGGCCAAAACCAGCCAGCCAAACATGAACCAGCACACCAAGTGATCCAGAAAGCCACTGAGGCCCCTTTAGTCAGCCCTGAAACCATCCTTTTCACCAAGAGATCAGAGTCACTCAGTGTTCCTGAAGAGGCTGTGGAACATCGAGCCAGTTCCAGCACAGAGCTACTTACTTACCTGAACCTCTGATTAGACTGTTTAGAGTGTGTTACTTTGCCTCCACCACACTCTTCCTGTCTTGTCTCACCTGGAACAGGTTAAAGAGGAAATAGAAAAAACAACTAAACACCTTTTTAAACACTAAGTTGTTTTACAGAAAGATCTGGTCACCTTCAAAATCCATCTAGCTTGCAAACCTATCTATAGGGATTAAATTGGGTTTGTGAAACTTTATACTATTTATTTGTATCATTTTTCATTATTCATTTTTAATTCATTCACTTTACATCACAATTATAGCCCCCTTCCCTCATCACCTCCAGATCCCATCCTCCCTCCCTCATACGCTCTCACTTCCTCCCCTAGTCCTCAGAAACGGGAGCCCTCCTCCCCTAACATTTGACCTCAGCCTATCAAGTCTCATCTGGACTTCCTGTGTCCTCTTCCTCTGTGGCCTAGCAAGGTCGCCCCCCCCACCCCAGGGGAAAGTGATCAATGTATGGGGGGCAAACTCCATGAAAAAGTAGTCCTTACTCTCCATATTATGGGACCCACAAGGAGACTGTGATGCCTATCTACTACATCTGAGCAGAGAGTCTAGGTCCACATCATACATGGTCCTTGGTTGGTGCATCAGTCTCTGCAGCACCCTCCTCCAGCTCTGCCAGGATTTGTTGGCTCCATTGGTCTCCTTGTAGAGCTCCTGACCCCTCCAGGCCCTTCTATTCCCCAACTCTTCTATAAGACTCCCTGTGCTCCACCCCAGAGTTTGGCTGTTGTGTCTCAGCCTCTGCTTGGATCCCCTGCTGGGTGGAGCCTTTCAGAGGATGACTATTTAGGACCCTGTGTTGTTCCTTTCCTTTAGCTGCTTCTGGGGTCTATTCTGTTTGCCCTTCAGAATGAGAATTAAGCATCCTCCCTAGGGCCCTTCTTGTTATTTAGCTTCTGTGGGTCCATGTATTGCAGTGCTGCGATCCTCTGTTCTGTGGCTAATATCTGTTATAAGTCAGTATATACCATGGTTGTCTTTCTGGGTCTGAGTTATCCCACTCTAGTTCCATTCATTTGCCTGCAAATTTCGAGATTTCCTTGTTTTTAACAGCTGAGTAGTATTTCATTGTGTAAATGGATCACGGTTTCTTTATGCATTTCTTCAGTTGAGATTCAGCTAGGTTTTTTTTTTTTTTTTTTTACAGATTCTGGCTATTATGAAATAAGCTGTTATGAACATAGTTGAGCAAATGTCTTTCTTGTATGGTGGAGCATCTTTTGGGTATATGTCCAGGAGTGGTATGGCTGGGTCTTGATGTAGAACTATTCAAAATTTTCTGAGGAAGTCCAAGACTGATTTCCAAGAGAATTCTCTGTCTAGTTCTGTACCCCATTTTTAAATTGGATTATTTGGTTTGGTTTAATTTCTTAAGTTCTTTATATATTTTTATATTAGGCCTCAGTCAGCTGTAGGGTTGGTGAAGACCTTTTCCCAGTCTGTAGGCTGCCATCTTGTCCTGTTTACAGTGTCCTTTGCCATACAGAAGATTTTCAGTTTCATGAGGTCCCAGTTATTAATCTTTGAGCCTGAGCTATTGGTGTTCTGTTAAGGAAGTTGTCTCTTGTATCAATGAGTTCAAGGCTCAAACCACTTTTTCTTCTAACAGATTTAGTGTGTCTAGTTTTATATTGTACTCTTTAATCGACTTGGACTTTAACTTTGTGCAGGGTGATAGATATGGATCTATTTTCATTTTTCTACATGTAGCCATCCACTTAGCCCACCACCATTTGTTGAAGATGCTATCTTTTTTCCATTGTATGGATTTGGCTTCTTTGTCAAGAAATCAAGTGTCCATAGGTATGTGGGTTTATTTCTGGGTCTTCGATTCGATTCCATTGATCAACCAGTCTATATCTGCCATGTTGTTTTTATTACTGCTGCTCTGTAGTACAGCTTGAGATCCGGTATGGAGATTCCTCCAGAAGATATTTTATTGTACAGGATCATTTTAGCTATTCTGGGTAGGTCTTCTGGAATTGGATTTTCATTTTGTCAACAGGGCATTCAGCCCACTGATCTTTGAGTAAGGCAAAGGGGCACAGTAGATCTCTCTGTGGTTTTCCACCAGAGGCTCAGTCCTAGAAGGATGGCCACTGCTGTAAAGACCAGCCCCTGCTGTAAAGACTTGCCCCTGACCACCTCTGAGGGCACAGAGGGCCGACTAAGGCATGGAAACCAAGGTGTGATGCCCGCCACACCACAATCACAGGAAAGCAGAGTGCTCCCGCAGGTCATGCCTGCAACCCCAAGCTGGAGGGACCTTTCAGGCTTCTCAAGCCCCACCCACACATTCCTCCTGGGAGACCGTCCCACCCACCATGCCCTCGGACATATTTTTTATACTATCCTCAACTCAATATTAACCTGTAAAATTGCCAAGGTGCACTTTAACTTAGCATTTCCAAAGTGATCTTAAGTTTTGCTCAGTCTTATGCTATGCGCTGGTGTCACAGTTTTGAATAAGTGCCTTGAAAATATCACGTCAATTATTTCTCACAGCATGGACAGTGAGAATTTATTTTGTGAACAGACACAAAAGTTCAGTTACTTTACAAAACTTTCCCTGAGTCACTCACTTAGTAGTAGAGCTGGAGTCTAGTCAACCTATCTGGAATAGAAAGTGTGAGCTTTTGTACCGCTGAACGGTTATCTATCTTCAAATGATGTGGCTTAAAAAAATCTTGATCTGGATATGACTACATGAACGCCATAAAAGGAGCTCAGGAGACCATATCCACAGCAACAGAACTGAGCCTGTAATTATTCTAAAAGTGTTCTGGAAACTGTGGAAATTTCTCTATGGACATATAGCAGAGAGGGAAAGTATCATTCAGGAAAATGGTTAGCTCTCAGTAAGAGTAAGGAGAGTGTGTGGCATTTGAACTATGGCTTGTGGTTTTTTTTCTCTTTTTTAACAGATTGTTTTGCATTAAATTTTACTGCATTATCGGTAGAGAAAAAGGATAAGTTCTAAGAAGAAGCTTACACACACACACACACACACACACACACACACACACACACACACACCCCACATTGATTCTCTGGTAGTTTCACTTCCTTTCTTAGTCCTTTCATGTCTGCACTCCTCTTGTGACTATCCCCACTGAAGAAGTACAAAATAAATATAAGAGGAAAGAGGGGAGAGGGAGGGAGGGGGGAGGGAGGAAGAGAGGGGGAGGGAAGGAGTGACAGAGAGAGAGAGAGAGAGAGAGAGAGAGAGAGAGAGAGAGAGAGAGATCCACCTTTTGCTACCAGGCCACTGGATCATGATTAAACGCTCAGTGGCCTGCTTCTTAAACATAACTGAGTCCTCCCCCTTCAGCCCGCAGCCAGAAGCCATTAATTGTGGAGGACTACACTCCAGCATCTTCACCACACTTTTTAAAAAAAAGAGATATCTTCCCTGGCTTCCTTTCTAGGCTGCTACTTTTGTCACAAAAGCCTTCCATGTCTCTCTCAACCGTGTGTCTGCAGTCATCGATATCACTGCTTGGCACCAAAAGCAGCCAAGTAAAGAGCAAAAGTAGCTTCTTTGCTTTCACAGTCAGTGCGAACATGGATCGGGGCCTCTACATGGTTTCTGGTAATAGCACCCATCACAGAAACAACCGCAGGCCGGGTGGCAGTAGAGGCCACACCTATTAACATAGCACCCGGTAGCAGCAAGACACAGACGTGCAAGTGGGTTCAGATTGCTGCGCAGTCTGGGGACATCTGGGTGGCCCTCAGTGGTAAGGGGTGCCTCAGACATCATCCTGGTCTCCAGCAAGACCTTTGGTGGTCGCAAGGGTTACAGACATCAACACATACTCCGGCTTCAGTAGGACCACAGATGCAGACATGGTCCTCAGGGGTAACAAGAACCCAGATATCGTCATAGCCTCAGGTGACAGTGCAGCCACCTGCCCCTGACCCCCTCATCAAAACGGCCCCTAGTGGAAACATGGCCTCTGGACATCGATGTGTCTTCAGGATGCAGCACAGACCACAAACATCTACATGGCCAGCCATGGTGATTTGTGCCTAGACATCACGGGGGCTCCGACAAGTGTGGCCAGGCAAGGGGCAGGTGGTAAAAAGTCTAGCGGGCTCTCCTGGCTGCTAGCTTTTTCAGTGGAATCACCCGCCCTGAGATCCTACACAGATCTTTGTTACCAAACCCAACCCGAAATACTCTAGAGAGATGTTACGCAAACTATAAGACATCCCTTCCTGACCCCCATATTATGGCTACGGTGGGCTTTCAATCTGAGAAGAGGACCCTGCTTATGTTTCTTGTGAGCATGCTCCAAACGTTCTATTGTAGCTACATCTAGTTTCCTCTTTCCTACCCAGAGCACACTTATACAGGACAGCACAATGGACACTGAGCCCAACGTATTGGCGCATAAGTTGCACCAGGCTCTGCCAGAAATAGACAAGAAGCCCTTTGCCATGGGAGGGCGTGCAAGGAAGACCAGAGGCTACCCACCCACTCACTGTCCCTTTGTACAGCAAGGGCGCTATGTTAAGAAAGGCTGATCCCATTAGCCACCTTCTTCCAGTGCAGTGACACAGGAATTGGCATGAGAGGAAGCAAATGCCCAATGGCAAATATCTTTGCACTCTGTCCAAAGGAAGAGAATCTAGTTGAAACACAGCATGGAAAGATTTATATTTTAGGCCAGTATCAAAGACAATAGAGAGTTTGGTGCCAAGCACTTAAAAGGATAGTAAATCTATAATAAAAAAACCAAACCACAGAGAAGCCGGGAGGTTAGCGGATAGGACATTTAATGGAAAGACCATATGACGACACTATGAAGCTTGAGAAGGCTGTTGCATGTGTTAGATGGCACTCAAAAAAGTGCTAATTGGTGCACAGTGCAGCAAATATTTGAAAACATTCCCCAAGCCTCATACACACTCATCTACACACACACACACACACACAGAGAGAGAGAGAGAGAGAGAGAGAATATGATGGTGAAAGAAGCCTAAAAATAAGTGGCCAAATGATGTTTATTCTGACACAGAGAAGTACCAGGAAGCCAGTATTCAAAATGCAATCATAGTTATCCTAGGAAATCCAGAAGGTAGTATATGCCCATGGTTGTACACTCTCATGGGTTATATGGCTAACTAGGAATTAAACATGTAAAAACCCCTGAGGCATAAGAACACCTTCCATACATATACATATATGTATACTATACATATACATAGTAGTAAGGATTTTAAAACTGCAATATGTCAAGGAATTTAAGCATAATCTTTTGCCAGTAAATGGCTGCCAACCTGGGGTAACCTCTAAGTATCCAAGATAAGCAATCAAAACAAAAGAAAGAAAGAAAGGAACCATCTACACAGAATTAGTTTAGCTAAGTTACTAAATGGATAGCTAAAGTTATCAAGCAAACAACAGCTCTGAGAGGGAGAAGGAGATAGTGATGGCTGTCCTTGGCTGTCAACTTGACTACATCTGGAACTAAAGCTCAAAAAACAGGTGCACATCTGTGAGAGACTTTTCCCCCCTAATTTGTAATAGGAAGCTGTACTACTAATCTCGATCTTTGAGTCAAGAATGTACACACCTTTAATCTAGATCTTTGGAGGTGGGAAAACACACATCTTTAATCCAGGTCTGGAGGTAGGAAGATATACCTTTAATTTGGGCCACACCTTCTGCGGGAAGCCTATATAAGGACATGAAAGAAGAGAGATTTTGCTCTTTGTCTGCTTGCCCTCATGGCTGCCATTGTATTTGAAAATACTTTCTTCCACCTCATCTTTTGTTTTCTTTATACTATTAAAAGCTCAAACTTTTAATTTTAATTGCCTATAGTATGTAATATTTAATTCTTTGTTGCTTCTTTGCATGGTATCATATTTAAGCCCATTACCCTCTCAAACCTCATAAAGGCTTCCTTCTGTGTTAACTTCTAAATGTTTAGTGCTTTTAGCTCTTGTATCAGTCTGTCATTCATTTTATTTTTATTTTGTTTGGTGCAAGAAAGAAGCCCAAAATTCTTCTTTATAATACAACATTTTAAATGATTTTTTAAAAATTATATATATGAGCATAATGTATTTTTATCATATTCATTTCCCACTTTTATCATATTCATTTCCCACTTCTCCCAGATATAGTGCATATTTTTATGCCCCCAAAAGTTCACCTTGTTCCCCGTCCTCCCCTGGTCAAGTTTTTTTTTTTCCCATGTACTCACAACTGTAAGGCCACCCAGGGCAGCATAGTAGGCCTACTAGGGATCATATCCTTAAAGAAAAGTGCTCTAGACCAGAAAGCACTTGAGAGTACAAACAAAGTTGTTCTCAAAACTGACTAACACACACACACACACACACACACACACAGAGAGAGAGAGAGAGAGAGAGAGAGAGAGAGAGAGCACTCTGTTCCTCTCATCCAACAAAGAACTTCATCAAGTGGGTTTTGTTTAATAGGACGTTTTTGGCTCAAGAACCTCAATGAACCTGTGATAAATATGGTCCTGGGAAAAATCTGTGTTTCTGAGGGTCAGATGAACTATTGGTACTAAAACAAAGCATATAAAGAAGAAAGAAAAAACAATTGAAAAATTAAAACCAACATCTGGAGGTGTGTATGGTAGCGCATGCATGTAAGCCCAACACATGGGAAGCTAAGAAAGGAGAGGTATGAAATTGATGCCAGCCGTGGCTACTCAGAAAAAACTTGTCTCAGAAAGTAACACAACAACAACAACAAAAAAAAAAATCTAAAAAAAAAGCTGGGGCTCTGTCTCAATTGTTGTCTTGGGGTGCCCAGGTAAATAATGGATGTGAAACAGAAACTGCATATTCACCAACAAACTCAAATTAGACCAAAATTTCAGAGTAGCATCAAGAAATCCTTGGGCCTCCTTCCTATGAGATGACATCAACAGGATGGTTAGATTAGGAGGGCAGGTATGAAGGCTAGAGGAAGAGAGGGGTGGGACTAACACTTCACACTCTGAGAACAGGAAGATGAGAGTTGATGGGAGCATTGGGAAAGGTCAATTATAAAAACAGTAGAGATAAGACTTAAAATCCAGAGCTTCAGAGACATTTTCATTCTGGAGAGTGGGTGGAACAGATGTTCAGGTCAATGAAGTATGAGGTGATAAAGATGGGCTTGAGTTTATCTGACCTCATCATGCATGTGGTTGACATGGTCCCTGATATAACATTCTCTACCTTGTCACCCTACCCACCAGTGATCAAAGATCTCAGTTGACCTTTGATAATGGAAGTCCTTTTTTAATCAGAAATGTTTTCTTGGTGCGCCTTCCCTGAGATGCACAGGGAGGGATGATGCTATGGTAGAACAAGAGAAGAACGTGTGGACTTTTGGTGTCAGTCCACTCTGGCTGGATTTTCTAGATACCAGGACTGGTGGGATGAGAGAGGTGGCCTAGGGTGGTGAGCTGCATTTGTGGGTTGCTCACAATCAAAGATGGGTTGGGGCACTCTTTGTGTTTGGCATCTGAAGTGGGTCTTGAGAGGTAGGTCTAAAAATGGTAGGTGAGTTGCAGGGTCCTTCTTCCCACCAGGGATAGAGTGCTAGGTTGTCATTTCAAATATCCTTCTGTGATAAAACAGGAATTACAAGTCATGGGAAATGAGACCCATTCCTTCTTGGGGAAGGGACACAACAGTCTACAGCACCCCATGGGTAAGTTATAATTAGGGTTCTGAAATACAGAGCCCACCACTGACACTGGCTTTCTAGGGTGTGAGGAGATGTAGCAACTCTCAGGTGAGACCAACTCTCAGCCCTGGCTTTCTTTAAACCAAGGTTTGCATAGCTAGACTTATTTCATTTGTTAAGTCAGAACCAACTGGTTCTCTCAAAGCAGAACACAGTGAGATAAATAGGTAAGGGTCAGAAGTAACAGGGGACTCTGTCTTAGGGCTAGACAGTGACTGTCTTCTGTCATCTTCTAACTGGCTAGAAGAGCCTCTTTTGTGTTCTCTAAGTTCCAGTGGCCTTTCTGAGCCAAGGGCATCACTCTGCCAACTGTAAGTTGTAGAAACTGTCAAAGAAGAAAGGATCTGTAAAGAAATTTTATCTAACAACATGGCTTCTCTGGCAAGGGATCGCATCTAAGTCCAGGTGACTATGTGATTGGCTGGAATCAAGATATATCCTGGATTACAGTATGATCTGGCTGGAATACAGACATATGCTTAGTACAACCCTTTAATCCCAAACAATGAAAATAAAATTAGTTTGTAGAGGGAAGCATCAATGTTTGAACGTGACTTCTAATTGAGGGGCAGACAAAGTGATGAATCAGAGAAAGATTTGACATAATGAGTCAAGAGAGGATTTGCCCAACTCACATGAGAACAGCACAGGAAAGAGAGGTTATTTAAGATCAGTGCAGGGAAAGTAGTGGAGGCTGTGTGAGGAAAGTGTGTGTGGCAGTTTCACTCTGGGACAATTCTACAGAGACAGGTTGCAGAGAAAACACACTAGGCACAGGTGAAGACAGAATGAGCCAGAGAATGAGAATGAGCCAGATTAGAACATATTGCCATAGTCAGTTTGAGGGCAAGCAAAGCAATTAAACCCGAATCTGAGAGAAGCCAGATTGAATCAGTTATCTTGAAGATAAGTTTGAGCCAGAACAGCTGAGTTGAGCCAAGCCAGCAAGAGTTCATAAAGAGCTAGAAAGGCTTGAGAATAGCTCTCATCTCCTTCCCTCATCTGAATAAATAAAAACATTTACATCTGGCCCTCAACACTTATTAGAATCACTTTAGTCCTATTTTAAAGACCCCCCACAAGCAAGAGCACATGGATTAGTAAGACACTCTGATATGTCCACTCTGGCTTCCATTACAGTGACTCAAATGAAAGAAGATACCTGTGTTAGTTAGGGTTCCTGTTGCTGTGATAGAATACCGTGACTAAAGCAAGAAACAAAAGGGTTTAATTCTTCTTACTCTTGCATATTATAGTCATAAAAGGAAGTCAGGACGGGGACTCAGGCAGAGCACTAACCTGGATGCAGGAACTGAAGCAAAAGCCAGAGTGTTGCTCACTAGCTTCCTCCTCATGTCTTGATCAGCCTGATTTCTTATATAATTCAGGACCATAATCCTAGGGGTAGCACTACCCATAGTTACCCACCCTCTCCATCAATAATCCACCAAGAAAATGCACCACAGGCTTACCCAAAGGCTAATCTGACAGCTTTGTCTGAAGTGAAATTACCTCTTCCCGAACAATCCTAGCTTGTGTCAAGTTCTTCTAAAAACTAGCCAGCACAGCTGCCTTTTACATCCCAAAGATGTCTCTGATTTATTTAATTTGGCTAAATTTTGGAAAGCTCTCCATTTTCTAGTCATTCTTCAATAAATGTGGGGCTATTTAATGCCAAGTTTGATGATGGCTAGTAACTCAACAGGTCTCTTCAAAATCACTGTTACTGGATAAAAAATCCTTGTAGGTCATTGTGCTGGCTAGTTTTATGTCAACTTGACACAAGTTGCAGTCATCTGAGTGAAAGGTACCTTAATTAAGTAAATGTTTCCATAAGATCTGGCTGTAGGTAAGACTGTAGGGTATTTTCTTAGTTAATGATTAATGGAGGAGGTCCTAACCCCACTCTAGATGGTGCCATCCCTGGACTGGTGGTTCTGGATTCTGTAAGAAACCATGCTGAGCAACCCATGAGTAACAAGCTGGTAGGGAGCACCCTTCTATGACCTCTGCATCAGTTCCTGCCTCCAGGTTGCTGTCCTGATTTCCTTCGATGATGGACTACAGTGTGGAAGTGTAAGCCAAATAAACTCTTTTCTCTCCAACTTCTCTTTGGTCATGGCACTTCCTCAGAGCAATAGAAACCCTGAAAAGGACAGTCATTCTCACCATGTCACTCTGAGCTCATGTCACCACTGATATGCTGCAAAGATCTGAGCCAAGGTTTAAGATGAAGTCAACAGTAATTCCCAGAGACCTTGGCTTCTCCAGAATCTCAAAGTAACAGCCCACCATGAGACCCTGAAGGTTTAGAGAGCTGATTCCCTGCCTCAACTACCATGTCTTTCCTCTCTGGAAACATTTCCTTCAAAGCACTGAGGAAACTTTTATAAATCCAAGAGGGTGAATCACTCCACCAACCCAGCACCTTCTATATTCTATCAGTATCTTCATAGGATTCTGATCCCAGGCCAGGGCAGAAGAGCAAGGCCCATGCTGATCAGATCCTTGGGATGCAGCTCCACTGGCCACCTGAGAAATCGTGTAGCCTGCTTGGGCTAATTCTCTTCGCTGCTTTGAGATCTTATCTGAAGTAGTTGAATCTAGTGTAGGAATGTAGTCCCTCTCAGTCTAAGGAATAATTTCCCTGATCATTATCTGTGTCACCTGGAGCCTTCATTTGTACTCCTCATCCTATGGTATGCTTTACTGCAAGGTCAGCTGTGTGCATTGTGAGAGGTGAGGTCCACAGATGCTGAAACTACTTGTAATGAAGTAGATAAAAACAAAGGCTTCCCCTTGTCTTCAAATACTGTGCTTTGGAAACATCCCTGCCTGTTTTCCATTAGCTGTGTCCCCATGGCTCCAGTCAGCGAGTGGCTCAGAGATCTGCTGTGTACACTTGCACTCAATTCTCAAAACACTTCAGACAGGGACAGGATCTGGAGACACATTTGAGTTTAAGAGCACTAAATCGTGGTTTGATTCCCAGCACCCACTTGGCAGCTCATAACAGCTGATGATTCCAGTTACGGGCACAAACTTTCATGGAGACCACTCCTGCCCTTCCCAACACACACACACACACACACACACACACACACACACACACACACACACACACACACACACA
>OU015755.1:32519123-32535879 GCA_907169655.1 Acomys percivali | reverse complement strand
ACACACACACACACACACACACACACACACACACACACACACACACATCTCTGGAACCATAGGAAGCCTGAAAGGTTCAGGTGAATCTTGAGGTAGCTTGAGGCCAGAGATGACAGTCAGGGCAGCTCACAAACAAATACAGTGGAGCCACAGTCATCTCCTCCTCCTCCTCCTCCTCCTCCTCCTCCTCCTCCTCCTCCTCCTCCTCCTTCTTCTGGACTTTCCAGACAAGGTTTATCTGTGTAGCCTTGGCTGTCCTTGACTTTGTAGACCAGGCTGGCTTCGAGCTCACAGTGATCTGCTGATATTACAGGCATGTGCCACCACACCAGGCTGCAGTACCTTAAACAGATACCCAAGGCTGCTCTGCTCACTGAGCCTCACCTATCAGGATGGTGCCCTGTGGATTCCTGCACTGCTGTGCTCTAGAGCCCCTGATTCCAGCTACCACCAGCAATGTCCTTATCCTCCTGTGGCAGGATAACTGAGAAACACCTTTCTCTACTTCTCAGAGAACTAATGAGCTGTGACAAGAGATTAGACAGGGAAGAAAGGCTTTCCTGAGAGGCCACTTACTTTACTGGGCCTGGTTTTCTAACGTCTCCTAAAACTGCTGTGCCAAACCCTTTTGGTGTAAGACTTGTCGATCCTATGAAAAAGAACACCATCGCACTGCTAAACATTTCCCCATTAAAGTTTGAACTCAGAGTGCAAATATTTCCCATTCGAAATAGCTGGTGGCTGGTTTCCCAGTCAGATGCACTCCAATCTGAGCAAGCTTGCTCTTGGTCTTGTTCCAAACACGCAGTGTCAGCATCTAGGTAGGAATGAGGTGGATATGTGGGCAAAGGTGGCAGGAGAGACTTGAAGAGATGGGGCTGGTCCAAGCATTGAGGCTCTGTCTCTCCAGAGAAAGTGCAGTTTAAAACAGCAGAGAAAAACCAATCTGCAGCAGCATGGATGAGCATACTAGCCCATCTGTCTGCCCCTAATATTGTAGCTTCCATCACCTCTTTAGTGTTACATATACAAAATAAACCTTATCTAAGATTGGTTCATTTTAAAGTATCTTTTTCCCTTGAGTAATTTTGAAAATACCCACTTTAAAGAAGTCCTAGGCATGCAATCTGTGCCCATGCTATAAAATCTTCTACTGGTTGATATCCCTGAACTACTAGGAAGCGGCAGAAGCAGCTGTTAAGTGAAAATAGTTTCTGCTGAGCATGTTCTTGGCCTAGGTGAATGACAGTGGGCACCCTTCTGTCCCAGTCACCCACTGGCAATTTTGAAGGATCCTTTACTTGCTATTAGAAGAAAGCAATAGAATAAGACCATAAGATAGGTAGGTAGATGATAAATGTAGGTAGGATAGGTAGAGAGATAGATAGATAGATAGATAGATAGATAGATAGATAGATAGATAGATAGATAGAAGGTAGATAGACCTGGTAGGTGGCCAAATGAATAAATAGAAAGGTATGGATATGCATGCATACCTGCCCATATACATCTATGCATAATAGAAAGATGTTTTGATGAATAGGTAGACAGATGATGGAAAAGACAATTAGGGGAGTTGATCCACATGAAAGGGCAGGAGAAGAGTGTGCTTCTATTCTAGGAGAGAAAAAGCAAATCAGTTTCAATGCTTATTTTTTCTGGGCTTCCAGCTATCACAGAGGTTGGATGTTTCCCACCCACTCACATATGGAAATGCCTTCTTATATGGTAATGCCTTCATTGTTACATCCAAATTTAGTGTGTTTCTAATTCTCTAGGTACCCCTGAACCAGGCAAGATAACCATTGCAAATTCAGAATGACTGAAGGTCTGTGCTGCAGCTCCACCTTACAATTTCATAGCAAAGGTGGCTGTCTGAGCTCCAGTGATAATATCATACACACATGCTATAAGTCATAAAGGAGAAGCTAGAGGAAGAAAAACTAATTAACTTTATATAAGACCCTTTGAGAGGGTAGCAGAAATAAAGCAGTTAAATGCTGGCCCAACCATGGTCACAGACTTACACAGGATGAAGGGGACATGATCTCTTAGCTGGATGCCAATCCCTGGCTGTGCATTGGGGTTCACGTACCTAAGGATAAGCTCAATGAGTATGAGAAAGTCATTTTCAGTCTGTACTTCAAACCTTTAGACTCATCTCTCTCTTTGGAAAAAAAAACAAGGTCTAGGCTTATCATTGCAATTGAAATATAAAATATGATCTACTTTGAAATAGCTTAACCCATGGTAAGAATAATATTTCAGTAACTCAAGTGAATTCTGTTCCAGCCCAAACTGGTCTGCCCTCATCCTACCTGGCATGGACTGTGCCCCAAATAGTCTGGAGACATTTTCTCCTCATTATCACCTCGTTAAGATCCCAGAGCATGCCTCAGAGGCAGGGGGCTGAGACATGCAGCTTAACAAGGTGATAATGGGGAGAAAAATGATGTGGCAGTACTTGGTCTGGTCCATTCACTGTAGTTCAGAAGAAACTGAGCTTTAATTAAAAATAATTTGCCTTGATATAAAATTTACAGAATGTATTTGTGTTTTATGTTCCCTGTGACTAGGAGAAACCAAGAAAACATATATTTCTACTACTGTGGGTCTGAGAGCTGTCTTCCTTTTGTGCAGCAAACATGGGAATTCTTTAAGGAGTAACAGGAAATATCTCAAAACTGAGTTGATAAAAGTGAGAGATGGCAGCTAGAAAATGGAAAATAAAAGAGGAATAAGTCAGGTGTTGCACACTTAGCAGGAAGGAACAGCTTGATGGTCCCAACATTTCCACTTGATCATTTTGTGCCTTGTGTGGGCATACATTATTGAAAAGTGTTTTATGATATCTGTGTTTGGACACTAATATCATTTGAACTTATTGTGCAAATCAGTCAAGCCATTCAAAGTGTAAAGGGTCATAACACAGTATTTTTGTAGAACATATATGTCAGAGTTGATTTGTTTAGAGGCCTTACCAGAAGTTGTTTTTAAAGTAACTTTAGATTATTTGCCAAATACACAGATAAAAACCACTTCAAACGGTTTTTTTCAGTAAAAACTTATTAATTTTCTATAAATGGTTTTGTGTAAAATTAGCATGTTGAGGGCCATTATAGAGCTTTTATCTGCCCCTTGACACTTCTGCACAGAAGAATTGTGTGTGTGTGTGACAGACAGGGAAAGACACACACACACACACATACACACACACAGAAACAGAGAGACAGAGGGACAGAGAGAGACAGAAAGACAGAGAGGGAGGGAAGTGAGAGAGGAGAGAAGAGAAGAGAAGAGAAGAGAAGAGAAGAGAAGAGAAGGGAAGGGAAGGGAAGGGAAGGGAAGGGAAGGGAAGGGAAGGGAAGGGAAGGGAAGGGAAGGGAAGGGGAGGGGAGGGGAGGGAAGGGCGAATAATCTGTCATCATGATGGGATCTTTAACCAGGGATTTTGATTTAATCAACTTGAATCTGGGTCTGAACAGAAGTATTTATTAATCTTTCTGCAGAATATTAACACACAAAATTAAGAACCATTGACATGTCTAGGCTAATGTTCTCATTTTACAGACTTGGAAGCAAAATTCAGAGAAATTAAACAAATTGTCCAGCATTAGGAAAGGGTTAGTAGAGTCCCAAGACTAGAACCCACCCTTCCTTTAAAATATTTCTGCAGAGGACAAAACAATTGATATAATTCACTACTTCTGTGTCTAAAATTTTATCATTTGCTCATGATGTTTGCTTATTTGATTATACAATTTGTTAAGAAAATCATGTAAATAGAATTATCACTTAAGACAATTGGTGATGCAAAATCATGGTTTAAAGGACCCAATCATCTAGTTTCCCCCCATACATTTGGAAATCCTTTTTTCAGAGATTCTGACTTTTCAAACGAAGATATGCCAAATCTTAACTTTAGAAACATTTACTCTTTCTCAATGAAGCCCATTAGACACACTTCCAAAACTGTGTGAAAATGAGGGAAATTTTAGTGGAAACCATCATCATAGCCTAAAAAACTGTAAAAGAAAAATAAAATCATCTAACTAGAAACTTGAGAAACTTCAAATATAAAATTTGTTTAACTCATTTTACTTAGAATATGTTCAAGTTTGCACTTTTTTTTTCTCTAGTACTTCTGAATTAAAAGCCATACTGATGAGTGGATTTGCCTCTTTACTGCCTACGAACCTTTAAAAACCAACCCACTTCACCAGTATTGAAGGAAACTCAGTACTGGTGGTGGAATTTGTCCATAAACGCCTACTGCTATATCTCGCTTGTTTCAAGACTCTCAAACACTTCCCTAACTTTTAGGTGTTATAAATCTATCCAAATGAGATAATTCTCCGAAGAAAGTACTGCCCTCATCTTGGATAAGGTGCCACTGAACTGGCCTCCACACATGAAGTCATGTTCTTCATTGTAGACTGGAAGACCAGGCAGCCCACTTTCCCAGTGGCTGTCTATCTTTCTGACAGATCCGACCACCAGTCATCCCATTTGGCTGTGGTGAACAAAGAGAAGAGAAATGGCCAGGACCTACTGTGCTGACATACAGCATGGCACAGCCCATTTGTTCCTCTGTGCTGGAAAGCTGAAGCAAACGGAGGTGAAGGGGCTCTTCCCAAGGCCGAATCCTCACGCTCCGTACACTCACACCCTAGCCTGTCTGGCTGTCCACGCTCCATGGTGATTGAACTGTTCTACCCACAACCTCATTTCACTTTCAGAAAGCTTGAGTACCTCTCTCTTGTGTGTGCATCCGACCAGCTCACAGCCACTATGAGAGTCATGATCACCTCCCAATACTCATCCTCATTAAGAAAAAACAGAGCTGGCAGGACAGTGCATTACTGCCTGAGCTAACCTCTCAGCAACAGCAATTATAGTTACTGCTAAAGACTGTTAGTGTATGAAAGACTTTGCCAACCCTTGATCTTAATTTTTAAATTTGACTTCATTTACAATTTTCTAAAAACTTTGAAACATAAAAAGGCATTTCTAGAACTTAGTTTTTATTGGTATGTCCAAGTTTGAGAAAATGAGTCAATGAACAAAGATCATCCTAATTAGTAATATCAGAATATATATTTGTCTTGAAGGGCATATATTTTAGTGAATGTGCAATATCAATGATACCTCTTGAACTCTATCAACTAGTGATGAATAAAGACATATGAAAATCCCATCGTTAGTGGTAGAAAGATTTAAAAGTTCTCCCAAGGGAATAACCACTGAATTTTCATAACACATTTATCCTTCAAAACATGCCTTGTTTAAAGACAGATTTTTTACTTCTTTAATCGGTACAAAGCACAAAGCTACATCCATTAACACTCCTCCTGAATATCCTTTGTGTTTGCTTTGAGTCTACAGAATTAGTGGCTTTCCCAGAAACATTCCCATTAACAAAGAACTAATTCACTATCATTTCTTACCATATCCCCCCAGAAAAAAAAGAAATAAAGGAAAAGGAAATGATAATGATAAGGCGTAATTAGAACAAGGAGTCAAAGTTTTAGTTTCCCCTTGTCCTGATAAGTGGAGTTCTTTAGTGAACTCAGACCAGAATCTACCCCAGAAAATGACTAGGAAATTTATTCTAGTAGGTTTCTTTTTCTGTTTCAGGAACTGGTATAGAACAAAATGTTCAGTCTTGGAGGGTCCCTTACACACATGATTGCTTTAGCATCAACTCAAGTATGGCAGCAAATAGGTAAATGGGACCGGGGGTGGGGGGTGGGGGGTGGGGGGTGGGGGGGGGGGGGGGTGTCAAGGATGAGATTTCTAGTCCTGAATCAGTGGCCAAAGAGATTTGATTCTATGCAAATTAACGTTATTCTCTTGGCTGTAGAACTCCCATCTATAAAATGTGAAACTTTTTAAGTCTCCTCTAGCTTTGTGGGTGTGAGATCGGAGAAAAAGGAAGACGTAGTAATGACAAATGCCTCAAACAACATGCTCGGGCGGTTGCAAAAGACTTCAGCCCAGCGCAATCCTTGCCCTTTCTTCTCATGAGGCCTGTTCTTTCCCATGTATTCCCCTACCTACCATTAGGGAAAAAAAGCATGAAACAAGCCAGCCTCCGTTTGAATCTCTCAAAGCAGATCTGCCAGTGTGCTAAAGGCTGGGTTTAGTGGAGTCTTTACTGGTAATCAGACATTTGAATTAAGTGTCAAGTTCTAACACCATGATGCTGAAATGATAACAGACGGATTATTCACTGGCTCAGTTGCAGGCCTCCGGGTCTCCTCTTGTCTATGTTCTGATAATTCCCTGCTAATTCTCTGAATGTAGGTAGAGCACAAACATTATAGACCTTCCCCTGTTTCCCCTGTGTTTGCTTCTTTTGCTATCTCAGAGGAGTTTTTCTCCCCATCATGTTTTCCCCACTCCTTCAGAGCAACCACTTCATCTCACAGCCAAACTTCTGGCCTCAGCCGGGGTAGAGGGACGGGGCACATCATGTGTCACAGAGCCTTTGGTGGAAGTGTGGCCAATTAGTCACACGTTTGGTGTTCTAATTAGGCGAGGCCGGGGCTCTGGAAAAACGTGCTGTTGATTTAGGTACTTCCTCAAACAATGCTAAATTGTGTTATGTGAAATTCAATTAGTCTTTTTTTTTTTTTCTAAACGTTTCCACATCTGTTCTTCTTTAAGCATAAAGTGATGAGGAGAGAAAGAGAAGTGAAAAGCCAGAGTCTCCACTGGTGAAATATGTTAGGCCTTAGGGACCAGCCCTTTCCCCAGCTTTTGACCCTGAACAGTGATATACAGGAAGGAACAAAGTTGGAGAGCTATCATGGAGAAGCCTTTTTAAATAAATCATTATAGTAGAAATACTGCAAATACATGAGAATATAATTGCAGATGATGACCATAAACCCCACAGTTTAAAAATGGATGGCCAAAGGAGGCGCCATTAAGAGATAAATGATTATAAGTTCCGCTTAAAGATGGTATTTATGGTCATTGTGTGTGTGTGCGCGTTGTTGTTGTTGTTTGCTTTGTTTTTTTTTTTTTTTAAACAGAATCCTTAAGAAAAACAGCTGCTCTATTTTTGGTTTAATATCTCACATATAGGTCCAGACACAATGGGATTCTGTCCTCTCCTATCTTGAGATTTTTCCAAATAAAATTGAGAACAGCCTGAAATTCCAAAACACTTAGGGACTAACGATGATGGGGATGAAGATGTCAAAGCTGTTTCCACCTGTTCCAGCATGCTTCACAGTTTCCATTCGCGCCCCTGATGGCAGCCACACGATGCCATGAGGCTTTCGTCCTTGGGAGGAATGGCTCACTCGGCTCCGGTTTGCTAGCGATGCCCCCCCCCCACCGCCCCATTTCTGCTTTTCAGCATCTCAGCTCTAGCCCCTCCCTTTGCTGCCACAGAAACACATTTAAAAGCATGTCCATCCCGTGTTCATGTTGGATTACACTGTGTAGCCACTGACTTGGCCAAGAGGCCAAAAGGCAGTATCTTTTTTTTTTTTTTTAACCAAAGTGGCTCGGCTTAAAACCGCAGGCATCCAGAGGTGAAGGCGTACACGATTTGGCCCTTGTTTCTGTTACCACCTTTTCAGTGACTAACATTTCAAAGCCTTATCTGAGGCTGGCAGGCCATGTTTCAGTTTTGTCAGAGCCCGGATATAGACCGTGTGGTTTTCTGATGATATATCTGCATAAGATTTGTGGAATGCTAAAGATGGAGTTGTCAACACTACTTTATGGCACCTCAGTGCATGTCAGAAAGTGAAAATATTTTCAGAAGTGATAGCATTATTTTGACTGATGACATGTTCTTTTAAAACAAAGAATCATTTACATTTAAAAAAAATGAAGAACCCCCCCCCCAAAAAAAAGACATTATCCACAAGTGATGTGATTTATCTGGAGTCTGCGCCTCTCAGGGACAAGGATAAGGAAGAGTAGGAAATTAAGATGATAACAGAGCTTGTACTTTTCACTAACTAAAGAGCACTGTGAATTTGACTATTTTATTTAAAGTTTCATTCCCTAAAGGGAATCTGCTTCTCTGAAAGTAAGCAGCACATCCTGGTAGAATCTGATGAACAAAATAAAAAAGTATCAGTGATTTAATGAATTTAAATAGAATGTATTTTTCATTTTTTAATTATTATTTTTACATATATATTTGTATTATTACACACATATAAAATAAACTACATACAGCAAGAAGAGCTACAGAACAATCAAGAATTATATTCATGTTACATTCATAGTGTTTTGGCTGTTTGTATTTGGTAACCTTGAAGAAAACATTTTCCTATCTTGTTGAGTCTAAAATTCTGAATGTAAATCATATTTATCATATCTCAGCTCTCAACATAAAACATCTATCTAGATATAAAAACATCTTGACCCTGAAATAACTGAGCTTAATTGCAGGTAAAATGTACTTATCTTTATGTTTTTCAAAATCACTTTATAATTCTGACTAGAGATGAGAACAACACATACAACTGAATAAATTATGCTTTTTAACTTTAGAAGAAGCACTATAATTTAGAAAATACTGTTTAACATCTAATTTTGTAGGTATATTGGTAAGGAATTATTCATTTTTATATTTTTCTCACATGACATGGCAACCACTGGGTAGGAAAACTTTGCTTTAATTTCTCAGTTTTTCTATTTGCAGTTCTCAGTTTTTTCCTTTCATTTGCAACTGAGAGGAGTGAAGTAATTATGAGACAATGTGAAAGTCACAGTGCAACAGTATTAAATTAAAAAAAAAAAACCTTTCATTGAAAATATTTAAAAGCCTAGATAGATTTAAGCTAAATATTGATGGTTTTAAGGAGGCATCCAAGCCACTGGCCTTAACCAAATAAACAAGCCTTGTGCACTGCTGCGTAAAGACTTAATCAGCCCATTCATCATAGCCAGTTCCTGTTGTTCTTATGGAACTTAAATAAGAGACGTGCGCATGGATCTACTTGGCTGGCAAGAATGAAGCTGGCCCATGTCCCCCTACATCATATTGGCAATCCCAGGGCCAGAACTCCTTAGCCCAAAACAAGCACCCTACCATAGCTTCTCTTTTTTTTCTTTTTTGTTTGCTTGTTTTGTTGGGTTTGTTTGTTTGTTTGTTTGTTTTGTTTTTGAGACAGGGTCTTTCTGTGTTAGCCTTGGCTGTCCTGGACTTGCTTTGTAGACCAGGCTGGCCCAAACTCACAGTGATCCACCTGCCTCTGCCTCCTAAGTGCTGAGATTAAAGGCATGCCCTACCACTCCCGGCCCATTACCACAGCTTCTCATACCTCCCTTAGCATCAGAAAAGCTTAGACCCTCACCATGACCTCATCAATCCAACCTGGGCTCCACCCCTTTCCCCCACGATTTCTCCACTTTCCTATCCGTTCCTTCTTGTTCACTCACCCTTTCCACTTCCATTTGTTCTCTTGCTCTCTTTGGCTATACCAAACATGTTTTGGGGGCAAGACTCTGGCTTGGCCCTGTAAAACTCCTCTCTTGCCTACCCTTGGCTGGCAATCTCATTTCAATTTGGTTGCTTCTCAAAGAGCTTCTTCTGGGGCTTTTCTGGCTCTCCTATATAACACAGCTTCCAGGTTTCTATTACTTGAAGGTAATGTTTAATCCTAATATCTATCTCTTAAGTATGTGTTTTTCTTTATGTGTGTAAAAGTGTGTGCTTGTGTATTTCTAGAACTAGAAATGACCATGTAATCATTGTTACATCATGAGTTATGCAATGTAATTCTCTGTTCAGTGGAAATGGATTCACAACCATTTTCCCCTTCTTAATTCCTTATGCTCACAAATAAATGTAAACTTACAAAAATATTTTTCGTGCTTACTGTCTGTCTTTCCCCTTTAGAATATAAGCTCTCAAAGATTATGAACATCGCCAGTGTTGTTCAGAGCTATAGTTCTTGGTTCCTAGAATGCTTGAGCTATCAAAAATGCTGAGTAATTTAATATTGAACAAATTAATTCAGGTGGTGAAAAGATGGTTGTAGGTAAAGGATAGGATCTACAGTGGAAAATGAAACAATGGAAGCTCAGGCTGCGTGCCAATTGTGAAAAACTTTACCAATAGAGAATGGGCCTTTATTGCACAAACAAGGTGTAGTCACTAATACTTCAAGCATACGTTTATCCCCTACATGATGAAATTTGAGGAAAAGCAATCATGATACTAAATAGAGATGATTATGAAATTGATGGGAGGCTTTTTCAGTAATTCAGACTTTGAGTTCCCTGCTGAGGCCATAAACACATCCCCTTTATGAAACTAAACTGATTTTGAGCTGAGATATATTTACCTTAAAAAGTTACATAACTACAACAGAAGAAAGTCCAAGAAATTAAAGTCACACGAAGGCCAGGATCAGGCTCTGGGTTCAGACAACATCCATTTGACCACAAATTCCCAAACTGGGATATCAAGTCTCCTTTAATTCTCCAGAGAAGATTTTCTTCCCGGTATTTAATATATGTACCTTTCTAGAGACATAAGGGACTACATTTCCTTTTCTTCCTGGGCAGTTTCTTTGGGCCCATTGGACGGTTCTTCTCATTTCTCCATGTAGAGAATCCAGAGAGGCTGCACTTGATTGTCAAAGGCCGCAGCTCATGGATCACATGACTAAAAGAGGGAAGAGATGAGGCTGACTGAAGGAACGCCCTGCGCTTTCCCTCCACTGATTGCGTGAGTAACTGGTCTGTCCTTCTGAGTGGCTTTCTTCTCAAGCCAGACCCCATGAATTGTAGACCTAGCCATCATCAGCTTCAGAGGTTGCAGAGTTGCTTTACTCATCAGGTTTTCTGAAGGCCTAGAACTTCTTCAGCATGGTAGAGGCTTTTGGTCCTGATGCTGGCTTTTAATCACAGCTTAAGTCCATTGGAGGAGTTTGGTTATTTTGATTGCTATGTTATAAAGAGGGGTTTCCTTGTAAGGACTGCACCTATGAGTAAATATAGTGAGGGTATTCGTGATCATGTTGTACAAATTCTACATGATCAGAACACATATGATGCTCTGACATGAGTGGTGGAATGCTGCCTATTCACTGAGGCTCTCTGTGGTCATTAATGATGTGTGCTGACTCACAAAATTAGTAGGTCAATACATCAGTGAGTGCAAAGCATTCGGAAAATATCTGAAAATTGGTTAGCACTGGTTTCCTAGGAAATAAGTATCTTCATTGTAAATACTACAAAAAGGCATCCTTCAGTATCTGTGTGCCATCAGTTCTAGAAATTTCTTTAGATCTATGAATGCTAAAATTCTTGAATAAAATAGCTTAGGATTTGTGTGTGTGTGTGTGTGTGTGTGTGTGTGTGTGTGTGTGTGTGTTCCTATACACTTTTAAAACCTCTAGATTACTTATAATGCCTAAATACAATGCAAATGCTACACAAACAGTTGTTGCACTTTATTGTATAGGGGAAATTCATATGAAAAAAGACATACTCATTTTTTATTCACAATTGGTAGAATGCACACACATGGAGTATGAAGAGCAAATTATATAATGACAAGATGAAAAAGAGAAAGGATAACTTGAGCAATAGGTCACCAGTGGCTAGCGTCAGACATTATCACACTTAGGGGGTCCTTGATTCTACCATTTTGGAACTTGGGAAAATCTAGGTTGAACTAAAAGCAAATGGCCATGCTGCCAGCATCTGTACAGTCTTCCTTCATCCTCTGTTGTAGAGCAGGACTGAGGACAAAGGTGATTTGAGAGATCACTGGTAACGGCAAGAACCCAGGCTTGGCAGTGAAAAGTCTGAGTCAAAATATCTACTATGCTGTTGTACATGTTTCCTTCCTTCCTTCCTTCCTTCCTCCTTTCTTTCTTTCTTTCTTTCTTTCTTTCTTTCTTTCTTCCTTTCTTTTTGTGTGTACATATTTCTTAATTCAATTAAAAGAATACTGTTGCCTGTTTGCCAAAACAATATGACAATCCCTGTAGGACTGCTGGGATATCCAAGAAGTGTGTAAAGTGGCTTTATTCATTACAGTAGACCCTGTAAAAATGAACTTTTGATTTTTTTTTTTTTTTTTTTTTTTTTTGGTTTTTCAAGGCAGGGTTTCTCTGTGTAGCCTTTTCTGTCCTGGACCTGCTTTGTAGACCAGGCTGGCTGCAAACTCACAGAGATCCACCTGCCTTTGCCTCCCCTAGTGCTGGAATTACAGGCATGCACCACCACACCTAGCTAGTTTTGATTGATTTTATATAATACACCTGAACCAAGTTGGAAAGGAGAGCTCAGTCCCAGAAGCAACTCCTTGAATCCGTGGATGGAAGCAGATGGGAGACCTGCCAGCTAGCCTTATGTTACTTTTGCATCAGATATGAACGAATTAACTAAACATTTCTTTAAGACCCTGATCTGTATTACCACCGAATTAAACTCTAAAGCTCTAGCAGTGTATAAACAGAAAATGGTCCTTGGCTTCTTGACAGAGACAAAAGAGGATTTCATACACAGACACACAGTCAGACAGACAGACAGACAGACACACACACACACACACACACACACACACACACACACAGTCAAGGCAAGTGAGAGGGTTATGGTATATCACGTTACTAGGAGGGTTTGTTCTTGGTGAGTTTTCCTGAGAAAAAGTACATTTGGCTGAGATCTCAGAGATGAGTGGGAGACTATAGGCTGTGTATTCTTTGGAGGGGAAAAAGTCTTGAGGAAGGGTGGGAGCTTGACTCATTTCTTTCCTCCTAAATTGACCGACATAAGAAACTGATGGTAGTTAATTGTGTTTAAATTTACAAGATGGCATTTTATTCAACTGAATTAAAGTATGCTAAGTACCTAAAAAACAGAAGATTAAGTATGATGATGTTTGAAAGATATGGAGGGCCTGCATCTACACAACTTTGTAAGCCATGCCGAAGCTCTTGGTCTAAATAATTACTATGTTAGAAAGTTTTCATCAAACTTCCTGACAAAATGCTTCTTATTAACTAAGTTTTCCATATTTTCCTTTGTAAGATATAAATAAAAAGTCTATTTGACTTTGACATGAACTCTGGTGCTCCATATTTGACCACCTCCCCTTGGTGAGGAGGCCTGGTGGCACTCAAAGAAAGAATAAGCAGGCTACCAAGATGAGACTTGATAGCCTATGACCATATAGTGGGGGAGGAGGTCCACCTCCATCATAGACCTAGGGGAAAGGAATAGGATGAAAGCGGGAGGGAGGGAAGAATGAGAGGATACAAGTGATGGGATAACAATTGAGCTGCAATCTGAATAAATTAATAAAATTAAAAAAATAAAAAAAAATTTAAAAAGTCCATTTGAAATTCTGCACAATAAACCAAAATTCTATCCTTTTATATTTATATTTATATTTATATGTCAGCAATTTATGTCTTCCAAGTGAAGGGAAAGGAGATTCTGAGGCTTGAATTGGCATTACAATGCCTACACCTCAGTTTACTCCTGCTGAACACAAACATCTATAGAAATACTGGTGTTGTGCAAGGCACCGTACATCTGCGTTGGACCCAAACAGACAAGATCCATCTTGATCTGGATTGGACACAGATTTCTAAGTAACAGTGGTGATTCCATGCTCTAGCTGAGCTGACTGGGAAAGGGGGTGCTTTCTATGGTTTCCCTTCAATATACTTCCCACAAATTAGATACGATTTCCCAAAACAGTAAATTATAAGATGGCCTAGAGAAAGCAAGGGTAGGAGGACAGAGAGAAGGAAACCGTGCGCAGGGTAATCTCTGTGACAAGCTGGAGGCCTAAGGCAGGGTGGGCTCCTGGGAGGATATGGGGGTGACTCTGGCTGAGATCCCTAGTATCAGTCTCCATGACTGAAGAGGACACCCTCTAACTAGATGGGACTCCTCGTGGAGGGAGGAGAACACCAACCCACCCACAAAACCTTTGAACAACAACAACAAAAAAAAAATTACCCTGCCTGTAAGATGCAAGGAATAAACATAGAACAAAAATTGAGGGAATGTCCAACCAATGTCTGGCTCAACCTAAGATCCACCCCATGGGAGAGAGCCAACCCCTGATACTATTCATGATATTCTGCTCCGCTCATAGACAGAAGCCTAGGATAGCTGTCCCCTGACAGGCTCCACCCAGCAGCTAATCGGAACAGAGGCTGAGACTCACAGCCAAACATTGGGCGAAGTGTAGGGAGTCTTGTGGAAAAGTAGGGGAAAGGATAGAGAGGACAGTAAGACCTCCACAAGAAGACCAACAGAGCCAACTAACCAGGACCCAGAGGGGCTTGTGAAAACCGAAGCACAGACCAAGGACCATGCATAGACTGTACCTAGCTCCCATATACAGATGTAGGCAAGCTGACAAGCAGCTCAGGCTTCCTGGGAATCCCCAAGTACGGTGAGCAGGGCCTATCTCTGACAAAGAGTCTGCTGCCTGCTTTTCAATCACTCCTCCCTGGCAGGGCTGCCTCACCAGGTCACAGGGGAAGAGAAGAAGCTCAGTCCTGATCTGATATGATGAGCTGGGGTGGGTGGGTAGGGGGGCTCCTCCCCTTTTCTGAGGATGGGGAAGGAGGGATGGTGGGTGGGACAAGGAGGAGAGGAGGGAAGGGCTGCAATCGGTATGAAAAGTAAATTAATTAATTAAAAAGATGACTGACTGCAAGTGCCTGGCATTATGCATCCAATAGAGAGCAGTCGCTCTCCCACAATTGCTCTCCCAGATCACTTAGCCTAACACGAGTGTAGATAGATCCTGGTCATTTCCAGCACCTCTGATGAGGTGCCTAGTATACCCGGGTGGTCTCCCAGTGAGTCAATAAAGTCATTATATCCCACTGCAGGGGCATCTGAGGTCTTGACCTGGGAGTGTTGACACTGGAAGTCCTGGGCTTCCAAATGCATTTAAAATAGGTTCATTGTAGGTAGAAAATAGCTTTCTTCGTGCTAACGCCACAGTTGTGGTTTGTAGAGGAATTCTAGATCTCGTGTTAGGATAGGAGGTTCTAATAAATTCAGGACCCATAATGAAAATGTGTAGTTCTTAAAGCACCTTATGAAAGGGGAAATTGGGTATTACTATTGGTCAGTCACTTATACTCTTGTGGAGATTTTGGTGGACGTGGGGACAGACAGGAGTATGACAGTGAGCTCACGTGCATCCTGTTTCCACCCTTTAGGAGAAAATGAACTGGCTTTGCTGGCCATGGCATTACACGAAATTTTGCCTTGTAAGGGAAATTTTTATGTTAAAATATTTTCAGTTGGTCTTATAATTTCTGACTAAAACTAGCGCATGTTCATTAAGACTAACCTCCCTCCCTTATAGGCGTTTCCATTTCTTTGGTTACAGCTAATCCTTTTCACCCCCAGCTCTGTCATTGTAAATCGTGCATGCACTGTGAACCTAATGTGAATTCTGAATGTGGTGTGAACACAATGTGAATTGTGAGCGACACATGAATGCAAACCAAGATGATAGGGTTCAAAGTCAACCCCTCCCCCACCTGGAGGGCTCCTTGAAAGCTGAGGTGCAGCTCTTAGAACACCTCACAGTGTTACTTCAGTAAGCAGTGGGCTGAGCTCTTCAATTCATTAGGAGGCTCCTTGGCGACTTCTCCCTGTCTTACCCTGGCTCAGGTTTCACTCTGGGCAAGAAGTCATACATCACACTCAACGGTGTGTCTCCAGAGCCAGCTGAGGAAAGTGCAGAAAAACCACTGTTAACAAGGGAGTAATTACATTCAGCCTAAATTAATTATTGGCCGCTCAGGACTGGTGAGCGAGGGCCACACAGATGGCCTCTGACTTAGTTCCTACCTTTGAGGAAAGAAATATTCCACTGTGGTTCACATGACCGCATAAGATAACAAGGCACAGGACATTTCTGGTCTACTGAGCTTGAATTTACCACATTTGATAACATGACATGGGGCTTGTTTGCGTTAACACTGTAGGTACATTGTATTTTTGAGGGAAAACATGAAGGACAGTCACACGGGACAGAGGTCATTTCGCGGCAGTCAGCATGAGGACCAGCGAAGTCAAGCCCGGGACCTTTAAAATGCAATTCAGTCGAAAGAACAGGTCATGGATCAGTGAGCAGGTGATGGAAGGTGTTCGTGAGGAATTTAGATTAGCACAAAATTCAAACAAACCAGAAGGAACAGGGAGGAGAGAAAGCAGAGCAACCTGGAGAGCAGGGAAGCCACAGTCTCGGTAGGGTGCAGAGGACCCTGACAGACCCTGGGCACTAGACTCCATGTGAGCAAGGACTGAACCTCCACTTACTTTATGCAGAAACCAGCAGTTGGCTCTTATGGAATTTATCAGCCGACTTAACCTAATATTCATTTTCAAAACACCATAACCTTGCTACAGTTCTACATAAGATAAAGTCAGTTCAATAAATTGTTTAGAGAACCATTATGTGCTAGGCAGTTTGGATAATACTAGAAAATATATGTCACACTCTTGCCCTCAAGGAATTTGCAGCAAAGTAGCTAAGAAACAATAGAAATAATTAATACCAGGAGTGTGGAGGTGGTAAAAGAGCAGAACAAAGCAAACCTTGATTGGCTGTCTGGAGTGGGGAGGGGGGAGGGGAGAGGAGGGTGTCTCAGAATCAGTTTTCAAGTTTGGAAAGGATTCTTTCAGAAGGGGAAATCATGGGAAGGAGAAGCAGCATGTGAGGGAGGGAGAGAGGAAGAGAGAGAGAGAGAGAGAGAGAGAGAGAGAGAGAGAGAGAGAG
>OU015755.1:32504699-32519023 GCA_907169655.1 Acomys percivali | reverse complement strand
GAGAGAGAGAGAGAGAGAGAGAGAGAGAGAGAGAGGGAGGGAGAGAGGGAGAGAGAGAGAGGGAGAGAGAGAGAGAGACAGACACAGAGACAGAGAAAGACAGAGAGACAGAAAGACAGAGAGAGAAACAAAACATACTAATCTGTGTTTTCATTCCTGTAGAGAGACTTATGGGACAGATAACAATGAAGAAGCCACCATGGGTATGAGGAGCTACAGCAGGGATCAAAAGAAACTTCAGATTTACAATAAAATATTAAGGCAATTCATCTACATGACTAAGAAGCAAAACAAAAACAAAAACAAAAAAAAACAAAACAAAAAACTAGAGAGGGAGAGACTGAAGATAAAATATTTGGGGATTTACAACAAAGCTCCTGAAAGAGATGGGAAGATACAGCATTAAGACATTGGCTATGAGAGATCTGCTCCAAATGTCATCTGTGGAGGACTGGATGTTTGATTGGTTATGCCTCGTGGGTAGGGGGAAAATGACTAGAAATAGCTTGGAATTTTCAGCATGGGAAATTAGGTGGATGCTGAATGACAGGAGAGTTGCAGGGAATGGGATGACGCAGTAAGAAGGAAGTTGTTTAGGGCAAGTTACATTTAGTGACTGCTAGGCCATCTTCAGTAAGGAATTCCATTTTCAGTCAAGATCTATGCAAGAGACACGGGGAAATTAATATAGAGGTAAAAGGAACAAGAGAATGGACGAGTTGAGGTATAGATTAAGTAGGGCAACATATTGAATTCTGATGAATTCATTCATTCAGATAATGGTTAAAGAAAGAAATAGATGAAATTGAAACCAAGGTGGGAGAGGAGCCACATAGAGTATGTATTTCTCCTAGGGGACAAACGATTTCAGAGATGAAGGAGAGATGGAACTAATGCTGAAGTGTGATGAGAAATTAGGTAAGCAATAAATATGCTCCATTGTCTAGGACAGTTAGAAGTACCAAGTAGTAGTAAGGGTCCAGGAAAGCTGTGTATGTTGAGGATCAGTCAGGATATAAGAATGCAAGGTGGATTTTTCCCTTCAGGAAGCTTGACTGGTAAGGACAAAAGGAAATGAGTAGTAGTGAAAGAGAAAAAGGCTCTTGGGATAAGAGACATGAATCTGTAGAAAGGTCAAAATAAGGTGAAGAGGCAGGGCATAGTGGCGCACACCCTTAATTCCAGCACTCGGGAGGCAGAGGCAGGGGGATCGCTGTGAGTTCAAGGCCAGTCTGGTCTACAAAGTGAGTCCAGGACAGCCAGGTATACAAGGATAAACCCTGACTCACAAAAAAAACCAAAACAAACAAACAAACAAAAACAAAAAAAGAAAGAAAAAATGGGGGCAGGGGGACAGGGGCAGGGGTGGGGTGGGGGAGAAAAGACCCAAGGAAAGGAATGAAAAAGCAGTCCTGAGAAAGAACAATTGCTATGAATATAGGGAAGGCCATTTTATTTTCTGAATGTAGTTGCTGTTGGATGCTGTCATCATTAATACAGTTAATGCAAATCATGTTCAAATAAAAAATGTAATAGAAGTTTAATAAATATCATAATATTGATAAAGCTCCACCATATATTTTGTCCTCATAAAAGCTAACTTTTAGAGGACATCTAAAGCCCTTCATCCTCTTTTGTCATAAACTCACAGTAGAATAAGTATCTTACATGGTATAAAAGTAATTCAATAATAAGCATAAAAAGCAATCCAGTGAAATCATTTATGTTTCAGAATTTTTTGAAATTAATTCTATCCTGGCCAGAATTTAATTTTCCCAATTTACATGATCTATCATAGAAGTCATTTATTTAAAATTATTACTCATTGACTATAACTCTTAATGAAACTGTTAAATTATTTTATTCATTATCCATCTGGTTAGCAAGGTACACTTGTTCTCACAGGCTCTGATATTTTGTTCATTAGGAAAACCTCCCAGCTTCTTAAGAAGCACTAATATTGTTACAAATCAGCTTTTAAAATGCCAATATATAACATAACCACTGATCTAATGTTCAGAGTACAAAATCCATACTATTTCTGAGTTCTTGCAATTTTATTGACCCTAAAGATCAACTTTAGGAAAATTAAAATCCTTATCTTAGTATTTTAATCCACAAAGGTAGCATATTTCTTCACATTTCTTTATTGCTTTTGTATTGCAAATTGTCCAGAAATACTTGGAATCTTGGTTTGTCTTGCTTGGTCTATTCTTAATAAAGTTGATATTAACTCTATATGAAACTTTGTTTGGAGGCATCTGTATTTCTCTGAGGAAAATATCTAGATGAATAGCAGAATCTTTTGTTTTAAAAAAAATTCTTTCTCCTGCAGTTGGGAGTGGTGACACATGCCTGTAATCCCAGTACTCAGGAAGGCAGAGGCAGGAGGATCGCTGTGAGTTCAAGATCAGCATGGCCTACAAAGCGAGTCCAGGACAGCCAAGGCTACACAGAGAAACCCTGTCTTGAAAACCAAACCAAACCAAACCAACAAAAACTTTCTCCTATACTTCCTAGTTGAAGAGTCATAATATTAGCTCTCACATCTATATGCAATTCATTTTTACCTGATGTGAAATCTATGTCAAGGCTCATTTCCTTTATACTCTAGAATATTCTTACTTGTATACAATGAGTTTTCATCATGTCTGCCTCCATCGCTTCACTTCAGCGTCCCTCTGACCTCTACCCCAATACATTTTCCTACCGATATCAAATCCTCCTTATTAAAATTTAATTTTTTATTTTAAAACTTTTATTCAAAAAATTTCAAACAATATATCTTGACATCATTTTTGTCTGTTATGTGCTTTTAAAAAAATAAACGAACAACCAAACAGAAGCCAGTAACGTACTGAGTTCAGTTAGTTCTGCCTACATGTGCGTGGGCAGGGAGCCACACAGGCAGCCAATCAGCCACGACCTCACAAAGAAAAGTGCCCCTCCCTCCCCAAGTTTACAGCATCTATGCTAAACGTTTTTAACTGGCTTGATCTTGTGTGTGTCTTGTGTAGGTTACATGGCTGTTGTGAACTCATGTGTGTCATAGCCATGTCCTATCCCAGAGGACCTCACTTCACAGCATCCTACATCTTCCAGCTGTTATGCTCTTATGCTGTGTTCTTTGAGTCTTGTGGGGAGGGGCTTGTAGGGAGCAAGTGAAGTCCTGAGTGACTGTTTTGTTTGACATGGGCACGAGCATATCAAGTACCTCAAGGCCTCAGACCCATGGGAATGGCAAGGCCTAACCCAGGTGAGGCTCGGAAGGATGATAACAAAGCCTTCTTCTGGTCCATGTGTGGATGTTGATAGTTTGTGCAGAAAATGTTTTCCACGGCTTTTTTCTTTCCAGCCCCAAGTGCTTGCAGCTTGAATATCCCCCGCAGAGTCTGCTCCCACATAGATTAGCTAAACCTGATTCCTTGCTCAGTTTTACATAATAAACCTGACTCCATTTTTAATCTGTATATTGTAACCCCAACTCGGAGCTCAGCTTTTCGCAGCAATCCCACCTCCCTGTTCCACAGTATATCATAAGCAAGCTGCATTTCTTGGGTGCTGTGGCTTCATCAGAGAGCCCTCCCCAACCAACCCTGAATTTTCTGTGTCTGCCATTTATTCATTCCCGCATCACCCCCAGCCATGGTTCCAGAACCCAAGCTGAAAATGATTTTGCATTTTAATCTGGTATCCGGTGACCGTGCTAAATTCTCCTCTTGATGATGATAGCTTCTTCATAGGTCTTTTGAGATCTTTTAAAGTCGTGTCTGAATAATTCATAAATGTTTCATGTTAGTCAAAGGGGGGGAGGAGAGAGGAGAGGAGAAGAGAGAGAGAGCGCCCGAGAGAGAGCGAGAGAGAGAGAGAGAGAGAGAGAGAGAGAGAGAGAGAAAGAGAGAGAGAGAGAGAGAGAGAGAGAGAGAGAGAGAGAGAGAGAGAGAGAGAGAGAGAGAGAGAGAGAGAAGAACATTGAAAAACCAATGTATAGTAGAGGAAACAATCAGCTTCCATGGCCAAGACTTAGAGGGATAAATGTCAAGAGGTCACATTTAATAAACAACAAAGGCATAGAAGGCTCTAGAGCATTGAAATTCTGACTCCTGAGGAAAGTCTGTCAGTGCTAACGTGTATGAGTTCAAAGACAGTTTCCTTGGGACTGCTACTCTGGCTTTTGAGAAAGAGGTGCATCCTGGTATCTCCAAGGGGGGTACAATGAGGAAAGCTACAATGTTAGATTTAACTACTACGGCTGAATGTACTATCACAGTTGTCAAGACATGAGTTTGGGGTGTCATTGGCAGGAACAAGAAGCAATCAGGAAGTTGATGTAAATCAAACAGAAAAGATAACTCCATTTTCATTATACCCTCTACACAGACAACACCCACTTCTCTGGATTTATAGCACCCTCTGTTGGCACCAATAGAAGCATCTAACAGGGTGACAATTGGCAAAAATGCAATTGTGGACACACCTCAGCCCTATAGGCAGAACACACATGGGTGCCATGCTTATTAAGAAGCAGTATCAACTTGGCATGTGTCTTTTGGATGGAGAAACCAGAAGATAATTGTGAGCATGACTGATATTTCAAAGAAGTTTCTTTTTGTAGGATAAGTGTTAGAATGGAAGTAACCATTTAGCAGAGCAGGGCTTTCATAGTCTTACATGCTAATGATGAAAGTTCAAAACACATTAGGCTTTGGGGTGAAAACCCTGAGTATGTAGGAGTGGTACATCAAGGGAGACAATGATTACATCTGCAACCACGCCTTCGACAATTCCTGATGTATAGAGGTGATCAGCCACCTATATATTGGTCAGTGACTCTAACAGCTGAAATATATGTTATAATTAAATATATTCATATGTTGCATATGTTGCCTGATTGATGATGGAATGCTGATAGGCCCAGTCTTGTACAGGCCTTGTACAGTTAACCATGGCAACTATGAGTTCATGGGTGCAATACCCCTGTCATATCCAGAAGATATGCCTGTACCCATTTGTGCCACCTCACCAGCTCCCAACTCATTGATTAAGTCCAGCATAAACTCAGTTAAAACACACTACAAGTCTAGTAAAATAGGAACCTACCTTTCTCATGCACAAAAATTTTTTGTAAACACAAAAATATTCAATAAAAACCTGATTAATCGATGTAGGCCTTGTTCTAGAATATAAATGTCATTTTAGAATGCACATACTTTATATATAGCTACAATAGGCAAACTTAATTTTTAGAATTGAAAAGCAAGGCAGTTTTCATCCTTGGTGGGGGGGGCTTTATTGACTTAAATAGGTCATGAATGACTCCTAGCAAGAAAAATATGCTTGGGTTTTACTGCTGTGAAGCAACACCATAACCATGGAAACTCTTTTTTAAAATTTTATTAATTTATTCATATTACATCTCAATGGTTATCCCATCCCTTGTATCCTCCCATTCCTCCCTCCCTCCCATTTCCCCCTTACTCCCTTCCCCTATGACAGTTCCTGAGGGGGACCTCCTCTCCCTGTATATGCTCATAGGGTATCAAGTCTCTTCTTGGTAGCCTTCTATCCTTCCTCTGAGTGCCATCAGGCCTCCCCATCCAGGGGATGTGATCAAATATGGGGCACCAGAGTTCGTGTGAAAGTCAGACCCCACTCTCCACTCAACTGTGGAGAATGTCCTGTCCATTGGCTAGATCTGGATAGGGGCTTGAAGTTTACTGCAGGTATTGTCCTTGGCTGGTGCATGGCAACTCTTATAAAGGAAAGAGTTTAATTGTGGACAGGTTTAGTCTACTATTGTCATGGCAGGAAACATGGCGGCATGCAGGTATGGTGCAAGTGAAGTAGCTGAGAGTTCTATGTCTTGATCCAAAGGCAGCAGGAGACTGTGCATCACAGGGCATAGCTTAAGCGTATATAACTTCAAAACCTTCCCCCATGGTGACATACTTCCTCCAACAAGGCCACACCTCCTAATACTCCCTATAGACAAGCATTTAAACACATGAATCTACGGGAGCCATCCCTATTCAAACCAGCACAAAGTGTGTTGTTTCTTGACCTGGATGCTCATAAGGAAAATGGAATTGTTTTGTGAAAATACATCAAACTGGCCACTTATGATCTATATGCCTTTTCCAAGTTTTCAGAGGCCTTCTACTGCTGAGATGTAATCTTTATTTCTTTTCTCACACTACTAAGATTTCTCAGTAAAATCTCATGCCAGAGGCGGCCAAATCGCAACACTGAATGAATTTACAATTGTGCTGTGCCTAATTCCAGGCCTCTAGACCACACAGTAACCCAGCAGCCCAATGAACAAATGGATTTGGAGCCTGATCCTGTCCAGAGTCCTGAAGTAAGAACTCAAATCCAGGTGCTTCCTCTCAGTGCCTGAAAGTGTAAGTCAAGTATGCATACCACGCCCCACTGCAGAACATGTATATATGGTCCTAGAAAACAAATATTCTAGTAGGATGTGCTGATAGGAGCCTCTGTGACTGCTTTCCTCACTCAAAATGACAGAACAGTATAAACTCAGGTGGCCTTCTCAAAGAACTCAGTGAGGCACTGAAGATTTCAGAGATGCAGGGTGGGAAGTTCCTACCATGTTTTCCTTAGTCTACTCTATTTAGTCCCTGTAGAGCACAGGAAGATCTTGGAGAATGACAGGCATTTGGCTGGCAGTGATAGTGGGATAAGGTAGACTGAGTCGCTGAGCCAGAAGGCGGAGAAGATGCATGTTTGTGGGATGGTGTCTAATGTTTTCACTTTTCACCACTCTGAGATGTTCCAATAAGCCAGAGCTCCAAACACTGATTGGCAGCTTCTCTGTTTCCCTTTGCAGAGCTCTGCTGGGAAGAGGCTGTGGCTTCTGTTCAGAGCTCTTTAGCCTTGGCTCAGACCTCTCCTGACTTCAAGAAGTTTTGATCACTTTTAGTCAAAGCCAGTTAAAGGCCAGGCCACTATTTCTTTTTCCTGGCTCTAGAGTCTAACAGACTTGTGGCTTATCTGGCTTGCCCATGGTTCCAAGTCTGATCTATAGTGATAATAGAACTATGTTTAATTTTTTTTTTTTTAGTTTTATTTTTAAAGTTTTGTCAATCGCTATCATGTGTTCAGAACACAAGAACATATCCTGGTAAAAAATACCATGCTACATTAACATGGCACCATCAATCATTATAATTATAATAAAATTAATTAGCTTGTATAGAATCTACTAATTTGAAAGTATGTTAAATAACAGCATTGCATTATTTTTGAGTTCTTTAAAAATAGCATTTATGTTTTTGTCCATAGTATCATATGCTACCATTATAGAGTTCTGAATGATAAATAACTTTCTATTTTTTTTTTTTAACTTAGAAAGGACACACTGTGAAGCATAAACCATTAACGGACTTTACGTGAGTGAAACGGCCCAAACAAATGGATTCTTGAACTTTGGCAGAGTGCAAATTCTTATGAAAACTTAGGAAACCTTTTCAGAAGTGGGGATTTTTAAGTTTTATTCTGATGCTTATTTTAAATGTTCCTACATATAATTTAGGAAAATAAAATGTTTAAGCCTCATTTTCAATGTTTATGTTCCCGAATGATCTCCAACCTGGACTAGAATCCAAGCCTTTTTTTCTAGTAAACAGGCTAATAGTAGAGTAGACGGGCAGTTTGGGCAGGAACTGGCCTTGCTGATTCTAAGTGGCTCATTCAGAGGTTTTCCTGAAACCAAGCCTCTTGAACCTGGTTTATTGTTTTCTCACATTGTCTTTCTCTGGATTTGACAGCTGTCCATATTAATCTAATTAGTTCAGACTTAATTGCAGGCTAGGGAAATAAAGAATTGCCCATAAGTACTCTGGAAGTATTCTTCTGCTAACTTATTTCAAATTGATTCAAGTGTTTTTCCACTCCAGAAGAAACTTCCTTTGGAGTTGGAAGAAACAAACAAACAAACAAACAAACAACAACAACACACACCCCAAAAATTGAAAACAAACCTCTACCAGTAATCAAAATGTTTGTATATAAATCAGACAAATGCAAATCAGGTGCAGTTAGGTTTCACACTTCTGAATCATCCGTTCAGGAATTCAGGATTGAAATGTTTTTCTGAGTAATGTATGATCACAGAAAGGTCCATGATTATTATTTTTCACTAATTAGTTTATTTTACATCCCTATTGGAGCTTCCCCTCCCTTCTCTGCTCCCAGTCCTTCCCTCTCCCTCTCCCTCTCCCCATCCTCTTCCTTTCCCCTCAGAGAGTGGGAGACCTCCCGTGGGTCTCAGCCAGCCTTGGCATATCAAGTTGCAGTAGGGCTAGGTGCATCTTCTTCTATTGAGGCTAGACAAGGCAGCCCAGTTAGGGGAAAGAAATGCAAAGGCAAGTAACAGAATCAGAGACAGCCCCTGTTTCTGTTGTTAAGGGTCCCACATGAGGACCAAGCTATACACTTGTTACATATGTGTAGAGGGCCTAGGTCTTTCCAATGTATGCTCTCTGGTTGGTGGTTCAGTCTCTGTGAGCCTCTATGGGTCCAAGCTGTTATTAAAAACACTAAAAAAAAAAGGCAAAATAATTTTTATCTTTCTGAAAACAGCTAATAATTAAGTATTTACTTAGAATGCATATACAAGGAAACATCATTTTTGTTTATTTTATTTTTAATAACATGTGCCTGTGTGTTAGTGTGTGTGTGTGTTAGTTACTTTTCTATTGCTGTGATATGACACCACGACCAAAGCAATTGTAGAAGAAAGGGTTTGTTGGTGTGCTTATATTTTCAGAATCCATGACTATCATGGCAAAGAGCATAGCAGCTGGTAGGCAAACCAGGTGCTGCCACAGTAGCTGAAACACAAGAAAAAGGCATACACACACAAACACACTCACACATACGTACTCACACTCAGGGGGATGGAGACTAACTGGAAGTAGAGTAACAGTATAGACTTTTGAAATCTCAAAGCCTAACCCCCTAACCCCAGTGATACATCTCCTCCAACAAGGCCACACCTCCCAAAGAAGGTGGAACCTTCCCAAAAAGTTCCACCAACTGGGGGCCAGGCACTCAAATCCATGAGCCTATGTGGGTCACTCTTACTCAGTCCACCATAGAATATGAATGCCAGGCTCATGGCGGCCAGAAATATCAGCTCATGCTAGAGGTGGAATTGCAGGTGACTGTGAGCTAGTTGATGTGGAAACTGGGAACTAAACTCATATCTTCTTCAAGAGCACTATGCACTCATAACCACTGAGCCATTTCTTTAGCACTCACATTATTTATTAGTAAAAACTGCCTAACAATGACTTCTTGAGTGATTTTGTCCAAGAAGCTAAATCATTTCCTTTTTTTCTATTTTTCAGCTTTCATGTCCTATGGAAGTTTCTTCTGGAATGAAATACGTTGGGATTGTGACGCCAGTCCCAAATGATTTACCAGAAAAATACTTCCAAACGTCTATGAGCATGTAGGAACATTCCTTACTTTCTCTAGCCTGTGATTAAGTCTGTGCTAATTGGATTAATGGGGTAGAGACAATGTAATGATTATCTGTTTAAGGCATACAGAAAGCTGAAGAGGACATTTTAGGGAAGTCAAAACCCAAATATCCAGTTGGACCAGGCATCCTTTCAGCCCATATGCATTAACCACACCATTGCCAAACTCCCCAACACATACACATACACCCTCACCCCTTCATGCTTTGCTCTGTTAACAGGACAAAATAACTTCAGAAATTTTACAGCCTCGGGGTGAAAGGGTGAAAGTCACATTGCCATTTTGTTAATTTGCGTGTGTTTTTCTGCAGCTCTCTCTTTCCATTGAAATCTCTACCACCCTTTCTACGAAAATGACAGATCTGTGCCATGGGTCGACGTTGAGAAGGCAAATAATTATGAAGCATGGTGAATATGGTGAGACAACCACACTAAACCATGTTCTCTTTCTGGAACACACAAGATAGCTTATTTTCCAAACATAGGGACAAGTTTGGCTAATGGGATAGAGGTAGAGTGACTGCGCCTTTACGAGCCTGGCTTTCAAAACTGCCGGTGTAATTGTGAAGATGGTATTCTCTCACCATCTTCACCTGGTTTGTATGACCCAGGAGGCTTAGCTGGAAGGTGAATTCAGCCTGTCCCTCCTGTAGTTAAGCTCTAGCCTTCCTCTTCTCTTCAGCTCCAGAGAGCAGTTTCCTAACAGTGAGGTAGGAAACTCTAGTTTCAGCACCAAAATGTGGGTAGGAGTGAGTTTCAACAGCACTTTCTTTTCTAAGACACAGAACACCATGGTGCTGGCTGCCCTCCACTAGGAAGGAGGGTGATCATCACACGTTGAAATACAAAAGTAAGTTAGCAACACTTTGAAAAAACTAAGAAGTGAAGGATGTAAGGAATTTCAAGATATAGAGAGGCAAGTAGACTATCCTAAAGTTAAAGGAGAGAAGAAGAGACATAAACTCTTTCACTTCCTCAGGTGACTGACAGCACTAGAGGTTACATGGGGGATGGGCATTCTTACACTGTAAAGACTCTAGTTCTCAAGTCCGACATTGAGACATCCAACATCTGAGTTAAAAAGAATCAGAAAGAGAGTGAGTATGAGCAAGTAAGTGAGCAAAAGATGGAGAGGAGAAGGGAGGAGAGGAGAGGAGAGAGAGAGAGAGAGAGAGAGAGAGAGAGAGAGAGAGAGAGAGAGAGAGAGAGAGAGAGAGAGAGAGAGAGAGGAGAGATATGCTATGTGAATCTGAACAGCTTTTGCCTTTTTCTGCATGGACTCCAAGGGCTCCTCTCCCCCACCCCACCCCCCTCCTCTCTTTACCTCACTCACCATGGGTATCTTAAAAACAGCAAAGAGACTCATGGGACACACAGTTCTATAAGCTGTAATTATGGTGCCTTATTTTTTAAGAGTTTAAAAGTGCATCTTTATGGCCTTTTGCAGCCACAGTAACTTTTATATGCTTGATTGACATAAACCATGCATTGGCATTCAGCATTTCCTCAGACTGTAGGAGCATGGAGATTTCAGTGGCCCTGCTCTCCCCTCCTCCAACCACTGTCCCTCTATTCTCCCTGTCCCTCCTCATTTGTTTGGTAATGTTGATTAGCTGTAGTTTCAGAGAAGGCAGCTAGTAAGCCTGGAACAGCTCTTCTGATTGTTGTAAAAGCTACAGTGAGCTGAAATAAAGGGTCTGTGATTCACGGCTGCACATGTACCAGGACCCCAGAAGGCCCTGCATGTACAGGTCACTTAGACGTCAGATTTCTTGATTCATTACATGGGAGTTTTCAGTTTTCATTCTCCTTCCATTGGACTTAATTTTTTTTAAGTGAAAAGCATTGCCTTTCCCTAAGAATTTTGAACATAAATATAAATTTTAGATAAGGCTTCATTCAGAGCAAGACCATCATCTTTATAAAACTTACCAGCCAGGGCCAGGGAATTACGGGTACATAGTGGAACACAATTTTGCTTCTTCCAAAATGATGCATGTTTGATACCAAATATTCAAAACTTGCACTCAGCTATGTTTGTATCTTCCATAAAGATGGCTTCATGTCAAACCAAATGACAAATAAATATTGAGTGTTGATCTCTCCATATTGCTCTGGGGTGTGTAAAACAAGGTAGGCTGCCTCTGTTAGAGCCTTCTATTTGTTAGGGGCTGAAGATTCTTGAGGTGAGAGGAAGTTCCCTGTAACCACACGTTAAATGAGTGATTCATACTGTAATGACTTCTCTGCGAATAACAAGGGCTTTCTCTGATGAGCAGGCCAAACATTTCCTTCATGTCTTACTGAAATACCTGTGTAAATGCTTACGGAAAGCAGGCTTCTTCAGATTTTCCTATAAATCAGACCTCTGTTTTGAGTCACTGTGTGGAGCCACTAAACAGCTCTTCCCTCCAGTGACTAGGGATGCACGGTGGCCTGGTTAGTTTATTTTACCTCCCCATTTTCCTGCAAGTAGACCAGGGAGTGTTGCCAATTTGTGGCACGTGTTTGCTACATGACTACACAGTGAAAGGGGCATACTGCATCGAGACCATGGCCATTTCACCCCGCTCATACATGTAGAAGTTTAATTCCCCCCCTCAAAAAAAAAAAAAAACCCAGGATCTTAGGGCCCACATTGCTCAAGCTTTGCAGACTCTAAAAGGAACAATTCTATAATTCCAAGTCCAAGGATAGCCAAGCAAGTGAACAAACCCCTGTCACTGTTTCCATGCAGTCCTGAAGGCTCACTAGTTAGATGACTAGAAATACTCATGTCTAGATGGACTGGGAGAAGTCAGTTCACTTTTACGAAGAAAGGAGCCTATGAGGATGGTGATTCAGTCTGTACCTCCCATCACAAGTGTTCTTCTAATAGAAAGAGGAAACAGGAAGAAACAAATGAGAGCGAGTGGGGCAGAGCTTCATTGGATCCTCATTTGGCTAGTTAATATTTTGAGATTGGCAATCAGATATATTTTCTCCTCTTATTTGTCCCTCTTTCCCTTTATTTGTAAAATTAAATAACTCCATGTACAAGGGATGGGATAACCATAGAGATGTAACAAGAATAAATTAATAAAATAAAAAAATTTAAAAAAAACTCCATGTGTCATTTGTTCAGAGAAGAGCTGAAAGCAGAAGAAGCCAGGCATGTTCTAGATTTACTTCTTAAGGCTCATTTCATTTTGGAAAATAGTCCTTTAATCGTGGTTTCAAAAAAAGATGTAGGGGAGAAAAAGTCTTCCTTCACACTGAATAGCAACAAAACATTCCCAACAGACATGGAGTCCTCAGACTGAGCAAAGAGAGTGGGTCTGCAGCTTCTTAGTAAGGGGAGACCTTGTCTTTCCTGTAAGGCAGTAGTCACAAGAGGAGAAATAGCTTGGGATATCTGGGGTGACACAGCTGTGACACTCATAACCGTGCCAAAGATGACCTCATCCACACTTAACACAGAGACAGGGGGGAGAGGGAGGGTGTGTGGGACTGGGAGGAGAGGAAGGAGGGGTTACAATCAGGATGTAAAGTGAATAAAGAAAGAAAAAAGGAAGGCATAAGGAAGGAGGGAAGAAGGGAAGGAGAGAAGGAAGGAAGGATGGAAGGAAGGAAGGAAGGAAGGAAGGAAGGAAGGAAGGAAGGAACAACAACAAAAGAAAAGAGTTCAATGTCTAAGAGAAGGAAGAAACTAAAGATTGGGAGAAAAATGTTCAATGAGTGATCCGAAAACTGTGGGACACATTAGCCCTAAAATCTAGGAACTACGTAGCAGGTGCTTTGTGAAGACAAGGCAATAACATTCTCTGACATAGTCACTAAGAACTTAGCTCCTCAAACTGGGGCATAGATAGATAGAGAGACTGACAGACAGACAGACTGAGAGATAGATGATAGATAGACAGATGGCTGAGTGGATCAATACAATGATGATTTATTGATGATAGGTTGATAGATAAATAGATGATATAAAGAATGATTATAGATTAATTAGTTGATCAATCAATAGGTAGAATGATAGATGATAGATAGATAGATGATAGATAGATAGATAGATAGATAGATAGATAGATAGATAGATAGAAGACAGACAGACATAAGCTGACAGGAATCTGCCTGCAGTACCATTGATTTGATGTGAAATAATTCAATTCTTAATGATACTACTACCCAAAGCACATTGATAGTACTAAGAAAGGAAGCAGATCTTTAAAATTATCAGAAGGAAAATGGTGACTTATTTATTTTGTAGGAATATGCAGGAGGGGGGGGGATGCTGTAGGGAGGGTAAATACTTTTCCATTATGAAGTTATTCAGAATTTTATGACTTCTTAAGTCTTTGTCCCAACAAATAACTGATAACCATAACAGTGATTTGGAAAAATAATCAATTATGTTTAAAGAACACTATTTAAATGCTGGTAATTCTTATGAGGAACTGTACCTGTGTGAATTTGTAAAAACTGAATTTTCATAAGGCAATTTCACAAGTACTTAAAAGTGGCTCATATTTTATACTTGAGAACTTTATTTCTTGGAGCTTATCTTAGATTTGCAAAAATTGTCATGATGTCATTTATAAATTAAAAGATGGTACTTAAATACTATAAATTTAGTGATCAAATTGCTTTGCACATATGTATGAAACTGTCACTGTGTGGGGTCCTAGGTCCAATCTTCAGCACCAGCTGGGGATATAGCTCAGTAGTGGAATGCTTGCCTAGCAAGTCCGGGCTCTTGAATTTAATCCCAGGACTGAGAAGAAAGAAAGAAAGAAAGAAAGAAAGAAAGAAAGAAAGAAAGAAAGAAAGAAAGAAAGA
>OU015755.1:32466302-32498135 GCA_907169655.1 Acomys percivali | reverse complement strand
AGAGAGAGAGAGAGAGAGAGAGAGAGAGAGAGAGAGAGAGAGAGAGAGAGAGAGGAATCTTGTAATGTAACCTACACTGGCCTTGAGTTCATGTTGCTTTGATTCAGCATCCTTCCCAAGTGGGCATGTTCTGCCTGGGTCCAATTTTATTCTCTTTTTAAAGATTTATTTATTTTATGATTTTATCTGGATGGGTATTGTGCCTGCAAGTACATATGTGCATTACATGGGTACCTGGTTAGTGCCCACAGGGGTCAGAAAATGGTGTTGGGACCCATAGAAATGAAGTTCCAGAAATTTGTGAGCTGTCATATGGGTGCTAGGAGTAGGATTCATTTCCTCCACAAGAGTAATCAGAACTTTTAAACTCTGAGTCAATTTTCCAGCCCCCAACCATATTACTTATGCTGTTTTTTTAATTTTTACTAGTTGCACAATAGGGAAATGAATGGTTAAACACTTCTTCTTTCCCAAAGCTGAGTCTGCAGGAGAACGGGGAGGTCAGACGAGGAATGACCCCCAGCATTTTGAGTTATAAGCTGCTGACTTGCCATATGCTCAGCCCTAGCACAGAGCTCTGGACTCATCCGTTGACAGAAGCATCAAGGCTAGTTGTGAGAGCTGGAGAATTTAATATGCCCATTCTGAAGATTCAAATGCTGTATTTTCAATAATTCTAAGACCAAGAAAAAAATCACATGTCTGAAAGGGGAAAAAGGTACTGTCAGGAGAAAAATGGATATTCAAGTATGTCTTTGCAATTTAAAATGCTTCATCATCCTTTTCAAATGGAAACATTTGATAAAAGAAGTAACTGTGATGTTCTCATCACAAGGGAAAGTATGGTTACTCTGAGATGTCTCTATGATGACAATGTAACAAGGGTACCCAACCTTTGGCTCAGGGAAGTAGAGGGAGAACCCTACAGGAAAGTACATTAGAAAGCCAAGGAGCTGGGAGTGGGCATGGTGGCTCACGCCTTTAATCCCAGCACTCGGGAGGCAGAGGCAGGCAGATTGATGTGAGTTCAAGACCAGCCTGTTCTACAAAGTGATTCTAAGACAGCCAAGGCTACACAGAGAAATCCTGTCTCTCAAAAAACAAAACAAAACAAAAAAAGAAAGGAAGCCAAGGAATACCAAGAGAGAGAAAGCAATTAACTTCTCTCCTGCTTCACAAAAATGGCTACTGGAGCAGCCCTATGAAGCAGAACTTGTCTCAAACCATGAATGATGGAGATACTGGTCATGACATTATACAGGTGTTCTAAGAAAATTAATAAGAACCATATCAGAACATTTGTTTATCTACGGACCTGGATTCCTTGGACCAGTTACCTTACCCTGCCCTAATGAAGTTGGACAATGGCCAAGGTCCCATTTCACTTGAACTGATGCTGGTATAACCATGGATAAAATCTTCCATCTCACAAGTCACACTTAGCTACCATTTATTTATCCATATGTTGAACACATAACTCACTGTATTAGATGTTACCTTATTTTACAGCTAATGAAATGAGGAAATGGGAAAAAATTAATTTCCAAATAGTCATGGAGTTAGTAAATGACAAAATCATAATTAAACCTAAGGTATCTTTTGTTGGTTCCCCCTCTTAATGCTTTTATACTTAACCACAAGAACACTACATACTTTCATTAATCAAGATCCTCATTGGCTCTCGTCTTTACAATTGTTAGTGTCTTTTTCTCTAGGGTCTTCAAATCATGATGACTGCTCACTAAGGTTTCCTTCTTCTTCTCTTACCTACTCTAACCTCAGCTCCACTCCCCTTTCTTCCCTCTTTTTTCTCCTCCCCTTCCCCATCTCCTCTTCTCTTACTTTGTCACCTCTTCCCCCTCCTCCCTTCCCTTCTCTTTCCTTGTTAATTTAACTGGGCTAATGAAAACTTACTACATAACAAAACCCTTGGCAAACTATAATGTTGTTAAAACTACATGTTGATTTCTTATTCCACGCACTCTTGTCTAAATTTGGAAGATAATCTTTACAGATCAAATAAATCTCCCAATTAGAATCAATAAGCATATGCAGAAAAGTGAGTGAATGTATGTGAAATTTTTGTTGAATGATGTTCAAACCCATTACTTATATGGGAAAAGTGCTCTAAAATTTGCATTGAAAATACTGACAAGAAGATAAGAATACGAAAAAGCTGAATATTAAAAAACAAGTGATGTCATACTTAACCATCTAACATATTTTCAAGATGATTTTAATTTTAAATCCTTTCCTCTAGAGGGCTTTTGAACTCCCCATCCCTGGCTTTATTTGGAATTTGAACTTTGCAACAATAATTTTTTTTCTCAGAGTCAGCAAGCTAGAAAACAAAGTAAATGTTATTTCTTCACTGGTCTGGTTTATTTCACATGAAACCTTGTTTCTTCACTTTCCTGTGAGGGCTGGGGGTGGGGGTGGTGAGTGAGTACACCAGGAAAGCCTACTGCAACTGTACCTTTTCATACAGTGACTTTCTAAAGCAGATTTTCCCTGCCTCTTGTGCATAATAGAGGACAATTTTTATATAAAATGTGTTTGCTTGATTGATTCATGGGGCAGGGGGCATCTTAAGCCTAGGCTAAGCTTAAGAACCTTATACTTCAAGTTCTAGCTCTCCTCAAGCTCCTGGGCTCTCTGCCTCAACCTTCTAAGTCCTGGGCTTGGGGAACCTACCACCATTCCTGCATCTTTTTACATCTTTCAGAAAGAAGTGTGCAGACATTTTGTGGCACATTGGTTGATCAGTAAGCTCAAATGACCCATTTCTGCCCATTTGTGCTGGTTATCTGGTTTTGTAAGTATCTTCACTATGGCTCCAGGGCTTACATAATAGAGTTTGCCCATTGGGCCAATCTGTTATATATAGGGAGCCAATACTTGTGTATGGATGTGATTTTCAAGATGAACTTTAACAGTGTAGAATACAAACCTCCCACTTCAGGAGGCAGAGTCTCAAATCAAAAGACCTTTCCTTGCTGTATAGGGATGTTCTTGAAGTCTTAAAAATGAGATAATTGTTCCTGGGAGACTCAAATAACATTTTTGATATAGTTGCCATGCACTTAATATCATTACTTAATATATGTAGGTGTGTGTGTGTGTGTGTGTGTGTGTGTGTGTTAAAAAAAATAAAGTAGCAGGTTAAATATCTTGACTACTTTTTTACAACATAACATTTATCAAGGGAAAGGTTCCTGACTATAGGATCTTATCTTAATTAGTTGTAAAGCAGAACTCTTCAGTGCCAAGTGAGGATTTATGTGAGTTTATTCTAGATAGTTTAAAAAAACAGAAATGTTTTTGATGTGGCTTTTTTCTCACATGTGCATGCGTGCACGTGTGTGTGTGTGTGTGTGTGTGTGTGTGTGTGTGTGTGTGTATGTGTGTGTGTTGGATGTGGTCTTTTGGTATAAGAATGATGAATTAGAAGAAACTGTCAACGACTGTTCTTTTCATCTTTATTATAAATGATTCTACCTGTGCATCCTTTTGGGTCCATTTGCCTACACATATTTATAATGTGGGTTTCATTTCCATAAAATAGGGACATAATAAATATAGAGTTTACTAACTATTGTTTTATGTGGCTGCCAACCTGCCAAGTAGCATTCTTAATTATTTCCAGGAAACAGGGCATTTTCCAAACATATGTTTTAGATTTAAGACTAATATGTCATGTCAGCTGTCTCTCCTGGACTGATGCAAGCCCAGTGGGACTTAAGAGAGTCTGCTCTGGTGGGTGACTTTGTGGCACAGATAAAAGCACCAAGAGAAGGACATAGACCAAAGCCTCAAATGTTTCTGAGAGAAAAAGATCTTACAAAAGTACATCAAAGGGTTATGTTTTCATTGCACACTGATATTTTCACTAGGCGGGATGAAGATTGATCTTCCACTAGAAGCCATGGAGTAAAGGAAACCAGACACAACCCTACACGGATAAAGCTAATTGCAAGGCTATAGTTTTCTCTGCATGGTATAAGTAGAACCTTTGCCTCTAAAACATGGCAAGAAGTATATGTGGCTTTTTTGGGAGTCTGTGCAAACCTGTTACGTTCGTTCAAAGAATTTATTCCATGACATGGAAAAGGAAACTGAAAATAAAAAAAGATCTGGTCCAAATAGGTTAAATTTCTGAATATCTATTTCCTCTAAAACAATTACATTCAAATCCATGGGATTTGGGTGGCTTTTGTTTGTATAGCAGGCACACACATTTTGCTCATGACCCATAACTCTAAGGGACTGGACAGAAACAGGGAAGATCCCTGATACGTTTAATACTTAATTGTGTGGAACAATCTATTACTAACAACAGGTATACCTTGTAGTTTCAAATTCTGCTCTTCTTACAAAAGCATATTTAAAACAGAATTCTTCCAATTCTACTTTTGGGACCCCAAGAGCTATTTTAGCATGTTTTATAGAAGGGATGTTTCTTTTGTTAAAATGAGATATAGGCTCTGTCTTGTCAATGTCTTTGTGTGACAATGTGACTTCCATCATGTCAAGGTCATTGTTCAACAAAATCCAGGGCACTTGCTGTGCTTCAACACTTAAGGCTGAGTTCACGACAAGTGAAGAATGTCACAGAGTGCTTATTTCTACCTCCTATGAATGCCTTGAGAAATGGTACTTCCATGTGCTCAAACGCAGATATTTTTATATTTAAAATGGAAGGAAATTTAACTTTTGCTATAGATGGCTATGCATATTCTGAAATGATAATTATGGATAAGTTTGAGACCAAAGAACAGCTAAGGAAGTAATTATTTGGCATACATTATGTTCAGTGTTTGAGTCAGGAACTAAAATTCATCAGTTCAATGAATTGCATTTTCTAGTGCTTGAGTTTAATGAAGTACCCAATGTCTTTTAATGAAGAGTACACAGAATAACTGATGGTAAAATAAGACAACATGTTTCCCTTCCCCTGGACAGGGATCATGTTGAAAAGTGTCATGGGAAATACATATTTTACTGCAAATTTCCTTATTAACAAATGAGACATTATAAAGACAAAAGATCTTAATGGGGAGTAGTCACTGCCAAAACCATGACATTTCTCAAAACCCCAAATAACACTATGCAAGGAGACTTTGCTGCCTGTCACCTACTCTTTCCCTCACTATTCCTTTGCCTCTGTTTATTTCTTCTTCAGATCCCTTGGGCAGTTAAGAAAAAGAGATTACAAGACAGACGTTTAAAATGTTTGCACCAAAGTCTGCGTCTTCCAAATGTCCTGAGGAATTGGCGAGGCCCAGGAAAGAACATACGGTTTTCCCGCTGCTGTTGCTTTACATAACAGTTGAGAGTGTGCTCTTGCTCCGCCTTGATCAGTGACTTCAGAATTTATACCCTCCGACAGTATCTCACAAGCATCTTTATGGTACTAGCCAATTCTAGTACCCTATTCAAGAAAGGAGGTTTCTTGGGAGAGAATTTCAGAAAACACAAGAAGATCATCAGAGCCAACTAATCAGGGCCCAGAAAGGCCTGTGGAGTCTGAAGCACCAAAAAAGGACCATGCATGGACTGGACCTAGGTCCTCTGCATAGAGGTAGCTGATGAGCATCTCAGACCTCATGTGGGTCCACCAGTAAGCAGAGCAGGGACTGTCTCCGACTTGGACTCTGTTTCCTGCTTTCTATTCACTTCCCCCTGATGGCACTATCTTGCCAGGCCACAGGGGAAGAGGATGTGCTCAGTCCTGATGCGACTTGATGAACTGGGGTGACCTTTGTAACATCAGCTCCCAGGTACATGAAGCAATGCCACACAATCACGTTGATGCTTGGGGACCTTGGCAAAAGAAGCCATTAGAGATGACATAATGTCCTCTAGCCAGATTTATCGCCTTAGGATTTTGTGGAACTTTTGGTCACCATGGGTCACAGACATGGCCTAAATCGTTTTGTGATGAAATACTCAACTCCACATATCCTTTCAACACAGCAATCTAGAGGTAACAAGCATTTATCAGGTCTTGGTGGTGACAAAATGAGAGAGAGAGAGAGAGGGGGGGGGGGTGAACTTCAAATTTATATTTGGTTAAGAACACAACACTGAAGACCAAACTTGCTCATCTGGGTACCATCATGGCACATTTACTTGTGTATGTATTTTCTGTAATAGACACCATTTTCATTATGCTTGTGTATGAATTTCACTAGAGTTTTAAAATTTAAATAATAACAGTGACATCAAATTATCTCTTAACATTACATTCAATTCATATTTGTGAATTGATTCATTTTAGTGTGTGGGTTAGTATGATGACTAATCTCAGTTGTCAACTCGACTACGTCTAGAATTAGCTGCGACCCAAGCCACTGGGCATGCCTGTGAAGGACTTTCTTTTTTTATTTTTTAATTTTTTAAATTAATTTATTCATATTACATCTCAATTGTTAGCCCATCCCTTGTATCCTCCCTTTCTTTCCTCCCTCCCGCTTCCCCCTCTACTCCCTTCCCCTATGTCTGTGACTGAGGGGGACCTCCTCCCCCTGTATATGCTCCTAGGGTATCGAGTCTCTTCTTGGTGACTTATTATCTTTCCTCTGAGTGCCACCAGGCCTCCCCATCCAAGGGACATGGTCCGATATGGGGCACCAGAGTTTGTGTGAAAGTCAGATCCCCTTCTCCACTTAACGGTGGAGAATGTCCTGTCCATCGGCTAGACTGGGTAGGGGTTCGAAGTTTACTGCCTATATTTTCCTTGGCTGGTGCCATAGTTTGAGGAGGACCCCAGGGCCCAGACCCGCCTGTAGTTTTCCAGGACCCTCTGGATCCTTCTATTTCCTCATTCTCCCAGGCTTCTCACTCCTAAAGTCTCAATAGGATTTTCTCCCCTCTGACCCACTTTCCTGGTAGGTAAAGTTTTTCATGGGGGCGAACCCCTTGGCCTAGTGTCTCGATATAAGTGAGTATACACCATTTGACTCTTTTTGCTTCTGGGTGAACTCACTCATTATGATAATTTCTAGTTCAATCCATTTGTCCACAAATTTCGGAAATTCCTTGTTTTTAATAGCTGAGTAGTATTCCATAGTGTAAATATACCACAGTGTCTTTATCCATTCTTCTACTGAGGGACACGTAGGTTGTTTGAAGTTCTAGCCAGAGCAATAAGACATCAAAAGGAGATCAAGGGGATCCAAATGGGAAAGGAAGAAGTCAAATTATCCCTATTTGCAGATGATATGATAGTGTATATAAGTGACCCCCAAAATTCCACCAGAGAACTCCTACAGCTGATAAACACCTTCAACAAATTGGCAGGATACAAAATAAACTCAAAAAGTCAGTAGCTTTCCTATATACAAATGATAAACAGGCAGAGGAAGAAATTAGGAAAATTACTCCTTTCACGATAGCCACAAGCAATATAAAATACCTAGGAATAACCCTAACCAAACAAGTGAAGGACTTATTTGAAAAAAACTTTAAATCTCTGAAGAAAGAGATTGAAAATGACATCAGAAGATGGTGGAATCTACCTTGTTCGTGGATCTGGAGAATTAACATAATAAAAATGGCCATTTTACCAAAAGCAATTTACAGATTCAATGCAATCCCTATCAGAATACCTACAAAATATTTTGAAGATATTGAAAGAACAATTCTCAACTTCATATGGAGAAATAAAAAGCCCAGAATAGCAAAAACAATCCTATAGAGTGAAGGACTTTCTTACTAAGACTATTTGAATAATGGAGACCAATCCTAACTCAGGATCATATCTTGTAACTGCAGCTCAGACAAAATAATATGGAAGAAGGAAAACTTTGCTTTCTTTCTTTTCTTTTCTGTTTTCTTTATTTCTTTATTTCCCCCTCATTCTCTCTGACAAGTTCATCTATCCTGTTGCTGCAGTCAGTATTAAAGCCAACTTCTTCAGAATTCTACTGTAGACTAAAGACCAGCAGATATCCAGGAATCCTCTTGGGCTTAGGCACCAAAACATCCATCCACCCTTGGGGACTAAACAATTACCATACTCTTGGCCTTTTCATCTTGAGACAGCTCAGGATGCACTCAGGCAGTTTAAAGATTTCTAATTGTGCCCTGGACGAGAATCTCCTCTCCAGCAGCCCAAGAGCTCAACTTATGGAAAATCAAACCCAAGCCGCCATGGCAAAATTACTATGAGCGTGTATCAGGCCTCAAAGTAAGGACACTGGTTAGTAAGGAGTAGGATCCTATAACTTAGGGTAGAGATGTGTGGGAGGACACTAATGAGGCTAGGAACTTGAATCCTCAGATTCTGAAGGTTTTTTTGTTTTATCACATGAGGCAGCAGTTTCCTCCACCCTTAGCAGAGGATGCATCCTCACGCTCACCCGTTGCCGATATGGCCCTCTCCACCCCTGTCATATTGTGTATATTGCTATGTATATTGCATTATCATATTTAGTTCATGTGCTCTCTCTCTCTCTCTCTCTCTCTCTCTCTCTCTCTCTCTCTCTCTCTCTCTCCCTCTTTCTTTCTCTTTGTTTCTCTCCCTCCCTCCCTCTCTCTTCTTCCCACCCTCCTCCTCCCCCGTCTCTCTGTGTGGTGTAGTATGCTCAGAAGTCAAAAGAGGACATTAGCTTCCCTGCTTTATCCCTCTCTGATTTACTCCTTTGAGACTCTCATCTCAGCTGGTGGTCAGCAGACACCAACAGCATTCTGCCCCCCGCCCACAAGCCCATGGTTACAGGTGCACCTATATTTTCTTTGTATTTTACAGTTACAGCTGGATTTTCCCATGGGTTCTGGGATTGGGGCACTGACTGAACCTTTTTCCAGCTCCAAATTAGTTGTGAAGCTACTCAAACATGAATTCATTGTTATTCACTCAACCATTCTACCCAAGTAATATTTTTTATTGGTTGATCTGACATATCTATTTATCTCTGCATACTTAACTCTTGCCCATCCTCATATCTGATCCCTAGAAGCTCATAATAACCTTCCCAGCTACGGGCAATTTATTGTCTCCTATAACAAACTTCATACAGTCTGGGTGGTGTCTGTTCTCTATTGGCACGGATGGTAGTTCACAGTGCACGCTTCCCAGCTATCCAAAACACCACAGATCACTTGAAGAGAGGTTCCCATTATGTTTTCTTTTCCACAGTACAATGTCTCACAATGGTTTTAACAATAGTTTATATGCTTCTGTCGTTACCCAAAGATTGGACAGTTTCTTACTTCTGCCATTCTGAAAGCAAATGACACAGCAGAGAATGCTCTACAGTGCTAGCCCAGATGTGTACTTTGCACCTTATGGATAAAAGAAAGCCAAACAAGAAACCACACAGAGAAGTGACTGGAAAGCTACTACAGGCAACTGTCACCTTGAGAGCTGATCTCTAAGCTCAATACCAGTAAAATGGCTTCTGAAGAGTGATGACAAGCAGCAGTCACATGGACCCTGAACTGTCACCACTTTATAGGGATAACAATGTGCACTATTTTCTGTCTTCTCCTAAATGGAGACTTGGGATCATAGGAAAAAGCAGTGGCTTGAATGTGCAACTCTCAATACACATGCGTATAAGACACAAAAATGACAAATATGAATTGAATTGAGACATAAAACCCTGACGGAAAGGCAAGTCCGAGAATACCATGTTTCAATGTTTCAAACTAGATGTGATTGAAACAATTAGTTGGTTAAACTGAACATTTCTCAGACAGAGGTAGCTTAGAGCAAGCATCCAAAATACAAAGGAAATTACTATTGCCTACCAGAAAGTAAAAAGTTGGGATACATTCCCCCAGAAGAAAAATGTTACACCAGCACTCCTAAAAGCCCTTTCAATGCATGGGCCTCCATGAGAGAGGCCTGGACAGATGCTCAGCCTCCCAGAGCGGTGACTGTTGGCAATACCCCTTCACAGATGCCTGGGGAGTAGAAGTCCCTCAGAAATCCAGACAGACTCGATGACTTCTCTGAAAAATGAAAAGCATCTTTCAAGAGAATGCATCTCCAACGAGCATTAAAAAGACATTGATATCGATCAGTAGTTTTAGTACTAAGAACAAAAATAAACCAAACAAAAGAATAAGTGGAGGGCAGTAGCAGGGGACACCAGGAAAGGAAGAATGCTGAAAGAGTTAGCAGAAAGAACACCCTTCCAAAACCAATGGAAAAATCTATTCAGGCACAAGGGAGCAGTGGAAGTAGTCTAAATAGTCAGCTTTGTTCTTTGGTAACTTGTGTTATCCATTATGATCAAATAGTGCCAAGTTATACTGAGAAATATTACTTGTTTGGCAAGAAAGTGAACTATTGGATGTACATTTATCAGACACCTTTCCCAATCCCTGTATAAGGCCTTCTCTCAATCATTATCTTCGTTTATTTCTCACAACAGTCCTGTCAGTTGGAAGTAGAAGAGTAAGGAAACGCACTTGTAAAACTCAGAGAAGGCACTCCCGGACACACAATGTGTGAGGGATAGGGCCAGCTTTCCCATCCCGAGCTTTCAGTTCAAGCTGTGTATGTTGCCCCCTTTGGAAAAATCACTGCTTCTCCTTTCAAAAATAAATCACCATCTTCGGGGAGGGGGGGGGTGTGTTTTGTGTGGACAGCTGATGCTAATGCTCATCCGAGGAAGTTCTGAATCTACCTTGAAACGTTCAGAATCAGTCACCAAAATGGGAACGGTTTAATGACAGTCTGAGCACTTACTCCATTCATTATGCCCAACAGTATGGGGGAAAATGAGCCTTCTGCTTGACTTACTTAACTGCTGCTTCCAGAGGCGCCAGAAAGAAAAGGAGGTTATGTCGACAGTGCCTGAACAGAGTGAGTAAGTTATAAGTTATGAGTACTTCCCAAAAAAACTACCTTCCATCAGAATTTTGTTTTACAAGCTTTGGAGCCGGTGACTCAGACATCTCTTGGTTGCTCAATTCTAATTAGAGTCTAAAGACATCCCTCTCAGAAAGGGAAGGAAAGTGGCCGTCGTTTGCTTTAAAGCCTCCCTGGACGAACTCCTGGAAATGCTTTGTGTCTGTTATTGCAAGTTGATGAAAGGAGAAAGTGCACGCCCCGTTTCACTGGAAGCTTCGCCGCCACCACCCCACCCTGGGTCAGCTTCTGAAAGTCCTTCTACCCTTCGCGACAGGCATTTAATCAAACACCTATTTACTTTGTGACCCCCTTGGAGTACCAGTCAAGTGCTGGTAGCTCTCAAGATATACAGTCTTATCACCACTTTCCTAAGGTGGGGAGAACCATAACCAGAGCCCCCGAGGAAATGGGGGTTAGAAGGAAAGAAAGCTTTTCCAAACAGGCCAGGCAATTTCTTCTTCAGTCGAAAAATACTATGAAGGAAAAGGGGAATAAAAACAAAAGTGCCGTCCGTTTTATGTAAGTTGAGGGAAGCCACCCCAATGATTTGCTCCCTGGGAACTGCACAGAAAGCATTCCCTGATCCCAGGGCCTCTGTGACTCCCAACACCAAAGGGCATTGCTGAGAGATTGGGCTGAGTGCCGCTGAGCAGGCGCAGTCGGTGCCCTGCTCACTCTGATAGACTTAAGGGTAGGCATACAGACCTCAGCATCACCAAGGCGTTTTCAACAGAGGAAAATTCCTGATTACGCAGGAATGTGACAAGGTTTGTTTTTACATGGTTATCAAAATCTCTGCACGTTTTAAGAGACGGAACACTGGGCATGTTATACACGGGAAGAGTGCTGGGTGATCTACGAACCAAGAAATAGCCAAGTGCGATTGAGTAACCACGGCTTGGGATGGGGGTCGGGGTTGAGATGCTTTGAGAAAAAAAATGCTAAAAGGGGAGTAAGCAGGCAAACACCCACACCCAAATCCATTCCAGATGACTTTTTTCTTTTGACTGTGAGCGTTTAAACCAGGTTTAGTTGCTGTTTTTGTTTGTTTGTTTGTCTGTTTTAATGAGATAGATCACAGGAGAGATACAGCTACTCTTCAAAACTTGACAGATTTGGCACCAGGGGGAGGCCCATCTTCAACGTGATATCAGGCAACAATTGATGCTTCTTTTTTAAACTATTTTATTGTAGTGTTGTGTGTTTATGTATGACATGAGTATATGAGTATGATTGGCGGGCATTCGTGGGGATGTGGGGATGTGGGGATGCACATGCCAAGGCCTGTGTGTGAAGGTCAGAGAACAACCCTGGTGTCCTTTTCCCTTAGCCTTGTGTGGGCAGGATCCCTTTGTTATTTACTGCTGTGTAGTCCAGGCTAGAGGGTCAAGTAAGCTTTGGGGGTGTGTCTTCCTGTCACTGCCTCCCATTTCACCATACTATGCCAGTTTTGAATATGTTCAGGGGAATCAATGCCAGTCCTCATTCCTGCCCAGCAAGTGCTTTACCCACTTCCCCAGAGCCATTTATGTTATTTTAGTTGACAAATAATGCCTATATGAATCACATACATATGGGATGCTATGGGAATATTTGACACACGCGCACATCATGGATGAATAAATGAAGTAATCATTAAGTTCAACATACTGCAATTGTTTCCCGCTTGCCCCCTTACAACTTGAGAAATAGTTGGTTTGGTGCATGACAACATGTTTTAAAAAAATAATTAAGAAATATGAGCAGTTGTCCCAGAGTTTGAAAATGGGCAGAAAGAACTTAGAATCGTGTGCGTGCATGTGTGTGTGTGTCCCATGCTGTATATTTTCACAAATAACAAAATCATAACTAACTCCAATTGTCAAATGTTGTCAAATGACCCTTCTAATAAAACCTTTCTACTTCTTCGTTAGTCAATTCTAGTGGGAGATTCATGCCTCAGCCTGTGTTGTGTCCTGTATCTGCCTCTGTGGAATTCTAAACCCCTGTTTAACTGGACATGGAAGAGCCCCATGTGGGTGTTTCACTAGTGTGTTTATATGGAATCCTAGATCAGCCCCCTGATGATTTTTCCCAGCATTTCCTATCTCAGCAATGACAATATCTTTTTTCAAAATCTGGTGACGAATGCTAAGTCCACAGGGAGAATCCCCTACCTCTGCCACAATCCTTTGATACTCTTGTTCTCAGTCTGCACAAACATCCTCTTAACTTCTCTCCTTCCATCTCCTTCCATGTCCTCCAGTCTGTATTAGGTAGGCGATGTGATGTCTATAAATCATCAGGCCCCTCTAAGTAGAGCACATCATAGCTTCCAGTGTGTCTGATGCATCCAAAATACAGCCTGCGAGGACTCACCTCCAGCCAGCGTTGCCGTAAGTCGCCAGGTGCCAGCACGGTGCTGCTGCTCTTTCTCTCCGCACTACCTTCTTCTCAGGTGCTCCTTCCATTCCTGTGGTAGCTTTTGTCTTCCTCTTTTTCCCTACTTTGTACTCACCCTCTCACTAACTCCCCATGAGGTCTCATCTGAACGTTACTTCTTGAGTGACAAGCTTCCTCAACCTCATACATATAAGCTCCATAACACCTCAAATTTTTCATCAAAGCATAATCATTCATTAATGAGAAACCTGTCTTCCCCTTAAATATAGAACCCCAAAGTATAAGGAGCACTTTTTTTCTAATCATTTTCCCCATTTGCCTAAATGGTTAGTACTCAAATATTGGATGGATAGATGGATGGATGGATGGATGCATGCATGCATGCATGGATGAATATTCCATCTGTTCCATCTAAACCTCAAGTGGAGAAGATTCAAAACAGGCTGTTTTCCCCAAAATAACTACAGGAACATTTGCAGTAAGTTGCAATTCCAGACATTAAACCTTAGTGACTTGAAATTCCATTGGTATGATTAACTAATAAGATGATTATAACCATATAACCAAAAAGAACTTGTAATTAAAACAGTCATGTTTATACCTTACAAAAATCATTGTGGGCAAATTATATTTGTTCTTAACTTCTCTATTTTTAGGGGTTGGGTGTACCGAAATTTGAACCTAGAGCTTTGTAAATGCTAGGCTCTCACACTTAGCTGTAGTCCAGCCTCCCAGCACCTGTGCTTGCTTTTTAAACTTTTTTTTTGGAGGAGGGGAGTCTCATGTGACCCACTCTAGCCTCCTCATCATTTAGCTGAGTGTGGCCTTCAACTTCTGATTCTACTTTGTCCATCTCCTGAATGTCAGGGATACAGGAGTGGAGTGATTCACCATCCCTGCTTTACGTGGTGCTGAAACTGAAATGGTGTATGCTACGCAAATACTCTCTCAGCAGAACTCTGTCTCTAGGCCTGTTCATAAAATTTTTGAAATTTGTATCTTTGTCAGCCTTTTAATTTGGGGCTTGGGGACATCAGGTTTCCGTTTTACTCTGACCATTGGCATTTTATATGTAGACTGTTTCAGAAAAAGAACTGAATGATTCCAGTAAATTTTGTTTAGTGTTACAAATTACTTATATATCAAATCAACCATAAGGGACTGACTAACAAGATATTAGCTTTCAACATTTCAAATCAATATCTGACTGCCTTGTGGGATGCTGGTGTTGCCCAAAGCCAAAGGTTGCTTAACCTAGTGGTGTATCGTATTGTTCAATGGTATAACCATTCTTGTCCACATCCACATTGGTTGAGTGGACCAGGTGGTGTTTTGTATTTCACATACATAACCTACCATCTAAATATGCATGACTGATGATGTCTCCATTGTGAGGAAAATAAGATAGAGGACAGTAGGCATCTTGGCCAAATCACACATTTAGGATGTCACAAACCTGTTCTTTACCCACAGTACATTCCTTACTCAACTTCTGGGCTATGATAGTAAGTATATAAATGAATAACTCTCTTTCCTTTTTTATTCACCATGGCATTGCCACATTCTCCCTTTGATCTTTCAGTAAACTCCAGTAGAATATTTTATCATTTTCATTTTAATAAAATGGTTTATATTATATACTTTTCTTTTACCATCTTGACTTTATATTGCAAATGCACATTTTAATGGATCACCAACAGGTCATTACCTGGTCGCTTCCCTAGCAATTAGAAAATGGAAAATCTGAACATCTTCTTTCTGCCTTCCTTTCTGACTCTAAGGCTAGAAGCCTCCTGTGGGCCACACTGAAGTTCATGGCACCGTCTTTGGCAGATGAGACGAAGGTATCCTTCCTTATTAGATTTCCTCAAAACCTACATGACTCAAAATTTCAGGCTTGTAGTTCATGTCAGATTCCCTACATACCTTTGTCACCCATCTTCCTCTTGTCACCCTAATCTGCAGAGCCTACAGACTGAAAACAATTTGTCTCATTTTGTAGTAGCTTAAAACCTGAAAAGAAAGAAAGGCCAGAGTATGCTAGATGCAACATTTGCTTCATATTTAACTCTGGAGCACTGCATTCCAAAGGACTGTGCTAGCCCTCAGGAGGTCAAGCACCATGTGAAAGAAAGGGTGATAACTGACCTTCCTGGAGAAAGCTCCCCTGCTTTCCATCCCCACAGACAAGTTGAGTCAGAGTCCTAAGAGCTGAGAGCTTCCTCTACAGATACATTCCAGCCTGCTCCAAACAGATTCAACATTCATGAAACCAAAGAACCGGCAGAGGCCTCTGGGGCTGCCTAGTCCAGTGGTTCCCACATGTTCTACCAGCCAAGATGCGTTTATCTCCTCCCCCTCATCTTGGCCATAAGCCATGAATTGGGAAATTGTTTTCAACTGAATTGAATGTGTTAAATATAATGAACTATACTTGCCAATGTTTTTCATCAAAGATAAATAAATGTATGCGACCTGAGCTGCCTCCATGGCCCTTATTCCACAAGGACTTGAAAATAATTTTTAATTCTAAGCAAAAAAAATTGGTATTATTCATTACAATCTTATAAAAAGTTTTGGAATTGCTCTTAGAACCTCATTATTGTCTAGTAAATCTGTGTGTCTAGATAACTGAAATATATATATATATACACTCACATATATATACATACATATACACATATACATACACACATATATGCGTGTGTGTGTTACTAAGGGGATTACTAAGGACCATCAAGACATAGCGATATGCCCAATATTAGCCTGCAAGGTAGACCAGAAATAATGTGAGCAATTGACTCCGATTCTAGAAAACTGAGTGAGAGAATATTTGCTCAAAGTTGAGATCAACTGTTCAGCGAAGACTTGATAACAAGTCCAATTCCATACCAGAAAATGAGAGCAGGCATAGCAAACAAATCTGAAGGAGTTAAGGATTTCAACTTAGCAAGTATTGTATGACACTGTGAAGAGGGATGAAACACCCACAAGTATGAGAAAAGCCTGGACTTGGCTATGAACTTTCCTGGAGAGTGTGTTGGATTGGAATTCAGCTGACAGAGACTAATGAAGAGGTGAGAAATATTCAGGGTGAGGGTTCATGTCTTGACAGAGGAGGAGGAAACTCAAGGAAAACAAATTACATCAGTTAAGGCTAACAGGATAGAGATAAGAGAAGCAAAAGAGCCAAGGAGATAAGGTAAGCCTACGGGGTTAAAGAGTATTAGGAGGGCAAATCTATCAGAAGGGGGGAGGGTGGCGAGAGAGAAATCGGAGCTTCTAACAAATGAGGGGGCTTACAAGTAATGACAGTTCTAAAATGTGTTGGGTGGAAGGCCTATTTCTTTAAGTCAGGCTTCTTAAGGAACTAGATCTAAAAAGGTAAGAAAGAACAAAATGTGATAAATTTTCAAGAACTGAAGGGCTTAGGAAAATGCTACTGATAAGAGACAGAAAACGAGTTTCCTATGTGGATGAGTAGACACTAAATCCATTCATCTCCTTTCTCCCCAGCAGCAAGGACTAGAAGATGGTACACACCAACAGAGAACCCCACATGACGCACACCAATGGAGACCCCCACATGACGCACACCAATGGAGAACCCTAGATGATGCACACCAATGGAGAGCCCCACATGATGCACACCAATGGAGAACCCCACACTCACACATTTCTATCAATTTCTAGATCCAATTTCCCTTTGGGGGGACACAGATTTAATTTCCGATCAAGAGCAAGGCTCAAAAAATATTTTGGTCCAGTTCTTTGGGCTGTAGCCAAGTAAATTGTGGTTTCCAATGTAGAGATAAAGTAGTGATGCCAACAAAATACAAGAAGCTGGACCTGAAAGACATGACAGTTCTGCGCTGCCATCCAGAGATTTCTGAATACTATCCACCTTGTGGTATATCTATCCCACTTAGTCACAGATAAAGAAATGGAGAGGGAAAAGAAGGAAATGTTCAAGTCTACAGTTCTTTGTATCTTATTATATAAAATATTATTCTATCATTTTTATATAAGAAGATTACAGGCATAATCTATTACCATCCAGCATTTCAGACTCAAAGACTAAGCTTAAATTGATTACCCTTGACTTTTTCCGAAACACAAACTAAAGCCTGTGGAACATAAAGTCAGAGGAAATGTGACTTTCTGGTCCAGAATTGTTCAAAAAGGGTGCTACATGTACTCCATAAAGAAGGAAGAAACATTCCTGCCACCCACCATGAAAGAGAAAGTCAGCTCTGGGATTCTCTGCTGCTGTTGCACCTATCAGAGGTCACCTAGCAGCCAGCTACTGCATCCCACTGATTATTCCATCAGCCACCTGCAGGTCAGCATACCAACCACCCTTCCCTTCCTCAGCTCAGAAAGGCACGAAACTGTTTCCCTTAGAATGACAAATAAAACATACATACAAGTAGGTGTGTAATGAAAAAAGAAATTCCCCCTTTCCACCTGCAAAGAGGAGAAAAGTTCTTACAGGCTCAATAATAAGTGTCCTCACCCATGAACAAGTTTCCATGCTCATTTGGCCAACACATGCAAACATTCAATTATTCATACATGTTTCTTTGCATTGCCTAAGTAATTTGTTCTGAAGCATCAAGTCTCAGGGGTAAGAAGGAGGGCGCACTCTGGAGATGAATAGGGCTGGGATGAAAGCCATGTCTGTCATTTGCTCAAAGTCTTCCTGAATTCAATGCAAATACTAATACTCACTATGAGAATTAACTGACATAATATATAAAATCATTAGTTGATATGCAGAGACTTCAAGAATGCTTGTCAGCAGGGAAATGTTTAGTATGCACTGAAATTATTATTATCTGGATTATTAATATTATTATTGATTTAATCACATCAATCCACAAATCATTAAGAATAATAAGCACATGCCTGTAGCCCTGAAACTAAGGAGGGTGAGTCAAGGAGATTATGACTCTGGAAATACTGAGATATTCTATCTAAAAAATACTCAGCAGTATAGGGAAATCTTCGAGTTGCAGGCATAAGAAGAACTCCAGTGCCACAAGAAATACACTGAAGAACTGACAACTGAGGTTGTGTGAACTATAAAAACTTTTGCACTGCAAAGGAAGCAGGTAACAGAGTGAAGAAATCACCTAGAGAATGAGAGAAAATCTTACACACACACACACACACACACACACACACACACACACACACACAGAGAGAGAGAGAGAGAGCATTAAAGATTAAAGGGGGGTTATTGGTGAAGAGGGAGGGGAATCCTGAGAAGGAGAAAGAGGAAGAGAGATTAATATCTTGAATATATATATATTCATAGCTCAAAATAATGAATATCAAGAAGACAAATAATACTATCAATAAATGAACAATCAAAAGCAACAATTTCTCAAAGACAAAGTACAGATGGCCAATAGATGTTTTTAAAATGTTCAACATCCTTAGCTCTTAAGGAAATATAAATCAAAATGGCAATTGACTTCATCTCACTGTGATCAGAAAAGCTATCAGTGCAAATACTAACATCAAGTGCTAGTGAGGATAGGGGTTGCTTTATACTTTGCCAGTGTACACTAATTTTATAAACATATGGAACCTGGGTCAAATATATGTATTGTATTATAGATTTAACCATCAGTCCACAAAGCATAAGGATAACTTAAAGGCCTGTGTTAATTCTAGCAATAAGGAGGTGGAGGCAAGAAGTCTATAAGTTTTAGGTTAACGTAGGCTACATAGTAAAATCTTACCAAAAGAATCTCAGCAATACAAGGAAACACCACAAGATATAAACACATATGTATGGATGAATGAGAAAATAATAAGAGGGGGATAACTTGAGAAACACTGGGAGTCAAAGATGGGGCAGAAATGGGAAATGAATATGATCAAAGCACATGACATACTTGAGCAAAAATTATCATTATGACACCTGTGACTTTTAAAATGAACATACACTAATGGAAACTAGAAACCTTTAAAAGAGTAAACAAACCTGGGCCCATGGGGCCTCACGGAACCCGAACCACCAATCAGAAAGCATGCGTGGGCTCAACCTGGATCTCCTACACATATGCAGCAGATGTGCAGCTTGGTCAACAAGAGGGTCCCCTACCAATGGAAGTAGGGGCTGTATCTGACTCTAGCTGGGCTGCCTTGGCAGGCCTTAGTGGGAGAGGATGTGCTTAGTCCTGCTGGGACTTGAGGTACCTGGGTAAGTTGGTACCCCTTGAGGACCTCTGCTTCTCTTAGAAGAAGGAGAGGGGGAATGGAGGAAGGGGATGTGAAGGTGAGACTTGGAGGAGAGGAGTGAAGGGGCCTGAGAAAAGTGATGTGAGAGAGAGAGATAGATAGATAGATAGATAGATAGAGAGAGAGAGAGAGAGAGAGAGAGAGAGAGAGAGAGAGAGAACAACAACTTAGAATCTTTTCATTTCCATCCTCACTTAAATATAATTCTTATTTTTCCTCGGTAAAGCAGGCAACTTATTATCAGCTTGGTATATTTTTAAACAACCAAAAAAACATTAGAAATATATAACAAAAAGGGGAGTATTCACCAAGTCTTTGAGAAATAGATACCGTTTATAGAAAACTTACTACAAATTGTGGGCCTCAAATATTCAACATAGTAAAATTAATGGCACAATAAAAATGTAATTGCTACGCCATAAGTGAGCACTTCAGCCACTCTCTTGTCTTTCTATAAACCTTTATGGTGAACATCGCTGCCTCTAACTTCAGTACACTAAGGAACATCGTAAGGTAACAGGAAAAGCGAGTGCCTCTGAAGTAGTTATGAGGCAGGAACACAGGAACTCTGAAATGGTTATGTCATATGTGGCTTTTCACATTTACTAGCCTACCTGTCTATGAAATGTAGATACCTCCGATCAATCAGCTAATAGTAAAGGATGGACTCTGGAAGACAATTTCTAGTGGAGGAAAATGAGGATGTGCCCAAGTTCTAGAGAACAGTGTGTTCCTGGCAGGATGTCTGGAGAGGAGGCAGAAGGGCTGCACAGCCTTAAGTGAATCCTCAGAAATATCTTTGCTCTAACAACATGTGGAATCGTCAGAAGGTATGACTTTACCCAGAAAGATAAATATGCAACTTAGAGGGGTGTGGGTTATTTACCCATTGCTGTGACCTACGCAGGTTTGTTTGGTCTTACAGTTCAAGGGAATACAGTCCCTGATGGCAGATGAGACATGGCGGCTGGAGCATGAGGTAGCTGGCCGCACCACACCTGTAGTCAGGAAGCAGAGAGAGATGAGCGTTCCTGCTCAGCTTGCTTTCTCCTCGTTACTCAGTCCTAGACCCGATAGCATGAGATGGGGCCACTCATGTTTAGGATGCACTTCCCTCTTCTGTCCAAGCTTCCTGTAAACACCACTGTAATCATGCAGAGAGGTATGTTTCCACGGTCTAGTTGGCAATGAAGACTGACCGTCACAACTGCACCAAGCAAGGACAATATAAGCAGTAAACACTAAACCCCTCCCTACACAGATCTAGCCAATGGACAGGACATTCTCCACAGTTATGTGGAGAGAGGGAACTGACTCAGACATGAACTCTGGTGCCCCATATTTGACCACTTCCCCTTGGTGGGGAGGCCGGGTGGCATTCAGAGAAAAAATAGACAGGCTACCAGGATGAGACTTGATAGCCTATGACCACATAGTGGGGGAGGAGGTCCCCCTCAGTCATAGACTTAGAGGAGGGGAATAGAGTGAAAGTGGAAGGGAGGGAGGAATGGGAGGATACAAGTGATGAGATAACAACTGAGCTGTAATCTGAACAAATTAATTAAATTATTTTCAAACAATAATAAAATAAATAAACAAATAAAAGTAAAAAAACCAAAAGCCATAACATACAAAGCTGGCTTTTATCATTAAACTGACTGTGATGGCAGAACGTTAGGATTTCTCTGTCTCTGAAGCATTTTGAAGGGTTGCTCTGTCCTCCTACTGGGTCCATTTAGGACCGTATTATGTCCTACTTGGTCAGAAGTCTGTGCTTCCCCTTCTGGTCACTGACATAATGGGCTTACAATTTAATTCCCTTTAGAATTCTTGTAAGAAAGCTGCAGTTTGGGGGGGGGAGCTCACTTACTCAATAGGGCACTTACTGTTCTGCTAGTTTGGCAGCCTACACTATCTTTTGTCTGTCTTGGTTTCTTTCATAGAGAGCTGGTAGTTAAACCTTTCCCTGGGGAGGGGCATAACCAAGATATTTTGGGGTTTATATGTTTTGTTTTGCTTAGTGTGAGTAAGGATTGGTGACTGTGAATTATTCTAATTTTTTACTACTAGAGGCAGAAACACTTGCACTGGAAAATCAACACAACATGCAAAAAGCACTCAAATCTTGTTTGCTTTTGGTTTTGGACACAGGCTTTCTCTTGTAGTCCTGGCTGTCCATGACTCACTTTGTAGTCCAGACTGGCCTCGAACTCACAGAGATCCATCTGCCTCGGCCTCCCACACATCTGGCTTTTTTTTTTTTTTTTTTTTTGTAAGATGATAGACTATTTTGCCTTTTTGCTGTCTTTTTTGTGTTATTGAACAGAGAGATCTAATTTTCATGTGTAGCCCTTTTCATCTTGAATTTCCCTAAACCAAGTCCTTTGCTCCAGTTGTCTGTCTCCGACATGAAAATATCATAACAAACATTCAGTGAGAGGCCAGCGACCACGCACAACGCCCGCCCTCCCCGCATTCCCATTTGATCCACGAGCCTACTCTTTCTTCACACAGATCCTGAAGCCCATGTCCTCCTGTCAGCACAGTGGCAACTGGAATTGTTCAGGGGCCTTTGTCCCCTGTGTGCAGGCAGACCTTTTCCTGAGTCCTTTGCGTTTCTTGAATGCCCTTTCTGACTCAGCCTTACCAGCAAGATTACAGTTATCTGTGCTTGAATACCAGCCACTCCCCCATTGGAGTAAGAGGAGATACCCAGGCAGTCTCTGCGAGGCAGGCTAGCACTGCCATCTCATCAGTTTTCAGGTTAGAATCTCCCTGTCAGGCTCCCAGATAAAATGCAGAGGAGGATTCCCAGTGCATTCCTTCCTGGCTCACTAATCTCTGATCTCTGAGGAGTGCTGGGCAGGGGAACACCAGTGAGCATGTTGAGGCTTCTCAGTGTGTCCCACCTTAATTGGGACAATGATTTTCTCCCCTTGGCTGTGATGCTGTGGGTAAAATCTACAGCTTGTCAGCTCACAATCAGCTGGGATTTCAAATGTTAATACTGGCCGGTATTTTTAGATGATATGTGTGTTTTTTTTTAAAAAAGATAGGTTGGCCCTTTATACTGGCAATGATTCCCACTGATAGAATTTCCAGGCGGAAACAAAAATATACCTACCCTCTTTTGAAGCTTCAGAGTATTGTAAACAAGCTTAAAGAATGAAAACTTCTTACCTGACCCAATTGGCTCCAAACAACTCGCTGGGGGACTTTTAATGTGCTGTATTCTTTCCTCTCTTTGTCAAATTAAATGATGCTTGTAAAAAGCTTACTCAATGGCGACAGAAATCATTCTTCAAATTGATCATATACCTCTGCTTATCCCAAACATTCCTGCTAAGGGCACAGGCAGCAGCAAACACAACATAGAGGGAGCTGTTTGTCCTCCTAGCCTACTTTCTCTGCAGTGCCCCCTTAGCACTTTGGTCAGTGTTCTTTTCTTAAACCTCCCTGTGGCAGTTTGAGTGAGAAATGTCCCCTGTGCCCCACGGACTCTGGTATCTGACTCTGGTTCACAGTTGGGACAGTGGTGCAGCCTCGTTGGAGGAAGCTCATCACTGGGGATGGACTTCACCTCACACTCTACTAAGCGTTTGCAATTGAATATGTGACCTGTTAACATCATGTCTCAGGTGCCTGCTTCCTTGTCTCCCCAACGTTAAGGACTTTCCTTCTAAAAACAAATTCTTTCCTCTTAACGTTGTGCTTAGTTTTAGTGTTTTATCAAAGCAACAACAAAGTAACTAATATGCTGGGCAAAACCATGGAAATTTAAAAGGCAGTTTTATACCAGACCTACTTAGCTTATCCATAACGTGGAGCACAAGGGAATCTTAGGGAGTGGCTGGGGAATAGAGGGACCTGAGGGGTCAGGAGCGCCACAAGGAGACCAGTGGGGCCAACAAATCCAGGCAAAGGAGGAGGGTGGTGCAACAGAGACTGATATACCAACCAATGACCATGCATGGTGAGGACCTAGACCCTCTGCTCAGATGCAGTAGATAGACAGCTCAGTCTCCAAGTGAGTTCCATAATATGAGGAATAAGAACTATTTCTGATGTGGATTCTGGTACCCACATGTTGATCACTTCCCCCTGGTGGGGCAGCCTCGCCAGGCCACAGAGGACGAGGATACAGGCACTTCAGATGAGACTTGATAGGCTGGGGCCAGATGTTAGGGGAAGAGGGCTCCCCTTTCTGAGGACTAGGGGAAGGAGGGGGAGAGTATGAGGGCTGAGGGGGGATCAGGAGGTGCCGAGGGAGGGAGCTACAATTGGGATGTAAAGTGAACAAATTAGAAATGAAAAATTTTTAAAGAGAATAACAGAAAAAATTGGAATGGAGAAATGATAAATCAGATTACAGTGAATTGTATAAAGTGTACATCTCAGCAATTTTAACATTAATCATACAATTCATCACAAATTGTGCTAGCACTATTTGTTAATTGTTCAGTTTCAATTAAACAGTTGCATATTAAAAAATCTTGATACTGTGAATTTATCCTAACTTTTAGAGGAAAAAAATCTCTACCCTCTATTTTCCATAGCATCTTGTATTTCCATCATTACAATACATAGTAGGAAGAAGTGCTTTCTATTGCTGTAATAATTCATATCCAATTCATTACATTTAGCATGTTTTACTTGAGTGCAAGGCTCTCTTTGTAATGCTTTTACAGTGGTCAGTGCAAACCCATTTTTTTTTGCAATGAACAAATATATAACTTAAATGCGCAAAAATGTGCCATTTACTTACATATTCAAAGACATTTGGCCTGGTATTTATGCCTCTGTGTTTAAATGCAGTATCATTTCCTGCAGTATATGCTTCTGAGTGCTTTTTTTTTCTTAAGCTGTCAGTATACCGTGTATAGATCAGAAAGGAGATGAGGTGGAGACACATGGGTTTATCAGTTCTAAAGAAACATGTGTTGATGAGGCTATCTAGGGCATATTAGTCATATACTACTTTCCTCTCTGTAGGAGGAACTGTTCCCTTTTCTGCAAAACAGCTCTCTCTAAGAAGTCCCCACTTAATCCTCATAACCTGACAGTATATTATGTTACAAGTCAAAAAGCATCAACAGATGCTGTTAGTCTCATCCATCATAAGACCTTAAAACAGAGAGATTTCCCCTGGATTGTCCAACATAATTACATGAGCCATTAAATGTGGAAAAAAATACGGTCAGAGAATTGTGGTATAAGAAGGAATATAAAAGACTCAAGGAGTGAAAAAGACATAGACTGCCCTCCCTGGCCATGAGCTGGGAACATACCGGCTTCAGAAGCCCTGAGCTAGCATCTAGCATGTAGAATCTCAGATGCTCCTAGTGAACTGAACTCCGTCAACCATTGAACAAGCTTTCCACTGGGCGTGTCACAAGGAGACACAGCCCTGATAACACGCAGTTCCTAGTCCTATGAGATGTGTGCAGGTATGCTGACACACGACACTGTGAGACAGTACATGTGTGTTATTTGAATTCACAAAACTTGTAGTAATTTGTTTCAGTGACAATAGAAAGGTGCTATGCCCTATGAAAGGAATTCAGATACATTTGACCTGTGAGGAGTTTGAACGAGTTAGAACTAAGAATAGAAGGCACATCTTTGTTGAATTTAAAGTCTAAAGGCACCATTTTGTTATTATCTTCAGGAGGAATCATTCCAAAATGTTACGCTGTGATCCATTCTTATACTCAATCACTCTTTGCCAATGCTCTCAAAGTGCCCACTCCCTGTGTTCACACTGAAATCCATAATGACCCCATAATCTGATCTCTGCGTTATGACAAACGTTTTTCAAAATGATCTCCGTTTGTTGCAAAGAGATGCTTCTACAATGGATGGCGAGAGCTACAGCTGACTGTAGGTATAAGGATGCGTTTTAAATACAGTTAGGAATTGTGCTGGTGTAATAAAGTGGAGGTAGTAGGTTCTCTTCTAAGAGCCACGACCTTACTAGCCCAGGCATCATCTCCCTCCTATTGAGTTGAATAGGAGAGATAAGTCCACTTAAGTCCAATTAAGATTTAAGTCCAATTAGGCACCCACCGAGAACTGAGTGTTATATTACATCTTTAGGGATATCGTGCCCTGCTTGTCCTTGTGGTTCACTGGCATTACAGTTGGTTAGGACTATTGCTTGCATTGCCCCCTTGGCAGATAACACTGTACTTTCTCATACTAAGAATAACTAGACCACAGAAAGGAGGCTTAGTTTGAGTGCTGGGTCTCTCACTGAACCTGAAGTTCACTGATTGGCTAAGCTGGCTGGCCAGTGAGCCACAGGATGGCTACATCCCCAGCACTGGGCTTACATGTTCTTAGCTTTTATGTGGCCCTCAAACTCAGGTCCTTGGGTGTACACAGCTATTACTTTACCCTCTGTGCTATCTATCTCCCCTACCCCCATGACTCGTTTTTCTGAATGTGGCAACTCATGGAAATTTTCATATTCTTGGGTGTTGTCCTGCCTCTTATAATAATCACTTGGTTCCAGGTCCAAGTCTTTATTTACTTCGTATGTGTTGATATCTTCTATGGCTGAATATCAAAGAAAAGTACTAACAATTTATGCTTTCTGATACCTTCATTGCATTCTCACCCTGATAATAGGGATAGAAGAAATTTCTAGTATGTATGGTACTTTATATGTTCTAGACTTTACATGTCAATATGAAGCAATTCTGTAATGTACATATTATTTGATTTCCATTTCTCTGTTTTACAAATGAGGAAAATGAAGCAATTCTCAGTGCTTATTTTTTATGGAAATTAAGAAACTATGGGAAACTCTACATCTACCAAATTATTGGAATATTATGTAGGTTACCTATGGAATGATGGAAAACAATGCATATCTAATGAAAAATTAAAAAAACAGAAAGACTGGCATACACATTTTGACCAGTTGAGGCTGAACCCATAACCAATGGCAAAAACAGAAAATACCTCTCTTGAGCAGGTTTGGGACCATCTACCTTCCAACGAAGTATCTTCCAAGCCCATTAAGGTTGAATCTGGAAGAAATTGAACAGTGTAGTTTCTTAGTAGTTTATCCTAATGTCCATTTCACCGTGGTTATGCTTGTTCAATTTAGGTAGCTATAGATATCTTTTATTTGTTATTGTTATTGGTCTGAGCTTGGGGAGGAAGGTATTTTTCACAGCAAAGATCATCCCAAAGCTGAGAGGACTGACTATACAGACGCTAATGTTTGGGTATAAAATTCACTCCACTCCAAAACCAAGCCTTTATTTGTTTATTTGTTTATTTATTCTTCTCTCATGAATTACACCCTGACCGAAGTCTCCCCTCCCACCTCTCCTCCTAGTCACTCCACAATCACTCCATCTTCCATCCACGCCATCTCTGTTTCCCTTCAGAAAAGGACAGGCCTCCTATTGCAGGGATATCAACCCAACATGGCATAACAAGTTACAATAAAACAAGGCACCTCCCCTCATATCCAGGCTGGACAAGGCAACTCAGTAGGAGGGAAAGGATCCCAAAAGCAGGCAAAGAGTCAGAGGCATCCCCTGCTCCCGCTATTAGGAGTCCCATAAGAACACCAAGCCACACACCTATAATATATACTCAGAAGACCTAAGTTAAACCCATACAGACTGCTTGATGGTGACTTCAGTCTCTATAAGCCCCTATGAACCCAGGTTAGTTGATTCTCTCAGCCATATTCCTGTGATGTCCTTGACCCCTCTGGCTCTTATAATACCCTCTCCCTCTGTAGGATTCCTGGAGTTCTGCCTAATAAAACCAAGTCTTTCCATACAAGAGCTCAAAAAGCCCTCACACAATTACCTTAGTATCAGTGATTAATACACACACACACACACACACACACACACACACACACACACACACCATGACTGCTGGACAGCTACAGCCCACATCCTCAAGCTCTGATCTGCAAAAGTCAACTAGCAGCTCCCTGAACAATGTTTAGATTGTGGCCACCAAGCAGGTGCTAATTCTCAGCTTTGGGCTCTTCATCAGTTATTTGGGGCTTGTTAATGATTTATTCACACTATGACTAACGCGATGGTTCCTTCTAGCTCGTCAGGCAATAACAAAAACACAGTCCATCTCGCAAACAGTTTATGCAAAGGTCAAGGAAGTCTTAGAAATTTGGCTTTGCTGAATCAAAGCAGCTGCACAAGCTTTTCCAATCAAGATGACTAAAGTGGTATCTGAGGGCCACGGCTCCTCCCAGAGACTGTCTATTCTTATCTGCTGCCCCATTCACCAGGGGGAGACACACAAAACCTGCTGTAAGTGCAGCAGTGGACCATTGCTTTCAATTAAAGATAAACAAAAACCTATTCCTTCCAGCTGCGGATACTTGACTCTCCCGATTTTTCCATGTGAGAAATGAGGCATAAAGCTCCCCTCAGCTCTTCTGAAGTGTCATGAATGTTTTACTGGGGTTGGCAAATCTCCTCTGTGCTCTGAAATGAGGACCTCCAGGCTTGGAGATTCACCGCCTTCTGTGTTTCCTGGCATCCGTCTCCCTTGCCAGCAGTCACGCAAGGATCTATTCATCTTTCTATAGCTGGTTGGGCAATGAGCTGCAGTGATCTTACAAAGATTAAAAGACCTGGTAAACTTGCCAAAAAGAAAAAGAGTCTTCGTTAACCTCAGAAGAGTCCCAAGGAGGAGGAAACAGACTTGTGGTTTGTGAGTAGGGACCCACTTAGTTTAAAACCTGATGTGTCCATCTTCCTCTGTATAGATAGATCGTTTGTTTGGGGGATATGGTTACTATTCTGTGATCCATTAGGAAACTGTGCCTTTTTGTTCAACCTACTAACTGGTAAGTCCTTGAAGCTGAGCTTCAAAAATTGCCCAGACACAGATTCTTCTAGAATATGGCTTTAACCACATCCTCTATGACTTTGCTGCTCTATGCATTTCCTATTGAAAATGAAGGGGGGAAATGCACTTGGTATCAAATGTGGTGCTCAGTTTTCATATAGGCCCCTAGATTATTTCCAAAAGATATCTCAGGCCTTGAAACATTATCAGAACATTTTGCTCAGTCCCGTGAAGAGTGTGAAAAACAGAAGCCAACTGTCCAAAGAGCAGCTTAGGTAACCACAGACTACGGGAGGAGACAGGAAAGGCCCAGATGAAACCTGTAAAGATGGAAAGCCCACACTGCCAGCTGAACACATTGAGACATATTTTCTGCCTGAAACAATAACAATCATAAATGAACTATTGTTAACACAAAAATAGCAAATACTGGTAAGAGCTGTCATTTTGGTTTTCTTTAGACATGATAAATTACATTTGCAAATTAGTGTCTGATCTGAGATGACATGGAACAAATGGTAATATTTACATTCTGCACATTATCCTTGTCAGATTAAGCTGCAGTTGGCCAGTGTGGATATGAAGAGGCCTCGGGAGGCTTGCCTGCTAGACCAGCATGTAAATTGTGTCTAAACCATGCACACGCCTGCATTTATTATCTCTTCAAACCAGGAACAGCCGTCCCCATTTACATGTCAGTGTTACCCAGTTAGGGGAACTCCAGCAAAAGGAAACAGTGGCGAAGAAAGAACTTCACAAAGTAGACTAAGGACCACAAAACACATCTGAAGAAGCAGCCAAAGGCTTCCTGCTTCTTTAGATTAAGAATAAGAGACAGAAGAAGAAATAACATGGTAGACCAGAGATGCAATCCTGCTTTAGTCTCACAAAGTAACCTCTAGTGTAGACAAGATGAGATCCATTTCACAAAAATAAACACAGATTCCAGAATCTTTCTCCTGGAATACTAAACTGTGAGAGTGAAGTCTGAATGAGATTGTGAAACATGGAGTGTTGGTATAGCCTAATAAATCTCCTATCATTCCATTATTGTGTTTTGTAGAAATGTGGTACAGAGGAAATCAGTGCTAAGATACTTCATAGAATACAGAACAAACAGCACACATCCCAGCTCCCTCCTTTATCATCAAAACTATGTGAGTTTAGGGCTGGAGAGATGGCTCAAAAGTTAAGAGCACTGGCTGCTATTTCAAAGGTCCTGAATTCAATTCCCAAGAACCACAGGATGGCTCACAACCATCTATAATAAGATCTGGTGCCCTCTTCCATCCTGCAGGCATCACATGCAGGCAGAACGCTGTATATATAATAAATAAATAAATATTTTTAAAAAAACCTGTGAGTCAGAGTATTCTGTGTGGATGGCTTATGTATTTTTTCCTTTTTTAAAAAATCCATTCATGTTACATCCCGATGTAGCCCTCCCTTATCTGATCCCAGTCCTACCCTCCATTCCTCATCCACCCTCCCCTAGTCCTCAGAAAGGGGGAGCCCTCCTCCCCTGTGATCTGACCTCAGTCTACCAAGTCTCATCTGGACTGCCTGCATCCTCTTCTTCTGTAGCCTGGCAAGGTTGCCCTGCCAGGGGGAAGTGATCAATGTGTTGATTTTTTTAAAAGACTCATCCTCAAACACATAAGATTCAGGATGGAGGAAAAAAAGGGCATGCCTTTCTTGCTTCTGAGGCTTCATGAAGTTTTGTTACCAAACAAGTACAAGATACTGTCTACAAATTGTTATTGCTAAGGGTGATAATGACACTGTCCTAGGTTTTTTTTTTTTAAAAGTCCAGTTTTTGAGGCACATGTTGAATTACATAAGTATTTGTTTTTATAGTTTTAAAAAACTAACAAACAACCATTAAAAGAAACAGAAGAAATAAAATGAAAAGGACTTGATAGTTTATGAAACAGGGTAATATATCTAAAACGTATAGCATAATTTTGCCTAAATGTTTGTGTGTTCACTATGTGTGTTTATAATGGCCCATAATTCAAAAAAACAAAAAATTCCTTAAAACATGGGACTGATTCAATCCAAAACACATTTAAAGGAAAGTATGTTTTAAGATGGGTTTGATTGAATTTTGGGATTCACTGAGTTCACGCGGTAATTAGCAGGTAGCCCTGGAAAAGCCTGTAGCAGGATTCTGTACTCTGTCAACATCAGCTGCTCGCTGAGCAAGAAGCACTACAGAAGTTAGAATCATGACCCAAAGAAGGAAGTGCTAAAATCACCAACGTTAATAAGCCTACTGACCTCACTGCTCCGGGAAGGAGGCCTGCACACTACAGAACAGAGTAGCATTCCTGTAAATCATACTTCGGTGCTCACCTTTGCATCGGGAAGCCAGTGCTCCATAGTGTGGCTTTCACTGCTCCGTATTCCATCAATGCACTGCCCCCGATATGCATTCATACTTTTAAAATGTTTTTCATTAAAAATATTTGAAGACTGATAGAGGATCGCATTGACATCTGATCTTGACACGCACACGTGGGCAAGCATCCACACTCGGAAACAAAATGTTCCTAGTTCAGCCACAGTATCTTAGACCCACTGAATCCTAGTCTCTATGTGTCGGCAGGGATTCGCACTTCATCCCAGCCTTCCATTGCGTGCTGAGCAGGAAAGATGGAGAACAGCCATGTGTTCTCTTTGCCTTACGCTGCGTCTTTGCTGATCAGCACAGGTCCTTTTCTCCCTCACAGGTCACTGTAAGGGTGGGACCCTGAGCTCCAGTCTCCATGGCTTATTAATGACTATTCTGTTAATTTTTCCATCAGTTATTCTCGCAGGCTGGCACTTCGTCGAATCCTTCCTGCCTTAACCATGAGCAGCACATCGGGTCTTCGCTTTTTAGCTGAGTCCAGGCATTCCTGGGGCTTCCCATTGCTACCCAACCTCCCCTAGCACAAATCTACAGATGATCGTGGTAACTATCGTTTTGGTTCGTTGGCACTGACTGCCCCATTGGAAGAGTACAGAGGGAGTGGTCAATAATTCTTTATCAGACGAGAATATATGTGAGTGCTTCTGACTCGCCTGTCTTCTAACAGTCTTAGTTCTCTTACGCTAATGGTTACACAACAGGGAATTTGTTTGAACTATCTCTTCTTCCTCATCCTCCACACAACTATCATCCAAAAACACAAGTTACCAGTTTCAGGATATGGAGAGCTTTAGCCTGGTGTGAATCTCCCAGATGGCCCCTCATTATGGTGAAATTGAGTCAGCTTCTTGGTGAGGTTTTGGCTACCCTTCTCCTGTCTTCAGAAAATAACACACAGGATGGGTTTCCTTAAAAGTTGTAAAAGGAAATACTAAAAAAAAAAAAAGATAATTTTTACTGAGAATATTTTTTACATTAGATTTATTAGTTATGCCCTCTGTAATAGCTAAAGGCAGATCTGAATTACTTCTGGAAAAAACACATATTCAACTGAGTCATTCAAAAAAGTTAA
>OU015755.1:32422924-32438532 GCA_907169655.1 Acomys percivali | reverse complement strand
CACACACACACACACACACACACACACACACACACACACACACACACATATTATGCATACATAGAACAATAAATAATAACTTCATTGTGTATGTATACCATCTGTTCCTTATCCATGCAGCCGCACATGGACACTTAGCTTGATAGCTTAGTTATTATGAATAGTGCTGAATTAAACATGATTGTGCGGGTACCTCTCTAACAAGCTAACTGGTTCCTTCGGATATATGCCCAAGAGAAGCCGGGTCATACAATTGTATTAGCTTTTGGAAGAACGTCCACACTGATTTCCATAGTGTGTAAAGTAGCTTGTATTCCCACAGGCAGAGTAACTATTGCCGCCCACACATCTTTCCCAGTATTTATTATTTTATTGTTTTCTTAGTGATAGCCATTCTGAATTGGGCAAGACAGAATCTCAGCAGCTTTTGATTTGTATTTCGCTTGTGACTAAAAATGTTGAACTTTTTTTTACAGAATTATTTACCATTTTTTCTTCTTCTGAGAACTGTCTGTTCAATTCATTTGCACATTTATTGACTGGATCCTTTGGCGATTTTCTTTTTGTGGCCTTTAACATTTTAGTTTCTTTATATATTCTGAATATTAATTCGCTATCAGAGGAAAAACTCGAAAGTACTCCCACTCGTTTTGTAGGCTTTCTCTTCACTTGATTGTTTCCTTTGGCTGGGTACAATCTTTTTAATCTGATGTGATTCTGTTTATCAATTCTGATCATTCCCTCGGTCGTGCAAGAGTTGAGTTGTTGTTGTTGTTTGGGGGGGTTTGTTTGTTTGTTTTATTTTGTTGGTTTTAGGGTTTTTGTTTATTTGTTTGTTTTTTTGTTTTTGTTTTATTTGTTTTTTGGTTTTTGTTTTGGTTTCGTTTGGTTTGATTGGGTTGGGTTGGGTTTTTTTGTTCTGTTTTGTTTTGTTTTGCAAAAAGTCATTCGTTGCCTATGCCTGTATCTTGAGAATCTTCCATATAGTTTTCTCTAGTGTTTTCAATTTTTCATGCCTTTTATTAAGAGATTTTTATCTATTTTTAGTCCGTGTTTTAATAGAATGAGAGAGCTCAGCTTTCATTCTTCTACATGTGAACATCCAGTTTTCCCAGCACTGCTTGTAAATGGGTGCATCTCTTCTTCACCATATACTTTCGGCATAAGCTTTGTCAAGAACCTGGTGGCTGAGGATGCCTGGGTCTATCCCTATTACTCTAGGGGGCTCTGGGTCTACTTTTTGGCAAGAAAAATACTGCTTTTGTCACTATGATGCTTTTGTGTAGTTTCAAGTAGTACTTCAGCATCGCTTCCTTAGCTCAGGATTGCTCTGGGTATCAAAGGTTTGGGTTTTTTGGTTTTTGTTTGTTTGTTTGTTTGTTTGTTTGTTTTTTGTTTGTTTGTTTGTTTTGAGTTTTTTCACTCTTTTGTGATGGATATTTAACTCACATGTGGTAAGTCCCTGTTGGAAAGCTAATCACATTGCAGCCTAGTTTTCTAAACTTAGGAGACATGCTATAGAGCTCAGGCTGTTGTAGAGCGTGTATTTTGTAGCCCAGGCTGGCCTTAAATTTATAATACTGTCCCTTAGTGTTCATAGTAGCTACGAGTACAGATGTATGCCTCCAGGCTCATCCCCATTTCCTCTATTATTTTCTCCTGATGTCTAACTTTTATGGGTGCCTCCTTGAGCATCACTCTATCCTAGCACTTTTGACACTTATAATGAAAAAAAAAAAAACATTCTCAAGAGTATTATGACTTGTTCCAAATGAGAGCCAAGGAATGGATTGTCTTTAGTTGGCGCATTATAGGGTATCATTGTGAGTGATGTCTAATATAAAGAACTTTAAAGCCAGCAATGTTGCTTATTCAATCCAAAACTGATCTGGATAACCCACAGTCTGATAGCAAGCAGATAATGCTGGGGATCTATTAATATTACTTCATGAAATCTCTTTGGGCATTATACATTAAAAGGTAATGTTTTCTCTGAGACCTTTCTCTTTAAAACATGTTTAGAAACCATAGTTCCTAACCTAAACATGGGTTACCATTTTTAATGATGCTTAAAAGTTTGGAGTATTAATTAAAACTAGTACTGTGCAGTTTTCCTAAGGAGAGAATAAACAGGGACAAAGGGACAAAGCCTAAGAGCAGAAGCCAGGTGAAGAACGCAGTACCAGGTGAAAAGTCCCTCCAAAAGACACTGGCTAGAAAACAGATCTTAGACCACCCGAGGGGAAACTGCCGAAGGGGCTTTCATTCTAAAACTCAAGTCAGCTTCTGAGTAACCTAACCGGAACCTGTAGATAAGCTAAAGCCAGCCTTTCTTGCCTAAAGTCTCTTGAGAGGCAAAAGAGGAAACCACAAGAAAAATTTAATAATACTTAATGTACTCTGTATAAAAATGGAAAAAAGTCTTAGCTGGGTGTCTTGGTGCAATACCTGTAATACCAGCATTGGGAAAGCAGAGGCAGAAAGAGCCTAGTCCATGGCCATGTTGCCTGGGCTACAGAGCCAGGGCCTGGTTTAAAAAATCATGCTAAGGGGTCTGTCCATGTTTATTTCATCTCTTACCAGCATGCCTTCACTGTCGGGGTGTATTGATTCATACAACTCACCTCCTACACTTACCTGGAGTTAGCTAAGTGGGGTGGCTCTTTTACCCAGCTGGATGAAACAGCTGGGATTTCAGAACTCCTTTAAGGAAGCATCTGCCTATTGCACCTAACTGAAAACCCGCGTCTCAACCAAGTTAATCAAGAGACACATAGACGCTAACAGCATGAGCTGCTAGAATATGAGCATAAACATAAGCAATAACAAAAGTTGGAAATACAAAGACATTTTTGCAGACAGATGTGGCAAAGGGCCCAAGTGAAAATCACAGCACACAACAGGCATGTGTTGGACTCAAAGCAGTACAGTAGAATCAGTGTTGACTCTCAGTTCACATTTATCAGCGCCTTAATTAAATCCACATGGGTCACAGTGAACTTACAGCTCTAAAGAAAGTCCCAACATATAGCTGCAAAGATCACTGTCTACTCTTGATGTGCTAAATTCCTAGACAATTTGCTGGGCTAGTTTGATGCATGTTGCCTGGGCAGTACCTTTACCACACCAAAAAAAAAAAAAAAGTAATAATAAAGTACAATAAAACTGATGCACCCCGATGAGCCCAATTCACCTTCCTTGGAGACTGCTCAACTTCTCCATTGCCCCAGGCAGAAGAATGTCAAATATTATTTCTCTGTGCAACATTATAAAGCATTCTAACCTGTGAGCTAAAGTTACTCCTTTCAAACCTGTTGAAAACCATGTTTCTGCTTTGCTGACTAGTTCAGAACAATTGCAAATGCACAGTCTATAATTTAGGACCTGAGAAAATTAAAACTATTTCCTGGCCTGCCCAAGGCCATAGAAGTTTCAGTAATAAGCTGTGGAGCCAGGTTGCAGGGAAACTAATGGATGCATGAAACCCCTTCTAGAATCTGTGTCGTTTGTTTGTGCCACTTTGTGATACTGAGTGAGCTGAGAGCTCAGGCACAGAACGTCATGTCCTGATGAGAATGCAAACACCCCATTCAGAAATGCCCTCCTTTCTCTGGGCCCAACTCCAGTCTTGAAAGAGAAGGCACTAATGCACTCCCCTGTACATAGGCCACTTCCTGACTTCAGAAAAGGAGTGCCTGCACTGGAAATCCATTCTGCAAGCAGAGTAACAGAATGGCCCATCTGTTAGGAACACAGCTTGGGATCAATACAATTTAGATCAATTAACTGCTGTTTTATTTTTCATTAGAATAATTATTGAGCATAATACCAGACACTAAAACACTTTGCTTGGTTCTTGGGATAAAAGGAAGATGCAAATTGCATTTGAAGAGCTTGCAGTCTAGTGGTCCCGAGTCTGAAGCTTATTCTTGCTAAGCTGATGAATGCACTGTCTTCAGATAATTCCTTGTGCCATGCGAATCATACTTTCTAAGTGACTGGTATACTTCCAAAGATACACAAAAATAGTGTCCTTTAAGAATGGGAGAAAAGCTGGCTCTGGGGAAACTGTCATTCATGCCGTCCTATTCTTGCCCCTTTCCCTAGAAGAAAGAAGGAGGGGGAGGTGGCAGAGAAGGAGAAAAGGAGGCAGAGAAGGAGGAGAGGAAGGAGAAGGAGGAGGAGGAGAGGAAGGTAGGTGTTAGGAAGGAAGCATGCTGGTTCCTGAACCGGAAGCAACAGACAGAATCTTAAGCAGCCTTCAGGGGAAGAAGGACTTTGCTTAGCTAGGCACAGAGATGCTCCTGGCCAGCAGATCTTTCTTGAGTCCAACAGCAAATCTTTCTTTCAGCGCAACACAGAGGAAATGAAACCTTCGCAGAAGTCAGATGTTCATAGCACAAAACTGTTAATTATCCTAGTTGCACTCATAGATCTCTGTAGAGATACACCACCCTATCTTTTAATTCTATTTAAAACATACTTGGATTAAAGGAATGAGGCAGCATGCCTGGTTTTTTGTTTTGGTTTTTTGTTTTGTTTTGTTTTTTGCCACCAGAGAGGCAGAGGCAGACAGATCACTGTGAGTTCAAGGCCAGCCTGGTCTACAAAGGGAGTCCAAGACATCCAAGACTACACAGAGAAACCCTGTCAAAAAGTATATGTATATACACACATATGTACATAATATATGCATATGCATGTATATATATATATATTGAGAGAGAGACTTTTTTGAATACATATGTGTATACATACACACACATTTGTGAGGAATAACAAAAACAAATAGCTGTTTGTAGGAATCTACGTCCTTCAATTGAACATTTGCCTGTTGCCTTCCTCTGAAACTGCTTTCCACACAGTATACTTCCTATTTATTATTTAAATTGATATGTAAATGTTTACACTTCTTTAAAACAATAACAACAACAGAAGAATTTTGTTTAGTACAGCAAATGAAACAGAACCTTGAAGCTGGTAACTCCCGGATCTGGCTATACTGAGCCTGAAGTTAACCATTCTTTGGGCCCAAGTGCTTTGGAAGTGAATGTGGACTGAAGAAATCAAGGTTGGCAAGAAAAAACATCTCTCCTTCTGAACCTTCCAGCTGCGCGTTGCTTAAAGACGGGTCATTCAAAAAACGTAATCGACCTGTCAGACACATTTTGACTTTGCTTAAATGCGAGGCTAACTGACAACCACTTTTCCCACAACTGAGAGGAATCTCCTAACGTGAGAGGCACTTGAAGACGTGTTAAGATTTTTGCAGCTATTAACACATTCCTAAGAAAAACACCTCTGGAGACACAAGAAAGCCAAGGATAACAACCGTCTCTCTCCAATGAAAACGTTTAGTCTGTTTGATTAAAGGAAGATAAATGAAGGGGCAAGGCTGAACACACCTCACATTCTGCCCTGGCTTGGTTTCCTTGAGACCAAATTGCCTAATGTAGGGGGAAAAATGTAGCCAGTCTTCAAGCCCCTGCATTCCTGAATCAAGGACTTACAAGACCTACACTAGCACTGGAGGCCTCGGCCCTGGGCCCTATTTTCTAAGGAGCTTAGACAGGGCCTGGCATAACGAAGCAGACAAGACAGTCATAACCACCGTGGTATCTGTGTTCTTCATCCATTCAGAGGTACGCAGCTCACCATACAAGAGGAACAAGGCCAGCAGCTATAACCTAACCTCAGGCAATCACGGGCACCTTTAAGCTTCTAGGTTTGTTTTTCCCTTCCTTCAATAAAAGAATGGTCTAAAGTGATATTTTTCAAACTGTGGGTTGTTGCTTATTAGAATGTAAAATCAATTTAATAGGTTACAATAGGTGACCTTCTGATAAGATGAGGAGAGTTAGTGTAGAGTATATCACACAGTTTCCACATATTGTTTCATGGGATTTTGAAAATATTCTCATTTTAATGGACATGTAATACTTACGGTGTTATGTAACATTTAAGTCATGTGTAGAAACTATAATGATTAGTTCAGAGTGATTGGCACACTCATTATCTCACACATGTATCATTCTCCTGTGTTGAGAACATCCAAATCCTAGTCTTTTATTGACAAAAAGATTTTTTTCCTCTTTTGTTTTGAGCCGTACATAGCCTGGCACTCATGATGCTCCTGTCTCAGCTTTAGAATGCTACAGGAATTACCAGACCTGGTTCGGTGCTCTCATTCTTGAAAGATGAAGATACTGAGGACAAAAATTTGTGTTTGGCTCCTAGCTGCACTTCAACATCCGGATCCTGGGGCTTCCGTGGCTGGCTTGGAGCCCATCTTTATTCTGTTGTCCTGCTGTCCACGGCCTGCCCACTTTCCTTTGAATGCCCTCTGCACTTGCTTCTTCTTGTCTTGTGTTTTGAATTTTTTCTCTGATGCATTTAGGATGGATTTCTTTTCCTTTATTATGAGTGGGTGATGGCCTTACTTAGTGAACTGTATACTCCTACTACTTATAAGTTTGTAGAATTAGTGACTGATCATATATATATATTTTTTTTTCCTGCTGCTCCTTCTCTGGTCTCTTCAGAAACCCCTCGAATATGTGTTAGGCTGTGTCCATCTTCTACACAATTCCTAACATGCTTTATATTACCACTCTTCCTGTCTTCTGAGTAACACATAATTTTCCTGTGCACTCTTTTTCCATTTGTGTCTAGTGCATTATTTTTAATTGTCCATTGGGTCTTTGTAAAAGTTGCAATACTCTTCGACATTGTTGTTGTTTGGAGGCAGGGTTTCTCTGTGTAGCCCTGGACGTCATGGAACTTGCTCTGTAGACCGGGCTGGCCTCGAACTCACAGAGATTCACCAGCCTCTGCCTCCCGAATACTAGGATTAAAGGTGTACACCAACCCGCCTGGCTACATCACATACTTCTAAAACTTAAATTTTTAGAGTTTTTGTTGCGATTCTTAAAGGTTCCTCTCTGTGGTCACATTCCTCAGTTTGTTAAATGTTTCAAATGTGACTGTTCATGGCAGTCCAAAAATGTTGTTTATTCTTCACCACGCTTAACGTCTAGTGTGTTTGTAATCTTTGCATGTGAGCTTGTAGATTAACATTACTCTCCACTATCTGCAGTGTTAACTGAGGAAGTGGTCTATCCAGAGAATATTTGATCTGCTTCTGCCGGTGAGGATGGGCACCTATAACCCAGAAGTAGTTCAGTTCTGAAAAGTCAGAATGAAACAAAAATGCCCAACTATTTAAAAACAATAATTGAGGATATTATTTTGACCAATTAATTATTTCAAAGTATATGCATTTTGTTTATTTATTTGAAGTCAGCATGGCACTAATTTCACATGTTTGAAGGCTGTATCTGTCTTCCTATTTGGTTCTAGAAGTCCTACAATGAGCAATATCTCTTCATTATGACCTGCGACCATGATGTTCTGACTCACCAAAGGCCCAGAAACAATAGTTCCAGATTTATTTGACTATAACTGACAAGCACAACTTGTTTATATTAAAGTTGGTGCTTTCACATACTTACAGACTGCGATGTGATTCCCACGAGCAGCCTAGCATCACCCTGGGTTTACTTTTAACCAAATTGTTTCAGACCAAATTAATCTCTACTCCTTAGCCACCACGGTAGATGTCACATGGTTGTTTGTTGTTTGCTGAGCCAGAGTCCTGTTGTGTAGCTCAGGCTGGCCTCCAACTGGTCATCAGCCAGCCTCTGCCTGCTTCAGTGTTGAGCTAACAGGTAAATGTTCATCAAAACTCTTCCTGATCTTACTTGCTATCACTGGGGACTTTTTTTCATGAATGCCATCTTCCTCTGGGAGAAGAGATTGCAATTTCCAGTGTGTACTTCAATAACTATGTGGTTGAGTTTCAGTCTTCACTCATAATGATCCTACTTACCCATTTTTTTAAATTTATGTGCCCTATTAAACGATGAATCTATGATTAAGGTCCTCAAAATGTATCTCACATCCAAATGTGAATAATTTGAATTTCCTAACTATACATTTAATGTCAACAGCTTGATAAGCAAAGCTAATAATGACCGTATTTGTGTGTGTCTCTTTAAGAGACTTGTCACCATATCTAAACTAAAATATCCAAATTATTCAATAGAAAAAATTTCATTAATATCAATCCCATTTTAGAAACAAACACTTCTATTGCTATTGTTGTGGCTTGGATATGAAGCGCTCTCCCCCAAATGACTCCTGTGTTGAAGACTTGGCTGGTCCCCAGCTGGTGGATCCAACCATTAATGAATAATTGGACCATGAGTAGTCTGACCTTGTACCTATGAATTAGTGGGTTAATCCTCTGATGACTTTATGACTTCAGTGGTATACTGGGAGTTATCGGAAACTTTTAGAGATGGGGGCCAACAAGGAGGAAGTATGTCGATAGGGACATATGTTTGAAGGCTGTATCTGTCTTTCTATTTGCTTCTAAAAGTCCTACAACAAGCAATATCTCTTCATTATGACCTGTGACCATAATGTTCTGACTCACCACAGGTCCAGAAACAATGAATTTAGCTGACAAGGTCTGAAACCTCTGAAACCATGAGCCAAAGTCAACTGTCCCTGATTTTGAGCTGGTTATTCTAATGCTAAGCCAGTGGTCCTTTAAAACATCGACACAATGGAATAGTCCTGCTTAGGCTATATGGCTAACACTAGCAAAATAGAATGGGGGGGGGGGGTGACAGGTCTGGTCCAGCTAATGAACATGTTTCCTTTTTAGAGGATTCCTGACTGGCATAAACAGAAGGAAGCAGGTAGAAGTGAACATAAAGCCTCTAAGATTTATCCCTACACTTTTAATTCTTTAATACAGATGCTGAATGAAAGAAAATATGACAATGAGACCCAACATATAAAAAAGTTCATTAATAATAGTGTGCCCTCTTTTCCCATGTATTAGAACTGCCTACCTTTAGAATCTCAGATATCCTGGGTAATTTTAAATAAATTCCATATTTTAAGGGCTCAAATGAAATTCACATGCAAATAAACAATTCCTTTACAATGAAAATACAGTGGTTCTGGTACACACTTGACATGATGGCAGCTTTTTTTTCTTAAGTGAATCTATTAAATAGCCCAGGGACCTTTATCAACACCTTCTTACAACTCATGTCATCCAACTTCTCCTTTGAGGGAATACCCTTGCATTTAATATAGTGATGCTGTGAAAGCACAGAGCTGGTTCTATGCCTGGAACTGTCACAATGCTTTGCATTTACAAAATTATTTAATATAGCAGCTTCTCTATGATGTATAAAACATTATCAGCATCTTTTTGTCTGTATTTAGTTTTAATAATATTTTTATTTATTTATTTTATGTATATGAGTGCTCTATCTGGATATATACCTGCAAGCCAGAAGAGGACATCAAATCATATCATAGATGGTTGTGAGCCACCATGTGGTTGCTGGGAATTGAACTCAGGACCTTTGGAAGAACAGCCAGTGCTCTTAACCTCTGAGCCATCTCTCCAGCCCTTGATATTTTTATTTTTTAACATATACAGTTATATTATTACACATACATAAAATAAACTACATACAGCAAGAAGAACCATGAAACAATTAGTAATTATATTAATGTTACATTCATAGTGTTTTGGTTATTTGTATTTGGTAACCTTGAAGAAAACATTTTCCTATCTTGGTGAGAGTTATGGGTTACTTTTCAGGCAGCAAACTGTCTCTATTATTTTTTTCATCTTGGAAGCTGCTAATCTGAATTTCCTGTTTACTCAGGTAATTAATTTTATTCCTTCTCAAATCTCTGATAGGGTTGAAGACCAAATAGTTTAGTTTCACAATTAAGCTTAGTTGTTTAGGGGTTAAGATGTTTTTAGGTCTAGGTAGATGTTTTAACTTGATAGAGATGAGATATGATAGATACTGATTTACATTCAGAATTTTAGACTCATTAAGATATCAGCATCTTATAAAGTTAGTAACAAGATACTTAGAGGTGTTAGGGAACCACCTAAGGTTTTACTCCCCAAAGTATAAGAACCTGAGCTTATAAAATTGCCTCACCAGGCAGATTGCTGTGAGTTCTAGGTCATCCTGGTCTACAAAGTGAGTCCAGGACAGCCAAGGCTACACAGAGAAACCGTGTCTCGAAAAACCAAAAAAAAAAAAAAAAAAAAAAAAAAAAGTCTCAGAATTCTTATATGAAAGCTGTAGAGAAAGTAACTGATATTTTTCTATGCTTGTGAAACTGAAGGAACTACCAACAAATGTCATATGCAAAACTGGGTAACTCAGGACATAGCAGAAAGTCAAATATTAGTTTGACTCAGAAACATGTAAGTTTTCAGAACTATCAGCTTTTCTTGACTTCCCTTCTCTTTCAAAGACTTCTAGAGTCTCTGTAAGAGGAGATGGGTGAGAGGGTGCCCATAAAGTTAAAAACAATGTGCACCTCTCATTGAAAGCCAGGGAAAAATCAGGTTGTTAATTTATCGTTATTAGATATATTAATAACTGGATCCTTGCAGGGATATTTTAGCATGTGTCCTATCTGATTTCAAGGTGAGCAGTACTTACTCCCCCGCCTTAGATAATAAGTTAAAACAGCCACAGACCCCCCCTTGTCCATTTTCCTCACAAAGAAAAGGTTTGAATAGGCCCAGAAGTTGTCTCTATACTAAGCCTTCCATTTTCTTTCTAATCTCTTTTCTTTAGCACTTTACTGTTTTGTTTGTTTGTTTTTTGCTGTCCACTGGGCAAGAGCAATTAGCTTAATTTTAAGGATACTGTAGTGACTTCAGAGATGAAAAACTCAATCACCGTTTAGTTTTCCAGTATCTTCTGCATCCTGTACTGGCTTAAGATGTGCCCCCACAAAATGTGGTGACCAGAAAAAAAACACCAGTGCATTTAAAAACCACAGATATATAAGTCAAACACTAAGTAGATGGTATTTGTGGGTACAGGATTAGAATAAGTTTCCATATTGTCAACAGTTGTATTCAAGGTGAAACACCTAAATGTTTGGCCCTCCAGGTGGGCCCTGGGAGAGGGAGGATAAGCCCTCTACAGTCAAGACAAAAAAACAAAACATGAAGTGAAGTATTTCTAGTTCAACAGCATTTGGAAACAGTTGAATTTGGAGAACAGACTTCTGATGGATTGGTGCTTGGGTCAGCCAGGCAATCATCAAGGGGTGATCTAGGGAGGGGTTCCATCCTTCATTCCACTGGAGGCAGAACGGCGTTGATGTATAAATGTATGTCCTGTTTTCCAATTGTTCTCATTCAGCAATGAGGCATGAAGCCTGGGAAACCACAGATACTTGGATCTAAGAAAGTATTTATTTCACTCTCTAGGGCTATGGAGTGGAAAATACACAGGGCACTTTATCTTAACCTTGTGAGTTCTCACAGCCTTACAACCTTCTTCCTCTGAGATTCAGGTTCATTAATTAGATCTGTACATAATTCCGTTATCAAAAAGCGGCTCCTATGCTAGGCCAGGCAGAAGACAGATGAGATGGTGTTCCCTCCTCACATATGGCACACCTTGCCCTCCTGGCTTGTCAGATGCCTTTAATTCAAAGCAACAACAATCTGTGTAGTTACATGTTTCTCATAGAAAATGACTCTTCCCTCTACCAAGACAGACAGACAGAAACACACATGTGCATGTACACACACACACACACACACACACACACACACACACACAAATTTTCTTCTGCAATCCTCCATCGTCCTCTATAACTCCCTCAGGACTGAATCTGCTATCAGAGTAAAAAAAAATACCGAGGGATGAATTCAGGGCTTCGCAACATGGGAATCCATGGAGACTTTCCTCTACAACTTTTTCCCAGCTGTACTTGGAAGCTGTAACAGATCCAGAGACCATTTTAGAACCTCATTTGTATTGGCCTGACACTTAGGAATCTAGTTTCTGTTCGAGAGATGTCATCAAAGTTGGTGGGCTCAAAACATGACCTACTTTTTAAAGCCCATCTGTTAGAAGCCTATAGATTTTCTTGGTTTGTTTGTTTCTAGCTGTCTGCTGAAACAGCAACAACAGCATTCTCAATTTCCAAGCCCAGCCCACAAACAGCAGTGAATTGAATGCTTATGGCAAGAGGCAGAGTGTCTTCCAAATACGAAGCAGCCATGCACCCACTTACATACATACATACATACATACATACATACATACATACATACACACATACATACATACATACAATCAAAATAAACACATAAATAAATGTTTGATAAAATATTCTTTCTCTTTAGCCAACTCTCCACTATACTCTATTCAGAGTAGACACTGTTGGGATCTCTCTAGCCCTCTGGGAAAAACCCAGAATCAATGCTTTGACATGTACAGCCCTTGCCAACTAACTTAGGTCTTCAGTTTTAAATTTATCTTTACTTTGTCTCAACTATTTTGTGCTCACAAAAATAGTGCTTTGGTCTCTAGGATTATGGCTGTGCTTTAAGTAGAGAGAGCCGAGAAATAAGAAGAAAAACTAAGCACTTTAAGGGATTTCTAAATCACACAAAGGTGCCTCTTCCTTGGGAGCTGGAAGTGTTCCCATGGTTGCCAAAAGCTATGACTGGGGTGTCTTCAAAGACACCTGCAGTACTGACCATACTGACAGTAAGAAAAAGGAGAGAAAATGGGAAATCACTAAATCAAATACTAACATCTTTATGATCATTTTTTTTCTCGTTTATGTGTCCTAAAGTCACAAATTGCTAACAGACTTAGGATAAAATGAATAGGCTAAACTACCCTAACATCAGCAAGTCAACTATTCTTCCTAGTTAAGAGCGTTATAACTTTCTCCAAGTATAAAAATGGATATGGAGATTATCCAGTATTTTAGATGTCTGCGTGTAGGCACATTAAGCTAATTGATATTTATTTTTAATCAGAAGAAAAAAATGACAAATCTTTGCCTAAAATAATAGTGCTAATAGAAAGGATTATAGCAAAAAAAAAAAAAAACAATTTCTATATAAGAACCTTCATGGAAGGAACCAGAGGGTTCAAGATCCCAACAAGGGGACCATCAAGGCTGGTGGCTCTGGACCCAGGGGGCCTGCACAAACTGTTGCAGCAACCAAGGACAATGCATGAGGTGAACCTAGACCCTCCCCCCGCCCCATTCAGATCTAGTCAATGGACAGCTCATTCTCCACGGTTGTGGGGGAGAGTGGGGATTGCCTCTCATATGAACTCTGGTGCCCCCAATTTGATCACTTCCCCTTGTTGGGGAGGCCCAGTAGTGGGCACACAGAGGAAGGGGAAGCAGGCTATGATAGGTCATATGGTGGGGGAGGAGGACCCCTTCTGTCAGAGGTCTAAGGGAAGGGAATAGGGCAGAAGAGGGAGGGAGGGTGGGAATGGGAAGATACAAGTGAGGGAATAACAATTGGGATGTAATTTGAATAAATTATAATAAAAAATTTAAAGAAGAACCTGCATGGAAAGTATAAATACCAGTAGGTCATCTCTGTGAAGGTGAAGGTGTATGGGTTCTCTAACATTCACAGGTCAACTGTAGAGATAAGAATGCACAGGAGAAATTGCCTCTGGGATCATGTCTGTGATACATCATAGTCTTTATACTTAAGAATTTGGCAAAAATGTGTAGAACTGTTGCCAAGAGGGTGGAAGTGAGTTTTCCCATAACCAGAGTCGACCTGAAGGGACCAGAAAAGGAATCACTGGACTTTGCTTCCTGTAGAGAAATGCCCTCCCTTCTCCTCCCCTCCCCTGGTTTTTCACTTTGCCTACTAACTCAGGCTGGTCTTCTCATGCTTTAATTATTACTTGTGGCTTTTATGCCATCTTCACCTTAAAATGTAGGCTCCCAGAAGTCTGTTCCTTTTCTATCAAGCCCGAGTCCCATGCCCAAATCCAAAGAAAGCAGGCACAGTCCAAGGACTCAGCCTTCCTTCTGCATCAGGCTTCAGGCAGCTCATCTCTCTTCTTCCATCTCCTTCATTTCTGAATGGGAATAACACCAGCCAGCCTCGCTTCCAGCACTGTTTCCTCTGCTATTACATATTTATGAAGCATCGGTATGCATGACACAAAGCTGGATTGTACAGGCTAAACCGACAGAGCTGCCCCTCACTTAAGGGACCATTTATGATGTGAAAGATAGGCAGTCTTGGGCAACATGAATAAAGGCAAGAGTGTGCAAACTTTTGTGTCTGCAGACTGAAGAACAAAAACTGGAAATGCATTCCATTTGCTGTTTCTCTGGGTGTGTTTGCCTTGATTTTAGATTATCTTTGGAGAGAAATAAATGGAAATAAATTTGAATTTCAAAAATAATGGGTTTCGTTCCAAGAAACAAGCAGATTCTACCTCCTTTTCTTTTCTTTTTTTTTCCCCAAAGGGCATTCACTAGCATATGGCCAAGCATATTCACATACGAGCTACTCACAGCAACTCTATAGAAGAAGAAGGTGTCAATAGTTGAAGTGCCAGGGAGAGTCTCGGGTACCAGTTACCTAAGCATATAACATTATGGCAGCATTTGTCCTTTATGAAAGAGTCAACATGAGACTACTGAGAAAATACTTTCTCTGGAAGGAAGAATGAATTCCAATAAGCTGGTAGCCCAGAAGGTGTAGAATGAAAAATATTGTGCTAAAACATCATCCGTGAAGCGTCGGCCTTTCTCATTGACACTGTGGAAAGCTGTAGAGTGAAGACACAATGGTTTAAGCGAGGTACCTTATAATTTCGTAAATGAGCAATGGCTGGAAGTGTTCATCTGGGCTCTAGCTGTATTCCCCTTATTTGTTTAATCTAGGTTGGTTTTCCTGAAAGATGAAAGTCTGCCATTTTGGCCTCAATGCCTCATAATATATGTGTTAAACTCACCACTGCCTCATTATTTATTAACGTCAAGTTATTACACTTCAGTGGAGGATGGGGGCTGAAGCCACACAGTGACAGATGTTCCAACAGATCAGCTTATATAATAAGAAGCTGGGCCAAAACTGTCGAAAGGGGTGTTTTTTAAAAAAACATACAGACTTCAAAGAAATGAGCGGTGGCATCTGCAGCATCTACAGAACAGTGCCAGGGGAGGGGGCGGGTCTGCAGGCGTGCGGTCGGGTCATGAGATGATGTGAGCTTGCAGCCTGGGACTGGAACAACATCTGGGCTGCAGCAAGCTGGCCAGGACATTTAAAAAGAGCTCCTGTGGTGCCTCAAACTTTGATTTCATGGAGCTGACGCAGGGGGGGAGACAGGCTACCCTCAAGAGCTCATGTGTTTTGGCTCGCATGCTTTCTCCTCAGTCACTGCAGAGGGCCAGACTCAGTTGCAGAATTGGATGGACACTCTCGGACAGTCTTTCTCTAAGCACAGGGCTGTCACTGAGGGGTCCTGCCGAGGTCTGGGTAGGCCATTGCTGCAAAGAGTATAAAATAAGGAATGTCATCATAAAGCTGTGAAAGCTGTGCATGCCCTTTCTCAGCAAGGAGTTCCCCAAATTCCCAAGAAATGTACATCCATGAGAACATAGCACTCATCAGTTTGGGATAATATATATGCCAATTAGAAACTGTGTGTGTGTGTGTGTGAGAGAGAGAGAGAGAGAGAGAGAGA
>OU015755.1:32407243-32422914 GCA_907169655.1 Acomys percivali | reverse complement strand
AGAGAGAGAGAGAGAGAGAGAGAGAGAGAGAGAGAGAGGATGCTACACACCACACAGGAAAATGAAGAATTTCCTTTGCTAGCAGCACAGTGCTCATGTAGCACTAGCACCCAGGCTCTTCTCTGGAATGTTTCCTTGAATTGAACACATATTGTGAAACTGTAAGTGACACCCAGTAGAAAGTGTCCTGGGTGGAGAGAGGACTTGGTATCGCAGCCCACCAACTCTTGAGTCTCACTGACAGCTGACAGGCTCTGCAGCCCCAGAACCTTATAACATGGTGAAGGTCATAGGGCAGAAGAGTGATGACAAGGTGCTTGGACTCCGACGCTAGACCCTTGGGTGCAAATCTTGACTTTTGCTCTTTGTTGGGTATGTAACCTTGGGCACCTTAATCTCTCTGTGCTGCTCTGTGCCTGCACCTATATGACAAGTATCGAAACAGTAGAATCCACTCTAGAGGCTTGTTGGCTTAAAAACTGTGTCTATCATGTTAACGCCTTTAGAATTGTACTTGACAAAAAGTTTTAGATACATGTTCTGTTAAAACCACTCTCCCTGTCTCTCATATGAAAGATGATTATTTCACAACCCAAGCCATCAAACTTTGAAAACAAAAATTTCCTCTTTCATTTTTTGCCTTTTTTTTTCATCTTCACTTGGCAAAACTCTGTCCTAGATTTCCTAGTTCCTTTGTTTCTCCAAAAAGTTTGAGGTGATTTAATGAAAAAACTTATTCTTCCTTTTCAATTTTTTTGTATGTATAAAGTTTATACATTTCCAAAACTCAGCAAGGAACAGGACTCAAGAGAGGGTGCTGTTGTGGTCCTTGAGGCCTCAGGAAAGGCATAGTAAGAGCTGGGTATACGTCACTATGTCATGGAGCCTTTGCCTAGCATTCATGGTGCCCTGGACAGAAATAAAGGTGCGGAGAAGCCAATTGGTATGGAAGAGGCTGGTGGTATAGGGTGGCAGGCTTTTATACTCTCATTGACTTGCCTAACAACAGTCACATGTCTCTGATACAGCAGCTTTGACAAATCACAACCACTGTGGGAGAGACCAAGCCATGTGACTCTGATCCTTTCCCCTTTCTCCATTCTCTTCTCCTATGCTACAAGACAAAATAGAATCTATGTGTGAGCACTTTCCAAGCCACAGCGTCTGCTTAAATCTAGGGAAGAGTCGGGGTGGGGAGCTTTTTTCTATAGAATTGAGAAGGCGCAGGAAGAAGACCTCCCAGCTCTTTGGCATTTTTCAGTTCAAGCCATGGGTGCTTAACTGTCTCCAAGTGCCTACTCTCATTTCCAATAGAAACATAGGTCAGCAAAACACCTCAGGATACTCATTCAGGAAAGACACTTGCCTAAAAAAAAAAGCTATCATGAATACCAAATTCCAAATGATTTATAGGAAAAGTTACTCAATTTTCACATCAATGGGCCCCTGTACCTAAAAATGCAGCTAAATATGCCAACAGAATAAAGGACGTCAAAAATAACTTCAATGAGGTCATCATCTTTATGAGATAGTACATGTGACTTGGCCTCTGAAAGTGGCAGTCATCCTGATGGGACACTTTATGTTCACGTGCTGTTAAAATCTCAGAAAAGAACCCCCAGTGTGGAAAGCCATAAATGAGTCAGTCGGAAGAGCACGGCTTTCTTTTTATAAACTCAGCAACGGCAGAAACACATCATGCTCTCTAGAAGCCCCAGTGGTAATCTTCCTCATCCAAACTATTTTCACTTCAGGATGAAAGATGGTGTTGGGGCCCAGCAGATTTTTCTTGAAGTTTATGGTGGGTCAACTAAACAAAGAAGCCTGGTCTTCCCTTTGATATCATCCCTTTCCCCCTTATCTAAGCCAATCCAACTCTGTTTTTTATTGGATTTCCATTACTTCAATGTTCTTCACGGAGTCTCAGTTCCTGTAACTGTTAGAGCTTATGGTAATTTAGTACTTTGAACATCATTAATTAAATTATTGCATCATGCAAGCCAGGCATATTTCCATCAAAAGTTGCTGTCTTGTCCCCCAGTCTAGAAGCTTGGCATGGAGATTCCTGCAGAGCCTGGATTGCATCTAAAACCATGTGGCCAAGGAGAAACCAAAAGGATGCCCTTAAGAGAAGACTCAGGCTGAGACTAAAGTGCTACTCTCCAGGGACTTAGCTCACACTTGCAAACCAGCAGTGTCGTAACTTCTCCACCAGTCAGCAACCAATGGCTGCATGTTTCTGAGCAATTTTACCTGCTGCATACCACCTGCCCAATTCATTCCATTCAATAAATCCAAACCATGATTTCAACCATGTCCTCTTCAAATATGTATTTTTTTCATATATGTGTATACCATATGTAAAAGTTGAGATAGACCTAGTACTGCTAACAACACTATTACCATTAAGCCAAAATTATTTTCATGGAATATAAAAGAAATTTCCTTTTTTCAAAAATATTTTAAGGGTTGTATTTATAAGAAAGCCCATCTTGAGTCACAGCCATTATCCATATATATGGATAAAGAGATTTGTTTTTATTTTAAATTGTGTACTATTTCACTACTTTGATAGAATCAGATATAATCTGTCAGTCATATTCTATAACTTCATTGAATCAGGGATCTGATATTTATATGACTAATATACACTACTGACCTCACAGTACTGGCTGACACCTTTGAAGAGGGTGTATTAATACCATATTCTAGGTCCTTCTTTTTATTTAATCTTAAATAATTTAGTTATTTTTTCACTTTATATCCTGGCCATAGCCTCCTCCCTCTTCTCCTCTTATTTTGCTTATTTTTTGAGAATGGCATACATGAGTAATGTATTTAAATTATTTTCCTCTCTCCAGCTCCTCCCATGTCCTTCTCAAATTCATGACTTCTTATTTTACACACACACACACACACACACACACACACACACACACACACACACACCCCTTGAGTTCACTTAGTGTTTCTCATAGTTTTGCTGACATTTGGGGATTGACTAACCTGTTAAGGAGCTCATCCCTGGAGAAGACTGATTCTTTCTCTCTCAGCAACCATTAATTGCCCATAACTACTCTTCTAGGGATGAAACCTTGTGAGAATTCTTCCACCCATCCCGATTCCAAGTCTGTGTTGTGTGTGTACACACATATATACACCATATATATGTAAGCACTTTAAATGAAGTTAAGAGCCATAGACTAACAAACAACCGTTCCAGACATGGGAAACCTTCTTACAAGTTATTTATCAGAGGAGATTAGAAGATCCCAAAAGCCAAATGAACTATCATCATTTTCCTTGGTTGCCTCCCAGACACTTCAGACAGGACTTGGAGGAACTGGGATAGAACTGACCTAGAAGCCTCCTCTCTGGGGACTAGCCCTCATAGTATCATAAGTAACTATGCAAGCTAGCAAGGGAGAAAAGCAAGCAACAGTCTTACCCAGCTGTAACAAACATTCTCAGAATGGTGCAGTAGTGGCACATATATCCTGCGAACAACCAATAGCCATCTAGCTGGACTTAAGGCCCAGTCAACAGGAAGGAGTTCATGCCTAGTATAGGAAACCTAGACCACCACTCATGGAGCCTAGGAGAGAACCTATTTCCAGCACTTTCATAGCCTAGCACAATTCCCAACTGTAATCCATGCCCACACATAAGTGCATCTCCCACCCTGCACCAAAGAAGCTTCTTTGGGCATCACTCAGAGACGAATGTGGGAAGCCACAACTGATCAAAATGAAAACAAAAAACCCACAACGGATTGTGGGAGCCTAGCCCCACGTGTCAATATGTCTACACAGCCCCTACACCTAAGGCTCAGGAAACATCTCAGACGAAGAAGTGGAAAGATTTTCAGAACCAGAGGACTAGTGTGGGATGTGTCTTCTTTACGTGACAGGGAAACTGCACCCAGGAACTCGCAACAAAATAATTGCCTAAACAAGATCTTTAAAATGGCCGTTGGCATGCCATCGTGAGCTTCTCCTTTGTCCTAGTTCTAAGGCTCTATAGAGGCCCTAGAAACCACAGTGTACAGACGTCTCACTTCTGCAATAATTTAGCATCAACACTGCACACCTTAAAATGTTAGAAGAACGAGGTGGTGTTCATAGCTACATAGCTACAGCACCATTTTCTCATTGACCCTTTAATTCTGTGTTGCCCAACATGGCAGCCATGTGGCTATCGGGTACTTGAAATGTGGCTATCGTAATTATAGAATTTGATTCTTGCTTATACTCAATCTTAATTAAATTAAGTTCACATTTTAAAGAACTGAGGGCAACATATTTTTCTTATTAAACACAACTTTACTGTTTAAAAGGGACTATATTGAAAATGTAGTGTGCAAATTAAATGTGCTGCAAGTGTCCCTGGAGTTCAAACTATGATTTTTTTTTTTCAGTACAAAAAGCAAAGCTATGTTTTAAAAAATCTCTCATTAATATGTTTTTCACTAATTAAATTCAAATATGTTTGGCTAAGTACACTACTAAAATTTATTTCACCTGTTTTCTTTTTTAAATATGCCATCAGGAACTGTAACATTATGTGTGTGGTTCATTTTCTGCAACTAATTGAATAATGATACTCTAGAAGAGGAATTTTAAGGAGAAAAGAACATACCTTCCACATTGAAATGCAGACGATGGCTAAAAATGAGAAAATATTAAGCCCAGATAACTGAATGAAAGAATAATCTCACTTGAGACTAAATCATGGGCCCTTACCTCACCGTAGGGCTAATCTTTTATCAAAACTGACCTTGAGGAGTCTATACTGGCAGCTTCCAGGATGAGACTGCTCTCTGAAATGCCGATCGCTCACTGTCTGAACAGGACACGCTCCCCACCACTTATCAAAGGGCTTGAAATGGTGCGATAAACACATAGCACACAGACATAGTATGAAACGTCCTCCCCTCTGGTATTTGTGAGGGCCTTAATGAAATAGAAGGACTACAGGAAAAGTCTGTGTCAAAATGATTCTTTAAAGTGAAACCACAGATCAAAGTTCACCATTGCCAAATATACAACTTGAGGACCAACTCAAGTGCTGCTATTAATCACGGATTCTCAGGATCTGATGACACAGATTAAACGGCTGTAAAGAACACTGCTGTGCATCATGTTCCTGCAACTGTCATCAACGCTTCTGCCAAGTGTCCGCAGATCAGGCGAAAAGGGCTGCTCAGTATTTATTGAGGTGTCTCTAGCTGAGCCTAGCCAAGAATCTGGACACCAGGTTTAAGTTCATGACAACGCCTCAGAGGTATCTTCCAGACCTCTGCTCCCTTAGGAAAGAAAAGCCTGCAAAAAATGAGCAAAGTGTGGGGGTGGAACAGCGTGGGATCTGACAGCACATTAATTTCATTGACACTTATCTTTCAATCATGATACGACGTTCCATAAGTATGCCATAAAACATTCTAAGTAACTTATAATGTGCCAAAGTTCAAAGGTCTGCAGCTATGTGGTTTTTTTTTCCATTAAAAAAAAAATCTCCCAAACAGAAACACATCTTAGAGTGGACAGCAGCTCACAAACACTATGGGACAGACAGCGTTCAGCTCCACTTTTTATTGACTTCTTTGCACAATTGTCACAAGAACTGAGTTTAGCTGTCAACTGAGAACGTTTACATGAGGACATAGCATTGAACCAAAGGCATGTGCATGTGAAAAAAAAAAGCATCAGAAGTGAATAATAGGGCATGAATTTGACACTAATGAAGCAAATAGCTATCATGGAAAGAATGGTGTATGTTGCACATTTTCTTATAAAACAGCATTTCAGTACCAGATGGGACCAAACAGGGAAGGAAGGAAACTTCAATTCTACTTGAGACATGCTCAAAGGAATGCCTACTTAGCATAAAAAGCATTTCTTGCCTTTTCCTTTTATTTATTGGCTTGCTTCTTGAGATGAGGTGTGGCTACACATGCCAGGTTGGTTGTGAGCTGATGAACCTAAGCCTCTGAGTGCTGGAGTTATGGGAGTGTACCACCATGCCCAGCTGGTAGAACATGATCACCAATGTGCTGTGTTTCCAGAAAGAGGAGTTGGGTGGCTACTGTTTTACTAGCTATGGTAGGAGCTCCTCACTGTGTCCAGGACTCAAGTGTACACTTGGGAGATTCTGTGTAGTGTCAAACATGCATGCTCCTCCTTCAGTCACATGCTCCCAGAGTACAGCGTCACAGCTCACCAATGCCTTTCCCAGGAATCACTGACTCTGCAGTAAGTTCATACTTATTTGAGTCAATGGATGATTATTCTGTTTCTCTAATGGATTTCACACACTGCGTGTGCAGGGAAATCCTGTGCCTCCTTCACCACAACTTCCCCAACATTTAGAAGTATGTCTGATTCATAACTCAACACATATTTTAAAGGTGAAATGAATGGACAACTAATGGCATGATTTAGTTTCTGAAAGCCATGGCCAGAGGTAAGAAGAGAGATCAGATTTCCCAGAGGTGGAGTTAGGAGGTGGTTATGAGCCCACCAAGGGATCTGGGAACCAAACTCTGGTCCTCTGCAAGAGCATCAAGCACTCTTTAAATGATGAAGCATGTTTCCAGCCCCTTAATGATTTTAAGTGCTGTGGCTCTATGGAGTCACCTGACGTGCAATAACCACCCAACCGCCTCCATCTCTAGAAACTTCACCTTCTGTCTTGGCCAAGGTTTATGTTGCTGGGATGAGACAGCATGGCTGAAGGCAACTTGAGGAGAAAAGTGTGTATTTAAAGCCTACGGTTCTTTACGGTTCTACATCGCAGTTCATCATCGAAGAAAGTCAGGAGAGGGACTGAAGTCAAAAGCTCGGAGGCAGAAACTGACACAGAAGCCATGAAGGAGTGCTGCTGACTGGCTTGCTCCTCATGGCTTCCTCAGCTGGCTTTCTTATCGTATGGAAAACTACTAGGTAATCGGGAGCTGGTCCCACCCACATCTGTCATCAAACAAAACTATGTGCCACAGGCTTGTCTACAGGCCAATCTGGTGGAGGCATCTTCTCGACTGAGATTTCCTCTTCCCAGATGAGTGAAGCGTGTGTCAAGTTGACATCAAACTACCCATCACACCTTCTCAGACTGAAATTTGGAACTCTCCTTTCCCTTCTTGCAGCTCTGGTCACGACCACTCCACTTTCTATTTCTATGCTTTTAATTTGTCTAGGTATGTCACGTAAATGGAACCAAAATATTTGTCCTTTGTCTATACATATTTCACCTTAGCATGTTCCCAAGGATCAGCCATGTTGTAGTAACAACTATCAGAATTTTATTTCTTTATGAGGCTGAAAAGATGTATCACTAAGTAATAATGCTTTTGCAAGCCTGTCTGCCTGGATTCGAATCCCTAGAACCTGCCTAAAAGCCAGATGCAGTAGTTCAAGTGTCTGTAGTCCCAGAACACTCCTATGGAGAGATGGGAGGTGGAGGCAGGTTACAGACCTCCAGCTAGCCTGGTTATCTGGTGGCAAAGAACCCTGTCTCTAAAAAGAAAGAAAGTCAGAGACTGACACCAGAAGGTTGTCCCCTGATTTTAACACTTGCTCTATGGTATGTAAGTACCCACAGTGGTCACCTTCACACAGACACAGACATACACATGTACACATACATGCACACACACACATGCACACACACACAGTTTTATGTATATGAGTATCTACCTGTATTATATATGTGAGCCACATGTGTGTATGGTGCCAGCAGAGACCAGAAGAGGATGTCTCATACCTTGAAACTAGAGTTACAGATGGTTGTAAGTTGCTATATGAGAACTGGGAATTGAATTCAGATCTTTGGGAAGATCATCCAATTCACTTACGTGCTGAGCTGTCTTTCTAGCTCCATCATGGACTTTTTGAAGGGACCTGGAGAAAAGAATTGTCTCTAAAGACTTCACTATTGGAAAGAACTTTCCCATGGCATTTTGGACTTACGCCTATCTCCAAAGTGCCCCATTTCATAGGAAAGAAGGTTTGAAGCTTCATTTCTCCTTCCCAATTTCTAATAAAAAGCTCTTAACTTTATGCAGACTTCCTAGAGGCAGCTGTCCATTCAAGGGAAAGTATTCACTAAAGTCAGGTGACAAGCATTCTTCTGCTTTTTCTTTTGTTTTGTCTTCTTTTCTTTTCCATTTTCTTTGTTTTCCATCCTCCCTAAGGATTATTCCCCAAACTGATATTATTACTCTAATCAATCTCCTTTCCTTGCTGTCACACTCCATTTCAGCATCAGACAACTTAGGCTTCATCCCAACTTTCACTAGTAGTCAAATGCCATTAATAGTTAAATGTCATTTATAGTCAAATGTCATTAATGGTCAAACTCCTATAATTTTTAGTTCTCCTGTTAGTAAATCATGGACAAAACCACCTCCCACGGTTGTTAGAAACAATAAATAAAACAATGTTCTATGCACTATCACTGTGGAAACCCATGCTGCTTTTCTATCTAGTATGAAAACCTTCAAAATTGATCCCCCCACACCTTTTATGTGAATAACTTTAATAGAGTAGGGTAAGAGGAACAAATACATTCACAAGTAAATGATTGGTCTGGCTTGACATGGGAAGAGGATTTTAAAATAGCAGACCAGCATATGTCTAATGTTTCAGCAGTGGGTGCTCTTTAGGGTTAAATGAACATTGGCTGAGGAGAAAGAAATTCAAGGGGAAATGTCACATTCCTGACATCAGGAACATGATCCAGAGATGCAGAACTGTGGGAACTCCTGCAACACAGTATACCCTTCAAGACCAGCTCTGGGGACCCACGTCTTCCATCCACGTCCTACCTCCTAGCTTACACTACCATCCAAAGTCATCATCAAATTATGAATCTATTAGTGGATTCATCTTCCAGAGCCTTCATAATCCAAGCACCTCTCAGGGGTGGATATTACAAGCTGGGAACACGTCGCCAATAATGTGCTGTTTGGGAGCCTACTTCCCATTCGAACTGTAATAGAAATTCTAGTACTTAACTCTCCAAATGTATATTTTAAATATCTGCCTGTATGCTACTTAGTATTTGGTAATGATGCAAAAATACATCTCCATTAGCTTTGGATTCCAATGCTAGGTGGGCCGGTTGGCCTACATGAGAAGCGTGCAGTAAAGTTTTTATATACTCTTTAGGAGAAATATGCAGGGCAAGTAAGTTGACTCAAACAGGTAAGGGTGCTTGGCCCTAAGCCTGACACCTTGAGTTCAGTCTCTGAAACCTACCTGTGGAAGGACAAAGGCAGGAGCCACTGCTCCAAGTCACCTTCTAGCTTTCACACAAGCAGCCATACATAGAATAAGCAAGCAAACACAAAACCGCAAGTGGGCAGAGCGCTCTTACAATGCTTCACAGGAAGAGTCGGTGTCTCCTGGGAGACGTTTCGTATCTCTTGTTGGGAGGAATGGAAGTTGTGAAGAAGTCCCTGAGTAAGTCCTTTCAGCTGAGAAGGCAGCTGCAGAAGGACATGAAGGACAGAAGATGGCATGGAAAGACAAGGAAGACCGGAAATGCTGATGGAAGCTGTCAAGGAGACTCGCTGAATTTATTCAAAGCTTTCCAGTATTTGTAGCAGCTGCCCACAACGCATTTCTATGCCTCTCTGCTATTAGATCTCTAAAGGGTCTTCCAAACAAGAACTTTTAAGGTTTTCTGGCCCTCTCACTGACCTTGGGGTAAATCTGAGCAGGCAGCAAACATTCTGATGTAAATGACATCACAGCTCCTTACACCAAGGTTATCAAACTTAGGAGATCAAATGCCCAAGAGCTTCAGAGGGTTCCAGTGTGTATCCATTCCTTGCCAAGGCCTCCTGGCCATTTTCATTTTTCTGCTGCACAGTGGGAGCTTCTGTTTTGTATGAAAGACATGCGGCTCAACTCATTTTGTCTTGAAACTCAATTAGGCAAATTAAGAAAAAGGAATCTGTAAGTCTCTGCAATCCAGTTAACCAAATACCTTTAAGAAAAATGTGCAGTTTTCCAAAACCCTAAATAAGCAGGGTTTTTTCCTTTCCTGCTAATAATGGAGAAATATCCTGTTACTGTTCTGTAAATAAAGTCAATTGGAAAAAATGAGTTCTAAATGATTCTAGGATTTCCAAAGAAAACCACAAAACAAACTCTCGGAGTTAAGGCGATAATGCATCCCTCTTGAACCTTGGTGCATCAGCAAGCAGTTTTTGGTGCCCATCTGGGATCTGTAATGTCAGGACGGAGACATCAAATCATAGAAAGTCAAGCAGCAATACTTCTTTCTTGCCAGCTGTGATATATTGAAGTGTATTGTTTCTTCAGAAACCATTTTTGCAAGGCATTGACGGCACCAATGGTGCCATTCACAGCTGCTCATGTCTAAAATAATGCCAGGCAAATAGTTAAGGCTTAATAATCAGTCATTGATTGAATATATATTGGAAGTGCTGACCGTTTCCTATGGTAATAAAAAGTCCATGACGCTTTAGGATCCGTTTATCAAGATCCTGAAAGGAAGATTTATTTCCTTAAGAACATTTCAGACCTGTTGGGAGGAGAGGTAATTTATCAAGTACTATTAAATTTACCTACTCTAAAAGCACTTGTGAAATGTGTATCAGTTATCACCACTGCTAGTATTGGGGATGATGATAGCATTAATAATAATAACAATAATATAAAACATCAGATTAAAGGAGTTCATCAAAATATCTCGGTCTTAACATCAAAAGAACTATCAAGAGAAGAAAAACAAACTGGACCTCCCAAAATTAAGGTTTTTGTGCTGCAAAGGACACCATTAAGAAAGCTCAAAGACAACACACAAAATGAGAGAAAATATTTGCAGATCATATATCTTATAAAGGGCATGGATCTAGTTTATATGCAAAGAAAACTTACACTACAATTTTAAAAAAGACAACCCAATTAAAAAGTGGGCAAGGAATTTGTATGAATATTTCTCAAAAGAAGATACACAAATGGCCAATAAAGCATAGGAAAAGATGTTCAGTATCATTCTTGTCACTGAAGAACTGCAAATCAAACCATAGTAAAGCAGCATGGCGTGTCGACTGGGCTGACTGTCATCAGAAAGACTGATAATAACAAGATCAGCAAGGATATGTGAAGATCATAGCTCTGCATTGCTGGCAAGCGTGAGAAGTGGGGCTTTCAAAGAGAGTAAAAGAGTAATTCAGCATCTCATAGCCCCACCCCCAGCTATATACCCAAGGGAAATGAAGGTGTGTGTCCTCACTATAATATCTGCAGAGTTTACAACAGCATTATTCATGATAGTTAAAAGTAAAAAAACAGGTTGAGCATGTTAGTTCACACCTGCAATTTTAGCCCTTGTGAGGTAGAGGTAAAAGAGAGATTATTCCGAGTTTAAGGCTAACTTGGTCCACATAATGAGTTCCGGGACCTTGATAAGGCTGCACAGTAAAACTGCCTCGCAAACAAACAAAATGTAGCAATGAACACACACATGGTGGTTCATCCATATAATAAATGTATTTGTCATTAAAATGGATGAACTTTTAAAATTTGAAAGATATCAGCCCCAAAGGACCACACACTATATGAATCCACTCCCATGACATGGTCAGAATTAGGAGGTTAACAGTTGCCTAGGACTTGGTAGTAAGAAAGGCATGGAGGAAAGGGGAGAAATGTTATTAAGGAACAAAATGTGATTTTAAAAATGTTTAGAATTGATGATGGTGATAGTTTTACAGACCTGTAGATATACTCAAAGTCTTGAATTGCTCACTTTAGAAAGATAACTTGTACAATATGTGGACTATATCTTAATAAAATTGATGTGTGGAAAATGTCTTGGTATTAAGAAAAAGTCTTTCTAGTGACCATAATAATAGGATTCAAAAACAAACTCAGTCAATAAACTGCTTGATATTATTGCATCTGAGTTTTGGCATGAATGAAATGTCAGAAAGACAAGTTGAAGTGTCTTCCCAAGAACTTGAATGGTCTTAGAAAAATGTCTAGACACTTTAAAAGATTTCTATGCTTGTTCCATGTGATGATGTAGGTCATGCAATTAAGGGAAATATGAAAGGGGATATATTTTATGCATTACCAAATACATTACTAAATATAGTTTCATTAAAATGTGAAAACATTAAAATTTGCCCTATATGTTGTAACTGAGTAAAGCTCCATGCCATTTAAAAGCCATCTTTAATTAAACCAGTATATTGAAAATAATCCTGACATTACTATGTTCTTTGTAAAGATATAGATAGATAGATGTGTATATGTAGCCCAAAATAAAGATACACACACACACACACACACACACACACACACATTTCAATAGAACAAGCTTTCTGATAGTAAGCTGAGAGTTAATAAATAGGTATTACATTAATTCATACTTGAAAGAAGTGGTCAAGATTCTCTTTCTAACTATACTTTTTACACACCAGAAAACTGAGACTCAAAGTGATTTTTTATTTGGCATAAAATCTCTATTGAGACATCCATGGTGTGCAACCAACTTATCCAATTAACAAGACAATCATGTTTTCACTCTGCCAAAAATCACAAAAATAACAACTCACCTGCAAATCTAGCAAGCTCAACATCTGTTGGAAGCTTCTATACTTTGATTACTTATATTACCTACTTCTTATCTCGGATTGTGTTGATTTTAATCTGTCATAACTACAGACATCAACTTAACTGCTCACGTGTTTAACTCCATTCCCAACTTATCACTTATTTTCAGAAAGGATGATGAAATTAAAATACCAGCATGGTAATCATTTGAAGAAAATCTAGTTGCCAATGCGAAGTGTGGGAAATCCTCTATGTAGCTGAGCCAGCGAGCACTGATGAGGAAACTCACTCTGAAATAAAGCATTCTTTGCAAATGCCTACCTAGAGCACAGCAAGGCCCTTTGCAGATCTGAATCCCCAATCTCATGAGGTGGTTCCTTTAACGGTCCTACACTAGACTGAGGAGAATCTGTGATTTCACTAAGAATCTCCTCTTGGTCTTTCTTTTTTCTCTCAAATATTCCCAGAAGGGACCTGCTGCAAAAGTTACTCCTCCCCCCGCCAACCTCAACACACCAAACATCTAGTTATCTACTAAAGCTGCTGTTTATTATTTCAGCTACTATTAAGTTTAAACTTGGAAGTGGACAATGAAGACCTACTAGCATTTTTAAATGTCTTTTTTTTTAATCTCTCACAAATCCATGAATCGACATAGTGAGTCCTCCCTTATATAGGCCACACTCCACCTCCTCTGGGAGACAGGAAGGTCTCCTGACCTGCTACATTCCAGAAATCAGGAGGTCAGTCACAGTGTGCCCCACTTGTGAAAGGCTGTTGACCTCTGGGGAGGGGGCTTGTATGGAAGCAAGTATTAATTTTCAGAATGTGACTGGTCTTGATAACGACACCCTCATCCCATCTCCATGTGCCCTGGAATGTTTTCCAGTCAAGAGGCCTTGAAGTAATCTGTCATCACTGGTTAGTGGCTCAAGCAGACCATTCCTACATCCTTGCCTTTCTCTCTGGACCTGAACAAAGCATGCTATTCCGCCTTCTCCTCTCACATCCAAGCTGTCATGTGTTCAACATTTGTCAGGGCCTTCATCCTCAATGACATGGTCACCACAGCGAGACATTATATTGGACACAAGAAAAGTGATCATCAGACCCATTTCTCTAGGCTTTGTAGTTGAGAGCTACAGAAATTGTGTTTGGGATATGTATGAATATCTTTATTCTTTAAAAACTGCTTATAAGCAATAAAAAGATTACCCTCCAAGACAATAAAATGGTTTCATAATGTACTTTAATATAATTTCTTAAGCACTTCTTAATAAAATACAGATACATAATTATAATAATCAATGCATGTATGTCATTTAGTACAACAATAAAAGGTTAGTATTTGGAGTGGCATGGTGATTATTATTTACAGCAAAACCTAAAAAAAGAAACAACAGCAAAAAAAACAAAAAACAAAACAAAACCAAAAAACCAGCATTTGTACAATATCGCTAATTTTACCAAAATGATTAATAAAAATGTCTACTTGCATCGTGGTGTCATCTCAGATAACCAACAGCAAAAGGAGAAAGGCTCCACTTGAGTTTTTCTCAGGATGTAAAACTATCCACCATGAATTATAATAAGACAAAGGCTGGATGCATTCTTAAGGCCTTTATTTCCACATCTCTGTCAAGTTAATAAGGCCATGCATAAAATCTTACCTAGATCTACCTATGGCAAACATTTCACATCCCCTTGTGCTAATCTTAGACTGTAAAAATTGTTATTATTTGATGATAGTCTTACAGAACCCATGGGGAAAGTTGCCAGTACCTATAAACAGAGACAAACCCAGAATGCATTCTGTTTATGCAGACCGTTCCCCTGAATATCCGACAACAACCCTGTTCACTAAGGAAGTAAACCAGGATAAAAATCCCTGCCGATCCAAATTAGGGATACGGTCGAGCAAGTCTGTGGATAAACAGAAGGAAACCGTTCTCGGCATTGTTGAACAGGAAATGTAAGAACAGCTGGGCAGACACATCGCTTTAGCTTCTCAGTAGAAGGAGCCATCCCTGCATGCCTCATTTTTTCTTGTGTATCTCAAGACCCACGAGCAAAGCTCCTTCTTTTGAACTCATAAGTCACGTGTTCATTATAGGCACTTTTAGAAGTCAATCCTGTTTTCATTTCTTCACTTCCATGGTTAAAATGCTGTTGAGGTTAAAAGTTTTATAGCTCACTTATCATAATGAGTATCTTCCTCCTTGGTCCTCCTAGGAGGCCTTTCTGGTAATGTACTTTGGCCTTTGACTACAACCACAAGACAGATTGCTGGAGATAACCCTCTGAAATTCCTTGCAGTGCTAGAACCATAAAGGCAAGACCTGTGTGTTTTGGAAAAGAGTCAGACAGGGAGATAAGGCTGAGGGGGGGAGGGGGAAGGGTTCAATTTGTAGGAGTTATGAGACAGAAATAAGCAGTAGAAATGCGTTTCCATTACTCACAGACCAGGGGTCAAGCAGCTCAAAGATGGAAAAAGGTTCCTAAGTCTAAAAAAACCAAGCCTAAGGGGTGGTTGACATTATTCCTCTAATTAAAAATAAGTAAATAAACATGACTCATTGGGACAAAAGAATCTGAGCTGTACTTAATTTTCTTTTTCACAACTTCTCATAGCATACAATCTAGTCCCTACCATAGTGAAAACTGGAATTTAAAAATGTCTACAGGACATTTGTAATGGCCTTCTTGATGGATTAAATGAAATGAGTAACAATTTCATAACAAATACGTATTTTTTTTCAGGCAAATAAGATTTTCTGTCCCATGGGAAGTAAAAAGGCACAAAGCTCTCCTCCACCTCTTTCAGAAAATAAACATCAGTACAAGCTATGGGTTTTTATAGACCCAAGGTCTGAGGCAAAAAAGAATAAGCGGGGATGGCTGGGTGGTGATGGCATCCATCTTTAATTCCAGCAATTGGCAGGCAAAGGCAGGTGGATGTCTGTGAGGTTGAGGCCAGCCTGATGAACAGAGTGAGTTCCAGGACAGCCAAGGCTACACAAAGAAACCCTGTCTCAAAAAAAAGAAAGAAAGAAAGAAAGAAAAAGAAAAGAGAGAGGGGGG
>OU015755.1:32382524-32405546 GCA_907169655.1 Acomys percivali | reverse complement strand
TCTCTCTCTCTCTCTCTCTCTCTCTCTCTCTCTCTCTCTCTCTCTCTTTCTCTCACACACACACATACACACACACACACTCATAGCAGTAATAATTAAAAGCAAAACAATTAATTAAATGGGATGAAATCTTAGAGGAATATTTTTAAGCCAAATTATCTCTCCAAGTAATGAAGAAGTAATGAAAACAGTAAGACACTATAGCATGGAATTTTTAAATGTTCTATCTCAATTTGCTTTCTCATAGTTTTCTTATTTGCAAAAACAAATATCAGAGATGTCAAATTTGCCAGGAATTTCACAAAATTAAATTTCAGATCCTTTTGCCTCTTGCCCCAAAAGTGTAATAAACTGTTCTTTTCTACCTGCGTTATTTCCCTTCCCTCAACAGTCCTCTTTCTTACAGTATACTTCCTTACAGAAGAATAGAAGCAATTGGAAAGAAAGCACAGGACTGGCACAGAATATCCCGCCTCACATACACCCGGAGCTTCTCGCTGAAGCTTGTGAGCATCGATGACTCTATCACTGGGGTCTCTGCTATGCTATCCCTTGTCCCTCAAAAATCTCAACCCCGTCTAGAAACCAGGTTGGCAAATCACAGGCAACACAAGAGCAAAGGTCTCTAACAAATAAACAATGCCGTGCAACTCAAAGAGGCTTGTTTAATTCTGCAAACCATCACTAGAGATGATGGTCGCCAACTCCCTTCTCTGGGTTCGCTGGCAGATTGATGCCTGCAACCTTGACATAACTTAGGAGGGATGGAGGATTCCAAAGGGCTGGACAGGCTGTAAAGCCTTCATTATTCTAACAACAGTATTTCATCCTGGTTCTTTAAATAACCTAAATGCCCCCCCCCCCAAACAACCAATGATAATAAACTAAACCCGAGTGTGTGAAATTCTTGCTGGGAGCTGGCAGGATCCTGGTAAAATTTGCCTTGATGGTGACCTGAGAGTCTACCTACTGAGTAGACCACGGTGTCCCTAAAGGGACAGAAGCCCTGGGTTTGTGAGAAAGGAGCTCAAAATAGTCTAATCCAATGTTCCTGATCTCATCAAGGACCCAATATGAAAAACCCTCCAAAGAGGCCACAGATGAGAGAGAGGAACAGACAAGGGCAACTTCTCGTCGAGTGCACCCGGCTTCAGGGCCCTGCACCCCATGTCTCATCCCATGTGAGATGTCAGGAAGAGGTAAGCATTATGACAGCTAAAACATGCAAGATTTAACCTCTAACAGCACAGGAGAGCCATCTTCCCCAGCCCTGTCTCCTGCCGTACAGAAGAGGAATGGGTCCTAGAATTGGAGGATCTTGGTGATAAACTCGGCATCAGAAGTGTAAACAACAAATGTGCATTTCTTATGCCTTTCCTTGGATATTTGGCTGTATGCATTACCCAGGAGACTGAATTACCTTGCTTTGGAATCCCAGGGATATCTTCAAAGGTAAGAGTCCTTAGGGACGGTCTCCAGAACGCGTACGACTCCACCAGGGCTTCCAAACCCATTCTAAATGGAAGGGTCAGGACAAATGGAGTCTAGTTAAGAATGGTTGGTGTTTTCACTTAACAATAAGCATTTGAGTGAACAACATGGTATTGACAATGCCCCATCCTTTCCACACTTAGTGGCATGATAGGAGATGGCCACCGGTGAGGAGAAATGCTGTGGACAGGGATGTAGGAAAAGAATGGAAACCTACCATGATGCCTGTCAACATTCTCAGGACTTGAAAGCTAACATATGGGCCCAAGGAGCTGAGCCCATGCTAACTAACTACTGAGCCCAAGGCTCTGTGGTGCTAGGTGTGCTTTCTGTCTCATGGCGGTTTGCCTTCTGATGATGAAGGCTATAGTTACAAAAACATCCTTATGTCCAAGTTTCTTTTCTAAAGAACATTTCTGGCCATCACTCAGTATTTCAGAAGCTAGCTCAGAGTAAGAACCACTCAAAGAAAACCAACGTCTGCTCTGAGACACAGTCAATCTCCATTGCCAGCCAGGCGAGGCCAGTAGGGGGCAGCACTGACCTCCCGCTCAACTTTGCAGTGTGCAGGAGGGGAGGAGGTGATACATAGTTCCTATACAAAGCTCTAGGCAGTCAGTAGAAATGTTGTAAGCTATTACACAGCCTCGCCATACATACTTAATGAACTGCTGTGTAAAGTAACAAAGTTGGCTGCAGACTATTTGTCTGCCTCCGTGTATTTTAAAGCAAAAGCGACGACTCTAAATGCAAGCATAAATAACTTCCTCCCCTAGGTGAGTCAGTCTTCCTTCCCTCTTATATCTGGCTAAGAATACTATTCTGGATCCGGGGTTGAGCCTTTCCCTCAATTAGCCATTCTCAAGTCATTCTGAGGCCTCACTTCACATTTTCAACACCTTCAACCCTAAGCAATTTGTTAAAAAGATAACATGGTAGGGGCAGGCTGCGTCTTGGTCATTTACCACTTACCTAGGATACACAAAGCACTGGGATCATCCTCAACACCACAGAAACAGAAAGCCCTCTTCTGTGTCGACTACTAACTACTTGGACACTTCTTGTGACTGTTATATTTCTTACTGTTTTCGACTCAGCTGACGCCTCCCGGCACCCCCAAATGATGAATTAAGAACTAAAGGCTAGAGAAAGCCACTAGCCAGTCATATGACTTCTTCAATACAGTGAGAGCTACTCAAAGGGCAGGAATGATTTGTGCCGCCAGGGGTGGGGGTCGGGGGGGTGTGGAAGCTCACATTGCTGTCTTTGTTCATCAAGGTTTTACACCTCCTGTTGTCGTGAGGTCACATGGGGACCTCACTCATTTCTTCCATCTCAGAGGAGGGCAGATGTGGGAAGGGTTCTGAGAGGCATCACCAGCCCATAATGATGCTACCAGAGGCTGTCATAGGGAGAACACCTGTTTCTGCTGGGCTATCCAGGTGTGAGGAATAGAGTCTGACCTCTGACATTATCGTTGTGTCACAGAGAGGACTGTTTTGGGTAAAGATACTAGCCTGGAACCAGAAGAGCTGTACTGTGATGACAAGTCCCTCTAGCTAGCTGTGTGCCTTGACCTCCCTGGGTTTCAGTATCCTGAGATGTGAAGGGTGGATTGCGCAGCTCTCAAGTCCTGTTATAGTCAAATGGAGTTCACTTCATTTTACCTGATTTTTATTTTTCTATTCACTTATCTATGTATTTATTTACTTACTTATGTTTGTAAATCACACATCATACCTGTGGCCAAACTACAAGCTAAATCCTCAAGATCATAGTACTCAGCAATATTTTCTATATGGTAAAAATATTCCTTTCTGTGCAGCCTGTGGGCCTGACCCATCTCAATGTTGGGTTGCCTGAGGGTTGTATTTAATACTGGACTAATTAATGCTGGCTATTGCTTTGATGGTCTCTCTGTATTTAGCTTAAAATAATACTGAATATTTACTACTTTCAATAGGAAAAAAATTATGTTAAAGAACACTAGTACACACCTTTTTAAAAATCACTTTTTATTCTCACACATGTGAACTTTAATAAAAGATCTTTATCTTTACTTTGGGATAGTAAAGATACCAATGTAATTATGGAACAGTTTTATTAAAACCAGAAGTTTATAGAACTACAGAAATGTGTTCTGCTGCTTTATTTGTGTTCGCAGTGGAAACTGAGTTATATTTCAAATCTACAAATCAAATTTGTAGGGAGCAGTTACTAGGCATAGCAAATACATAACCCTAGGCTTAAAGCAATGGCTCGGAGGAGACACATAGACTATAAGCATTCTCATCGGGAGCTCCTGATATGCTGCCCGGGGCGTCTACTTCACACTGCCAATTCCACAAAGGATTTCAGATATTTTGCAGGAAACAGTTATAAAATATTTATTAGTTGAATGTGGACTTTTGTTAAAAAAGCCTTCATTTTACCCAGTAATGGAGACTTTTCCCATCTAGTTAAAAGAAAGATGAAAGGCCCCTCCTGCAGGAGAGTAGCCAAGGCGATAATTTATACAAGGTGCCTCTGAGCAACCTCCACGTTTACCAGCGCCCTCATTTATGCTATCAAATGGCCGAGTTTATTTAGTAAAATGGTTATGCTTTTCTTGAAGTATTTAAGGGAAGAAATTTTTGTACCTTCCTGAGTAAAAACTTTTATAGGGTCAAACCCAAGGCCTAAGTGAGGAACGGGGCTATTCTCAGCACATAAATTCACTCTCACATAGCAAATGCCTGCAGGAGGGCTTCCAGGAGTCCAGGCTACTGATTCCTGTAAAACAGGCTGCAGAGCCGCGAGTAGCCAGGAAAGGATGCTTTGTAATTAAACGGTATTGGTTTTAGTAAAAATTTAAGCAATCACATGGTCATGTTTATCTTGTGTCCTGATCGACTTGTTTATTTCATGTATGAGGAAAATAGAAATAAAGTGTTTATCTTAAAAAGGGCAGCAAAACTGCATGCAGCAGAACCAAGGACAATAAAGGAAGATTGTGAGTTTTTCTCATAGACTTTCCTCTCTATTACTCTATGAAAAAAAAGTGTTATGTCCTCAAAGCTCTATACTTTCAACGAAGCTGCACACATAACATTTTTAAGGAAAAAATACATACATTTGAAATGTTTAAAATTGACAGAATTTTCCCACAACGGTAAGATCAGATTTTTTTTTTAAATGTAGAGCAGCATTTCGTAAGAAAAGATGGAAACTTTATTTCACTCGCCAGAAAGCTTTAGAGCAGCGGTGTCCTCAACCTTCCTGATGCTGAGACCCCCTAAACTCAGTTATGTTGCTACTCTATAACTGTAATTTTGCTACAGTTTGAATAGTAATGTGACTACCTGATAGGTGACCCCTGGGAAAGGGTCGTTTGACCCCCCCCAACCCCTCCCAAGGGGTTGGGACTCACAAGTTGAGAACCACTGCTCCATACAGACACCACACACTTCACCAGTAACAAGAAAGTCATTTGAAACAAAATAAGAATTTTGACTTTTAACTAAATTCAGAGTGTCAAAATAGAATTGATTGTTTCTGTGTATTGATTTAAAATGTTACAAGTTTTATTAGTCTCAAAAGAAATAACACAAAGCACCATTTGACGCTAAGGCTAAATATTTCCAAACAACCAAAAGTGAAGGGAACCCACGTCAAACCTAGTCTGTGGCCTCTAAACTGGACAACAGGCTTTGTGGTTTATTTTCACCCATGGCACTGATTAATTTTAATAACACAATTTAAATAACCCAATATTTTCATTGTGCTGGCATATCTAGAATTCTTCCTCCAAGTTTATCCTATAAACCAGTCATCTGGCTTCTTATAGAAGGCCCATTTATTGCTACTTTCTGTACAAAATATATTTTAAGACTGTTCATAAGTCAGTGCCTCATAAATGAACTGCCCCCCTCCCCATGCCAGTGTCAGTAGCAATGAGATCTTTTCCAGACTAACCAGAAAGTTGGACATGGTTTCTGGTATTGACTCTCAAATCTGCAGTGTGGCCCTCCTATAGGTTTAATGAGTTTTAAAACAGTATTTTTCTGCCTAAGAAAGAAAATTCACTGAAGCCAATGCAAGACTTTGAAATGTTGTTCAGGTGTAAACCAAGTCACAAGGGTTCAACCAAGTATTTGCCAAGGTGAAAAAGTCACCAGACAGGTTCCTTTGGGCCACTGCACTCATCATTTTAGGGCTTAATAAGCTGGTTTTTCACTCGGCTTTCAAAAACATCCCCGCAGAGCAGGATAACAAGGAGCATGACCAAGCAACCTCCAGGCACAGCTCTCTACCACAAAACATGTCTAAACAGGCATAAAGCAATTTCGATGCAGGAGATAATTTTTTTTTTTAATTTGCAAAGCTTCCCATAGAGGGAAGCACTTCAGAAGAAGCTCTCCTATTGGTCAGTCCTACACTAAACATCAAAAGAAGCTCCTCTATTGGTCAGTCTCGTTGGTTCTCCTACACTAATTTAATTGGTAGTCACTTTAGTCTCACTGCAACTTAGTTGCCTTTTATGAACATTAACTGTGTGCTATTTAGGTAATGCCACTGTACATGAGGGTGACACCAACTCCCTTTAGCAACGGATCACATTTTGAGACTTGTCTGTCACCTGTCTTCACACATAAACAGCTGAAAATACTAGAAATCTAGGCTATTACCTCATTGCTTTTTCTATCTAAAGTGTCAAGCGAAATTGTTTCTTGATAACTGATGACTTTCACTTCATGTAGACAACTCCAGTTCATATCAGTTTCAAAACATATCAGAATACTTTGGGGAGTGGAGTAATAAAGAAGTTCATATGTCTCTTATCATAAAATGTCTCAGACACATGCATATCAAAGTCTCACCTGAAAGGACATTTAGAGAGTATTTCTCTATTCTCACTGTCTATTGCAAAGAATTATTTTTTTTAGAAAATTTAACACTGAACTGTACTGGAATAGAAACATTATCAATAAATCTAGAAATTTGCAGCAAGCTGACTAGATGATCTATTCCTTGATAAAGGTAACAGAGTGAATTTATTTGCTGTAGCCATCCCACTTGGTGCAAACACCGTAAAACACAACACAGAAAAAATAAACAAGTGTGCAGCTGTCAGTGAAGCCAAGACAAATTTGGAAACTGAAGAGCTGGGTTTCTTGGCAGCGTGAAACGGTTTCATATTCCAGTTGGAAATCTGAGTTAACAAGAGACTGTGGCATACCCTCCAGAGGGAATCAATACACAGTGTGTCATCACTAAGAAGTTTCTAAACCAAAAGCAGAGGCAGAAAACACAGTTTCTTGGAATATGCAAGCCCCTGGGCCATAAAGGGCAGGCTTCTCCATGGCTCCTCCAGAAATAACATACAATCTACATGCCAAGAGCTTATATCTTCACCTCAGCCTCACACATAAAAGTTCATCTTAGGGCAGGCCAAATGACTACACTCTATATCTAAGGCTCCTCCCTAGATACAATAATGTTTACCAGCCTAAAAATCTCATCAGACACGATTCCAATGCTCTGCTTCTTAAGTTAACCTTTAAGCTTGTAATGGGAAAATCACATTAAAACGTCAAATGTATTTACTAGAACCACCAGAAGATCTCATTAGGACTTACCTGTTCCTCCCAGAGTCTCGGAAACCTTTGGCAAATGGATTCCTGTCTATCTTCAGGCGAGTAATCTGCAGAGGAGAAAAGACATGACACCAAATCGTATATAAACATCACAGAACACTATTTCAAAGTTAGGAGAACTACAAACAATTCAAAAATTAACAGACAGAACAGGGTTCTGTTGTGTTCCTCTCTGGTATGTGTTACTATCCTGACAGTGGAGGTTAAAAGGTTTCAGAAGTCATCTAGAACTTCTGCTGTGAAACAGATACTTGATCACTGTTACCATTAAGAACACAGAAAAGGTTTGTTTTGTTTTGAATGTTCCTGGAGAGGGAACCTGGATAGCCTCCTGCTGCTTTGATCATCCTCTCGAGCTGCTGAAGTTATGCCCTTCCATTCTACGATGTGGTTCAGCCCCCCTGGGGGTGGAGGGTCATCTGCAGCCTGCATTTATTGCCAAATCATGAGTCTGCTTCCCTTCTTAAATTTAAGCTGGGCATGGTGGCCTACACCCTTAATCCTAGCACTCGGTAGGCAGAGGCAGGCGAATCACTGTGAGTTTGAGGCCAGCCTGGTCTACAAAGTGAGTCCAGGACAGCCAAGGCTACATAGAGAAACCCTATCTCAAAAGTCCAAAATTAATTAATTAATTCGTTTTAAAAAAAGAATCAGGAGTCACTGGACAAGCGCAGTGGTGCACACCTGTAATCCCAGGACTCTGGGAGGCGGCAGCAACCAGATCTCTGTGAGTTCCAGGCCAGCCTGTTCTACAAAGCGAGTCCAGGACAGCCAAGGCTACACAGAGAATCAGAGAGAGACTCAGGAGTCCCCAACCCGCATTCCCTAACCTCATTGCCACAACATGATTCTTTGTCTCTCCCTTACCCTTTGCTTCAGCCTTTTATCTCTTATTTATACAGTACTAACTGGTCACAAAACTATAATGAATATCTAACCAGAGGTGGCTATGATTTAAGTTTCTAACAAAACGAATTCACACTTGAGTATCAGAAATAAATGCTAATTTAAAAATACTTAATTTTAAGTAGTTTCAAGTTGTTGACTCAAAACCGACTTCTTGTCCACTAAGATCTCAAAGTTTACAAGAAAGGAGCTTACAAATATCTTTTCCATCTCCACTAATTTTGGTTTTGACACATGCCATCCTAAACTTGACATTTTAAGCACCACCCTTCTGTTTCTTAGTAGATCTGTTCTTTACACAGAGAAATTCAGAGCCTTTTCCTTGTGTTTTGCTCTATTCCTTGGCTTAATGAAATCTATGTGGTGAATGAGCATGTTTGTGATGGCAATAACATGCTAAGGATGAGACAGTCTGGGTAGCATGATGGAGAAGGAAGGCCTCTTTGGAATCTCCCTATTTGATATGTGCATACTCTCAGCTCAGTCAGCCCTGCAATACCCAAGACACACGAGTTCCATATCGCCTTGGTATGTGGATAAAACTACATTATAAACGATGTCGCAAACATTTGCTGAATATCTTATCATATGTCTTTTTTATCATTGAATAGAATTTTCCACTACAGACTATATTAAAACTCAACTCTTGTGCTGGAGAGATGGCTCAGAGGTTAAGAGTACTAGCTGCTCTTTCAGAGGTCCTGAGTTCAATTCCCGGCAGCCACATGGTAGCTCATAACTATCTATGATGAGATCTGGTACCCTATTCTGGCATGCAGGCAGAACATTATATACATAATAAATAAATAAATAAATGTTTTAAAAAGCCTCAACACTCTGTTCACTTAAGTAGTGTTTAAATAATATTAAATAATTTAAGTATTTTGGATCTTAGTTTTAAGGGTATAAATTTATATAATGGTGCCTTTCTAAACAAAATATATCTTTATTATTATTATCATTATTTTAATACTAATAATATCAGATTTATTCAACATAGATTATGTATGCCATACCGAGTTCTATGCAAACTCCCCACTTGATTATCATAGCAACTTATATGCACTTTTAAGTTTCTTTTAAAGCAAGGCTTTAAAAGTTACGTTCAATGGTCCAAGAGCCCAGACTACAGAAATCACATTAATATTAACAAGAAAGGTCTTTATCAGCTTCCTAAATTCTTAAAAATGATAGTTCTGAAAATTTAAAAACTGAATGTGCGAGCATTGCCCATTTCCATTCTAATTTGTTAACTCTTGCCTGATTTGTTGGTATTTGCCCAGGATCACAATGTGGCAAAAGTACATTTGTCCTGCCCTTCAGGTAGCACAGAGCATGGGAGGAAGTCAGAGGGCACAGATAACCTTTGTGTGCATAACAGAGACATGGGGAGACACCACTGAAGACAGTACCTGCTGATTCTGATAGGCAGTGACAGTCGTGAAAACAGTTTCCGGGAAGGAGAATGCCTTCACTCCCTCTCCTGATGGAACAGGCTTGATGGGGGATAGATCGTCCCCACAGTCTTTACGAATCACGTGCACTCTCGGTTGGTATTTGTGCATAGAATGAAGAATAATCTAGATCAAGGGAAGAGAACCACATGAAATAGGAATCACTCTGCATCTTCACGGTGCGAACAAATATGTAACATGGAAAATAAATTCTTGCAGGAGAGATACATTTCTGAAGATGCAGGAAATTAATAAAATATAGCAAAGCTGCCTGGAAGGCCAAGAAAGACAATTGTAACACATATGTAAATATACAAATCACTTTAATTAAAGCCTCGGTACAGCCACCTGAAGTCAACATCCAATTTCTGTTGCTTAAAATACAATAATATATTCCTAAATTTTATTTATAGTGAGCCGAATAAAACCAAAGTCAATACCAATGATGCTAAAAATGAGATTGGAATGACCACTTACACTGCACCAAATTCATCTCCTAAAAGATGCACACAAGAATTTGAATCCCAAGGAATTGGGCTTTTGTAGGCAACTGTGCTCTGAGGCACCCTGATGCCTTTTGTGTTTGTTTGTTTGTTTTGCAAAGTCTCTGGTATGTCGGAGGAGTATAGAGGCCATATCCTGTTCAAATCTCAGACAGGAGGATGAAAATCATCTTTCACATGGGCTCCAAGATCCCACTAAGAATCATCCTAAGGAATGGCTCCAGATTCCGAACAGTTTTTTTCTCCACAACGATGTGCCGCAAGTAATCTATAAGAGTAGAAGGACCATAAGCCAGCCACTCACATGCCCAGCATGAGTAGATCAGTTACCAAGGGAAATTTACATTGTGAGGTGTGACCGCACCATGCTGTTGCTCATGCTATCCGGACAAATTCCAGCCATATAATAAAATGCTTATTTTTAATCTTAAAATGGTAAAACTGTACCTGGCTGTCTAAATACATTTTATGGCTTATTTAGGCAGACTACAGTGAGCTCAGGCAGAGATATGAACAGGGATCACCTCTGATGACGGCATCACAGGTAGGCTTTATGTTTTAATATTTTCATGAACAGCAGGAGGTTTTTTGTTTGTTTGTTTGTTTCTCACTCAGATCCTATATTCATAAATGACTTTAGAAAACAAGGATGTAACTTTTCTGAACTCTAAGCTTTAAATTTAAGGTTTTGGTTATGAGTCTAGAAGGAAAACACTAAACAAAAGTCACGGGAAGCACAGTGTTTGCTGGGCTTCACGTTGTTCCGGATTCAGGCAGTTTAATAAGCCACCTTCAGAGCCTTCGCTCAGCTCAAACACAAGTATTCCTGTGCTCAGAGAATGTGTCTGCTGTCCTAAGAGCTTGCCTTTACTTTGGGGCTAGCCAACACCGCACTTAGGGGCTCTGTTTTTGTTTTTGTTTTTGTTTTTCCCTAAGGTTTTCTCTGTGTCAATGAAAGAAATACTTGGGAAGCAGATCTAAAGATTTTTGTCAGTCTGATTTAGGCCTGAAGGAGGCAGCATGAATACAAGAAAAAGCAAAAGGGGCAGTGGCCCTCATCATCACCTGGAGGAGCACAGGCAGCTGACTGTTACCTCTTTCTATAACTAAGAAAACGACAGAATTTGAATGAACTATTAGTAGCTTTTACCAGAAAACTTTTAAAGCAATACAATTACAAAATATGGTAGTTAACAATGTGAGGACTGTACCAGAGATATGTACTCTTTAAAAACAAAACAAAAATAACCATAGTTTCTGTTAGCATTGAGTAGGTGTGTAGACTGCCATCATATGAAAGATATGCCTTGCTGTAAACTGAGATAAAAGAACACAGAAATGAAATTTTATTGGAAGAGTCTAACATTTATCATAGCCTAGTAAACATAATTTTTTTCTTTTTCTGTTTTTTGTTTTTGTTTTGAGATCAGGTTTTTCTGTATAACCGTGGCTGTCCTGGAACTTTCTCTGTAGACCAGGCTGGCCTCGAGTTGGGAGATCTCCTGCTTTTGCCTCCTGAATGCTGAGATTAAAGGCCTATGCCATCACCACCCAGCTAGTAAACATATTTTCAGTGGATGAGAAACATCTTTTGCTCATTTCCTTATTACTAGATTATGTCCACTAATTCTGATTTTAAAGAATCAAAATCTAAGCTTCTATGTATCCTTGGTGAAGTTTATATCTTTGCAGAGTTTGGTTTTGTTTGTTGTGGTGAGGGGTTGGTTAGTTGATTGGTTGGTTGGTTGGGTGGATGGGTGGATGGGTGGTTGGGTGGGTGGGTGATTTTCTGAGGTGTACTAGTGGGAGGAGACCAGCTAAGGAGGAAGCTGGGCTTTATGCTGACTTCCATGTAGGAGCATGTCTGTTTAATATTTAGGATTCTACACAACATTTCTAAACCTCAGCAGATTTTTTTTAAGTTATACAAAACCTAGGGACTTCTGATTCCTCAGAGCTCCCTAGGCCCAGGGCTAGTTTCCCTTCCTGTCTACATGCCTTCCTTATGAATTTACACTTCATGAGCAGGCACAGGCCCTGGGCCAGGCCCAGTACAGGAAACACAAGAATGTTTTTGAGCCTGAAGATGCAGTTAATTAAGCCCTAGCTTGTATCTCAGTCCCCACCTGCAAACCTGCCCCAGTCCTTTTCCTACGATTTATTATTGCAATAGCACACTCTTTCTAATGTTAATGTAAAATAGCAAATGTCCACTTTTAATGTAATAACTTTAATGTCAGCTCAACTTTTCTTTCCTTTATTTTGCTCACTTTATCTTTAGAAAACTGTCTTGCAATGGATATCTTCTAAGGCTGAAAAGTTTGAGAGAAAACAGTTCTTCTCCAAGCTAAGACTCAATTACCTGGGGCTGGAGAGATGGCTCAGTGGTTAAGAGCTTTGGTTGCTCTTCCAGAGAACCTGGGTTCGATTCCCAGCACCCACAGGGCAGCTCAGAACTATCTGGAACTCCAGTCTTAGGGGATCTGACACCCTCACACAGACATGCAGGTAGGCAAAACACCAATTCACATAAATGAATTACTTTTTTAAAAAAGATTTATTTATTACTATGTATACAGTGCTCTGCCCGCACATACACCTGCAGGTCCGAAGAGGGCATCAGATCACATCATAGATGGTTGTGAGCCACCATGTGATTGCTGGGAATTGAACTCAGGACCTCTCGAACAGCAGTCGGTGCTCTTAACCTCTGAGCCATCTCTCCAGCCCATAAATTACTTTAAAAAGGATCAAAATGTCAACAGCACACAGACAGCAGCATCTGTAATTCCTGGAGGGAATCAGCATCCCTTTAGAAGTGATTTTCAGAGCCAAAAGAAAAAAGAAAGAAAGAAAGAAAGAAAGAAAATCAAAGACAAGAAATTCCATATAAATAAGATAAAAAGTGCACAACCAATTTCAGAGCATCGGAATGAAGTGACTTGGAGTGGAGACAGTAAAAGTTTCTTTTCTGTTTATAGTCCCGATTTATGAAGACTCTGCTCACTCAAGGACATCTCTCCATTCAGTCTTAGGCATGATACACTTATTTGTTTTATATCCTTACCATATTTTTAAAAGTGAATTTGGGTGAGATATGCTGGAATAGGGTCAAAAAAAAAAAAGAAAACAACTAATAAATACCTTTGTTGCACATTATCTGTTTGATAAAATAGTGTATTTTAAATGTCTATAGAAATGTAGTGGATCTCTGGAATTTTGAGAGAACACTAAGCAAGCTCAGTTCTTCTTTATAATAGTATCATTATTTTCTTCTTAATGAAGTATGAAATCTAGAGCTGGAAAGATGGCACAGTAAGGAGGGTGCTTGCCGCCAAGTCTCACCACCTGAGATCCATCTCTGGCCTCCACAAGCTGGAAGGAGACCTTTTCAGGGTGGACTCTGAACTCTAGACTTGTGCAATGGCATGCTTACTTAGTAGGACATGTGGGACCACTAGCCTTTTAGAGAACATAATGATAACTCAAATAATCATACCTTATGTGTACTTTCTACACTGTCTGTTCTATTTAGACAGTATCTGGGCAGGGGACTAAATATCATATTAGAAAAGGCATACAGACCTATGTCCACAAACACAGAGTGCTCTCATTCATAGCCTTATACATGATTTCCTACTTTAAAAAGTAGATTGAGGGGCTAGGGGTGTGGCTCATTTGTAAAGCAGTTCCCCTGAGCTTAATCTCTAACACTGCTAATTGATTGATTGATTATAAACTAGGTTTGCATCAAAAGAAACATACTAATTTATCTGAAAAGCTAACCGTGTTTGAAGTCGAACAGATGGGGCTTCAAGTTTTACAACTTGATAGAGGAGCATGTCAATATCTGATTTTTTTTTCTAGATGGCAAACTCTTACAATTGGATTAAGCCAAGCAAAGGACCTAAAAGAGCCAAAAATCAATGCCCCCCCCACAACTCCCACCCCACCCTGCTTTCTGCATGTATTTTAACACAAGCTATGCCTCACTTTAAACAGTGTTGAAACTTTAGCTGTCAGTCACAGGCAGAGTAGGATTTCCTCTTCGGTCCTTATGTGATACTACTGTGTCTCAGGCCCTCCTAAAATACCTGCTTTCAAGCTTGCCAGCTTCCTTGGTTCTCTAATTCCAATACACCCATGAGGAAACAAGGCCTGGGTGAATGGAACTGACTTTCCGGGGATCACAGATGCTGGTGTCCTTCTCAACCACTTCAATCTCCTTCCCCATAAGAGAATTCAGCTACCTCTCTTGCATCATCTTGCTTCCCATATGATTTTTTTTTTCAAGAAGAAACTGTAAGAGGGTGTGGCCATGTGCGTCACTAAACTGTCAGCAGTGGAGATACACAGACTTCTACAAGCCCTGGACGTTGGCTGCCTGACAGGGCAGGATTAATCCCTGGCATTAAAGCTATGAAGCTGCTGCAGTTTAGGGTGCACCATCAGTGTCTTCTCCTTCCCAGAGAGATGCTCATGGAAATACGGTCCCTCAGAGGACACATTGCAGGAAAAACAGGAAACATGCACCTGGTGAGAACCTGTCACCCAAGCTATGGACCTCCTGCACAAGGGCAGCCCAATAACCAGCCTTGGCTTGTACCAAAGCTACCATAAGGCTGCCAAGAATCTCCGTGGACCAAATAGGATCTACAAGGTCATCATCATCACTTTCAAGGATTAGTTGTGGCTCTGAAGGACATTGCTACCCTGAGTCTTTCTCAGTTTCCTTTTCTGAACCAAGTTGACTATTTGGGAAGCTGAAAAGTTACTTTGGGGAAAACAGATCATCTCACGTGGTAACTAGTCTAGTAACAACCTACAAGACGTGGATTCCTGTGATCACCTTATACTAACTTAGTAACCACACACTCCCGGGGCCACAGAGTCCTCACATCACAAAGCTGCATATGTGTATATCTCTATCTATATATCTTTAGCACAGCAAAATGGAGATGGGGAGGCTGAGAGATTAAAGCATAGGGAAGGAATTTGGGGAGTTAAACTCCGGTATATACAGCTTCATTAGGTAGAGGCAACAATGACTTCTTTTAGAATTGGTGGAATGATTGGAAGCAAAAGTCCCCGAGGGGCTCTGCTGAAGCCCCGCCATGACAGGACAGCACTGTCTTCTTAAGAGTCACAAATGGCACAAATTACAAGCATATCCTCAATGCCTAATCTGCTTTCACTTGGACCCATGGCATAGCGTGCACACAGCAGAGGACTTCAGATACTCCTCCTCAACTCTCTGGGGCGAGGCACCTCTATGGCCAGAGAAGACAGCAATCTGTAAGGCGCCCTTCTCACCCCACAGAGGCAGGAGCCTCACAAAGCCACTCTGCCTTCAGTGTCCTGGGTCACTTTTAGCAGTCTTCAAGAACACATTTTTTAAATGAGAAAGGTTAAAAAAAAAAAAAAAAAAGCACTTCCACCTACATCCTCCTCATCAGTTGGCTGGACCCAAGCACAAACATTTGAAAAGCAATGCTCTGGCTTCTGGATTTCACACAGTTGTATCCTGCTCCCCCTTCAAACTCCTTATGTCCTCGATTAACAGTACATCCGTCACAACCGTATAAGAAAAATTTCACCAGTAGACAAAATGCTTTCTTAATCTATTGTTCTTTGCTGCATTTACAAATTTTTCCCGATGGTGAGATTCTTATACTCACTTATATCTGCATACTAGCCCAATGGGCATGTCCCACGAAAGCCTTCCCTTACCAGGAAACTGGGACAGAGGGGAGGACATCCTATTGGGACTCTAGATGAGAGAACAATGGGAGAATAGCAATGTAGAATGATCCAGTGGGTCCTAAAAACCTACAAGTAGAACATTATGATAGGCAGATTTGGGTCAACGGGTCCCGCTCAAACTAAGGCACTAGCCAAGGACAATACAGGCAGTAAAATTTAAACCCCTACCCTGGTCTAGCCCATGGACAGGACAGTCTCCACACTTGAGTGGAGAGAGGGATTTGACTTTCTCATGTACTCTGGTGCCTCACATTTGACTATGTCCCCTGGCGGGGGAGACCTAGTGGCACTCAGAGGAAGGACAGCAGGTTACCATACCCTATGAGCATATACAGGGGGAGGTAATCCTTCTGAGGAACAGTCATAGGGGAGGGGAATAAGGGGAAAATGGGAGGGAGGGGAGAATGGGAGGATACAAGGGATGGGATAACCATAGAGATGTAACAAGAATAAATAAATAAATAAATAAATAAATAAATAAATAAATAAATAAATAAATAAATAAAAAAAAATAAAAATCAAGTCTCTGTAGCAATGAGTGGCAATCATCTAATCAGTTGAAGGTCTTAAGAGAAATCAGAGTAAGGTCCCAGGAAGAAGAGAAAATTCAGATAACAGATTACCTTCAAATTTAAGTCATAACTTCAATTCTTCCTAGGTTTCCAAAAGATGAAGCTGGCCAAGTCTTCCACAATCACATGGACCAACATTTATATTTATTCTGTCTCTCTCTCCTCTCTCCACTTCTCTCTCTCTCTCTCTCTCTCTCTCTCTCTCTCTCTCTCTCTCTCTCTCCCTCTCTCCTACCTCTGTCTCTTTCTTCTTTCTGACTCCTCTCTCTCACATATGCATACATAACTATTTTCTCTATATGTATGTGTTATACATTTATACATATATATTATATTTTCTGGAGGATGTTCTTTTAGATAAAAGCTGTTAAAATTAGAACTCTAAAATCACAGATTACTAAATCTATATATAAAATTTACTGTTTAACATACTGTATATAAACCTGGTACTTGGAACTAAAAGAATTAGGCCTGTAAGATTATTATAGCAATATGAATTATTTATCAGTATATGTTTAAGGACATAATTATCTCTTTAAAAATATATTCTTAAACTGTAGAATTCAGAAAGCAGTGTACTTTAGGTTTTGAAAGTAAGTAGCACATGAAGCCAGACATGGTGGCACACGCCTTTAATCCCAGAGCTTTAGGAGGCTGAGGCAGCAGATCTCTTTGAGTTCGAGGCCAGCCTGGTCTACAAAGTGAGTCCAGGACAGACATGGCTACACAAAGAAACCCTGTCTCAAAAGAAAAGAAGAAAAAAGAAAGAAAAAAAGTAACACCAAATGGTGTTTAGTCTAAATTTCCTACTAAAAGGGGGAAAAAAGGAGCCCTTCAGATGATGTACCAACAGTTCAGTCAGAGGAAACATTTTTTTTTTCAGCAATACAATCAGGTGAACAATAGTCATTACAATTTGACTGTGTATTTGTAAAAGCAAGGATAAGGAAAATGAAGATATCTACTAAGATACATGAAGAAATAAAATATCTTCTTTCTCTGATTTAGTTTTAATTTTAAAAAGGCAAGTACAGAAGCATCATGGGAAATCTTATTAGCTGTTTTAAAACGTTTGCCACTGGAAGGTTAGTATCCTGAGGGTCTCATCACGGTGGAGAACCTAAGATCCTACCTAGACACCTGCAAGCCACAACACACACTCTGTTCTGATGCTCACTACAGCTCAGAGTTTTACTTTAAGTGGCTCGCTTACAAATGAGCTGTGTATCTTCTTTGTTTGGGAAATAAGGGAGTTGATATTTCTTTCCTGTACAATGTGTTACTCAAAAGACATCTTCACTTCTTCTTAACCTAAACTGTAAACAACAGACACCTAACAGAAGTGCTAGCTTGGAGCAGAAATCAGCATTCCCCAGAGTTAGGGAGTTATTAAAGTCAGCAAGCTGTTAGCAACGACCGTCTTTTTGGAATGGCTAGACTGGACCCTCATATCAGGTTTCAGCCATTTTAAGAGTAAAGGGAATTTTAGCACATTAGATGTCACTACAGAACAATTGGGAACTTGCAGATGGAACACACAAACAGAGTAAGGCCAGGTCATTGCTGCAGCGAGCCTCAGCTGGGAAAAGAGCTGGGTACATAGAGGACACCATAAATCAACCCTGTTACCAAATTTCCAAGCCCAGTTCAAGTACAATAATTAGCACCTCATGGGATTTCACATAAATGTTTTGGTTTAAAAAAAAAAGAAAAAGAAAAAAAAGTCTCTGCCTTGGCTCCTTTCACTACAATATAAAACCAGTGTCTGGTTTAAACTTGATGTTTCATGGGACATGCCGGTTACAGACATGGTCTCTGATACAAACGCAACCTTGATTTGATTTGACACACGCTATTCACATATTGACCAAACCGAAAGGAGTGATACCGATCTTAGCCGCTTTTAGCTAGGCATTGGGCCATGTCGCCTGGTGGCTCACGGAGGAGGGGCTGGTACTTACATGGCCTTGGTCATCCAGTTCATTGTTGGTAAGCTTGAGCTTGTCAAAGCTGATCACTTGTCGCATCCAAGTCTCCCCAGAGGCAGGTGAGTCTGGATGAATATATACTCTGGGTGGCACAGGCGAGTCAGCATTACCTGCCACCATCCACTTAGAGCTGTGGTAAACATACCTACACGGCAAAGACAAAACTGTCAGAATACAGGCTAGCCATTTCTGAGAATTACCAACTCAGACCAGATGTGCACCCTTTCCTAAAAATCCAAAGTAAACTTATTTCTCCATACACCCAACAGAACCTTTAAATATACTTTTGAGTATATTTGTACTGTGGGGCCTTGTATAGCTCAAAGTAAACATCATATGGATGGTTTAGTGAAAATATATAGCCTGTCTCTCCCCCCAAAACCACCAAATACTGTGACTCTAATGCATTACACTTTACAATAGACATAATTTATATGCTGATATTTTTCACCTGTATGTTTAATTGACATGAAGACACTATGAGGTTGTCAATCTCACCTCTGAGTAAATCTCAAAATACTTCATTATCTAATTTTGAGGGTTTCTACTTCCTGAGAGAGCATTTCTCTTTTTAGGCTGGAGGGATAAACAATTGAAATGTGGGCGAAACCATTACGTTGGGTGTTTTGGAAGAAAAATTTATCATTTCAACATTTAGGATAGTTTTACCAGATTCTTTAACATTAGATGTCATTACAAAACAATTAGGAACGTGCAGATGGAACAGTTATAAGTAGAGAATAGAATAACTGAGGCTAATTTAAATTTTTGAGGAATCATAAAACGTAGGCTATCATTAAATCGTTCACGTTTTTCTTTCTTGGCCTTTCCAAGAGAATTATTTCAAACAGTTAGTAGATGCTAATTTACAATTACCAATACTCAACATACAAAACATGCCGGTAATAGCAAAGCCAATTATTGTTATTTTCATGGTTAAGAAACATAGTAGCCTCTTCCTTTTTTTAATACACAAATAAATTGACTCAGCAAAAAAAATTTTAAGTAATGGCATTTTCAGGAATAAATAAAACCTTAAAATTTAGCTCTATATTCAGATTAGCACTTGTCAATATGAATTTTAAAACTGGAAAATAGTATACTGATAAAATGAGATTGTACACTAAGGTGTTTTGCCTCCTGTTCATGATTTAAGATACTGCCCACAATTTATAGTGATACTGTTCAGGTAATGTCAGAAATGCCTATGTTGTAAACACACATCTTTTAAAACCAGCATGAAACATTTTCTTACATCTGTCTTTGGTGAGGCTTGTTGCCTCAACTATGGTTAACACATTTCAGTGCACTCAATTTTAAGATCAATATCCCTTGTAGATTTTAATTCCTTTCCCTAAACAAAATACATAAATATAGCATTTAAATTAATTTTTAAAATGTTCCTTTAATTGGAATGGTATGGTTTTATACAAATAAATTTCTGTGAGCTTTTGTGACTATTAATTTTTCAAAATGCTTTTAAGTTGGACCAAATACCATTCTTTGACAGAGAATAAGTCAAAAACAATTTCTTTTTTTAAAAAATAATTTCTGATGCTGACAAAAAAGTTTAAAATTAAAATGGAAACCTTAGAGATTCATGGAAAAAAAACTTAGTTCAGATAAGACTTGGGTTATTACCAACATAAATAAGAATGTCCTATCAAAACCTTGCAAATTGTGTGTAGTAAATAGTTCAAAATCCACCGCACTTTAAGAGAAGAAGTTGTGTGTCTCAACATTCCCCATAAAGTATCCTAAATACTAAAGCTAACTATTTCCTAAGAAGCAATGGGAAAAGGCAAATCTGTGTGTTTATGGTTTGATCTATTAATGTATAAATTTTCATTGCTTTCTGTAAGGGTGTAAATCATGTAAAACTTTTAAAATTCTAAGGTATATAGAAAAAAAATGGAGGAAGAAACAGAATAAAACTTGAGGAAGAAAGGAGTAATTTAGAAACTCATTAAGAATGGCATTATCTTCCTCAGCCCAACTCAAATTAAAATATTTAAATAATGTGCTTTGTGAACAGACTTAATGTCTTCTGCTTTGTGCTCCTTAGTAGACAATGGTATCCAAACTTCTCATGACTTACATAATTACAATAAAAAACACTAATACAACTATTATATTTAGCAGTTTTAGTATTTCCTATGCTCGTATACAAATTTAAATCTGGATAGTTTTGACGTCAAAAAACTTGTTTTTACCAAAACAAGCACCCAATTAAAAAAAAATGTGGTAGAAACCAAATGATTTCACTTATACATATCCTAAATGACAAAGAAAATTTTGGAGTTTGTCTAATCTCCTAAACTTCCCTTTAAATAGATAAGCATTTTAAACTCTTCAGATAAACAAAAGGCATTGTCATTGAAAAATCACTAATCAATTTCTTGCATAAGTAAAAGCAAAGACAGTCTGAAACTAAAGAAGACGCATCTTTTCAGAGTTCACTTGATGCCTAGACAAAAGTATTGTTGCAAATTACAAATATTATAGAAATTTTTAAAGAATTGCCCATTACCAACCTAAAAAACAAACCAGTGATAAAAATTCATTACAAGTTTAGAGATGATTTAAAGTCACAATAAATTATGAAAAATTATTTTTCTAACTTGTAAACATATTTTTCAAACGGAAATTTCATATATATATATCATTTTTAATATGACAAGAAAATTAACATAAGATCAAAATAGAAAAATATAGCACTTACTATAAGGTGCATATGCAAACTTTGCATTAAACACTTCTTATCAAAATTCTAACTGAACCGCTAAACCAACATTAAAGATACATTTCACGCAGCAATGCCAGACTGTCTCCAGCTAAAGTCTCAATGACCGAAGACATGCCTTTATCTATTAAAAGCTGAGAAAACACTGAGTTTCCACATGGGCTTGGGCACAAGGCACCCACTGGGCTGCTAGAACTCATGGGTGTTAAGATCATGAGTCTGGAAAAGTTGATCGCAGTGCCATGGATGAGGCAGGCACTGGTAGCCGACTCCTCCTTGTGATGCTGTCGCTCTGAAGGCAGCTGTCCCACCTGTATCTTTTGTTGTCCACTGGCACAATATCCATGGCTATGTAATATTGCTGGTGAGGATCTAATCCAGAGATTTTCACTCGCATTGCTGGAAACATGCGCCTGTTTGTAACGGAAGGGGGGGAGAAACAGGGCTTGGGTTTTGTTTTGCTTGTGATTAAGAATAGAGACCGAATAAAGCCAAGAAACCCCATTTTTAATGTGAACGAATGTATAGCATTCACTTTGATAGCATAACTCTAGGTATCGGAACATAGGACATGTCAGAACTATAGCTTTAAAAATGTGATCTGTTGCATCGTGTATACGTGTTCTGTATTTACTGAAACGTCAAAATAACTTAAATGTGAAAAGATTTTTATGTGAAGGAAACTTTGCTTTTGAAACGAAATCTACAAGCCTATTTACCTTACTACAAATAATGAAATACATCAAATGATAGAAACTTCAAATTGCTGAAAGTGATAAAATATCTTATAATGTGAAATTTTAAAGGGGGTTATAAAAAACCCACAAGGAGCCAATGTGCCATGCTATAACCAAACAATATGTTCTTTATTGAGACAGGGCTTCCTGTCTGCAGCCTGGTCTGCAGCCTAGTAAGGTAAAGTGCAAAAGGCGCTCTAAATTTGAAAGGTATAGTAAAACTTCTTTATTGGAAGCAGAAACTAAACACAACGTATATTTACGAATTTCCTTCCCTCACCGTAACCCCCTAAATGTTTTCATTTCTAACCACAAATATTGCTAATTAAAGCAAACGAAAATTCCATTTTCCCTTGACTTCCCAGATATGCGTATCAAAGGAGATGCTGAAGGAAAGGCACATAATCCCTTTAAAAAGAGAACAGAAGCAAGGAATATGCGCATTACTGTGCATTAAAAGCAACATAAGTTTCACCCTAAAAAAAAGAAAAGAAAAGAAAAAAACACTTTCTTCTAATGATTTATGTCTAGGACCTTCCAACTAATCTCATTTTTGTTAATTTAACCTCATAACACAAATTTATTTACCATTTTTTTCTACAACAGTAGTGCTATTAAAGACCACTGCCATCGAAAGGAAAGTCCGTAAGTATTAAGTAAGCCTGAGAGCAGTTTAATGTGCTGGCTGTTTAAGTGTTCAGTGCACCTGTAAGATAAAGAGTAAAGGTCTTTAACTACATCATTTATAAGACAACTGTTGCTTTGTGTTGTTGAAGACTGCATTTGGATCATTAATAAAGAAGAAGAAAAAAAAACTCCTTGAGAATGCAGAAGGTAGCATATGGATTCAATAAAATATGTTTTTGTAATTTCTAATAAGTTTGGATACTTTTATGTTACCCAGGTTTTTACCATGTGTACTCCCTGAAAGAGTCGTGTGTGCTTTTTAAAGGACCTTTAAAAGTATCATATTATTCTTAGATTTCATTACACTAAATGAGCTGAAAACTTGAAAGTGCAAATTTCTCTCACCGACTTCAAATTACTTGACTAAGGAACGATGCACAAATTGTATAGTCCTAAAAAAAACAAAAACAAAAAACAAAATACAAAATACAAAACCAACAACTTCATTCCAAACGTTTTTGTATTCAGTAAATTTAAGGTAGTGGACTGTCTTCGTGTGTGTGTGTGTGTGTGTGTGTGTGTGTGTGTGTGTGTGTGTGTGT
>OU015755.1:32332424-32382514 GCA_907169655.1 Acomys percivali | reverse complement strand
TGTGTGTGTGTGTGTGTGTGTGTGTGTGTGTGTGTGTGTGTGTGTGTAGTTTTAAAAAATCAGGGTAATGATTCTTATAGCAAAATATGAATAAGCATGATCATAGTGACTTATCATAGTAGCCTAATAAATATCAAAATAGCACACAGCACCATGGACTCATGTGCTAGGACCAACTTGGAAATCTTGAATTTTTAAAAAATAAATCAGAGTTTGCTAAAAAATAATAATTAATTAAGTTAAAATTAAAAATAACTAAAGCGGGAGGAGTCAATCTATTACCAGGTTCAGGGCTGATAACTAGGGCCTAAATAAATGCACAGACTGACTTCCTATCTATAACTAGCACGCGTTCCCTTACCCAAAACATTGAAAACTATGACCGTAGCATCCGTACTGACAAAGATCACTCTAACTTTAACAAGACTGGGCCGCGCTTCGCCCTTCATCGACAGCGCTTTGGGAAAGAAAGCCATGGAGGTGTAGAAACAGAGCTTCTGTCCGGGACTCAGTTGGGTGGGTCACAGCAGCAACCAGGCGAGGGAGGGGTAGGGTGAGGCCAGAGTCGAGGAGCACCAGGGGAGCTCAAGATTACCTGCCGGCTTTGGTGATAATCATCTCTGTGCCTATTTCATGAAAGCGCTTCCAGAGCTCCGCTCCTTGCAGATCCACCCTCGGGGCCTGCGGCGCGGGCAGCGGAGTCCCGGGCCGGGCCAGGCCAGGTACGGGAGAGCCCTTCGGAGAACCTCTCGGGGACACCATCGGGGAGGCGCCCTGCAAGAAGCCGTCCTCACAGCTGCCTGGACAGCAGAGGGCAGAGACGGGGAAGCAGTGAGGCAGAGAGCCGGCCTTGAGGACCATCTCAGGGCCAGGCCCTAAGACGGCTGCCCGCAGCCCTGTCGCGGGGCAGTCGGAGCTGCCTCAAGGCCTGCGGGGTCCCACTAAGTCCCCATCTCCGAAAGCCAGGGCCGTGTCCTCTCCACGCGCCCGGCCTGTGCGTGGCCTTGGCTCGCGGATGTCTCTTAAACACACGCTACCCAGTCTGAGACCAGTTACGGAGCGCACAGTCCCGGGGCGCAGATCCCGCCGACGCCTCCTCCCTAGTCTGCTCTAGTCACCCCTTCCTCCTTCTGCCCCAGATGGCCATCTTATCTTTCTCAGTGCCCAGCCCTAGGCGCCTTCTAGAAACCTCTGCAGACCCCGCTCCCGCCAATCCTCCCTGCTGCTGGCTCTCCAGGCCGCTCCGCGCAATGGCTAGAAGAGGGCAAAAAGCCAGCCCTCCGGCGCCGTGGGTCCCAGCGGAGGAGCGACCGGCATCCCAGGGAAAGAGTGTGGGCGAGTTCGCCGCCACCTCCCGGGTTGGAGCACCAGGCTTCGGGGCGTCCAATACGTTTTCCGCGCCCTAACTGGCGCCTTTCCGTACGCGCCCCTGGGCTCCTAAAAGTTAGGCGAAAAGCAGCAGCACCCTGGACTGGAACGTGACGGCACAGAGCAGAGGCCGGCGGCAGCCCATTGGGCGGTGCTGGGAGCCGCGGATGGACGATGCGCGGTGCCAACGGGTCAGCCCCTGACACCGGGAATTTAGCGGCAGACACCAGGGAGGGCCCGGCGCGAGCACAGCCTCCCCAAAGCTCAGGTTCGCGGCACCCGGGCGGGGACGCTCCAGGAAGCCACTGGGGCAAGAAGGGGCCGACTCACCCGCCGCTCCTCGGGAGCCGCAGCTTCGCTCCACGTCCGCGCAGTTCCGCGCTGGCCCGGAGGCCGCCCCTGTTGGCGGTGGCGGGGGAGCTGCGTCTTCGTCGGCCTCGGAGCAGCCCTGCTCGCCCGCGCCTCCGCCGCGGCTACAACTGGCTTCGTCCGCTGCCCCGGCCGCCTCTTCCGTGGCCAGCTTTCTCCGCTTCTTTTGAAGCTGTTGCTGCTTCTCCGCGCCGATCAGAGCCTCCACGGAGAAGGCGTGCGCCTTGAGGCTTAGCATGCTGCACGGCGAGCCTCTCCGCTTTTCGGCCATCCCCGCCGCCCCGCGCCCGTCCGCCCCTCTCTCATATACCCGAGGCTGGGGCGCACGCAAGCGCTCGCCCTCCTGGCCCCGCCAAAAGCTCCGCAGCTCCCGACGCCTCCCGAGATCTGCTCCCTTCCCCGCTGCGGGCAGAAACAAATTTGCCGTTTCCTCTTTCTCTCTGGCGTTGGGATCCGAGGAAGTAGGAATGCGGCCGCCAAGTTTCCTTCCCTCGGTCTCTGACTTGAGCTCACTGAGGTACTTCTTTACTCCCAACCCCTCCACCTCCTCCTGCTGCTCCAAGATCTGCCTCAACTGATGCGCCAAAGAGGACTAACACGGGGGGAAAAAGAGGAAAAAAAACACTCTGCGGACACAAATTAGGGATTGTAATTGAAATTTGTTGCCTTGATCTGTCAGCACTTCCAGGCAGGAGAGCGGTGGGAAGAACTTGCTCATTAGTGTCAATAAAGCGGCAGGGGCGGAGCCTACTGAGCTGTCCATTACCAAGACGGCTCACCAACCAGAAAGTCTGACTCCGCTCAGCCCGCGCCCACTTCCTTACAAGGTCGGAAAATCTCGGACAGAAAAGCGCCGCCGTCTGGCTCAACTGTGCCAGCCTCGGGAAAGCTGAACCTTTTTCCGCTGACACCCACCAATTCTTATCAAGACCAGGAAAGGCTGAGTCTCCGGGTTTAAGCGAGAAGGAGCACCAAAGTTAGTTAGCATTATCAACGATCTTTTAAGGAATCTTAAAACCCCAGGTTCAGCATCCCAATCGATGTGGCTACAAAGTACAACTTTTGGAGCCGGCAAGAACTCAAAGGCAACATGTTTGTGGCTTCTCTTTTAAACAGTCCTGGTAACGCCCACTGTTCGCAGAGCATGACCATGGGCTTAAACCTTACTCCGTAGATTTATTTTAGGTGAGATAAGTTTAAGCATATTTGGCCTTTTACTTTAAATTTTTATTATTGTATTACCGCTCAGTCTTTCATATAAACTACCCAGCAAAAGAGCCTCCTTTCAGGAGACTCCCTTTTATTTAGGAGTAATTCTTTTTAAAACGTTGGTTGTGGATTTTAATTCTGTATGTCTTTAATGATACGGGCTTAACTTTAAAACGCCTTACAGTAACTTGACAAAGTACAACATGTTTTATAACTCATTTGTAGTGCTTTTTTATATCTGCAAGTTAAAGTAGCTTTATATTCATATTGGGTTTTTAAAGAATCAGTGTGTTCCTTTAGAATAAATTAAAAAGAAAGCAGAACTTTAACTTTTGCACGCTAAAGCAAACAGATATATGTCATTCTGTTGTTTAAACTCAACATTTTTTAGCATTAACAGGATGTGAGTTTGATGTGAATTTTTAAGAAAAGGTTTTATAGAATAAAATTCACTATGCATACAAATCTGTAGTATAAGATATGGTACAAACGATTAGTTTTGTTTCGTTTTTCTTTCCTTATTCAGTGTTCATTTGAACACTCAACCTACTTTCTTCTGGCTTCCCTTTAACTTTCAGGAGAGTGGCTTCTGAAAGTAGCATCACCTCTGGAACCATTATTGTTGTTGTTGTTGCCTAGAAGCACGTGCAGGTCCTGAATAAGCCGAGTAACAGTCTTCAAAAGTAAAGGATTTAGTATTATCCTTGCTGAGGATGAAGATTTTAAATGCCTGAGAAACTCGTTCAATTGAAAGGCGTTGTTTTATTTTGGGAGGGGAACCTGTGCCATTGGCTTGGAGCTGTCTCGATACCGCCCCCACCCACCCACCCACCCAATTCAGCAGTGTGAAGCATGACATTGTGTTCTAAAGAAGTAAGTTCAACCCCGTTTGTCAAGTTTGTGAAGAAAGCAGGGATCCCAGAGAGCATGGAGTGTCGGTCTGCAAAGTCTGGGCTGGTAAGGAGGGTCGGGGAAGAAATGAGATTCAAATGTCAATGGAATTTACACTGGCAGCTCCCCACTGTGAGTAAAGCTCCAGTGCCCACATTTGAAGCCACCTTCAGTTTTGCCAGCTAGGCTAGAGCAGGCAGCCCCAGGCCCTGTCTCACCAGACCCTGCAGTGGAATGATCCGCTGTGACTTTCCGAAGCAAACCCTACTTTTAGCCTAGGAGGTTCATAAATTCTGTAGCCCAGGGGTGGGGAGTCACTAAAGGTTTCTAGCCTACTTGACTAGGCGACTCCGCACAGGAGGAGGCTGAGCAGCTGGTTCCAAGAAACCTCTGGGATTTCCAGACCGGAAGCCTGGAAGCTTTGTCGTTATGATATTGTCCCTTTAGATGTCACAGTTCAAACTGGTTTGGGATGTTTAAACAGGCCTTCAAGGGTGCCCAGGAGATCACAGAGCCCCAAGCCTTCCTCCGTCTCTCTGCCTCTTCTTCTGACTTTACTCCTGGCAGAACGAGACGAGACGAGACGGCAGGCCACAAAATTTGGACTTGGGTTCAAATAACAAATAAACTGGAAAGCCAGACTCTAAGGACATCCGCAATATTACAAACTAGCAACAAAAATAAAAGTAGCCCCAATGCGTATAAGAGTGCGCAGAGCTCTCCGGGAGGGAGGGAGGGAGGGGTGAGAAGTGGGGCAGAATGAGGGTGCTAGCTTACTTAGTCCTGGTCCAGGCAGGGCTTGGAGTACAGTCACTTGCATCCTCCCGCTGCTGGAATCCTGCCCCAGCTCTAGGACCCAAGGCAAACTGGTGCCCCACTGGTTTGCAAACTGTACACACGGAATGTTCCGTGGAAGCTGGCAGAGAACTTCATTCTGGGCTGGAGAGGGAAAATAAACTTCAGTCAGCTGAAAAGTTGAAGAAGAAGAAGAAGAAGAAGAAGAAGAAGAAGAAGAAGAGGAGGAGGAGGAGGAGGAGGAGGAGGAGGAGGAGGAGGAGGAGGAGAGTCTCAGAGAAGCTTAACATGCCAGTGTGTGCTAAGAAAGGGCTCTTACTGTTTGAATCAAGAGAAATGCACCGCTGCTCTGCAGGACCCATGCCCAACCTGGGATCTCATTTACAAGGAAGGGTCTGTCTTTCTGCATTTGTGCTTGTGTTCTCCCATAAGAGGTGTTGTGTGCGTGTGCACCTTAGCACATGTAAACGTGGGCGAGGTCCAAGCACTTGGGAGTGTGTGCCTATAACTCACGGAGAGAAAATGTCTTTTGCCATTGGATTACTGACATTGAAGAAGGGTTGGGACTGAAACAGTACACAGCCAGGCCTTTCCAGCACCAGATGAACACTATTTCAAATGAAAGCCTCTCTGAAGATATAGTCAGCCTGAGCCAAGTGAGAGGAGCTAAAGAAGAGGCTGAAAATCCTGGAGTATCCAGAATTTGGGGGGGGGGGATGATGTATGCTGGAATCAGGGTCCCAAAGGACAGCCACTGTGTGTGTGTGTGTGTGTGTGTGTGTGTGTGTGTGTGTGTGTGTGTGTAGGGATGGGTAGACTTTTAAAAAGGATATCTGCTCTCTGCTTTTCCTGATACAATTCTGAAACATTCCCCTCCATCCCTCCCTCCCTCCCCCCCTCCTTTTTTCAAGACAGGGTTTCTCTATGTAACAGCCTTGGCTGTCCTGGACTTGCTTTGTAGACCAGGCTGTCCTCGAACTCACAGAGATCCACCTGCCTCTGCCTCCCAAGTGCTGGGATTAAAGGCTTGCACCACCAAGGCCACCTGAAATACTCCTCTGAAAAGAAAAATAAATGAAGAAAAACATACTGTCTACTTCCATGATGTTTTCTTAGCTTGAATCTCTCTCTCTCTCTCTCTCTCTCTCTCTCTCTCTCTCTCTCTCTCTCTGTGTGTGTGTGTGTGTGTGTGTGTGTGTGTGTGTGCTGTTTCATTTTGCTTGATTGATAAGACATCTATTTTTATAAACATGATAAGACATCTATTTTTATAAACAATTGATGGTTTTCCAGAAGAAGTAGGCAGTTGAGACTTTTTTTCTGTACTAGGCAGCCTTCTCCTCCTCCTCCTCCTCTTCCTCCTCTTCCTCCTCTTCCTCCTCCTCCTCCTTCTTCATACTTCACAAGCACTGTAAAATATTCTAACCTTCACGTTTGATTTCTTGGACTAGAAACCTGATATACTGATACAGGGAATGAACAGTCAGCTGAACTCAAGGTGCTTGAGGTAGTCCCTGGATCCTTTCTACACTTTAAAAAGATATTTTACTATTAACTAAAAGATCATCTGAGGCCGAAACATAAAAGCAGGCTAGACAGTGGGGTGAACATTGGTAGAAGACAAACACCAAGAGTGTTGGGTGTTTGGTTGTTACTTTGTAACTAGATCGCAGAAGGAGATGTTGGCTCCTAATTCAGGACTGTGAACATCAATGTCTCTCGTAGTTTCCTAGGCTACAGAGTCGGCTTCCTGCTCTTGGCCCTTCTTCATTCTGGGAGCAAGCTTCCTAGCTTCTCCCTCTAATCTAGACTAATGCAAAACAAGTCATAATCCAAATTAGTTTACCAAGGCTTCAGGAATAAATTGGGGAGGGCTGTGCTGCAAGTCTGCTTTAAGGAGACACCCTCCTAGCAAGCAGCTGCAAACCTAAGCAGGGCAGAAAGATCCAAAGCTGGGATTCCTTTCAGCGGGCTTCCATGACTGACTCTCATCCCACACCAACTCCCCAGAGTTGCATCCTTCCCCCACTTCCTTTACTGTCTCCTAACCATAGGTCTCCTCTCAGTTCCAATTAGCTGAGACTAAGACTCCAAAAAAGGAGACCAAGAACCAGCTCAGGCAACACATTCAAGACCCTTTAGGGATCAGAAGGGTTTAGGCCCAGGGAGCTTTTTGCCCAACTTTGGTTTCTCACCACAGGCTTGCTCCTCCCTTGTGCTCTGAAGAGGTATGGTTTGAGAGCCTTGTGAAGAGTAGGTAGGTAGGGTGAGTGCAACCCTACCTACCTTCTTTCTTCACTCCCCCAACCTAAGGATAAGGAACCTGGGGCACATGCAGAAGAAAACCCTGGTAAATAACCTTCCTATCTCATCCTCATCCAAACTATTTCTAGATATATCTGCTCTCTCTCAGGCAGCAATTTTGGAAATACACTAAAATGTGTGAAATACACTGACTGTATCTGCTAATGCCCGATCTAAAATAATATACCTTTGATGGAGGCCATGCAATTAACACTAGAGGATGAATGACTGGACACTGCTAGCACCAATATAGCAACGATTTGGACCAAAGGCAACAAAAGAACCTGAAAAATAATATTTATTCTCTGGCTACTGGGCAGTAGTTTGTGCTATAAAAAGTCTCAGTTTAGTTTTTTTTTTTTAAGGTAATTTCAAATTCTTTGAATTGGTATCATTTGTCCCTATAAGCAAAGCTTAGCAACATTGTGGTTCCGAGTTTAACAAATGGATTCAAAATGGAACTAAGCATAGGCCTCATTTAAGATGTTTGCTGCTTTGGTTTTGTTGGAGGTAAGAGGGTGTGTCATCCGGGCTGGCTTCTACACCCAAGTGACCCTCCTGCCATAGGGCCTTTAGGGGAGCACAGACTCCACCCACTATGCCAAGCTTTACATGTTTGGCTTTCTATAAAAGTTATTATATCCTCTATTGAGGATATAATTTGTACCTTATATTAGTTAGTAGCTGCCCATCATTCTTAAACAACAGAATTTTTGTGCATGTCCACATAGTCTATTGAAAGTATCAACAACAAAAAAATGTAAATGGAATTTATTCATATTTCATACTGGCAAAGAGACATTCACTTTTAAAGAATGACAGGACTTTTGACAGACTAATTTAAAGCTACTACTGCCATTGTGTAAAACAAAAACAAAAACAAAAATACATTAAACTACTGAAAAGGAGCATTGGGAATGACTCTTGTTCTTTGCACATGACAAAAACTGGACCAAAAGCAATGACCTGTCTACATAATCCTTTGTTTTGTTTTTACTTTGAATTGTACAGGAACAATTAAGTAGTCAAAAATAGAAACAACTGTATTCTTGCCCTTTCTATTTAAAAAATTAGAAAATATCTCAAATAAAACATACTGAAATATAAAGATATTCAAATTGAATTGTCTCTTTTTGAAAAGCATTTCAAACATTACTTTTTGTTATGAGTGTGGGCACGTGCAGGTGAGTGCAGATGTCCAAGGACAGAAGCGGTTGGCTCTCCTGGAGATGGAGTTAGAGGCATTGTGAAACTGCCAGTCACCACTGCTGAGAACTGCTGGGCCATCTCTCCCACCCCCAAAATGGATTTTCAGATAGAGTCAATGAAAATCTTCAAGCGAAAGGCTAAGTAGAGGTAAGTAACAAGGGGACCTCTACAAAGATGCTCAGGAAGTGACTGCAGAAAAATCATCAGGACACTCACACGGTGTTTCTCAACTCTGTCACATTCTAAATTCAGTCACATCAATAAGTAGGCAAAAAACACTTATCTCTGGCCATTCTTATAATAACTAGCATTTCTAGAAAGACGACCTTTTTTCCATGTTCACCTTCACTCTTCAGTGTGGTTCCTTCTCAAATTACACAAAATGTACTTTAGGAAGCACTCAGTACCTGCTACAGATGTTCAGGAAAACGGACTCACGGCAGTCGGAAACATATGGCGGTTGCCTATTGCACAAGGAAGGTACATATGAAAGTTATAAATTTCTTTTTTAAGTCAGCATTGTAAACGCATTTTATAGGGTTCACGGTATGTATTACATCTGTAGATTTAATTCTTGAAATATATGGTTTCTAAAATATTTGCATTTTGAAATTCTAAGAAAAAAAAGGAACAACTCATCTTCATGTTTCCTTAGATGTAGAGGAGGGAAAAGTCCAACAGGAAAAAAATAAAATAAATGTACGGAGAGACAGACATATTTGTTTTATTTCCCAGCTGGTTATCCTGAAAAGGACTGCAGGTTACTCTCTAGCAAAAGATCATTCACAACACAGAAAAAAGTGCCCCATAGATGCTATTTTTTTTTTTAAATCAGATTAAGAATTTGGCCTTGCAAACGTCAAAACCGCACTACCTTCAATTTGAGAGGAGAAACAAAACCCAACTTTTTGCCTACCAAAATGTCTTTTAATCTTAACCATTTTATTTCATAATTTTGGAATATGCTTTGATTGCCATAATGGCCTTAAGTTGCACATTCAACATTATCAACAGACACTAAGTACCATATACTACCATGGGCTCTTCTAGTGCAGTTTCAAAGCTACTTTAAAGTGATCTTTTGTGGGCTTTTTTTTTTTCCGTACCAGAAGTCTCTGTGTTATCTTTTAAATTAAAATTTAATTGTGAGGATTTTTTTTTAGAAAGTCATGGATTTCAATTCCAGTTTATCTGAAGATATTTCATAAACATTTTATGAGAATGGCTTTGGTTTAAAAAACGAATTTAAACTAATATTGACTTGTTTAAATGTCTTTAAAGTGGAGCAGGTGCTTACAGATGCTATCAGCTGTGCGCTAGCATGGAGAAAAACAAGTTGTATCCACGTCCAGCCTGGAGCTCCAGAGAAACTTTCTAGGGGGTGGGTGGCTAGGGGAAGCCATAATGCAAAATAATACCAGATGCTTCCTTTCTGGGAAGTTCTATTACGATTGAATTTTGCATCCTCCTTCGTGATCGGTTGTTGAGTAGCTGCCTGGATGGGTTTTCTGTTGTGTGGCGGGTAAGACATCTAAGCATTTAGTATTCCAGACTGCCAGATAGATGGCTGAAAAGAAATCTCTGAGGTACAGAAAACGCTCAGATTCCGTTCCCAGGATCCACTACAAGCTGGGAACCACGGAACTGAAAGAGAAATTTCTCCTTATCAAAATGTAAGTCGCATCCCAGAGATCCTGCCCAGTCCCACCCTAGGCAATTCTCTGTCTCTTTTGTTTCTATGTCTAATTACAACTCTAGAAAAGGACCTCAATTTAGACCCAGATTAAGCTTAATTGCGTGCTTTGTTAGTTAGTTTGGGTTTTTTTTTTTTTTAAGGTATTTATTGCTTGGTATTGATACAAAACGGACAAAAAGTTTTTTGTTTGTTTGTTAAGTCCAATTTCCTGGGCTGTCCTGAAACTGCAGAAGAATCTCGCTGGCAAAACATTCAGGAATTCACATTTTCGATGAGGTTCCACACCTGAAATTAAATTCCAGCCTGGTTTTCTGACGGCTGAATTGCTGGGGTCAATATCTGCATTTTCTTGCATTTCGGTTTCCGTTCTTTCTGGTCTTTGCGCCTCATCCCACCCCCAACCCCCATTGCTGAAGACAATCTGATTTACAGTTTGACTGAGAGCTGCATTTCTGTTTAGAAGGTGAAACGTCCAAGTCAGTTAGCCAAATTATCCCCCGACGGTTCCGATATTGCGCCACAGTCCCAGAGTCGGTTATTTTTATGTCTGACTGTATTTCAAAGGTGCAGGGTGATAAATAAAAACCGCCTCAAACTTCAGTCTATCTTAACCCGATGAGAACAATGACAAAAATTAACCCAGCCAAAGCGTTGGTGTTCTCGCTAGCCGCTGGTTCATAAATCAGAGTACGCGCTGTGCGCCTACTCGCAGCTGCGCCTCTACAGAAGCCAGACTCTGCAGAAGCACGCCTCCGAAGAGCCCCGGCCCATCGGGCAGGAACCCTGTTCACGGAAGAACGGTGACGCGCTGGGGGCGGGTGGCGAGGGAGAAACTCCTGACCACGCCTAAAGGAGTCCTTAGTAATTCACCATTTAACAGTTCTCCCAGGTGGTGTGTGTAAAACCAAAACAGGCTAGAAAGGGAGCGGCGGAGAGGGGAGTGTTGAGGGAATGCACGCTGGAACTCCTCACGTACCCCTTGCCTGTCCCAGTCGCTTGAAAGGGGTATTCGTCTCTGCCCTTTGCTAGGAAGCCCTTTTAGGGAAATCAAGGGAGGCCATGTGGAGGGCTGAGCTCCGTACCCGCTTTCCCTGTGCAGCGTGCCGGAGTTTCCGCTCCATCAAAAGACGCGTTCCATCCCTGAAGCCAGGCTCCCACTTAGCCTGCATTCCCTCCCCCAGCGCTAGAAACCAGCCTCGGAGTGTTGGGCCGGAGGGTAGTCCTGACCCCAGGCTTTGGCAAGCGCACCTGTTAGAGAGCTGAGCTGGGGAGCTTGGACGAGCGGCAGCCAGCGCGGCCATTGGTAGCCGCAGGGCGCCTAGGGTGTGGGTCGCTGTGCCGAAGAGGCCCTTTAGGTGCCGGGCGCACGCCGGGCGCAATGGGTATAGGCTTCGTCTTTCGCGGCGTCTGTCACTAGCTCTGGTTTGCCTTCTGAACCTCAAAGCCAGCCCTGGGCTGCAACTGCAGTGCGGCTTGGCGCCTCCCTAGCCCTCAGGCAAGGGCACGCGGCTAACAGCGCACAGCAAACCGCCAGAAAGCTCTAGATCCCGTGAAGCCGCTCTCCTTCGCCTCGCTGCCACCTTTCCTAAGAGGTGGCGGTAACTCAATAAACAGAGCTGAGCGCTGGTGTGCGTGCTGTTGTGGATTCTCCTTAGATTAACCTCAGTGACCGCGGGAAAGTGGGAGAAGAAACGCAGTACTGGAAAGAGGCTGTTGTGCCGTTTGCATATTTAAACTAAGAATTCCCTAAACATAAAAAAAAAAAAAAGAATTAATAGGTTCAGAATACTGAGTGAAAACTTAAGAGAAGTGTTCCAGTGGTCGATCCAGGCGACAGGGCCTCCATTGGTGTTCCGGCAGCTCTCCTCGGTGTACGTTCTCAGGGTCATCCGCGGAGGTCCGTGTCTGGGACCTGAGAGCTTGAACCACGCGAGGCAACTCTGAATCCTAGGGATTGACAGCCTTAACCCATGGCGAAAGGCACGCCACCACTACCTCCTGGGACAAACAATAACACCCTGGCCTGGAGGCCTAGCCCCGTCGGCAAGAAGTGACGGAGACGGTACCCTGATCTCCTCGTGTTTTGTGTTTGTGGCAAGAGCCAACGGCGTCCCAGCTTTAACCTCTACGTACATCCTGGATAATAATTCCAGCTTGGCTAGCCGGCGGGGCGATCGTGAGACTATATACGCTGGTGGGGCAAAGGACCGGGTGGCAGAGAGTCAGTCAACTACCCTTCTGGGTGGCTGTTTCCCACTCCGTGGCCTAGGGCAGTAGCAACGAAACGAGGCCTCCTTCAGAGTGTGTATCCTGCCTCCCCCCCCCCCTTTCCTTTTGCTACCAGCGGGTGGATCGGGCCTAAAGCCAGGGTCTGGGCCAGGGCGCCCTCTGGGGACCGTTGGCGGTGCAGTCAGGAGCCCGACTCCTGGTAAAGCCGCTTTGCCAAGCACACCCTGCAGACCCAGGCTCTGCCTGAGTCCAGCCCAGGGAAGGTCTTGGGGATTGCCGCCTCGGAAACCCAAGCCCAGCTGAAAGTGAAGCTCTACAGGTGGGGCTCTCTTTTGCCAGAATGGAAAAGGCTCCGATTCTTAGGAGAAGCAGCCCAGACAGAGAAGGCCCTGGCCTCTGACTGAAAGAAAGTCGAAAAATCTCCCATCCTTTATGAAAATGTAAAGCTGTGTTGAAACCGACTCTTACTGCGTGGACAGTGGGGAGGAAGACGACGGTGGGGAATTAAAAAGGTAACCCGAGGCGGCAACCTGGACTCACGTTAGCACATGTTCCTTACACTTGGTGTGAAGGTTAAACCCCGGGTTAATTGAGCCTGACTGAGAACCCCGTTGAAGGGATACTTCCGGTGAAGTAGCCACTTCATACCCTGGCCTGTGGGTTTGGCCCAGGACAGGTCCCAACCACTCATTCATTTCCCATTCCCCCACACAGCAGCTGGAAAGAGCCTGTTGCCCGCCTGCCCTCATTTCCATTTGCAATACCCAATGGCCATTTATGCTTTTCTCAATAGTTAGGTTCTCCGTGTCCCTCACCCCTTTTCTTCTTTTTTTCATAGTCACAGTCACAATTTTATTACCAGGTCAACGGGTAACAAACTGCCCAGGTCTTGAATAATAAACATACTAATGAGTAGAGAGTAACCTGTCTACAAGGTGGTGGCTTACAGTGGTTATGGACTCTCGGGTGCACAGTTATTTCTGATACTTTACTTTAAAAAAAAAAAGAATAAAACATTTCAGGGCAGTTACAGTTGCATTAGTATATGTTGTGGAAATAAGCTCGCGTTTAAAGGACTTTTATTAGAAACAGCTGTGACGTGAATGTTTCAAATCCAGAGTCTCCTCACGCTGCTCCGTATCTACTTTTCATTCTGAGTTTCCCCGTGTGCATCCACATAATGCATGCTCTCTGTGTGTAATACAAGACACTTGTTTAATAAAGCGGGCGATTGTCTGTGTCAGGGAGATTGGTCCTCTCTCTCTCTTCCAGCCCATGTGCACAGCAGATCAAAGACCTGTAGTACCTCTGTCTTCCTAAAGACAGCCAGATGGTGTCTTGATTTTTTTTCTTCATTTTTTTTTTAAGCTATAGAATTCAAAGCACTAAAGAATCCGTATGGTACAACAGATGAAAGAGCATCCCAGGTAAATTACTATTATTTTTAATGTCATGCATGCCTTGCTTTAGTCTGCTAAGGTTTGGAGATGCTTTGTGAGAATACTTAACAACAAGCATGTAAATGCTGTGCGAAAACTTGAGGCTGCATAAAATTGAAATCAGCATCCACAGCCAAGATGAGAAGAAAACAAGAGCTCTGATGTGCATGTGAGACAATAGGCAGTTTACTAAAGAGGAGCTTTAAATTTGCCTCTGAGCTTCCTAACAAGGGCAAACAGTAAAGCATGGTCCTCATTATACAAGGACGAAAATCAAATCATTTCTTTATAGTAATGAATATATTCCCTAAGTTGACAACCATGCTGAGGTCAAACACAGCAAGTGCAGCAGCAGCAGCAGCAGCACCAGCAGCACCAGCAGCAGGAGTGGTGTGTCTTATATGCTGCTCCGTTAGGGAATCACCTGCCCCTGTCTCACCCAACACTTCCTGGGCTGTGGTTTTAGTTTGCTGCATATAACTCAGAGCTGCCATTCTATAGGAATGCAGTTTATCTAGGGATCATAGGAATCAATCCTGAATTCAGTGCTGGCTTCTTTTCTTGGGGTTCAAACAGAATGCAGCCTTCAAACCGCGGCAAAATGCCTACTCTCCCTCCCTCCACCCTTCTCTCCTCTCTACAACATGGAGGCATTTGGTTTATAGAAAGGACATTCGAGAGACTGACACCTAAGGAAATGGCTCTTCAACAGGGTCTTTGTAGCCCAGGCTGGCCTCAGAGCCAGTCTAGCTTCCCCGCCCCCATGCTGGGATTATAGGGCTGAACCATTACACCTTGCCTAAGAAGCTTCAAAAGCACAAGCTTGTTCCTGCTATTTTAACTATCCTCTTTGTCCCTCAACTATTACTTTCCACTTTTCTTTCTGGCAGCTTCAAAGTCTTATGGTGTTTCCATGTGCCTTGAAACAAAAAACAAAAACAAAAACAAAAAAACAAGATTTGACCTCCAAGTCCTGTCAGTACAAAGGCTGCAGGCCCACCTGGCCTCTGTGTGGCAGCCTGTGGGGTGATGTGGATTGCCTGTCTCCCCACATGTAGCATGGGTTACTGCATAATGAGTTCCAACAGTGGCTAGGTACATCGGAGTGTTCTGGAAGGACAGCCTGTCACTCTGGCGTTGCAGGTTATTACAAACACAACAGTATTTTAGTGATGGAAGACTTGGGGCCTCAGGGGAAGGAGAAGGGGAGGTTTTCTTTCTCTTGTTCTCTCTTGCCTGGCTCCTCACTTTGAAATGCTGAGTCAAGAAGCAGGTGGAGTTTTATGAAGACAAGTTCTGTGTCCTGGATCCATCCATTAAGATTCACTGGGAAGATACTCTCTTCAAGAGTCTTTCCTTCCCTCCCTCCTTCCCTCCCTCCCTCTCCCCCCCACTTCCATCTCTTCAGCACTCACTGGAGACTCATCCTTCTCCCCTTGAACCTGGCAGGTTAAGACTAGGTTAGATATTCACCCAGAGCATTTCAATCTAACTCCAGAGGTTAACTAAACCTTAAGCTTAAAGAAATACATGTACATCTTCCTCTTCAGCTAGGTTGTAAAGGCCCTGAGATCTGAAGCCTCCTATGTGTGTGCATTGATCTTCTGAGTATAGAACAACAGACTATTGTTTTCACTTCAGGCCGAGGGGCTTGCTGGAGGAACTGTGTCCCCGGAAATAGGCTTTGAGAAGTTTATGGCCTTGCTTCACTTCCTCTTCCCCACCTCCACTAGGATTACTATATAGATGACAAATAGGATCAGCCAGCTTCTAGTCTGGGCAATCTACTGCCATGCTGTCCCTACTGTGATGCACTCTCCTGGACCTATAAGCTAAAATCAACTCTCTTTTTCTTAAGTTGTTTTTGGTAGTGGTATTTTACCACACAGGAAATTAACTAAAGTATGGGTTAAGGCGTAGTGGCCATCATTCAGTAAGTCCCACCTTGTTCACTGGCTGATATACTTCTTTGTATGGATAAGAAGTCTAGATGAATCCATGTATAGAGATTGGTCTCTGTTCTTCCTCAGGACCCTGAGGTTCCCTGAGCTTACCTGGATGCATATTCTTCTCTGTGCTTTTATGGTACAGTTATCACAGAAGCTTTAGTCTTTCTGGTTTGAGAAAACCAGCGTTCCAAAAGTTATTCATAAGTGATGCAACTAAATGCTAAGCTGCATCCAACAGGTTCCAAACAGCAGCAGTGTAACCCAATACTGCTGGGTCCAGTAGCTTTGGGGGGCATCTTTCCTTGACTTGGCCATCTAAAAGTTAATTTTTTGTACCTGTGCCATCTAGAACTTGACCTCTAAGTTCTCTGTGAAAAGGGAAGTGCATGTGGGAACAACACATTGCTTCTCCATCACTTCCATCCAGAATAGATCCCTGTGACTCTTGCTCAATCTCTACTGATGAGATGTGAACTCCTAAGTCTGCTTGCCTGCTGAGGTATCAGAAGAAATGTATGAATTTCCTTCTGCCAGGAAGATAAAACTAAAAGAAATTGATGACTACTTAGCTTTGTCCTTGTCATTAGCTTAGTATGGAAACTCTAAAGCCAGTATGCCCACAGGACAGAGAAAGTTGAATCTGCTGTGTAACTGGAGGGAACATGGAGGAATTGTAAACCGGTGTTTGGGTTTACTCCTGTGGGGGCTATTTCAAGGACAAAGTTCTCTTGGAGGTGAGGGCAAATCATACTCCATGGAACTGAAACAGGATGCTTGGAAGAAGATGAGGGTGTGAGGAACCAAGTGATACCTACTTGTTCTGAAAATAGTCTCATTATTTCAAAGCCCCAAAGCTTTCTATTGAAGATTCTCATAGTTTTTTTTTTTTTTAATTGAGTGTGTTACCAGTGATTTGGAACTTGGGAAGGCTCAGCCAATGTGCTTAGTGGTATTTTTCAAATCCAGGAGTTAATCATCCCTGGCCTGTCCCCTCTTAGTCTTACTGCATGTCATCAGCACTTTCCTTCCTTTCCTCCTCCATCTTGGTTAACATTTTATTTGTATCTTTAATGATTTAACAGATGTCAGACCTTCTATTGGCTTGACAAGAACTGACATCACTTGAATGTCTCTGCCTAGGTCTGGTTCATTTATGAGGGGGAAGAACAGACCACTGATGTCATTTTCATGTGCTTTGGTAGGAATTTCAGGGTCCCTACTCCCCAATGGAAGGAGTTTTACACGTGTAAAGGGGTTGCAATCTTCTTGTTAAGGTTTTTGCAACACACTCTTGAGTTTTACCTTTTGGCTGAAGAGCATATTGTGAATATCATTTAGCACAGGTCCAACAGAGTACAGTCAGATGTTCCAGATGAGAGGTGCAGCAGAAATCACAAGAGGGTCTCCTGCCTCTGAGCCACACATTGGGCATTGATCGCTGCCTGCTGTGAGGCAGAGACACTAGAAGGAGCTCTGTGTTACCTTTTCTTAGAACAATTGCACTTAATATTTAAGTGGCCTGACATTGTTTTCATCCTTGAATGTGTGTGGGTCTAAGAAGTTCAGCCAGGACCTCAGAATTGTGTGACAATTGGTGTGGTCGGCTGCCGCTCACTGGCTGTATTCAAAACACTCAAAGGAAGGCCCCCCAAGCCAGAGGAAGAATTAAATGGGGGAGCGGGGTCTTATAAGTGCCAGAAGACATATATTATAAACTGCATGGAACATGAAGAAGACCTGGCCTCTGCCTTTAAGACTTTATAGTAGAATGAGCTATATGGAAAAAAAATTTAAAGGCCATTTAACTATATGAGTAGAGCAGAGAAGCCACGGCTAGAAGCAAACTCATTACCTAAAGGAAATGTTGGTGAAACTATTCAGCTAGTATTCTTTTAGGCAAAAATGTTCAAAAGTAACCATGCAGAAGTTGGGGCCAAGTGAAGAAGTCCAAGTTGAGAGTTGGTTTTTGGGGGCCCATTCTTTTCCTCACTGCTTCTATTCTATGACTTACAGGATGTTCCTTAACTTTTATGAGCCTCAATTTCTTTAATCAGAAAAAAAAAAGAAAAAAAAAAAAGGAGTGTGGGGAAAGAATAAACTGGGCCCTGAAAATGCATTAACTAGTAGTGAATGCTGGAAGACACTGTACACTTGAAAGTGCTTTGAGACACGGCTAAATAAAGGCCAAGGTAGACAGGCCTTGCACTCTGTCCTCTCACTGTCTTCTCTATGTCTCCCCTTCCTGTCCCTACACATACCATCCTTCAAAGCAACACAGGGAAAGGATCCAACAGGAAACAATGCATTGGGCAGAGATAGTGGTCCTGTAGTCTTTCAGGGCACACTCTTTGACACTATAAGCACATGTAAAACCAGACGTTTCATTGCACACCAGCTTTTTCCTCCAGACTTTGCTAAAAGTATATTTTCCTCGTGATCAGAAACTTGAATTAATTACAGGAAAGGTACCTACTTGTTGATAGCTCTGCATCTCTCTGAAAAGTGAGTTGCCAAAGCACCAGTCATAGGACATCCATGGGTGCATGCCATTTCTTTATAAAGGTGGAGAAGAGTTTTAAGAGCCTCCTTGCCTGTAGAGAAGAGCGAGGCAGAGAACAGCCAGTGGAAAGAAGGGCAGAGGAGCCATGTGAGGGCGTGATCATCAAAGGAGAGCTCTTCTGCTCACATCTTGAATGTAGAGTCCTAGAAAAAAGCTACAGTAGCTGTAATGCGAACCAACTACACAGGAATCCAACAGTCAGCTCACAGGACTGAGCACCTAAGCACGTGGCAGGCCTGACATGAGCAACCACCAAAACTAAATGTTTGAAAAAGGACAACTCCATGAATTGGCTGTTCAGCAGCTCTGTCAAATATAAGGTGATTTGTAGGTGCCCATACCCTGAACATCTCTTAGAAAGTACAGCAGGAGTGGGGCCACTCCCTAGCCAAATCAAGCTCTGGCCTGCCTACTCAGCTTCATAGAGATAAAGGCCACATCGTGATGAAGTCAGTTAAGCTTCTGTCCCCCGACTCCCAGAGAACTGGCTTCTCAGAAATCATATGACCAACAGCCTGCTATTCTGACTGGTAGGCTTGGAATGTCCCTCTCCCCACCGCAACACTACCTCCCTTGACATTTTTCCTCCCCCCCTCCCCTCCCCCCATGAGCTATATAAGCTAGCCCCATTGTTTCAATAAATGAGCTGTCCTCTGAGTTTGTTTATATCTGCCTTACTCATCCTCATCCTGAGACAGGCTGGTGCCTAAGGGCCAATCAGGTTTGGGAGACCCACAGGGATTTGTTTGTTTGATTTGAGTTCTGGAATTATAGTCATGAGCTAATGCACCCAGCATGCACTTATTGATTGACTGACTGGCTGGTTGATCTGATTGATTGATTGATTGATCAATTGATTGATTGAGATGGTCTCACTCTAGTGCAAACTTGTCTGGAGCTCTAGAACTCACTATATGTTGAAAACAGGGTCTCATGTAATCCAGGTTGACCTCTAACTTTCTGTGCAGCCAAGGCTGGCCTTAAACTCTTGATTCTTCTGCCTCCACTTCCCAATTTCTGGAATTACTGATTTTCACTACCACAATGCCTGCCTCTGGTCATCATTGATTCAAATGAAAGTGGAATGACTCCAAATTCCTTTGTGTAGACACACACACACGCACACACACACATACACACACACTTATGGTTTAGGCAAAAGTGGACATGCACAGGTGACCTTTGGGCAATGCAGATTTCCAAAGCTGATGAACCTTAGGGTGGAAGATCCAGAATGAGGTTGAGACCAAGAGCTCAGGGAATGGAGGCAAATGCTGGGAGGAAGGGCCCCATGAAACTGTGATGTGCAGAACCTGTTCTAAAGTCCATGACCAGTCCAGAGCTAGGGAGATTTCAGAAGTCAGCACCGTGGGCTTAGCTGTAATGAGGAGTGGCTCCGGAGTCATCAAGGGGTCAGAGATGTTGGATGAAGCTTTCAGTGCCACCATCTGAGAGGTATGAGGAAGCCAGTCAACTGAGGCTGATCCAGAAGTCAACTGAGGCTGAACCGGAAGTCAGAAACTTCAGGCTTTGGCATTATTTCTTCCCTTAACTTGACATAGTCACAAAAGCATCAAGTGCTCTGTGAAAAAAAAACCTGTCTTTTACATTTTTACCCTCTATAGGGCTAGAGAGATGGCTCAAGGGTTAAGAACACTTGCTGCCCTTGAAGAGGACCTGAGTTTGGGTCCTAGCACCCATGTAGGGTAGCGCACAATCTCCTACACTCCCAGTTCTTGAGAATCTGATGCCCTATCCGAGCCTCTATAGGCACTTGCACATATATGTGCATACCTACAGACAGACGCGCATACCACATTTCCCTCTCTGGTTTGGACTGACACATGGTCCCTGTAGGCATATGTGACTTCACATTGTCTGTGCACCACATGACTTACAATAAAAATCAAATCACACCAGACCTGCTCTGCACTTTGCCCAGTGAGGTCAGTACACAGGGGAAGGATGGGGGCGCTGCAGAGATGCAAAACTACTGTGGATTTTAAATGTTCATTCTCATTTTGTCTTCTTTCTTCATGGTGAATAGTCTGTGTAACATATAAAAAGATGACATTGGCAGGGGATGGTCTATGCCTTGAATCCCAGAACATGGAAGGCAGCAGGGTGGGACTTTCATGGTCCAGAGTTACAGAGGAAGGGTCGAAGGGTCAAAGAAGCTTCAACCTTGAATACCTCAAACATGAGGACGGTAAGAGTTGGGTACTCTTCCCTCCCAACCTGGCTCCTTAAAGCCGGCTTCCCCACCACCAAACCTAGTAAGAATGTACTGCCCTGACAGTTATCAGGCTTTGCTCCTTGTTTCACCTTATAAGGCCCACACACCCCCAGTATGCAGATGAAGCATCCTCTAATACCCCTGCCCTGACCAAAGATGCACAGCCTCACAAACCTTGCCCCAAAGACCGCTTGCCACCTCCTCAAGGGCATAAATACCCACTCTCACTTCAACAAACCAAACCAGTTCTCCAAAGCTGTACCCAGGGGTGTTTTTTACTCTCTTACTCACCTACACCTTCCTAAGTTTTTCCCTTCAGTAAGTCTCCCAAGGGGAAGCCCTCAGGGTGGCCCAGGGATAAGCCAATCTCAGTGAGTTCAAAGTCAGGCTATTCTACATAGTGAGTTCCAGTACAGTCAGGGCTGTGTAGAGAGATGCCATCTCAAAACAGACCAATGAAAACAAAACAAGCAAAAAAAAAAAAAAAAAGCAAAACAAAAAACCTCATTTAAAAAAAGATTAATGTTTTCATTTATTCTTAAAATTTTTTATTAGAGTATTATCATACAAAGTGATGTTTTATAATGAATTACAGCTTCATTGAAGTATATCATGTACTCTGACAATATGCAACCCTATAGCCCTCTCTTGACCCTTACTTTAAAATCAATTTTATCTTGGTACTAAGTTCTTTACCAATTGCAGATGTTGTAAATATCAATTCAATTCCTAATATTTTAATTAAAATATTAAAACATATGGCATTTCTCCAATCCATAAAAGAGTTTATAAATGTGATTTAATGTTGTTCTAAGTAATCAAGCATTCCCACACCCCAAAACCTGAGCACACTGTAGACAACAACCTGACTTCAATTCCATTGATCAGCCTGTCTGTTTTTATGCCAGCATCATGTGGGGTTTATTACTATTGCTCTGTAGTATAGCTTGAAGTCAGACATGGAGCTACCTCCACAAGTTCTTTTATTTTCCCGGATTGTTTTAGCTATTCTGTTTTTTGTTTTGTTTTGTTTTTTAATTTTCTGCATGAAGTTGAGAATTGATTTTTCAAGGTCTGCAAAGAATTGTTTAGGTATCTTGGTGGGCATTGCATTCAATCTGTAGGTTGCTTTTGATAAGATGTTTATTTTCATTAGTTAATCCTACTGATTAATGAGCATAGGCAATCTTTCCATCATCTGCTATCTTCTTCAGTTTCTTTCTTTAAATACTTGAAGTTCTTGTCATATAGGACTTTCACTTGCTTTGCTGGAGTTACACTGAGTATTTTATGCTATTTGTGGCTATTATGAAGGCTGTTGTTTCCCTAATCTCTTTCTCAGCCCGTTTATCATTTGTGTAAAGGAGGGCCACTGATTTTTTTTTTTTTTTTTTAGCTAATTTTGTATCCAGCCATTTTGCTGAAGGTGTTTACTAGCTGTAGGAGTTCCTTGGTAGAATTTTGGGCATCACTTATGTACACTATCCTATCATCTGTAAATAGCAATACTTTGATTTCTTCCTTTCTAATTTATATCCCCTTGATCTCCTCTAATTGTCTTATTGCTCTAGCTAGAACTTAACGTACTATATTGAATAGATATGGAGATAATGGGTAGCCTTGTCTTCTCCCTGATTTTAGTGGAATTACGTTGAGTTTCTCTCCATTTAATTTGATTTTGGCTATTGGCTTGCTGTATATAGCCTCTATTGTGTTTAGGTATGCACCTTGTATCCCGGATCTCTCCAAGAGTTTTAACATGTCTAAGGCTTTTTAGCATCTAATGAGATGACCATGTGCTTTTTGTTTTCCAGTTTATTTATATGGTGGATTGCATTGATGGGTTTTTGTATAGTGAACCATCCCTATGTCTCTGAAATGAAGCCTACTTGATCATGGTAGATGATGTTCTTGATGTATTCTTGAATTCAGTTTGCGAGCATTTTATTGATTATTTTTGTATCAATGTTCATTAGGGAAACTGGCCTGAAATTCTCTTTCTTTATTGAGTCTTTGTGTGGTTTAGGTATCAGAGTAACTGTGGCCTCAAAAGAATGAGTTCGGTGATGTACCTTCCGTCAAAAATATGGACTGAGGAAAGAACTTGCCAAGTAAAGTGCTTGAGTGTAAGCATGAGTTTATATCCCTAGTACCCATGTAAAACACTAGGAATGGTGCGCCTACAACCCCAACCCAGAGAGGAGAGACATGTGAACCCCGGAGCCTCACTGACCAGCAGAGATAGTGAGTTCCAGGTTCAGTGAGGGACCCTGCCTCAAAACATATAATGAGATATAATCAAGGAAAACATGCAACATCAGCCTCTTAGGTGAGTTCACCAATGTGCGTGCGCATGCGTGCACACAGAGAGAGGGCGGGGGAGAGGGAGAGGGAGATGGAGAGGGAGAGGCAGAGGCAGAGGCAGAGGGAGGGAGGGAGGGAGGGAGGGAGAGAAACCCCAGGGGTTGACTGTGCCTGCTTCTTTGTAACAAACAAGGGCTGAATTGACTTAATTGAGCCTTCTGAGAAGGAGGTAGGAATTTGGAAGCTGTGGCAACTTAGAAGCTTCAGAAATTCCCTCTCTGTGGATGGGATGGTTTTTTGCTTTTCATTTGTTTTTATTTTTTGCTTTGTTTTTTTTTTGGGGGGGGGTATGTCAGTTTTTACACAAGCTCCAGTCAAGATGGCGTCTCACTTGAGAAATCATTGACATCAGGTTGGCCTGTCAGGAACCCAGTGAGGCATTTTGTTGATTAATAATTGATATGGAAGGTCTCAGCCCGCTGTGGGCAGTGCTACCCCAGGAAGGAGTCTTGGCCTGTGTAAGAAAGCAGGCCAAGGCAGCCAGGAAGAGCAAGCCTGTGAGCAGCACTCCTCCGTGGCTTCTGCTTCGGTTCCGGCCCTGAGTTCCTACCTTGACTTTCCTTCGTGGTGATGGACTAACAAGCTGTAAGATGAAATACGTCTTTTCCTTTCTAGTTGGTCTGTGTTCTGTCACAGCAGCAGAGACATGACTAGGACAGCAGGTGCTAAGAGGAAAATTAGTGAAGACACCCCGGAAGTGGTGATTAGATAAATATATGTCCAGCAAAAATAACAGAAGAGCTTCGGGAAGGAGACCCTGGTGAAGTCTTGAGGTGTTAGTCACCACAGAGACAAACTGCATGTGGACAGTGGTGTTGGATTTAAGGTTTTAGCAATAATCTCTGGAAGGAGAAGTTGCTAATACCTGGGGAGATTCCCGAACTTTGGGATCATCTGTTAACCATGCCCCCTGTTTCTCATTCTGACCTAGAAGGTGTGAGCTATCTAAAATGTAATGAGTTCCAAGTAACTTTATTCTTGCTGGTCCAGGCTTGGAGGACCACTGCTTCAGAGCCTCAAAGCTGGAGACAGAGGGAGGTAGAGTCTGAGGGGGGGGGGGCTAGAAGGAAAAGACATGCCCACCTCTGCTCACCGGAGACGCCTTCCTCACTGACCTGTGACGTCAGCAATGCAAGCAACAGAACAGAGTAGGTGTTCCAGAAATTTTTGAAGCTGAGGATTTTTGCCAAGACATATAACCCCTTTGAATTTGTTTCCTTTATCAGAGATACTAATAAAAGCCACCTCTTCACAGTGGTTTTGTTGTTGTTGTTGTTGTTGTTGTTGTTTTTCTTTTCTTTTTTTTCATAGTGTTATTAGGGAAAATACCAAAACAATATGATGGAGATGGCATAACACTCATGTCAGAGGTTGATGTTCAAATAAATAATTGCCGAATCTGAGCATATGCCATATTTATACATGGGCAAAATAGCTTTGGCAAATTGACTTATTTAGTGATAGCAATAATGATTGGGTTTTTTTCCTAACTTCCTGCAGCCCTCCACAGATATTTCTATGATCGTCACTCCAATGCTGTCTATGGACTGTAAATCAAGCCAATAAAAAGGCTTGCCACTTTCGGAAACAATAAGATTAACACTGACTCCTGAAGTATTTTTCTCTGATCATTTTAAAAATAAACATTTTAATTCATCTTTTAACATGTATTTCATTAGTGTGATGAGTGAATATAAATCACCACAGCATGAGGAAACACTATGACAAGCTGAAAAGCTGCCCATAATAAAAAGTGTGAATGTCTGCTAAGGAACTTAATAGGAAGCCAAAATAGCAGCACTGTCAATATTCCCAGTTAAAACAAAATCCTGTGAAGACTCAGACTGTCTGAACAACTGAACCCCACAAGAGAGGGAAGCATGGCGGAATTTTGAGTAATTAAACAGAAATGATTGTACAAATGCCCCAATCTAGTGATTAGCAAAAGGCAGTTCCAGATGATACCAAACAGTTAATGGCAGCATAGCTAAGGCTATAAAGGCTGACAATAAAAGCCTATACCACATAAAACATGTGTTTCATATGTTTAATTTTTAATTGGCATTTAATGTGGTGGAGGAGCGATTAGTTCTTGCTCTTCCCACTCTTTCCTCTTCCTCACCACCACTTACACACTTTCCATCTTCCTCCACTCAGAAAACAGCTGAATCACAGTGTACTTAGAGCTGCTCTAGTGTTTGCATTATTACAGCTACTCAAGTGCTAGCTCCAGTTAGCTTACCTGTCAAAGGCCACCCTTCAGCACAGCTGAACATTAACAGTTCTAGAGTGTCCATCTCCCTTGCGCCTTCTCATCCTTCCTAATTGTCCTTTAGCCACATCTCCTGTGCTGGCATCTGAAGGGCACATAAAGTTTCTTTTTACTCACTCATTAGTAATCTCTTGACATTTGGACTCAGTTTCCCATTTCTGCTCCTATCCCCATGATATATTAGAATTCTTTCCCACAGCTAAAGGAGAACATTGGAAGAAAACTTTTCAAAGCTTTAACATTTTAAAGTATATTTCTTTTACTATTATATTTGATCGAAAAGTTCACTGCTATAGAATTCCTTCCAAATTTATTCTAGCCTTCTAAAGTCATTATATTCACTGTCTGTTCAGACCTGGATGCTTTGTTTTAATTCTTATATATTACTTCAGCAGATCTCTATGTTCTCTTTTTGATGTTTCTTGGAGAGTCTCAGTATCATCCCCCATCTATTCTATTTCTGCTATGATATTTTCATTGTCAAGATTTCTTTATTTATTTTTCTGAATGTTCCTTAGAAGTCCTTCTCTTTTACTTTGCCAATTGACTCACATCTCATTGAAGAGTAACATATTTTATATATCAGAGTTATATCTGGTAACATTGTAGAAGATACTGATAAAAGCTTAGCTGTAGGATATATAATTGAATTACAGTTTCAAGTGAAATACTTAGTGCCACAATCAGCAATGCCCTACAATTTACCCTGTCTTCTTTGCAACAATTGTTACAATTTAAAAACCTTTTTGCCTTATTTCCACTAAGATGCACATTTTATCTATTTACTTTGTGCTATGTTTTTCATAATAGAGGACTTTCTTGAGGGCTTGACAATACCTGATGGTCCCAGCACCCCAACATTATCCAGCGAGATCCAAAGACGCTACAGTTTCCCATATGGTTGTATGGAAGAGCCAGATAATATATCTAGGAGTGCTGGGCAATTAACTCTTTGGATTTATCTTTCACCATGAGAGACAGAAAGTAGGTGGTGGAGCAAATCCATGCCTCCTCACTTTGCTTCCCTTGCCACTCCAATGACTCTTTGTTTCATCTCTGGAGCCATAGGACACAACTAAATTTTCAGACTGCATTTTCTTGAGTATTTGTGGTAAGCTGTCAGTGCATCCTACTTTATGTTTGTCTGTGCCCCAGTTTCCAGTTTCTCCAGTCTCATTGGGATTGCACTCTCCCACTGTGGCAACAGATTAGGTGTGCCTTGGGACATGTTTTCTAGAGCTAAGATTCTCATATGCTGAGAATTATTTTGGGCATTCAATGTTCATAAGAATCACCTGGAGAATTATATAAAGCACAGATTCTGACTCAGACCTCTTGGGCTGAGACCCAAGGCTATTTCCTACAAGCTTCCATGTGGTGCCAACATGACTAGCTCATCAATTGCATCTTGTTACAAAGCTGCAGAAAACTCAAGATAAGGCAATTGGTGGTTGGAACCTTCTGGTAACAATCGCTGCTGTCCTATGGCATATCAATTATGAAAACACCCGCCATGGGTAAATTCCCTAGATATAAATGGCAGTGGGACTTCAGTTCATGAACATTACAGTTGCAATGATAATTATAAGAACTGTAGTTTAGAATTTCACATCATCAGAAACTTCACCAAAATTGATATAGACTCACACAGCTTAAGAGCACTATAAGTCAAAGCTACTTTATGGCAGCTCAAGAAGAGACTTGATACCCTATGAGCATATACAGGGGGAGGAAATCCCCCTCAGGAACAGTCATAGGGGAGGGGAATAAGGTGAAAATGGGAGGGAGGTAAGAATGGGAGGATATAAGGGATGGGATAACCATTGAGATGTAACAAGAATAAATTAATTATATAAAAAAAAGAAAAACCAAAAAAATGAATAAATAAATAAAAATATATCTACATAGACCTAAAAGCATCTTAATCCCTAAACAACTAAATTTAATTGTAAAATTAAACTATCTGATCATCAACCCTACGAGAGACTCAAGAAGGAATAAAATTAGCTTGGATTTTAAAGTTATTGTACTTAAACTTAATCTCCGTATATTAATATAATATAAAATATTAATGCCACTATTAAGTTTTTTTAAAAAAAGGAAACTTACAATTCCTGAAACTGCAGGATTATTAGGCCAAAATGCAGATGTTTAATCTGATCATGATAGCACAACTCTTGAAAAAAGGAAAGCAAATATTAAGCCTCAACAATTCTAAGAAAGGATTCTGGTAGTAAAACAGATGAGAGCCTGAAAACTGGGTATATCAAGCTCCTGTCAAGTTGATAGCTAACAACCATTACACAGCTCCACCCTATGTTTTAACCGCTATGATAGCCTGCCTGAATTCAGTGAAATAACAAAAGCTGAGATTAACCTTAAGTATAATGAGGAGTCTGTGTTGTTGGGTTAAGACTACAAAGCTGGGTGGTAATCTACCCAGTTCCACTAAATTAACACAATACCGTTCAAGGAAGGGGGGATCCTATAACGAGGTAGAATAAGGACCTAGGATCTATTAACTTGACCAGGAGGTATTACAGTCCCAATCAAGAATCCCAGTGACAAATTTTAGAAGATTGCAACTGGTTGTTATTTTCAAGAGTGAGACTTATGAGACTTGCACCTATCCTGGGGGCAGTTTTGGGGCCTTGTTGGGGTGGTCAGGAGGGACAGCAAGTGAAGAGATGTTGTTCACATGTGAAATCAGCTACAGTAAAACAATGAGTATGCATGTCACTGGTGTAAGGAGTAGTGTTTTCCGAATGCCTGCCTTGCTTGACATTGTATATCTGTTGGATCTCAGCTGCTGCCTTGCTTCCCAGCATGAGCAGTCACTGTGGTGAGTCACCCTGTTTCTGCGGTTCCCAGGTCCCTGCTGCTCCCACCACCACCACCTCTTTTGATGCATCTTCTAGCACTGACTACTCTGCTTCTCCTAGGGTGTGAAAATCAGTCTGTCTTTTAGTTGTTCTAGATTGATCCATCTGCTTGACCTTTGCACAGGTCCTGCATGCCTGCCCATCACATGTGTTTTCTTCAAAAAGACATCTGCATTTCTGTAATGCACTGCCTCATGCTCACCCCTTCCTTCACTCTGCCCTCTCTTTTCTTCATGCTTTTTTTGGTGATCGTACTTGATAATAAAGTCTTAATCAATAAACTTTGACATGAGTTTTATATAAAAAGAAAACTAAGTTTTTCCCTGTCTCATTCACTTTAGATTAATATTTTCAAGAGGAAACACTGTGTCTTAAATCAGTGCTCAACAAGCTTAGTCTGGGAACAGGCCAGATAATAAATACTTTTGGTTTGTTAAGCCACATGGCGACAGTTGTAACTTTACATGCATGCTGTTACAGTAAGAGAAGCCACAGTGAGTAAACAAAGGTGCACAATTAGATTGTATTCTGATAAAACTTTATTTACAAAGGCTGTCTACAGGCTAGATTTTGAATGTTGTGCACAATTTGCTGACTCCTGTATTAAATTATAAGCAGATTGGCCAGGTGTGAGGTGAACACCTATTATCTCAGCAATTGGGAGGCTGAGGTGAGAAGATCATTAGTTCAAGGTCAATTTGAAGTATACAGCCAATCACTGAATCAGAAAAAAAAAATAAGCAAACAACACCCAAACAAACAAACAAAAAAAATCATTAGTCTGGAAAGTATTAGAGTTTTGCAGACTGTTGACCCGGGCTTGATTCCTACTTCTGTGGCAGACTGATGTAGAACTCTACAATGTTAATTTCATCTTTCTGAGTCTCTACTTATTAAAATGGGCCTTGTAACCTTTTAAGTTTTCATAAGAATGAAATAAAATGAAAATAAAATGGCCTTTGCAAAATGTCTGGGTGAGTGTAAGCGCTCTATGCATTGAAACAATTTGTTTGATTTTTATGCTCTTTTCTGGACTGGCACCTGCTGTATAATAACCTGGACCACTCTGGGTATTCAATAAATTATTGCTAAAGAACTGTAAGGAGAACAGCAAACTGTTTCTACTGATGATGAAATTCCCTAAGCAAGCCTTCCTGAGGCCTTTCCTGTCTTCAGCGCAAATTTACTGAGCACTGGTATTAAAGCTATACACTGGGCTCCTAGTAGCGTGCTATTGGTTCAATGGCTTTGCTACAGATCAGTCTCATGGCCTTCATTCTATCCACAGAGTTATATGACCATGATGTTCCTCTCCACCAAGTCTTGCAGAAGTTTGAGGAGCCTGGGCTGTTTTTAAGGTTTGTGGTATATTAGGCAACAATAAAGGCCAAATGTAGTCACAATAATTGGGGTAGGCTTCAAGTGCTTGTATAGAGTAAAGTGAGGCTTTCAACTCACAAAAATAAAATTTATCACAATTCTCCATTTACTCTAAACTATGCAGAGTCTGAATATGAGGCTCATCATGAGTGAAAACTAAGGTAAGTGGACCTTGAGGTTCTGTTCACCTGAGCTTGACCCTGCTCAACTCGGAAGACCTCTAACTTGTTGGCACTTTAAAACATTTTTCAACAACTGTTTTATGTTTCTGAGAAATAGCTGTCCATAAAACTGCACCTGGAAATATTGGTGTGTTTGGGATAATAGCTTTCATATTTCAAAATTAGGTCTGATAACTTACTCCAGAGCAGAATGAGAAAAACAGAAGCACAGCCAGAAGAAATACTATAAAGTGCAGCATTGGTCGATATATATGAAACTATGTATGGGTAATAAATGGTCCCATCCCACTTAGGGGGATATTTTTGGAAACAAATATTACTCCTATTATTAAGTTTTAGGAAATGTTATACATACAGAAGCAACAAGAACAGACATCAGAGTGAGCTTTTTAATGTGGCCTTGGTATAAGTTATCCTTGGAGACACATGGAACTAAAACACACTGCAATAATCTTTGAGGGTGCCCACGCTCAGAAAATAGATTAATAAACATTATGGAAAGCTTGGACACAGACATGATGTTCTGGATGGAAGGACCACATGTCTTCTCGTGAATACAGGCAGTTGGCCATCCTTCTGGATAAAGGAGTTCTCCTTTTAGCCACTGGCATCTACACAGGAAAAAAGGCCACTGTGGCGGGCTCTCTATTATGAGCCCCGAAGAGCATGTGAATTTTCTCATTCATTGCTGCATCCACAGTGCTGAGGTCACAAGCAACTACATGGCACTTATTTTCGAGATGTTCATAACACAGCCACGCTGCCGTGTTTGGTCTCACATAGATCTTGGGAGATGTGCGCAAGAAGCCCCGTCCATGGATATGAAGCGGAGGGAAACAGCTACTAGGCAGCAACAGTTATGAGTCAGCTTGAGATCAACTCCCAGGAGCCAAGCTGAATGCTGGTAGGGCGCAGGCATGTGGAATTGGCTAGCTGGGCTTATTTTTACATTAAGAAGCATACTTTTTTAAAAGAGGCTTTTCTTAGGAACAAGCACTGATCTAAGGTTTGAAGGTAACTCAGCCTGTGCCTCTGGCCTCCCTGAACATAAATGCTATTGCCCTTCCACGGCGTCCAGTCTATGCCCCATCAACTCTGGGACAGACATTGGTTTCAACTGTTTCTGAGTCTTCTTCATCATGTATTGACTTCCTAGCCACCTGAGTTAAACGTTCTTAGTAACTGTAAAGTGTAGGTTGTATTTTAAGTATTTGTTTTCTGGCCTTTTTCTTTCCTCCTTTGGCTTGATGTAATAGATGACGTTTCACAATGAGACAAGCAGGAGGTGCTTGGAAGAGACCAAAATGTTATGATTAAGCAGATGACCCCATTTTCACTACAATGAAACAGAGACCTGATAATGCGAGGAGCAGCTTGCCCAATACTAGCAATTCTATTAAATGAGAAGAATGAAAATCCAGCTAAGGACATTTCAAAAGTGGGTAATATGCCCTCACACCCCTGAAAAGTAAGAAACAATCTGTTTGAGGGATGCAGATGTCTTCAGGTACTAATGTGTGCTTGACACCTCTCTGCCCTGGTGAAGAGATCTATCTGGACTTATTTACAATTTTATACATCAAGCATGGGAAACATAAATCAGGCAGTGGAAACAAGTATAAATGAGTAAGCTATCTCTTGGCTGCTGTGCACAGATGTTTGACAGTCCAGTCTCTTAGGTAGCCGCGCTGTTGTGCTTGGCTTCCTTTAACTGTGCACTCATCTCCCAATTTCAGCTCTGATGGTAGCAGCTTCTTACAGATGATGGAAATCAGGTTCGTGTGGCTTGACAAATCAAACTGGAGCTGACCTAAGATAGATTATGGTCAGATTGGGCTGCAGCTGACCATACTAGAGTCTTCTGTCTGGACATACGGCAGGCACAGGTCTAGGGAGTCTGACAGAGTGACACTGTAGTGTGTCTTGAAAAGTTGTGTCAGCTCAGGGGATTCTTGGCAGACTAAGCATCTCTACAGTGAGAGGGACAGGAGTGGGCTCCAGCAGAGCTCAAGTTCTCAGACGACACCACGTTCTGTTCTGTAAGGCAGCCAGTAACTCTGTCGGTGAGAACTCTTCCTCCCCTCCGATTACACATCTGTGGCAGTGGTGCATGCTGAGCACTCCACCTGGAAGGGACTGGAGGCCAGTGTTTTAGTCTGGGATGCAGGACAGTGACCATGGGGACTGGTCCTTGCTGGGTGGTCTGGAACAGGCATTGTTCTAGTTCAAAAGGACAAATTGGAGAATTGCCTACGTACACATCCTTCAAACAATCTAGCGTGCTCTGGAAGAAATCATCCATAAAGACCTGGTACACAACAGCAAAACAGAATATTTAAATTTACCATTTGGTTATTTATGGACTGCCAACCATTTATAAGGTGCTATCCTAAACCACTGAAACCCAAACACAAATGTGACGCAGTCCTCAAGCAACTCACGGAGCAACAGGAAGACAGCTATGTTAAAGGGCAATCAAACTAGAAGGTGGCCTGTTACTGTAAACTACTAACCCGCAGAGGATGCTCAAGGAACACTAAGCAAACATAAATGAATCAGCCTGATGTGTGCATAGGACTTCAGGGAGGCTCTGTGGAAAAGTGACCCTTGAGTCTTTCCATAGAAGCTACCATGCATCTGGGTGACACATGGAAAAAAACCAGACGTGGGAAGAATTTGAGGAATACAGTATCATTTGGATATCATTTTATCATTGAAAGAGCATAGTCCCTAGAAATGTACCATGTCTAAAATCAACAGCCATGTTGTTCTTCCTCAGGAGCCCTTTAAACATAGTTCTAATTGAATATGATTTATAATTACCTATAATTGAATAATAAATCATGACACAAATGATGAAACTTGAGATTTCAGTAGTCATGACAAGAATGTAAGTTCTCTGATCCCAGATAAAGGACATTATGGTTTGGAAACACCTGCATTCTACAGGGGGAAGAATGAAGCATTAATGAAATGTATCTGGCATCACTCCCTCTTGCATCTTTTCAATGGCAACTGTAATCTCTTCCCTCCCCCCTGGTTTGTGGTGCTGTTTTTTGCCTTCCTGTCTTAGACTTTGAGAAAAAGGCAATTTTTTTTCACAGGTTTTCATTTAGATTTTTTCATTATGACAATTCTCATCACATAGCCTCAGGCCCCAATGTGCACACAATGCCAACATAATTCCAGTTGTAAACTAGAGAAAGAAGGAAATGATGAGTTGGTCTGCGGGCCTCCTGACTGAGTCTTTAATGAGACCTTTTTCTATTCCTCAGCATTTAGAAGCCCCTATTCTAACAGGGGGAAGTGATGATGCTTTGGCCTTCTGGCAATCAGTGTCAGCTCAGAGCCCAATATGTCTGAATATTATTTTCCCTAGAATATCCTGTGACCCAACTATTTGGCCACAGGTTCTATTGGATAAGAACTAGGGAAATTATTATTGTATGTACTAGATACCATGCTATTTTTCTATAGATCTTGTGAATGGATGGATCAATAAAGTAAAAAATTGGCTCAACTCCAAAAACAAAGAGAGTGTATATCTTAATTTATGAGACTGTTCTCATTCTCTTGTTCTTTCATCATTGTTTCTTTTCTAGTTGTCAAAATTAAGCAGCACCCTGTCAGCTACTGACAAGTCTATTTTTTTCCTTTGGGGAAGCCATGTTCTCTTTTCCTTTGAAACATTTTTACCTATTTTTTTCATATAGTTTGTTTTGATCATATTCTTCCTCCCCACCTCCTCCCAGTTCCTCCCCACCTCCCTCTCCATCCACCTTGATGTTTTCCCTCATTAAAAAAAACAACAATAAAAGAAAATAAAAGCAAACAAAAGATAAACTAATAAGTCAAAAAAAAACCACCAAAATAGAACAAAATGAAACAAAAAGCCCCCACCAAAAAAAAAAAAAATCCATGGAGTCTCATTTGTGCTGGCCAATTACTCCATGGCACACGGCTTATGCTGGAATGTGGTAGATATACCCAATGATACTCCACTGGATAAAACAGCCTTTCCCTTTCCCAACAGACATCAACTACAAATAGCTTCTTGGTTGGGATGGGACTTTGTGTCTTCCTTCCTCTCTCAGTGCTCTGACTTTGTCTGCTTTGAGCTTATACAAGTTCTGTGCCTGCTGTCACAATCTCTATCTGTTCCTATGTGTATCGCTCCTGTTGTGCCCAGAAAACATGGTTTCCTTTGAGTCCTCCACCACCTTTGGTGCTGGCAATCTTTCTACCTTCTCTTTCCCACAGTAAAGGGTTTGGTAAAGAGGTCTCATTTAGAACTGAATGATTCAAAGTTTTTCACTCTCTGCATATTAGATCCCCATGTTAATTGCCATCCATTGAAAAACAAACCTTCTCTGAAGAGAGTTGAGTGATGAACTGATCTATGGATATTGTTGTATGTCATTAGGAGTCATTTGATTACTATGTTCATCTAGCAGAATAATAATAGTAGATATTCTTATGGAGCCTGTGACCTATCTGTTCTCAGGTTGTTGGTCATTTTATCAGTGTCAGTCATGGATTCCATGACTGAGCCAAGCAAAATGTGGTTGGTTACTCCCATAACATTTGTAAGAGGGTTGCCCCTGTATATCTTGCAGACAGGTCACTGCTATAGGTCACAGGGCTTGCATCTTGGTTAGGATGGGGTGATAGTTATGATTACTTTTCTTTCCTGCTAATGTTCAGAGTGCCTTCCAGCATCATGAGCACTAACTAGTCAACAGGCGTGAAGCTTCTAATTGGGTACAAGGTTGATTTGTCAATGTTTGATGACATAAATAAGTAATGTCTTCAGCTGTAGGGTGAATCTTACTTACCATAAGATTGTGGAGAGTAACCAATTGCCTTGACAGTAGCCTGTGGTTTTGAGGAGGGGAGGTCTATGGGACTCCTCGGCCATGTTCTCTTATCTGTCTTTACAACTTCTTGTTCAGTGGAGGCCCTTTGGTACCCTTGCGTTCTTACAATTTATTAAAGCTATTGCAGAATCCTGCCCTCTAACAGTTAAGTACAGCCACCTAATCCCTGTTACTCTGAAGCTCGGTTTTTCTATGAGTATGAATGACTGGCTCAGTGGTTGCCTTTACTACAGTCAGCCTCAGTCTTCAGAGTAGAACTACTATAAAATTCTCAGAGCAGATCATGCCCCTCTCACACATATGCTCTTAATGACTTCAGATGCTGCTCTATTCTCCAGGAAAGCTACGGAAAAGATTCTTTTGGCCTCACAGTGTATCCATCGGAGTATCTCACGATCATACTTACCTTGACCTCTAGCCAGGGCAACCCAGGCATTTGTGCTTTTCCCAGCATTCTCTAAAACTTTACTCAAGCTTCCACAAGCTGCTCTAGTAGTTTTCTGTATCCCTTGTATATTCTTGCCAGGGTGTTAAATATGGCACAATGAGAAAGAGTCCAGAAGCCAAAAAAAGAAAGGTACTTGCTTATTTAATCTTATATTCTGGTTTCTTTGATCAAGTATCTTTTATCAGTTTGGGTTCAGTCAGGAAATAGAAACAACGGTGTAATAAACAAGAAGGTTTTAATATAAAGGATTATTAAACTCCGATGGAGAATTAGCCATAAAAAGGTAAAATAGACTCAACAGTGAAACTTTTGGGCTGAGAAAATTCCAAAGAAGGAAGAGCTTGGAAGAGAGGTTTTCTGCCTACATCTAGAGTCCAACCCTCACTGGAGTCAGTGTGGCTGAGGTTAGACAGCTGACATAGTGCTCCTTTATATCAGGGTTAGGAAACAGTCCTTTTGGATATAGGTTAGCTGAGGCTTGGGGGGTGGGGGTGGCAAAGAATCTGAGTACTTACAGACAGTGCGTAGCTTGATGCACACCCATGTTGACAAGACGAAGACTTCAGTGAGGTAGTGGGAAAAGTAGTCTTATCAAAGAGGCTTGCTCATATACTCCCCTCACAGGGGACAATGCCCATGTAACTACAGGACATCTTCCTAGTTATTTCTAGTAAAATAGAGCTATTCTTATAGGGAAAGAAGTTCTTTAACACCTTTCTCCAAGATGAAGCAGCCCTGAGTGTCCCAGGGAACTCTTCAGAACAAAGATCCTCAAGGCCATCCATCCAGATATCCCCATCCTCTGTTTCAGCATCCCATGCTTTTTTCCAGTTAGCATCACAAAAGAATGTCCTTGGGTGGGTATCCTTGTCATACATGTAGGCAGTAGATGGATGAAGGCTCTGAGAGGTTGAAGAGATACCTCTTAGCTGTTTGGTGGAAAGCAGCTGAAGTGAAGGCATGATAGATAATTGCCTTAAACTTCATGCTGTCACAGGACTGACCATGTCTTGACTCAGGCAGAGTTGGAGCTGGCTCAGGAGTGGCTTCTGACATTGGAGGCGGTCACTGAATCAGAGAAGGTGGTCGTGAAGGCCTGGCACTGTGTCAGGGGCAGGCATTGCCAACTGAGTTGTGACTCTCATACATTAGAGTGAAAACTAAAACTAGCAGTGCAGTATAGGGCAAGTGGTTTAAGTGTTAGTGTTTCAGGTCAAATATATTCTGGTCCTACTCTTAGTTTCTTATCAATAAGACTGAAATGATACTATGAATGATCTCAGAGTAATGTCTGGTAAGAATCAAGTATGGCAAGGTACATAAATCTCTTAGCACAAAACACAATATATTGTTCTCAAATAGATTTCCTATGTTTACACATAAATCTCTTAGCACAAAACACAATATATTGTACTCAAATAGATTCCCTGTGTTTAAAAACAATTGTTGGGCAGGCAATATAGCCCAGTTGGTAGAGTACTCTCATGAAGCAGGCACAAAGCCCTTAGTCCATCTCCCAGAACTGCATAAAGGGGAGGGAGCACGATGAAACCTGCCTGTAATTCCAGTCCTCAGGAGATGCGGGCAAGAGGATCAGGTGTTCAAGGCTATCCTCAGCAAAAGGGGGAGTTGAGGGGCATCGTGGGTGACAGATGAGTCTGTCTGAAGACAGGCAAACACAAACAAACAAACAAACAAACCAGAACCACAACCATATCACAATTACAAAGAAGAAAGAAACGAGGGAACAGAAATAAGACAGTTAAGCAGTGTTCAAATAATTCATTGTTCACTTCTGTTGCTAGCGGATTTGGTTTAGAAGATGGATACCTGCTTTTGGTCCAACAGACAATTGCTTGGGTTATTCCAGTGCATACATGGATTAATATCTCCATGCCAGGGGATCTTACTGTTTAGGGGGATATGGTAGTGCATGCCTTCACATCTGCAGAAACCTATTTCGTGTCCATCAGAAGAGCAACAGCAAAGATCAATTAGGCTGGAGCAATGAGGTTGTGGGTGGGTTTCTAGAAAGTTAAAAGAGTAGAGAAACTTCCCCTTAGTCCTCATTAGCTGTTTTGTCTGAATCTTCTTCCTTTGGAGTGAACAGAAGGGTGATTAGAAACCGCAACTCTGCCCAGATGAATGTTTCAGTTATACTCATTAAAAACATAGTGCATGTCTAGGGTGGACCTTCATTTATTCTCCCAAGTCTACACACCACACAGACACAGACACACACACACACACACAGACACACACACACAGACACACACACACACACACACACACACACACACACACTGTTTTTCACCCCGCTTTGTATGGAAGCTGGCCCCTAGGGAGACTGCACCACTGCGTTCCCTTACTCCCTGTGTTTTAGGTGGGTTCGGCCAAGGGAAGATGTTTCAGGAGATCCAAGAGCAGAAGAGAGGTCTGGGAAGTTACCTTCCCAGGAGCTTGTCTGCTAGGCTGGTTTGGCCATAGCTGAGTTTTTGTGTCCAAGGTTTCACCTGGTGTTGGCTGCTCTTCCTGTGGTGCTGCCTAAAATAGTGAAAGCCTCCTGATGGTGTTACCCCTTCGCCATTGCTTGTGAGGCCTTAGCCACCTCGCCACCTTAGCCACAACTGCAAACTGCCTCCTCATTAACCTCTGCTCCTTTGACACTGTCATCTCTTTCCCCTTTGATACAGCTGTCTTCGCACTCGGAATCTGCTCTCTCTCGGGTAAAATAACAGCACCTGCATCAGCACTTTTTTGTGATGGGCAGGTGAAAAAAATAAGCAAAATTCTTAACACAGTGGTTATCAAATGAACATTACCTACTGTTGTCATGTCTATCATTGTGATTATTCCTCAGTTAGAACCCAGCCACCGGGACAGGAAAGAGAAAGCCAAGAAATGAGCTTTTGACTAAAACCTTCCCCAGAATCAGGACCCAGGGCAACATTTAAGTACAGCCAAAGGCTGAGTCCCTTAAGACTGACTTATTAATACATGGCAAAATTACCTTTGCCGTATCCCTGTATTTGATAAAAGCAAAGTATAGTCATTACTATTGAGCATGTTTGTAAGCCAAAGATTAAGGCTCTTCTTGCCTATGCATCCCTTGATACGAATTAAATTAATTTGGAGAAGGAAAGCCTAATCAGCAGTATGAGGTAGAGGAAACATTCTCTGACCATATAAAAAGACATTACCACAACCTGGAGAAGCAAAGCTAGTTTATCCTAAGCATTCTGTAATTCTTGAACGTATAATATAGTGCAGCAAACAGAAAGCAATACGTCAAGATAAATGATGCAGCAATTGGACCACATTATCTGTGTAATCACGTTCATGTGTCTTGGATGCTTTCATTTATGTGGTCATTCTGGAGATAATAGTTCTAATGAGCCTGGATTTCAGCCCTATATCACTGAGAGATCACCAACTCCATTATCTGTAAGTCTGTCCATAACCTGATAGTCCATTTTTCACAGGATAACGGTCACGAGAAAAATAGAGAGAACACAGAGGTAGAGTATGGTACCAATCAATTCCCACGAATTCTAAATGCATGTTTTATTTTGGTGTGTTCATGTGTAAATGTTCACATATGTAGGTGTGCACATGTGTCTAAGAGTGTGTGTATACATTGCATATATGTGGAGGTCAGAGCACATCTTGGGTATTGGGCCTTCCACCTTTTTGAGATAGGTTCTCTCATTCATCTGTGAGTTCACCACGTGAGGCCAGGCTAGCTGGCTTGTGAGCTGCCAGGTGTCTTGCCAGTCTCTGCTGTCCACCTCCACATGGCTGGGACCACAGGCAAATCCAACCGTATCCAGCTTTACGCTTGGATTCTAGAGACCCAAACCCCTGTCTTCACACTTGCGAGGCCATCCCTTTTACTAAATGAACTATCTCCAAAAGCTCTTCATGTTCTGCTGTGAGGAGATAAACAGTATGATTTTGCTACATAAATGTGAAAAATCATTTTTGTGTGAGGGGACTAAGTCATCTCATGTAAAGCATCACTTGCCCTAGGTACCATAACATCTGTCTGTCTATCCCTTTCCTGGGGACTGTAGCAAAGCACCACAAGCTGGGTGGCTTTAAATCACAGAAATGTCTTATAGCATCCAAGGTTGGTAGTACAACAACAAGAAAAAAAGTACCAGGAGGGCAATGTTCTCCCTGAAGTTCCCTGGTGTGTGAGGGGAAATCCTTCTTTGCCACTTCCAACTGCTGATAGCTTGTGTTGACACCCCTCATCTGACCCCTGCACCCCTGACTCCATATATAAGTGGCTTTCTTCTCTCAGCGCTCAAAGGTTTGTTGTTTGTTTGTTTGTTTGTTTTCTTTCTTTCTTTTGTGGGGGGGGCATATTTATTTATTTTTATTTTGTTTTTTGCTTTTGTTTTTGTTTTTTGGGGCAGGATTTCTCTGTGTAGCCTTAGCTGTCTTAGAACTGGCTCTGTAGACCAAGCTGGCCTTGAACTCAGAGATCTGCCTGTCTCTACCTCCTGAGTGTCGGGATTAAAGGTATGCACCACCATCACCTGGCAAAGCCTTTTTCTTTCCTTTCCTTTCCAACAGGGTCTCATTCTTTGCCTGGCAGGGAAGTTGCTATGTAGAGGCTGTCATTGAACTCATAGAGATCTACTAGATCTGCCTCTATCTACCTGCTGAGTGCTGGGGTTAAAGGTGTGCTCTACAATGCCAAGCCAACGTTTCTTGTTCTTAAAGACGTGCTCACACTGGATTCAGAGCCTGCTTTAATCCAGTGTGACCTCATCTTAACTCAGCTGCGCCTTCAAAGATCAGTTTCTCCAAATGGTCACAATCACTGGTTTTGAGGAGACACATATTTGGGGAGACCCAAGGGATTTAGGAAAGTGTCCATCACCCTAACTCTTCCAGGTCCACCAACAGCTTCATGGGGTGGGCTCTTTGAGGTTCTGCTCTTTCCTTTCTTCAGTACTTGACTCTAGTCTTTACATCCTTCCTTCCTGTCCTTTCCTTTCTCAAATTTTGTTTGACTGCTTTCAGAAGAGCACTATGTAAGGACTCCGGTTTAGTTTTACATCATGCAAGAATTAGGAAGTGGTTGACATCATGCTAACATTTCATATGTTTAACCAGTTAAATATTCTACAGTCTTAGCTACAGTGTTTTCCTTGCGTATTCTTTCACACATATAACGTAGCCTGACCACATTTTCCCCCCCATGCTCTTTTGTCTGCCCTCTCCCTTTTGTGTTGAAGCGTGTACTCTAGAGGCAGCTTTGCACGTGCTTGTTACACTAAGGAGCAAAAAAACATGCGTTTATCAGTGGTCCTGACTAAGTCTGTGCCCTCTGCTGAGTACTCCCAGCACCTTTTCCTGTGTGACGCTTCCTTGGTAGGAGAGAGCACACTGTCTCAATAGTAGTACGAGTGGAATCTTCAACTGGTCGGTTGCTAAGAGAGTGTGATAATATTTTAATCCTGAAGTCATTAACTTAATAAATATGGTCTTGCCTTATCATTGTATATGTAAACATTATTATAATGATGAGTACTCATTCATTAAAAGTCTATTATAGGATTCTAGATTAACATAAATTTGGAAATGTGGCTTCTTTGAATTACATCAAAGTACACATTAGATTTCAGATGCTATCCAACCATCGTGTCAAGATCTAAAGTTAAGATCTAAAATTTAAATTTCTCAGACGTAATTTTGACATCGTAACACGACTTTCTCTGGTTCATAAGAATCAGAATATCTTGTGTTTTGATTATTATGTGACGGGCAGTTTTCTTTTTCTGGTCAATTCTATTTGGTGTTCTGTAGCCCTCTTGTATGTTTATAGGTATCTCTTTCTTTAGGTTGGGGAAATTTTCTTCTATGATTTTGTTGAGAATAGTTTCTGGGCCTTGGAGTCTGATATCTTCTCTTTCTTCAGTGCCTATTATTCTCAGATTTCTTCTTTTCATGGTGTCCTTAATTTCTTGGATGTTTTGTGTCAGGAGTTTTCCAGATTTGGCATTTTCTTTAATGATTGCTTCAAGATCTGTGATTGTATCTTCTAGACCTGAGATTCGTTCTTCTGTCTCTTGGATTCTGTTAGAAAAGCTCACCTCTGTGTTGCTCGCCTTCTTCTCTGAGGTCTCAGGTTGGGACTCTAGATGACAGGACCATGTGAGAATAGCAAAGTAGAAGGATCCAGTGGGTCCTAGAAACCTACAAGTAGAACATTATGATAGGCAGATTTGGGTCAAGGGGTCCCGCTCAAACTAAGGCACTAGCCAAGGACAATACAGGCAGTAAAACTTAAATCCCTACCCAGATCTAGCCAATGGACAGGACAGTCTCCACACTTGAGTGGAGAGAGGGATTTGACTTTTCTCATGTACTCTGGTGCCTCACATTTGACTATGTCCCCTGGAGGGGGAGACCTAGTGGCACTCAGAGGAAGGACAGCAGGTCACCGAGAAGAGACTTGATACCCTATGAGCATATACAGGGGGAGGTAATCCCTCTGAGGAACAGTCATAGGGGAGGGGAATAAGGGGAAAATGGGAGGGAGGGAAGAATGGGAGGATACAAGGGATGGGATAACCATAGAGATGTAACAAGAATAAATTAATAAAAAAAAGAAAGAAAAAAAAGAATCAGAATATCAGGTTTCTTAAAGATTTAATGTTTTATTTATATTGAATTTCAGTACTTTGCTCACTTAACATTTTTATCATCCCAAAAAGCCCAGTTAATGTATCAAAAATAATTAGAAATAAAGTAAATAAAGATATTTAAATATATATAAATAAAGATCATTGTTCAAATATAATAAAGATTATAATAAATATGTACAACTACAATAACTAGAAATATTTGGTCACAGATAAGGTATAATTATTACCTCTGCATGTATTGTATAGGGAAAGATGTTCAGTAAATGGAGAAAACACATTTTTGGGGGGGTTGATTGTTCTGAACTGCATATATATAGTCTTTATGGTACAAACCCACGTTCACTCCTTCTCAAAAGTGGCTGGAGAGCCTGTTGCTCAGCTGCATTGACAACCCATTATCTGTGAGGCTGCCACTCAATGGCTTTTCTTTTCAGACACACAAGGATATTCCACACTCTGTCCTAGTCAGCATCACCTGGTTCTAGCTCCCTCTTCCCGGCCTTGCCAGCGAAGTGTCAGGAAACTAAGTAGGGGAGCTTCATTTTGGTCTGAGGAAGCAGTGCCTGTAAGCCAGAGTTCCTCCAGAGGAGCTTGCTGGAGGGAAATTAAAGTCCTCACGAATTAAATACTTATCCATGCTGACCCAGAAAATATTAGACCCAAATCCTCTGTCTCCTGAGACCAGGCCTAGTTTTGCTTTCACTTGTGATGATGTTATACACTTTCCCGTGCCACCCTCCGAACGCACTTCCGCGGTGTGTGCTCTGCTGCGGCTAAATTTATTGAGGCTATTAACTGGACCTCGAAGTGCACGTTCTGCCTTGTGGTGTTAGGTAGACTCAGATGTAAACTCTCCACTGTGCTCTTATGACGGCATCCTGACTTCAATCATTTCGGACCACTTTAGCTTAATGTCACTGGAAACGCTTTGCATGGGTCATGTACAACCTGTGACCCCCAAATTCTCTTTTTCAGTTCGTTATTAGCTTTCATCTCATCTAGGATATTGAATTGGATCTTCGGGTTTTAAATGTATGCTATCATATTTTTTAATAATTTAAGGGAATATTTAACCACGTTGGGGAAAAAAAAACATGGCAACTGAAGCAGGAAAAATAATTGAGGCGTGCTCACTTTGCTTTTGCCTGGTTTCCCTGTTCAAGGTGAGTTAGCTACAAGGAAGCTGACTCATAACTGAGACTGAAGCCTTTCGCCCACCCCAGTCCCACTTCAAGGTCCTCCTGAAGAGCTTCTTGTGGCACAAGCATTGTTCTTCCCTGTATCCATGCCTGTGTCTGTTAAGACCTTTTATACAATGGCCTCAGAACTCTGGTTGCAATTAGAGTTTTGATTAGCTGTCAGTGATGTCATAGCCATGGTTATTTTGAATCCACAGCACTAAGTGTTTTCCTTTTCTTAATGTACTGTAGAAATTCCATTTCTTGACAGCAATAAGACACTTCAGGCAGTGTGTTTCAGGGCCAATATTGTACTTCTCATGGAGCTAAGGCACTTGGCCTTCAGCCTCGTGACTTATAACATAATCTGAGTTATGCTATAATCACCCAGATATACACACAGTCTGTTGTGTTTTATTGCATAAATGGAACCTGCCCCAGCACCTCATCAACCGGCAAGGTGGGAATATAGACCCGAATGCCTGTTCAGAACCCCACTGGGAGTTGCATTTGGTCAGTTCGCCTTGAACATTTCAGGGGCTGTGCTGACACTGTGGATGCCTTTCGTACATTTGCCACGCAACAGACAGCAAGCTGTCCAGCATCTCAAGCCTGATTGCCAGACTGCCTAGCTTGGTGTGCCAAATATCTCCCCCTCAACACATTTACTGAACTTTAAAACAGCAGAACAGCATTGAATGAAGTCCAGTAATTTTTATAGGATATATTTTAGTCACCAGACTTTGAAGACCATTCCAACATTAATTATAAAGTTTCTGTGTCTGGATAACATATTGTTAACAGTTATTTTGTGAGTGCTAATGGCAAGATGGAAGGCTTCCAATAATTTTATTGAGGAAGTGGCAATTAAAATGTTGAACACTACAGTGTACATGCAAAATAAAAATAACTTTGCAAACACTGTATTTCATGACAAAAATGGGGAAATATTTTTTTAAGGAGATATAATGATTTTTTTCATTTGTAGTGCATGTTTGCTTAGAAAGCATTAAAGGGGCCTGCGTATGTTTGTTAACATTTAAAAGCAGTGTAAAATATTCAAGCACTAGGCTGGCTTGATATTGTTTACTAGGACATCAGGAAGTGATTTTAGGACAAGTTGTTATCCATATTTCTTTCAATAACAAATATCACTAAAATGAGATCACTGGCTTAGTGTGACAATTTATGGCTAGTTGGGCACAATCTGTCTTTTCCAAGATCTCATCCAGCATGGCTCTCCCTCGGCAACTCTCTTTGTGTGGCCACAAACTTACCCACCACAGTGAGCAAGCAGCTCTGGCTTGTTAGCCTGTCAGAACCCTGAGAGCAGGATGATTGACAGCAGCAGGCAGCAGGCAGCTGTGTGTGTGTGTGTGTGTGTGTGTGTGTGTGTGTGTGTGTGTGTGTAAAGGCTCCACTACACAGTGTGTGGGAGCCAGGGGAAGGAGGGAGGACACAGGAGGCCTAAGACAGGGTTCAAAGTCAGAAAGAAGCACTCCAGGGCATCTTCTACACCCTGCCTCCTCGTTCACTCTGCATGTGGAGTGACAACTGACAACTACAGAATCAAATCACGGAGCCCAGGATGCCCTGACCTTCAGTAGATTGCTGCTGTGTTCAGAAGATTTTAGCCAAGAGCTTGGCCGCTTTATGGCTTTACTTCACCATAATCTTTTTTTTTTTTTTTTAGCTATTAACAAACTGGTATATAATTTAGAGTATGTTTTCTTACATTTTTTTTAAACTGAGGAGTAACTGTGTTTTAATTTTTGTGTAAGTCTACAATCAGGATACTTATCCATATTGGTTAATGAAGTCACCCCAATTAGATTGCATTAAGCTTCCTGATGCAGAATTTTCCTTACAGTTGCTATTCTTGGATCCTCATGACACACTTCCCTGGGTGGTTCCCAGGGGACACGCCTGTTAAAAATACCCTTTTGTGCTGAAGGGTCACTAAGGACAGAAGCTGAAAATTCAGGAGTGTGTCACCTACTTCTGTTAAACCAAGGTGACATTTAAAAATACTTCTAAGGGGCAAGATTCAGCAAGGGGATAATTTCTAACAACATGCTTCTCTCACGTTAACACATGTTGGTTGTCCTGGTTGGCTTTCTGTTACTGTGATAAAACATTCTAGGGACCACTTGGGGAGGAAAGGGCTTATCATAGCTTATTGTCATGAAGGGAAGTCAGGGCAGGAGCGCTAGGCGGGTACTGAACAGCGGCCGTGGAGTAGCGTGGAGTAGAACTGCCTCCTGGCTTTCCCCAGCACAGCTGGCTCAGCCTGCTTGCTTACAAAACCAGAACCACATGCCCAAAGGTGGCACCGCCCACAGTGGGCTGTGCCCTCTCACACCAATCATTAATGAAGAAAATGCCTCACAGAGCTGCCTAGAGGCCAATCTGATGGGATATTTCCTCAGTTGAGGATCCCTTTTCCCACATGAGTGTAGTTTGTGTCAAGTTGATAAAAACTGAATGGTAGGTGTATATTCATTGAATTTTTAAAAACTCTGTTCTTTACACACATTACAATTTAACTGCAGTTTCCCCTACCAACACTCCTCCCAACACACACACACACAGACACACACACACACACAGACACACACACACACACAGACACACACACACACACAGACACACACACACACACACACACACACACCTTTCCTCTCCCCTAGATCTACTCTTCCTTTGTTTCCCTTCATATTACACTAAAACTAGGCACAAACCCTCATATCAAGACTGGATGAGGCCACCCAGAAGAAGTAAAAGTGTCCCAAGCACAAGAAAAAAATTTCTACTTGTTAGAAGAACCATAAGAACACCAAGCAAAGCAACCATAACTTATATGCAGAGGACCTAGCCCAAACCAATACAGGCTCTGTGGTCGCTGTCTCAGTCTCTGTGAGTCCCTGTGATCCCTGTTTAGTTGATCCCGTGAGCCATGTTCTCATGGCATCCTCAATCCCTCTGGCTCCTAAAATCCCTCCTCCCCGCCTTCTGAGAGGAGCCCTTGGCTTCACCTAGTGTTTGGCCGTGGGCCTCTGCATCTGATCCTTTCAGTTTCTCTACGAAGCCTCTCTGATGACTGTTAGGCTAGGCACCAATCTATGAGCATAGCAGAATATCATTAGGTATCATTTTATTGACTTCTTCATCACTCATATTTAGATCTATCCTGGGTCTCTGGGCTAACCAGCCTCTGGTTCCTGGCCATCCATGCAGTGCCAGGCATGGGTTTCTGCTCACGGTATGGACCTTAAGTAGAGCCAGTCATTGGTTGGCCATTAACAGGACTTCTGTGCCACCGTTACCCCAGCACATCTTGCTGGCGGGACATATTGTAGGTTGACGGTTTGGGAGCTGGGTTCATGTCCTAGTGCCACTGCTGGAGAAGCCTTGCTTGGTTATAGAAGATGGCCAGTTCCAGCTCTGAAGCGTCTGTTACTAGGAGATCTTGCTAGGGTCACTCATAGATTCCATGGGGTTTCCCCTGCACTGGGGTTCTTACATACCTATGGAAGGGGCTCTAGCTAGCCTGGGCCTGGCAAACATGGTTGTGGCAGGCCTTGCCCTTCTGCCCAATTCCCTCTGCCTTGCTAAAAATAAAAAATAAAAAATAAATTAAATTACATTCTTCAATCTAGCCACTAAGGTTTATTCTCTTATTTGCTAACTTCTCCTCCTGGGGCTGACTAATAAGGACCAGCTATCAAATTACTCAAGTCCAGCAATCAAAATCCGCCCTTGGCTCACCCAATTCACCTACTCAATTAAAATTAAATACCTCATCATAACACGGGGTTTCCATTTTACCTTTATAAGCCACCATTTTCCTATGAGCTACAAGTGTCTCCCCTCTATCCAGAGGCAGTCCTTAGTCCTCCAGGACAAGCATCCCTGCTCTCTCCCTTATTCCCCTCCTTTCTTCCTTCGTTCTCCAACTCCTATCTTTGTCTCTCATTTCCTGCCCTTTGTTCCTCTGGGCCAGGGAAACCCCATTTGTGCTGAGAATTTCGTCTTGGGGATTCTGAGCTGATACCACGTTCCCTATCTGTTCGTTTTTCAGAATCTGAAATTTTAAACTATAATTTAGATTGCTCTTTAACATTCATTTGGTAAACATCAGGGGAGTATGCATTTCAGTTAAATAATTCCTTTGTAGAGATTAAAAATCTACCTCAGCAGCAATACTTCTTTAAGTTGCCGTTGTTAAGAAGACGCATCATTTGGTCTTACTCCTCTGGAGACATTCTCGCTTCAGATGTCTATGTGGCCTTTTCATTTGTACTTCTGTGAAGAAGCAGAATGCATATGTTGTTGTTGTTTATTTGTGAGATTGTGATCTAATAACACTCCTCCCTAGTCTCCTCTTTTTCATTAACTGTTATTGAATGCATATATGTATTTGTATCTACATTTATATTCCTAAATATAACATGTCGAGTCCAGGTAATGGCATGTATATTTTCAGGGCTGACCTTCTGACACTGGATGACCAATTGGTGTGTTCTACCCTGGGAAGGGCCGCCTCCTCTGCTCCTGCCCAGCTTTCTTCAGTTGATTGTAGTTCTTTGGGTAGGGCTGAGAACCGTTGGGATTTTCCCCAACCAGTTTGACATGTTTACCAATGTTATCTTTGTTCAGCTCACGTTTGGGCAATCATACAGAGCATGTCTGTTTATCTTTCATTTTAATGTTCCATGTGTTACACACGCTTGCATGTCATAAAGCACTCTTATGCTGGTGGAAACCCAAACAGATGAAATTTTACCGTATACTTTCCACCCAAGTTTGTTAATCCCAATTCTTGAGGCAGGAAAGCCCTATATTTAGAAAAATGACTTTAGCTATTGTTTCCTGTAAATATTTGGGGAAAAAATTTCTGATTTTCCACATGATCTATAAGGCTGATAAACTAATGCAACAAAAAAGGGGAGCAAAGAAGGTTTCTAAGAACCCACTTCAGGGGTTGTGTGGTAAACAGGGAGTGAACGTCCAACTAAACTTATCTTTTTTTTTCATTATGCTAACACACTTCCAAGAGTATGTGCATGACTGATCTTAAAGGTTTAAAGACTGATTTTCAGTTTTTAAGATGGGTATGTAAACCTTATATAAATTCTAAAGCTCATATAAACAGAATTTGGTTGTCACTTTCGAGCTGACAAGATGGCTCAGCAAAAGCAAAGGTGCTTGCCACCAATCCTAATAACCTACGTTTGGTCACTGGAAATCCCATCTTCAAAGGAGAAAACCAACTCCTGCGAGATGTTCTCTGACCACCACATGGCACACATGTCTACCCATACCAAAATATAAATAAATAAATAAACAAATAAATAAATGTAAAGAATAATTTTAAAACATGAAATAAAATTGTCTCCTGTGGTTGAGTCTCTAGGAGCCATTAGAGAAATTTTGTGTAAAATATGTTATGTCTTGACAGCATTAACTCCCAAATCCCACAGACTTTATCCCCAAAATAGAGAACCAGTGCCTTGATTAGCATCATTAAAAGAAGATGGAATGGGTGTTACCCTTTCAGGCATCCTGGAAAGCACAGTAGGTACCTGTTATTTAACATATTTTTAATAACTAACATTCAAGGCTCTTTCCTTTCTCTTTCTTTTTTCAAGACAAGGTCTCTCTGTGTAGCCTTGGCTGTTCTGGACTCGCATTGTAGACCAGGCTGTTCTTGAACTCAAGGACACTAAGAACCAAAGACTCACCATAGCCAATGAGGGCAGATCGTGTAGCGTTTGCAAATCTGGGCCTTGAAGACTGACGGATCTAGGTTCTGCGGTTGTCTTTGCTTTCTATGTAAAAATCAGAAAATAACTTGAAAATTCAGTTTTCTTGTGGATACGATGGGGATAAAATATGAGCCAGAAAGATTATTGTTAGGTTAAATGAAAAAATATTTGAGAAGCCCCTGGCATAGAGCTCACATGTGACAGCTTCATGATATGTGTGTTTTGACTTATTTGCTAAGTAATCTGTTCCCTTTCAGTGATTAGAGAGAAGGCACAAGGCCTTGTGACAGGGGTGGGGAAGGAAAACTTGAATCCATATACAACCTTCATTCTGTTATATGGGCACACCCTAAAATGCAGAACTGCTGCCAAACAATTGACAGGAAAGCTAGAGAATCCAAAATCTTGAGGTAGAATTGGAGTCTTAATGAATACATCTCTGGGATGAGCAATAAAAGAGAAATTCCAGTTAATGACATTCTACAGGGGAGGGTGGGCTAATATTCACTGAGTACTCACAGTAGACCAGGTAGTGTATAGCATCCTTTTCTAGAACCCCTCACATTTGAACACTACAATTAGTAATGATGTCATAACTTTCATCCCATGTGATGAACAGGAAAGTAGTTCAAACATTTCAGAAATTTGTCCAACACTTTTCCAAGTGTCCATGGCTTGCCTTACTAAACTGCAGCTAAGGGGAGTGAAAAGATAATTACAGGCAATGAAAAGCCATACTGTACCATCAAGGGGACAACGGCAAGGTGGTTCAGCAGGTAAAGGCACCTGACTCCAAGACTAATGACCTAATTAATGCCATCCCCAGAACCCATGTGGTAAGAGAACACAACCCAGTCCTGCCTTGTCCCTCACATGTGCCCTATTATATCATTAAATTTTTTTTTTTTTAATTAGAGCTGTCTTTGTTTTGGTTTTGCTTTTGTGGTGGTTTTTGCTTTGGTTTTTTACTTGACGGAAAAGACTCTGGACCAATAATTAATCTGTTTTGTGATCGGGTGTGATTATCTCTGTAGAACAACTTGGAAGACACGTATTGAAAGTATGCTAGCCTTGGGAAGTTGTTTGTTTGTTTGTTCGTTTGTTTGTTTTGGCCTGTAAAATTCAGACATTCCTTAGCCTGCTGTATAGTTAGGCCTAGTTGGGTGACTTGAGTCCTACCAATCAGGTGCCGTAGAAAGGATAAATAGTATTTCTAGGTCAGACTCTACACGTTTCACATAACAGATTCTTTCTCGGCTTTTTCTTTCCCACTTCATCTTCTTTCTGTTTCTCTTCATTCTTCATGATGGCAACCAAAACCATGGTGACTTCCATGCCAGGCACGAGCCGCCGAGTACCCAGACAGCCATTGCTTTTCTTCACACAGATTGATGCAGAGGCACGTGTCAGCCTGGGACACTACCACAGAATGGGAGGAGCCCAGGGAGCCCTGGTGATTGGCGGTAGACAGCTCATCTGTACACAAGTGAGAAATCAATGTTTGGGCCATGAAAAGCAAAGCTCATTGCCTGTCCGGTTTCAATATTGCTTAGATTTTATCACGTATGCTTATTAGGGGTACTGTTTGTCAGTCTCCACCGAGGTCACCGAAAATGAGTGAAAATTTCACATTGGATAACATTTTCTGTCTGACAATGTTATGATAGGATTTACTTTCAACATTTTCTATCATCTCTAAGTTACTAAAAGATACAAAGAGGCTAGCACAGTTTCGATTAGTCTTTCACTGGCATCTGTGTATTCCCTCCCCCCCCTACACACACACACACACACACACACACACACACACACACACACACACA
>OU015755.1:32296634-32329088 GCA_907169655.1 Acomys percivali | reverse complement strand
TGTTGTTGTTGTTGTTGTTGTTGTTGTTGTTGTTGTTGTTGTTGTTGTTGGGCTTTTTGTTTTGGTTTGCTATGGGATTTGGATCAGCATCCAGACAGACTAAAAAAATAAATAAATAAAATAAAATAGGTGTATGTGTGCGTCCGTGCGTGTGCGTGCGCGTGTGTGTGTATGTGATCCTGCACGTAACACCATTTCTTCTCCTATACTTGAGGCTGACCTAAGTTTGGGAAAATAGCCAATCATTTGCTCAGACGCCTTTCACTTTATAACCCATAGGCTACTACTGACCAATATAGCAAGGGATCTGCTCCACAGAAAAGCAAATGATACAAAGGACTTAAAAATAAATGGCCACCCTCTCTTTTCTCTACACACCAGAGTTGGCCATTAGTTAACCAACCTACTTTTCTTAAACTAATTAGACTCATGTGGGGCTTGCTGCTTTAATTTGCCTAAGCTTAGAGGAAGGTGAGAAGGATAATTTGTGTAAATTCTACAATCTGAAGTGGAGCTGGGATTGTGGTGCTGAACAAACCCAGAACTGCTCTCCTCACTCTTTAACAGAGGGTTGAAGTTCAGCCAGAGGTCTTGGATAATGGGAGTTTTTTAGAGGATATTTAGTGAGGTCCCCATTGGAACGTTATCTATATTGCAAACAACTGTACATCATTTGGCAATCACTGGCATGTTTCGTCCTGGGAAGGAGCTCATACTGATTGGCCTCGTGGAGAGTGGGGAGGTCACCATTCTGAGGATGCCAGCACACTTCCATCCCATCAAATCCCACATGTCAAGAAGGATTATCCAGTGGAGGAGTGGAGGTACTGAAGAGAGAGAGAAAGAAGCTCTTGAGCCATCCCAGCACGCCAGGAGGTTTTCACACCCTTTTCTTGGCCAGCACATAAAATGAGGGGAAGGGCTCCACTGTATCCAAGGTCTGTTAAGGCTTTAGCATAAGGTGCTCTGGGCTCTGGGCTCTGGGCTCTGTTGTTTGCTCTCTGTGGGCCTTGGCTGTCCAACCTGAAATGGTGAGGGGGAATTCCCAACAAGGCCACTTGCAGCCGCTGTCATGAAGACAGACTCCTGAAGTCTCAATACAGGCAACATTTATCCTGTTAGCTGATAGGAACTTGGTCGATGGCTCATTTGTTTTGCCAGCCAGAGATCACTTACAGCAAAGACCTGACCTTCAAGATGGAGTGCAGACTTTAACTTTCCGTTCAGCTCACAGGACAAATCTCTCCCAGACTCCCAATTCAGGGCCTTTCCAAAGTTGTGGGCCCCGATCCACATCTAAAACAAAACAAAGCAGGTAGCGCCTTAGACACAAACCTCCAGTTTATATAACAATTCCACAATGTAACACTCGGCATTACTGCATGTGAGCCTACTGATATTTTCACATTTCAATATCATTTTTAAAGAGCTGTTGAGCCTCTCCTTGAGGCTATAGCCGTGCAGGTTTAAATCTGGGTTCTCCTTCCTGTCTCACTGGTCTGTATGGTTCTTTTGGTGCCATTAGCATGATGTTTTTGTTACTATGGCTCAGTAATGTATTTTCAAAGAGGTCTCTAATCCATTATCAATCACAAACAATAGTTCACACTGTTTTGGTGATTTTAAACTGGCATTTTCATCATACAAAGTACTGAAGCTCATAAGAAAATGTTTATACAGTATGCTCTGACCATTTTCTTCCATCCACCACCTTACTCTCCTCCTTTCTTCCTTCCCCAACTGCTAACAATCTTCATTCTCTCACACAGTTTCCCTTCTACTCTCATGTCAGAGATAAAGCCATGATTTTGTGTATCTATGCAAAACCTGGGAATCACAAGTGAGTGAAACCCTGTAATAGCTGTCTTTCTGATGTTGACCTAATTTGCTTAACATGATAATCTTCAATTGCATAAAATTTCCTGCAAATGGCAGATCCAAGTTCTTCTTTCTGTCTATATAAACCCTAGTGTGTACATAACATGATGTTAATCCAGGCCACATGACACCTAGGTTCACTCTATAACTTAGCTGTTAATAACGCTGGGAAAAAAAATACTGATAGGCAAGCGTCTCTGTCATATGTTGACAGTTTTGTGGCAAATCTATTTCTAGTGTTCTGGGAATCTCTGTATTAATTTCCATTGTGGCTGGGCCAATTTACATTTCCACAAGCAAAATATAAAGATTCCTTTTCCTGGAATCCTTGCAGCATTTACTGTCGTTTGTTTTCTTAATGATAGCCATGCTGACTAGAGGAACATGGAATCTCAGTGTAGTTTCAGTTTGCATTTTGTTAATGGCTAAGGATGCTGAGCATTTTTTCATATGTGTAGTGGCCATTTGTACTTTGTCTTTCTAGAACTATCTGTTCATTAGCCCATTTTATGCTTGGTTGTTTGATTTATTCCTATACAGATTTTTTTTAGTTCTTTGTAGATTCTAGATATTAATTTGTCAGACACAAAGCTAACGAAAACTTTCCATGGCTCTGTAGGCTGTTTCTTAATTCAATTGTTTCCTTTGCAACATAGAAGCTTTTATAATTTCAGCCACTCCTATTGGTCAGTTCTGGGCATTTTATCCTGAGCAAACAGAATCCTTTCAGAAAGTGTTTGCCTCTGCCAATATCTGGAAGTATTTTCCCATATTTTGTCTTTTACAGTTTCAGATCTTATATTAATGATTTTCATCCACTTGGCATGTTTTTTATACAAAGTAAGAAGTAGAGATCTATTTCATTTTACCATTCATTCCCCAACATATGGATACCTGTTTTTCCCTGGACCGTTTGCTGAAGAGTCTGTCTTTTCTCTGGTATATCTTTTTGGCCTCTTCATAAAAAATCATAGGGTTATAGCTATGTAGGTTTATACCATGGCCATCTATTCTATTGTACTTACCTACGTCCCTGCTTTGTGCTCTTATTATAATTTGTGTTATGATAACTCTATAGTCTATTTTGATGGTGATAATGAATATACTGATACCTCTAGCACTGTTCTCTTCTTAGGGTTGTGTTTGTTGTCCAAGGTCATTATGCCTCCATTTGAAGACAAATAGTGCACGTCTAGCTGTAAATTTCCCACTTAAAATGCTTTTATTGCTCTCTCTAGGCCTGATATATTGTAATTTAATAGTTTAAGTTTCTCTCTTGGTGTCTACAATGACTCATTCATTGTTCATAGTATGTTGTTCAGTCTTCATGACTTTGATGATTGTCATTTCTCTTGCTGTTGGTTTCTAGTTTCATGTCATTGCAATCAAACAGAACATTTCAACTTTTCTGTATTTGTTGAGATTTCTTTGTGTATTCACATATGATCTGTTTTTCATACAGTTTCTTTGGCTGCTAAGAAGAAATGCATTCTCCAGTTTTTAGACAGAATGCTGTATAGATGTCTTTTAGATCCATTTGATCAATGCTATCATTTAACTCAGATGCTTCTTTGTGGTATAAATGACCTATGTACTGCTGCTAGTGGGGTATTGAAGTTACCCGTTATTACTACATTGAAGTTAATTTGTGTTATTACATATAGTAGCATTTTTTATGAAATTTGGTGCATATATGTTTAGAATTGTAATGCTCTCTTGATGGATTATTCTCTTAACATGCAGTGACCTAAATTTGCCTTAAAGTCTTTGCAACCATTAGGTAAATCCTTTGAAATGCACAAATTGACAACAAGCTGAGTCAAAAGGCTAAGAATGCCATTAGATGGCATCTGAGGCCTATAATGGAAATTTTGCACTTGTTTTAACCCACCTATCTACTGTTTCTTCCAACGTACTTTCAAAGTGTCATAACCTATGAGTTTGTTTTGTCTCTATAAAAATTTCATAAAACGGTTCTCACATTGGAACACGGAATTTGGAGTAACCCAAATCAGTGTTCCGGGGCCATGGTCACTCATATTTGGTTACAGAAAAAGTTCCTTCCCCCTTTGAGGTGAGAATTGTGATGTTGCCTTGACAACAGAGTTTAAATAAATTACCTTTTGGGCTGAGTCTCCAGCAGGTGTCAGTCCTTCCTTGGTATTCTATGAGCTTTTCTTATGGATCCATGAACGAATGCCCATCCACTCCAGATGGGGCATTTGCACAGACCAGAGTGGCAAATCCATAAAAGCCCAACTTGGTGGGCTAATGAGTTTATTTGGCTCATTTACAGTGCATGGGTGAGGGTAGTTACAGAAGTGTAGGTGAGCCCCAAAGTCCCACTCCTTGGTGGATGATAATCTCATGGAAGCTACATCATGAAATCTTAATTTTTGTTATCCTCTCATTTCTTTTTCTTTCTTTTTTATTTAATTAATTTATTCAAATTACATCTCAATTGTTATCCCATCCCTTGTATCCTCCCATTCCTCCCTCCTTCTCACTTTCACCCTATTCCCCTGCCCTATGTCTCTGACTGAGGGGGACCTCCTCACCCATTATATGGTCACAGCCTCTCAAGTCTCATCTTGGTATCCTGCTTATTCTTTCTCTGAGTGCCACCAGGCCTCCCCACCAAGGGGAAGTGGCCCAATATGGGGCGTCAGAGTTCATGTCAGAGTCAGTCCCTGCTCTCCACTCAACTGTGGAGAATGTCCTGCTCATTGGCTATATTTGAGTAGGGATTCTATGTTTACTGCATGCATTGTCCTTAGTTGATGCAGTAGTTTGAGCAGAACTCCTGGGAGGAGATCTGCTTGTCATGATGTTCTTATTGTAGGTTTCTAGGACCCTCTGGATCCTTCTATTTCTCCATTCTCCCATACTTCTCTCACCTAGAATCTCAATAGGAGGTCCTCACATCTATCCCAATCTCCTGGTAAGTGAAGATTTTCATGGGACATGCCTCTTGGGCTAGTACCCAATTATAAGTGAGAATATGCCATGTGAGTTTTTCTATTTCTGGGTTAATTTGCTCAGTATGATCATTTCTAGTTCCATCCATTTGTCCACAAATTTTGAGATTTCCTTGTTTTTTTTTATAGCTGAGTAATATTCCATAGTGCAATGTTTCTTTATCCATTCTTCTACTGAGGGACACTTAGGCTGTTTCCAGGTTCTGACTATTATGAATAGGCTGCTATGAACATGGTTGAGCATATGTCCTTGTATGGTGCAGGATCTTCGGGGTATATTCCAAGAAGTGGAATAGCTGGGTCTTGAGGAAGCCCTATTTTTCTGAGGTTTTCTGAGATAGTGCCAGATTGATTTCCAAAGTGGTTGTACAAATTTGCATTCCCACCAGCAATAAAGGAGTGTTCCTCTTTCTCCACATTCTTGCCAGAATGTGGTATCACTTGAGTTTTTGATCTTAGCTATTCTGATGGGTGTAAGATGGAATTTCAGGGTCATTCTGATTTGCATTTCTGTGATAACTAAAGACGTTGAGCACTTCTTTATGTGTTTCTCAGCCATTCGATATTCCTCTGTTGAGTATTCTGTTTAGTTGAGCCCCATTTCTTAACTGGGTTAATGGGTTTGGTGGTGTTTAATTTCTTGAGTTATTTATATATTTTGGCTAGTAGACCTTTGTCAGATGTAGGGTTAGTGAGGATCTTATCCCAGTCTGTGGACTGTCACTTTGTTCTGTTGACAGTGTCTTCTGCTTTACACAAGCTTCTCAGCCTCATGAGGTCTCATCTTTTGATTGTTGACATTAAGGTCTGGGCTGTTGGTGTTCTGTTCAGGAAGTTGTTTCCTGTACCAATGTGTTCCAGGCTCTTCCCCACTTTTTCTTTTAACCAATTTAGTGTCTCTGTTTTTATGTTGAGGTCTTTAGTTCATTTGGACTTGAGTTTTGTGCATGGTGACAAATATGGGTCCAGTTGCATTTTTTTACACATAGACATCCAGTTAGACCAGCACCATTTGTTGAAGATGCTATCCTTTTTCCATTGAATAGATTTGGCTTCTTTGTCAAAAATCAAGTGACCATATGTGTGTGGATTCATTTCTGGGTCTTCGATTCAGTTCCATTGATCAACCAGCCTATTGCTATGCCAGTACCATGCTGTTTTAATTACTGTTGCTCTATAGTACAGCTTGAGATCCTCTGGAGGATCTTTTACTGTACAGGATTGTTTTAGCTATTCTGGGTTTCTTGTTTTTCCATACGAAATTGAGAATTGATCTTTCAATGTCTTTAAAAATTGTGTAGGTATTTTAATAGAGATTGCATTGAATCTGTAAATTGCTTTTGGTAAGATGGCCATTTTTACTATGTTAAGTCTTCCTATCCACAAACAAGGGAGATCTTTCCATCTTCTGATGTCATCTTCAATCTCTTTCTTCAGAAATTTGAAGGTTTTTTTTTCAAACAAGTCCTTTACTTGCTTTGTTAGAGTTACTGCTAGATGTTTTATATTGCTTGTGGTTATCATGAAGGGTGTAGTTTCCATAATTTCTTCCTCTGCATGATTGTCCTTTGTATATAGGAAGGCTACTGACTTTTTTGAGTTAATTTTGTATCCAGCTATTTTGCTGAATGTGTTTACCAGCTCTAGGAGTTCTCTGGTGGAATTTTGGGGGTCACTTATGTACACTATCATATCATCTGCAAATAGGGATAATTTGACTTCCTCCTTTCCCATTTGGATACCCTTGATCTCCTTTTGATGTCTTATTGCTCTGGCTAGAACTTCAAGATCTGTATTGAGGAGATATGGAGAGAGTGGGCAGCCTTGCCTGGTCCCTGATTTTAGAGGAATTTCCTTGAGTACCTCGCCATTTGATTTGATTTTGGCTATTGGCTTGATGTATATAGCCTTTATTATGTTGAGGTATGTGCCTTGTATCCCTTATCTCTCCAAAACTTTAAATATGAATGGGTGTTGGATTTTATCAGATGCTTTTTCTGCATCTAAAGAGATGATCATATAGTTTTTTTTTCTTTCAGTTTGTTTATATGGTGAATTACATTGATGGATTTATGAATATTAAACCATCCCTGCATGCCTGGAATGAAGCCTACCTGGTCATGGTGAATGATATCTTTGATGTGTTCTTGTATTTGGTTTGTGAGTATTTTATTGAACATTTTTGCATCAATGTTCATAAGAGAAATTGGTCTGAAATTTTCTTTCTTTGTTGTGTCTTTGTGAAGTTTAGGTATCAAAGTGACTGTGGCCTCATAGAATGAATTTGGTAATGTTCCATCCATTTCTATCCTTTGGAGTAGCTTGAAGAGTATTGGTAGTAGCTCTTTTTTGAAAGTCTGGTAGAATTCTACACTGAAACCATCTGACCCTGGGCTGTTTTGTTTTGTTTTGTTCGGTTCGGTTTGGTTTGGTTGTGAGATTATCAATCATTGCTTCTATTTCTATAGGGGAAATAGGATTATTCACGTTTTTTTTATCTGTTCTTGATTCAATTTTGGCAAGTGGAATTGATCAAGAAAATTGTCCATTCCCCTTAGATTTTCAAATTTTGTAGCATATATGCCTTTGAAGTAAGATCTTATGATTCTTTGTATTTTTTCAGCGTCTGTTGTTATGTCTCCCTTTTCATTTCTGATTTTGTTGATTTGAATACTGTCTTTCTGCATTTTAGTTAGCTTTGTCTATCTTGTTGATTTTCTCAAAGAACCAGCTCCTGGTTTTGTTGATTCTTTCAAATGTTCTCTTTATTTCTAATTTATTGATTTCAGCCCTGAGTTTGATTATTTCCAGGTGTCTACTCCTCTTGAGTGTTTCTGTTTCTTTTTTTTTTCCTAGGGCTTCCAGACATGTGGTTAAGTTGCTTATGTGGGATGCTTCCAGTTTCTTTATAAAGGCACTTAGTGCTATGAATTTTCCTCTTAGCACTGCTTTCAATGTGTCCCACAAATTTGGGTATGCTGTTCCTTCATTTTCATTGAATTTCAGGAAGTCCTTAATTTCTTTCTTTATTTCTTCTCTGACCCATGTAGAGAGTTATTTAGTTTCTATGTGTGTGTAGGCTTTTTGTTATTTCTGTTATTGTTGAAGTCCAGCCTTAGAACATGGTGATCTGATAGGATACAAGGTATTATTTCAACCAAGCTGATGGCCTATTAGCTGATGCAGGAGGTAAGAGGCGAAAGTCCTAGCAGAGAGAGATGAACTCTCGGATATAGTCAGAAGGAGGATTCTTCCCAGACTCTGAGGAATACAGACATATGAAATTGAGGAGAGGTAACCAGCCATGTAGCACACAGAGAACAGAATAAACAGATAAAATAAGTTATGAGCTAGTCAGGGAACACGCCAAAGCTTATGGCCTAGGCATTTATTCATAAATAATAAAGTCTCAGAGTCATTATTTTGAGAACTGGGGCACAGATGGGAAAGCATGTAGTTACATCCCTCCCTCCTCTCCTCCCACTCCCTCCCTCTCAACTTCCCTCTGCTACTCATCCACCTTCCTCCTTTTCTCCACAGAAGAGGGAAGACCTCCCATGGGTATGGAACAGACTTGGTATATCAAGCCACAGTAAGACTAGGATCATCATCTTTCATTGAGGATAGGCAAGGCAGCCCAGTTAGGGTAAAGGGACCCAAAGGTAGGCAATGTAATCAGAGATAGCTCCTGCTCCTGCTTTAGGCATCCTATATGAAGATCCGGTTGCACAACTGTTACATATGTGCAGAGGGCATAAATCCATCCTTTACATGTTGGTTGGTTGGCAGTTCAGTCTCTGTGACCGCCTAGTGCCCCAGGTTAGTTGATTCTGTACAGTTTTCTTGGTGTTCTTGACGCCTATGGCTCCTTTGATTATCCCTCCTCCTCATCCTCCTCTTCCACCAGATTCCTTAAGCTCCACTTAATATTTACCTGTGAGTCTCTGCATCAGTTTCCATCAGTTGTTGAGTAAAGCCTCTCTCATGACAGTTATGCTAGGCTCCTGTCTGAAGTATAACAGAATATCATTAATAGTGCCAGAAGTGAGCTCCCTTTTATGGCATGGGTCTTAAGCTGGACCAGTCATTGACTGGCCCTTCCCTCAAATTCTGCTCCATTCTTTTTTTCCTGAACATCGTGTAGGCAGGACAAATTGTGAATCTAAGGTTTTGTGCCTGGGTTGGTATCCCAACCTCTATATTGAAAGGCTTGACTAGTTATAGGAGATTGCCAGTTCAGGCTCCATATCCCATATGATCAAGGAGGTTTCATCCCAGAAATGCAGAGATGGTTCAGCATACAAAAATCTAACAACATAACCTACCATATAAACAAACTGAAAGAAAAAAACCCACATAATTATCTCATTAGATGTTGAAAAGGCCTTTGACAAAATCCAACACCCAATCATGATAAAAATGTTAGAAAGATTAGGAATACAAGGCACATATACAGCAAGCTGATAGCCAACATCAAATTAAATGGAGATAAACTTAAAGCAATTTTACTAAAATCAGGGACAAGGAAAGGCTGTCCACTTACTTTGTATTTATTCAATATAGTACTTAAAGTTTTAGCTAAAACAATAAGACAACTAAGGAGATCAAGGATACAAATTGGAAAAGAAGAAGACAAAATATCACTGATTCCTGATGATATGATTGTTTATGCAAGTGATTCCAAAAAATCTACCACGGAACTGTTACAGCTGATAAATACCTTCAGAAAAGTAGCTGAATAAAAAATTAACTAAAAAGATCAGTAGCCCTCAGACAATAAATGGTCTGAGAAAGAAATTAAGGAAATAGCATCCTTCATAATAAGAATTAGAGAAACCAATAAATAAATTAAAGACTTTCTAGAATTCAATGAAAATGAAGGTACAACACACCCAAACTTATGGGACAAAATGAAAGCAAGGCTAAGAGGCATGTTCATAGCACTAAGCACCTTCATAAAGAAATTTGAGAGATCCCATACTAGCAACTTAACAACACACCTGAACACTCTAGAATAAAAAGAAGCAAGCACACCAAAGAAGAGAAGACAGGAAATCATCAAACTCAGGGCTGAAATAAATAAATTAGAAACAAAGGGAACAATAAAAAGAATCATTGAAACAAAGAGCTGATTCTTTGAGAATGTCAGCAAGATAGACAAACCATTAGCAAAACTAACAGAGAGAGAGAGAGAGAAAGAGAGAGAGGGGGAGGGAGAGGGAGAGAGAAGGAGATCCAAATTAACACAATCAGAAGTAAATAGGGGGACATAACAGACATCAAGGAAATCCAAAGAACCATTAGGTCTTAGCTGCTCCTTCTTCTATTCCTATTATCCTTAGATTTGGCTTTTTCCTAGTTTCTCAAATTTCCTGGACATTTTGAATCAGAAAAGTTTTAGTTTTAACATTTTCTTCTTTGAGTGTTGTATCAATTTCTTCTATTGTATCTTTTATGCCTGGGATTCTTCCTTCCATCTCTTGTGGTCTGTTGGTGATGCCTGTGTCTATAGCTTCTGCTCTCTTACCTAGATTTTCCATCTCCATAAGTCCCTCAGTTTGTTTTTTCTTTATTGCTCCTATTTCCATTTTCAGGTCTTGAACAGCTTTATTTGTTTTCTTAGCCTGTTTGATTGTAGTTTTCTGTATTTCTTTAAGGAATTTGTTCATTTCCTCTTTAAAGCCCTCTATCATCTTGGATTTAAGGTCATTTTCTTGTGCTTCAACTGTGTGATGCTATCCAGGGCTTACTGTAGTAGGATGATAGGGGCTGTGGTGGTACCATGTTGCCCTGGCTCTTGCTGATTGTGTTCTTATGCTGTCCTTCACTGTAATAGGTTTAGATGCTGGTTTCAGAGTCTATCTTTGTCAGATGGGTGTTTCCTCCCCTCTTGCTTTCTGTCTCCTCTCTGTCTCCTAACCTGAGTGGTCTGGGATTCTGTGGACTAGCAAATCTTTAGGTCCAATAGGGTGCCTCCCCTGGGATTTTTGTGGTCTGTGTGGCCTCTGTGGTTTTCAGTGCAAACTTTGACTCTGGGGTCCCTAGTACCAGCATAGCCTGGAGCCCCTAGTGCCAGAGTGTCCTCTGGGAAAGCAGGCAGAGTTGTGGGCCAAAAAATGGAGCACAGGTACAGGGTGAAGTTTACCACTGTTGAGTGTGCTTCAACGGAACTCGGCAGGCAGGGGGTTGGGAGGGGGTGCCTTACATGGTTGCCCCTGGTGTTGGTAGGCTTCTGGGAATGCAGGCAGAGTTGTGGGCTGGAAAATGGGTGTAGTTTACCACCGTTGGGTGTGCTTTAGGGGGACTTAGAAGGCATGAACTACATAGAACTTTGCATGGTTGCCCTGGGTGCCAGCCAGCCTCCAGGAATGCAGACCATTTTTCAAAATCTTTAACATACTATTCACCGCCTTTTGTTCATTTATTTATTTATCATTATTTTTGCTGTGCTGTTTATTGAACCAACAATGCTCTCCACGTAGCTTCATCCCCAGCACTCTTCCTTTTGCTGGGATATCATCCAGCTTAGATCGAATGGCCATTATATGGTAAGCCTTGCATTTGGGAAAAAAATCCATGAGCAGAAGAGTTCTAAAGATAGAATAAATAATCTTAGTTCTTGAAGAACTTGTAATCTCCAAAGTCGCAAGCTAGTGAAACAGTAGTTATCAGTTAATGCTTCATCGCTGCCTGTACATGAGTGTCTGGGACTGTAAATACTTAATGTAATAAAGTGAAATGGCTTGTGGAAAAAAATCTGGCATTACTTTGAAAAACGAAGATATGTAAAGGGAAGAAAAGCCACAAACTTTTAAGTAGAAATACTCAGTCTATAGGAATTTAAATTATCTACTAAAATGGTATGACTCAAGACAATGAATAAATATTAATAAGAATATAGGAGCAAGAGAAGGGAGGACTTTTGTGAGGTAGTCAGGCAGGAAATGCCCACAACAGCCTCACCACAATTAATGTGCTGAGAAATTAGCATGTCCTTAGCACATAGGTAGGATTGGATATTCAACCTACATTGGCCACTTTGTATAAGAACTGGAAAGAAGGGAATTTGGAGAAAGAAACATTAGGGAGCACAAGAGAGAAACTATCCAGTTCAGTCTTCAGGGTATCAACAGTGGAGAAGCAATTCTGAGGCGCATTCCTGAAGGGTTGTGTGCTAAGGGTCCAGCCATTAAAATAGATACCATTTCTCTTGTTGTTCTTGAAACCATAGAAAGCACAACAAAGGTTTTGTGGAATTTCACACAAGGTCACCATTGACCTTTCAGAGAGAAGAAGGAATCAAATCTACCCACTGTGGACTGGGACCTCCTGTTAAGCAAGAAAATCCCCCAGCACACAATAGCACACGTGTGCGCACACATGCACATGCACACACACTATGATGGCAGCAATCCCTCAACTGGAAGTCCCTCTTTCCAGGTACATCAAGATGACAACTGACACTAACTCTGACACTAGGCAAAGGAACTTTGCTTAACATTTTCTCTGTCACTACTGTGTAAGGCAAAGCACAATTTGCAGTTGTTTTATTTACTTTCCTGTGTCTGTTTTTCCCTTTTGAGATATAATTTCTCTGGAGGCAAGTGGAATGCCTCCTTTCCCATCTCATCTCTAGAACCCAGTGGGCAGAATGAAGCAGTATATAAATTTTGCATTCAATTTAATTCATTTCACTAAAATAATTACTTTAATTGAGTTGCTACTCCAATAATTATTAAAATCACTTTAAGGGAAAATGTGTTATAGACTATTTAAGTGAGTTAGTAGTTCAATAGCTAGGTCACAGGAGCAGTATATAGTGGCTATTCTAAAGACAAGCAATGAATGATCCTAGTGACACACAATGTCGAGATATTTTGGGAGAGCAATTATTATTTTGAAAAGAGTATGCCATAACCCAAACAGGGCTACCAACACACCGGGGCCCATGTGGGTCTTTACGTAGCTGTTGACTGCATCTTGTGCCGTGAGTGGGAACTCAACCTCACAATCTAACACAGTTGGCCAATGGGTACAAAGGGAAGGTTCAGGAACTGTGAGTTCTCGCGCTAACCGCCCTTGGTTAAAAAGGAAATGTTCGTCACAATCATAAACTCACTTTGCGAAAAAGTAAGAATGGCAAGTGTTTATGTCTAATTAAAGCATCATTAGGGGCATGGTCATTACCTTCTACGTCTCCACTCTTATAGATTCCCCAATGGAACGAACAGTGAACATCACTTACATAATTGAAACTAATTACTTTTCATTAACTGCCTTCACCTGTAATTTGCTTATGTCCCTCAGACAGGCATATACTGTAACTTGACGAGAACGGGGGCCACTCTAATGTTCCCCATGGGAAGTCAGGGGAAGCTGTAGGTCAGATCTGTTCTTCTGTCTGGTGAGGGAGTCACCAAATGTTTTCCGTAAAAGACTGGGTAGCAAGAACTTTGGGTTTTCTGGGAAATTCAGTTACTGCTACTCTCTTCGGCCTTAGTGTGAAAACAGCCACACACAAACCATGATTGAACAGACACAAATGTGCTCCTGTGGGACCAAGGGAGAAGGCAAAGTGACCTTGGCCTGGGGCATTATGTTTTACTGACACCCAGCTCTAGAGTAATAGTTGGGAGTTTATGTGGCAAGCATTTCTAGGTTACCACATCATCTCAGTTTGATCTGTGCCTTCGTTATTTCAGACAGTGTGAGTTCCCAAACATTCTGAACATCGATAGCACCTAACCTCTGAAAGTTTCAGTTTCTCAGGTCTGTGAATAGAGTAACATTTGTCCCCATGTCACAGAGTCCTTCCGATGAGTAGATAAAATAAGCCACATAAATCGCTTAGCCCAGGGCCTGGCATGCAGGAAAGCTTGCATTGGTCACCCTCTGTCCTATTATCTATACTTCTCTGCTTCTGCCCCTGGTAACTGCCCTCAACGTCAGGGCAGTGGCAAGGCAGAGCTGGAGGTAATTATTCCCAGTCTTGTTATTTTCGCACTGCTTTCTGCCCATAGCTGGCTATCTCCCACTCAGGCCCTCAAGGGGTATACTCTGCTCATATCCCTGGCATGCCCTTAGTGAGTTCTAATGACACTACTGCCTTTTCTTTAACTTTTTGACTGTCACTCTTGCTGTTCTGCAAACCCAGCCACAGCCTTTACTATCCCCCACGCCTGCTGACGTCCAGATAGAATGTCATAATTTAAGCATTTTCACTTGAACCCCACACTGCTGCTATTTCACATTAGGTAGAATGAAGCAATGCTACTATGATGATTAATGTCATTATTATAATAATCAGGAATTTTGAAGTTCTTTCCAGGTCTAGGCCTCTGAATTTCAAATTTTCTATTATCCGTTGTTCTATTTATGTGTCTTTCAGTGTAATTTCTGTCATGTAATCTTGTAATGTTTGCTATTCAGTTACTTGAGAAAGAAGAAAATCTTGAACATTCAACTAATTTATATTTTTGTTTCCAGGTGTGAAACCGTTACATAGATAGACAGGAACCTACACTGCTGTGCCCTTTACTACCCTCACAAGGAGAGAAGTCAGACATCAAGATGTAGGCCAGTGATAAAATTTATAACAATGCAAAACTCAGCACTAGAATGGCCCAGCCATTGTTTTTATTATTATTATTATTATTATTATTATTATTATTATTATTATTATTAAAATTTATTTTTAAATTTTATTTACTTTACATGCCAATCGTAGCTCTCTCCCTTGTTTCTTCCAGGTCTCACCTTCCCTCTCTCTTTCTTCCACCCTTCCTCCCCTAGTCCTCAGAAAAGGGGAGCCCTCTTCCTTTATGAAATGACCCCCAACCTATCAAGTCTCATCAGGACCACCTGAGTCTTCTTCCTCTGTAGCCTGGCAAGGCCATCCCACCTGAGGGAAGTGATTAAAGAGCAGGCCACAGAATCCATATCCGAGACAGCTCCTGTTCCCCTTACTAGGAGACCAACATTGGAGAGTGAGCTGCCTAACAGCCTCATCTGAGATGCCCCACCATACAACAAGGACATTTGCTCAACTATGTCCCTCAACTCATGAATGAATAAATAAATGGTGGTACATCTACACGATGGGATACTATTCAGCTATTCAAAACAAGGACATCATGAAACCTACAGGCAAATGGATGGAACTAGAAAAGATCATCCTGAGTGAGGTAACCCAGACCCAGAAAACCATATTATATACTCACTTATAAGCAGATACTAGTCATGTGATACAGGATAACCATATTACAATCCACAGATCTAAAGAAGCTAAGTAACATGGAGGACCCTAGGAAGATGCTTAATTCTCAATCATAAGAACAAATAATAGGCACACCAGAAGTGGTTGAAGAGATGGAACAGAAAGGGAAGCTACCATAGAGGTCCTCTGAAACACTCGAACCAGCAAATGCCAAGACTCACAGCCAAACTTTGGGCAGAGTGCAGGGAGTCTTATGGAAGAGTTGGGGTATAGAAGGACCTGGAAGGCACAGGAGCTCCATAAGAAGACCAACAGAGCTAACAAATATGGGCCTGGGGTCAGGGGGCGGTGGAGACTGATGCACCAACCAAGGACTGTGCATGAAGAGGACCTAGGAACCCAGCCATTCTTAATACAATTCTTCTCAGAGGAGTGGACAACTACAGGATGATGGACAAGGCTAAGATTAAAAAAGAACTATGAGGTAAAGTTTACTGTCTGTCCCTGACCAGGTGTTTATGGAAGTACTCACAGATGTACAGCAGATTGACAGGGCCAGCTTCCTGTGGGCGAGCGTCTTGTTACAAAAGCTCTGAAGGAGCATGACCCAACAGGCCCATCCCTGTCACTTGAAGCTAAAACTGGCCAATTCTTGGAGGCTACTAATAGCTGCCTTTTCTCTTAGCTAGCTTCAAATATTTTGAAGTGGGTCTTTCAGCACAGTGTTACTTCAATTTTTAAAAATGAGTCTAAAAGAAATTGTATTTTAAACATCTATATAAATAAAAAATATGGCTAACCTGAATTTGGATGTCACTTTAAATAGTATTTTAAACTTGCCTGAAAAACTGGCTAACCATTCTGAGAGCCATTCTAATGGGTTCTAGCCCATTGTTTTTGTACATACACTCATATGCATTCATATTCTGAGCATGCATTTATTTCATCTGCTCTGAGTTCTAGAAAAAGGATTCAACTTTACTCTAAGGCACTTCCTACATTTTGGGTATTCAAAGGACCTTTCTATTGTGATCTTGTAACAGGAAAGACCACAATTCCAAGCTGAAATGGCTGAATAAGAGGTGTAATTTCCAAGTACTTTATTTGCCCAGAGATGCAGCAGGATAGCCAGGGGGCCACACTCATTGTGGGGAGCCTATGGCTGAGGCAGAGTGTGTATGCATCATTCTCAGTATACCAGAACGATTAAGTGTCAATGTTGAGACACATATATGGTCTGACTCTAGAAGCCAAGTTTTATTGTTTTCTGGTGTAATTAGAAAGTGCTTCCTGTTACTATTCCTCTTTCTATGAGACCTGGGAATCAATACTATGTGTGGTAAATTGTACTGGTCTGAGAATCTCAACCTCTGAGAATAATTAGACTTTCTTGTGTGCTTGCTGTATGCATAAGCCTGGTGGAAATGAGTGGCAAGGAACTGAAAACTCTGCCCAGATTGCTGCATTTTCTGAAGGGTTAGCCCAGTAATGGGCTGGGAAGACGGGTGAAAGTCTAATGTGACCATAGATGCTCCCACCATCACTGATCAAAGGACAAATGGACCACGGAGGGGTTTCGATCCTTCTGTGGTAGGGGCAATCATCTTAAATACCACCCCTAAAACAACACTTCACCACCATAAGAAAATAAATAAAATAAATGTGGTGAGGAAATATGGCTGCAATCCAGGAAGCAATTTATAAAGTCCACACCTAGCTGAGCACCCTCACTGCAAATGGAAGGTCTGGTTATTGTTCAGATCAGCTTTAAGGTCCTTGGGGAGAAGGTAGGCTTCTCAGTTGATGGTAGCAATGGAGCACAGTTCTGGACAGCCAGGTGGGTCTCTCAAACTGCTACATCCTTCATCTAATATAAGGCCAAAGTAGCCTTGTCAGGCTCAGGAGTATGACTATGAATGGCTGAGATCTTAGAATTAAGATCGTGCTTGCTCCAGCTTATTCTATACACTGCAGATATTTGGGGGTGAATTCTTTAATGGAGTTGGCTTGAATGAACTCCAGAAATGATCTAGCCCATCCTGCCAGCAAGAAGAAATACTAACATATATGATGAAGTCAAAACAACAGATAATATTGCTTCCCAGGTCTCATAGAAAGATGAATTGTCAAACAAAGCAGTTTCGCATAGTTTTAGAAAAACCTGCTTTTCAGTCACCAATCCTGTCTGTGAGAGCCACATTGTGTTTATTGCTACATCACTAGCACACTGCATAATGTTGCTCCTCAGTGTTTGTTTTCAGCCCATAGCAAAAAGGCATTGCTTGAAATGATGTTTTAATATACCTTCATTAGTAATCACACCTACCACTGACCAGGCTCCTTTGTGCCAGCACCACAAGGAATTCACACATCTTATCATATTTATTTGTCCTAGCAACCTCCATGAGGCAGGAACTATATTCACATTTTATAGACACAGAAGTGAAGGGGGAGATCAGAGGTCAGGAGCGGAGTTGGGGTTTAAACAAAGCAGGTCTTCAATTCTGTGGTCAGTTCTCTTTCGCCTGTACCACGACTCTACCCTTCTCAAGCAATTATTCGCTGAGCAGGTGAAATTATCAGACTTCCCCCCTTGCCCCTTCGCAGAAGTATTTTTGCCACTTGGCAGCTGCACAGGTCCTGATCCAGACCAAGTCTATGAGTCTGGAGTCTTGATGCCTGGTAGACATCAGTGGGGAATTCCAAAGCTCCGGAGATCCAATTCTTCCAGCCAGCGATCTGCAGGGGCTGGATAAAACTTATTCAATATTTTGTTTAAGGGAACAAATTTTCTCATTTTTTTTAAAAAAGCATAGATAGTTGGAAAGATTTGATTTGAAAACTTTAGTTCCATGAAAGCACCTTAATTGGGCCTTTGGCAGGCTGCTTTTAAGATAGAAGAACTCTAAGTCTATGAAACCAAAGGTCAATTCAGGTACACAGGATGTTACACTGAGCTGGTCTGACACTGGTCCTCTGCTGCACTGACTGGTTTTCATCTAATGGCCCATGTTTCCTTCTCACAGCAGGGAATCTAGATACTGGGCTTGAGAATTCCGTGTGATATAGATTACGCTTAAAGGCAGGATTTATGATAAACTTGATGAAGTAAAAATTGATTGTACGTGCACCTTTGATGCTTATGTGAAGAAATGTTTCTTAAACTTGTACTATGTATGTGTCAGGCTTGTTCCACGCTCTGTAGCAACTCCGTGAAGAAAGGAAAGCCAAGCTCCTCTGCTCATGGCCAGAGTTTGCATCCTATGTCAGCTCCCAGAAGTACCACAGAAGAAATAAAAACAGCAGTGGTCAGGAAAGGCATGTAAGGGGTGAAGGAGCAAGCTTTATGGGAATCAGAGGAAGAGAATTTCAGGCATGTTGGAGAGTTGGCAAGGTGGCTGGTGTAGATAGAGCAAGCAAGGAGGAAGCAATAAATACATTGCCAAGACACAGAGGAGATGGATGCCTCTGGCCTTCCGAGCTGTGCTGCAAACCCTGGCTTCTTCTCTATGTTAGGCAATGCCCTAAAGAATTTTAAACAGAAAGGAGTATGCTTAATCAAGATCCTTTATCTCCTCCATTGAAAATGGATGATATAAGTACATGCATTCCCTAGGCTGTATAACAAAGGGCTAGAAATTGACCGGATTAAAATCAACACCCATTAGTCATATCAGCTTCTAGGGGCTAAGAGTCTAGGCTTGCCTTAGCTGAGCCTGCTTAAGGTTTAGACATGTTATCCTGGGAGGGGGGCTCTCATTGTGGGGCTCAGCTAAGGACGGTTAGTTTCCAAACCTCCAAGGTTGTTGCTAAGCTCATAGTCTTGGTGATTTCACCATGAGATTCACTGTAGCCACCATTTTGAAAGCCAGCTGGGGAGAGACGTGGAGGAAGGAAAGTTGAAAGACTGCTCTCCGCAGTCTTTAAAGTCATGGGTGCTAGATGGGTGTGACATCCCATAACCTCTGCCATAACCCATGTCGAGAAACCCAGAGAGAGTCCACAAAGATGTCAATGGAGCAGGTAGGGGAGCAGGGATGGAAAAACTGTCTTAACACTTCCTGGTCACAATTTTTTAAAAAATCAACTAGGAGGCTCCAGGAAGGAATATAAGAATTAGATGGAAGACTTAGAGTATATATTATAACACATATTCTAAACATAATATCTCCTTTCCTTTTGTCCCAATAATGGCTTACTCTATAAGTGCCTAAGGAATATATAAAAGCCTATGACCTTAATGATCTTTGTTGGGCATCTTTTGGCTTCATGCCTTATCCTGTCTTCCTTAGTTTCTCATTATCCCTCTCAAAGTGCCCTTGCCTGAGCACCAGTACCCATCACTGTTTTCCAGAGTGCCTTGTCGGAGAGACGACCTGCAGCAAGTGCTGCATTCTCCCTGGCCAGCGCTGCTCCCACAGCCACATAGGGTAGAGGTGGGGTGTTCATAAGAATCAATGTAGACCTGTGACGCTCCATGCTAAGGGCGATAGTGAACCTTTCCTCCTCTTAATGCGTTTGGCTGCATCAGAACTTCTCCATATTCAGAAGCACTTCCGGCAGTGACTGTTTATGCCCGGGTGCCTGCGCACCGTCACGGTCTCCTCAGTCCTTCCTTACAATTGGTGTCACCTTTGCTCACTTCTCAGATCAGTGGGCACCTCGCTCTAAATTCCATTTGGCATTTCCTAGCCAGATCTCTGAGGAGGTACAGCCTCAGGTTTTTCTGCATGCTTGGCCCTGTAGACTCCTACCACCTCTCAGACCTCCAGCCAGCCCAGATAGGGCTCTTCTGTGCAAATTATTTTAAATTCAGAGCAAAGCTGTTTCATTGTGGATAAACACTAAGGTGTAAAGCTGAAGGTGCCTCCATGGATGCACAGAGTCCAGATGCAAGGATAGACCCTGGCAGCAGAACTGATAAACATGAGAGGGCTTTCTCCTTTTCCCCTTGTAGGTCTTCAGGGTCTATTTTCAAGCAGAGTCCCAACACACTCCTACATTTTAACCTGAGCGCCACAGTGTATATGGCTTGTTTGTTTGCTTTGTCACTCCATGCCATGCTAAAGACTGGGCCCAGTATTGTTGGCAGGGTGTGAAATAACCCGACTCTATCTATTCCTATTCAATAGTCAGAGCTAGAATTTTTGTGAAGCCATCTGGCTATTTTTCCCTCATAGCCTCTTGCCTTTCCACATAAAACAAGTGGTGATTTTAGGGTTTCTGGAACGTTGTGACATTCCTTCAGTGGTTTCTTTGTTAAAGGGAAAAAAAAATACATGACCCTATTCCTTTAGCACTTCTCTTAGTCCAGAAATCTCAATGGGTCTGCCAGCAAGTCCTGCATGCAAGCTTGCCCTCTCTCCTTTTCCATCTGCTTTCTCTAATTCTTCACACCTTTAAAATTTCTTGGAAATGGTTTATTCTTCACCTCGTCTGCAGACATAATTGCCAACATGCTCACACACCCAGCTTAGCATCTCATCATAGAGATTTCTCTGCCTTATAAAAGCCTCCCACAGCCTCTAGGTCCTTATCGTCTGTCATCAAGAAATCTCCCTGACCCCACCCTTTGCATTCCCTCATTCACAGTATGTTATTCCCCGACCACCAACCAAATGATTATTTAATATTTCCCATAAACACACAAGGCTCAGTAGGATATTCAGTGCCAAAACCACCGCAAGGTCTCTGTCCTGAAGACCTCACATTCTAATGTCACTCTGGTTGTTATCAACACATTAGGACCGTAACCTCCTCTTGGCTCTGCAGGCCCAGGGGATGGCATTGCTTCCAGATTCTTCAGAAGGAGCTGTTTCTCAGCTATTGAGTCCATGTGCATCAGAACTCAGGTTCCTCTCTGAGCAGTGTGCACTAAGCAGAGCTGAGCCCTTGGGCTCAGTGAGTCATCCATTCTCGGGATATTAAGGCATAGATACAAGTCTGATAAAAGACAGTGTAAGTTGCAGCTAGTTTGTTTATCCCCTATCTATCTACCACGCCAGAGTTTCCTAGTTTCTGCCATAAAGAGATTCTAGTATAGTATAGAGAAGCCCTGTTGGATGTATAACTAGACATTGGGTAACACTAGCGTAAGTGTGAGAAAACACTATTAACCAAAAGCAACTTGAAAGGTACGGGGTTATTTCATCTTACAGATGGGAGCTGGTCCATCCTTCAGGGAAGTCGGGGCACCGACTCAAAGTAGGAATCTGAAAGCAGGAACTGAGGCAGAGGCTGTGGAGGACTGTTTCTTACTGCCTTGCTCCTCGTGGCTTGTTCAGCCTGCTTTCTTTTTTTATTATTATTATTAATTTATTCTTGTTACATCTCTATGGTTATCCCATCCCTTGTATCCTCCCATTCTCCCCTCCCTCCCATTTTCCCCTTATTCCCCTCCCCTATGACTGTTCCTGAGAGGGATTACCTCCCCCTGTATATGCTCATAGGGTATCAAGTCTCTTCTTGATAACCTGCTGTCCTTCCTCTGAGTGCCACCAGGTCTCCCCCTCCAGGGGACATAGTCAAATGTGAGGCACAAGAGTACATGAAAAAGTCAAATCCCTCTCTCCACTCAAGTGTGGAGACTGTCCTGTCCATGGGCTAGATCAGGGTAAGGGTTTAAATTTTACCGCCTGTATTGTCCTTGGCTAGTGCCTTAGTTTGAGCGGGACCCCTTGACCCAAATCTGCCTATCATAATGTTCTACTTGTAGGTTTCAGCCTGCTTTCTTATAGTGCCCAAGACCTCCAGTCCTGAGGTAGCACCAACCAGAGTAAGCCGGTCCATACCACAGTAATCATCAATCAAGAAAATGCCTCACAGACTTGCCTTTAGGCTAACTTGGTAGAACATTTTCTCCCACTCTTTCCAAATGTCTCGAGCATGTGTAAAATTGACATAAAACTAGCCGACAGAACTAGATAACAACAACAAACAAACAAACAAACAAACAAAAAACCAACAACAACAAAAAACTTTAACAACTGCTTCTTCAAATAGCTTGAAGAAAAGGTAAGAGAGGTATATGCTTTCTAGTCTGTCCATGTAGCATGTAAACTCATAGCTTGCTCCAAGCATCATTCTGAGTCTCAGTCTGTTTTCATTTTTGTAAATGGGGATAAAAATACAGCCCACATGGCCCTCAACAGAATGAAACACACACATACACACATACACACCTATATACACACAAACACATACACACACAAGCACACAAACACACACACATGCACACACATATACTCATATATACACAAACACATACAAACATACACACATGCACACACATACACACACAAACACACACAAACATACACACATGCACACACATACACACACACACACACACACAGACACACGCATGCACGCACACACATTGCAGAGTGCCCTGCATATGAGCTTCAGTTCTCCTGTAGTGCCTGGTGCCATTTCTACAGCCAGAACTTGCTCTCTAAGATATTCACTTGTGAGAACTGACTACCAGTTTGCCACAGCAGCCTTGCCCTGCGAGTGATATAGGTTCATAATTTGTTCTTCTACTCTCTTCTTCACCTGCTTTGGCTAAGGGATGCAAAACAAAGCTGAGACATCAGTTTCAGGCATGCCTGTGAGATATGGAAACAGAGGAAGCAGCAGACTCATCAGTACTGTCCTCACACTAGAGGCATGTAGGTTCTGTCAACAACAGTCTAAGAAAGTGTAACGTCAGAAATGGGCACCTTAAAGCATCCTTGTCTCATGGCCAAGGAGCACAGTGATGGCTGAGAGTCTAGATGACTCTATGTGTATAAAACAACTTGTAGAAAGACAGTCTAACTACTTTATTAGAACAAGAAGTGATAGTACTAACATCTGAAGGCATCTTCCTGTTAGAACTAAGAGCTTGGTTTACTCACAGTGCCCACACATGACGATGCCTATTTCTGGTTTCAGTGCCTGTGAATGTGGATCCCAACAACAATGAAGGGGAGACACGTCATCATTGGAGGCTCCTGGGATGGGCTTTCTGTCTTTGTTGATTTGCTAAAAAGGTACTACTGTCCTGTTTCACCCTGCATTTACAGATTTTAAAATGTCAGAATCGAGGTGAAAACAAAACCATGGGGTGAAAGAGCATGCTAGGAGGAGCATTTCAAAATAATTCCATGGAGAGATGGCTCAGAGGTTAACAGCACTGGCTGCTCTTCCCAAGGTCCTCAGATCAATTCCCAGCAACCACATGGTGGCTCACCACCATCTATAATGAGATCTGGTGCCCTCTTCTGTCATCTAAGTGTACATGCAGGCAGAACACTATATACATAATAAATAAATAAATCTTTAAAAAATTAATAATTCTGTGCTTTTAAATGAATTTTAGCACTAAAAAATAGTATAAATGTGAGCCCACTCTAGGCTTAGCATGAATATGTCGAAAGAGCGTGTTGAGTTCTAGGCCAGCCTGAACTGTTGTCTGAGATCTTGTCTCAAAACAAACATCCCAACAATAGCAACAGCAATACACAAAATAAAATTATCATTAATAAACAGAGGAATAAAACCAGCATTAGAGGAAGGGGCCAAAATCAATGAATCCCAGTCTGACGTCTACAGTAATACTGGCATCAATATTGGAGACATTTTTCTATTTAAGTTCTCCTAAAGAACTACAGTCAATGTTTTTTTGGTTTTGTTTTGTTTGTTTTGTTTTCAGTAAGAACAGTGAAGTTCTACCACTATTGGAAAGTTTCCCTGTATGTCTTATTTCCTTTTTCATGGTGTTTGTTGAAAACTGTCCCCTCCCCGCTTAGGGTAGTATTAAGTGAAAATGAAATCAGCAAGATTCCAACCGCCTTCGGGTGAGATGAAAGTACTGAGGAGAAACCAAAGTTGAAGTGATGCAAGCACACATCCTCCCAGGGGGGTGAACACGCATTTGAACAGTCTTCTTAGCCCTGGAACTTCCTGTTCTGTTGCAGTGTTGCCAATTCACCCATCTTTCTCTGTTTCTGCCTCACAGGCACATTTAGAAGAAGAATGGTCTTTTCTCTACACCATTTTGGAATCTTCAGGAAACGCATGTGTATTGTAATGCATAACATTCATTATAGCCAGCAGAAGCCAAAACCTTTTGCCAGAGCGACCTTTAGAAATTTTACACCTATTTCATGCACTAACGGAGAAATGTGTATCATGTGCTTTCACTTACTTTGCGATTAGCTCAACAGACTTGTGTTCTGCAGGGACAGAAGCCAAAGCCTTGGCCTCTCAAGACGTTTCTTTAGCCTTTGTGGCATCCTCTTCTAGGGTTGTTTTAAGAAGTTTGGTCTCATATACTCTCAGAAGGAAAATTATATTCAGACTCACACATGTTACCTTGTATCTGTGATGATCTTTAAAATGTGGAGTTCTTACATACTCATTTGATACTCACAGGCTCTCTATGAGGCTGCTTGGACGGGGAATAGAATTCCCATTTCAAAGCTATTGGAAGAAAGGCTTCCTAAATTACTCCAAAGTACTCTGCAGAGTCTTGTCTTAAACCCAAGTTGTATGGCTCCACTCAGTCATACTCTTGCCGAGATGCCACAGACGTTATCATAGGGAGAACTCTAAAATGATCCCAGGAAACCCTTACCTGTGTGTTGTTACTCCTAGAGTGTCCCTGGAATTTATAAATGAAATAAGACTGCATGCTTATAGTCATAATTTTTAGATGCAGTTAAGGTCCCAGATCACTTGACCTTAAGATTAGCAATTGCCTGGGTAAATTTGAACCAAGCATATGAGTTCTTAAATTCTGGATCTAGGGATCCGACACAGGAATTCAGAGAAAGAGAAGCCCACAAAAGGGTTGCATGGGAGGTTGCCCCAAAGTGAGTGGCTTTGAAGATGGAATACAGACATTGTGTGGGAGCTTGTGAAGACCCCACCCTGCATAGACAAGGTAAGGATCAGCAGTCTTGCAGCCACCGTGTGAGAAGCTGAGAATCTGAGGGACCCTGGGATGGACTGTTCTCCTGAGCTTTCAGATGAGCCATCAGGCTGCCCAGCATTGTGAATTCAGCCTCGTGAAACTACAGGAATAAATCTCAGTCATATCATGTTGAACTTCTGGCATAATAAAAAAGATACTGTTTTTAGCTGCAGATGGGTTATATTCAACCACAGTAAAATAATAAACTACCACTCATAAATACTTATGGAATAATTATTATATGTAAGACACTCCTTTATATTTCTGATCCCTTCATGTCACACTGTCTGAGAGACTAAGGGAATTAATTTTTTAAAAAAGCAGCCTAGGTTATTTTACTCAGCGTTGTCACTATTTCTCTTCGTTTGTGAGAAAATAGTGAATTAACATCCCTGTGCTACTAACACACACTTGTGTCCCTTATTCGGAGTAATGGGATAGCGGTGGGGGGGGTGGGGGATGGGACAATAGCTTGGATCTCCACATTCTCTCTTCCTGTGCAGAAAAACCCTAACTAATGCTCTGGATGAGAAGGCAAAGTCACATGTGGGGAGCACCTGGCCCTGAGTGCATGGGTAGAACTTCCTGCCAATATGCTTTGGGTATGTCTACCTTGACTGACACATTTACACTGAAGGCACTAGGCCATATGTCATGCTGAGCTTTGCCAACATTGGCAGACGCTCCCACCGCATGCTCGTAACGAAGGCCACATCACCAGGACCTTTTGCTGAATACCAGTAGAGTAAGAAAAAAGATGGGCATATTTTTCTCTCCAGGTTGCTTAGAAGTGGGGAAAGTCATGGGGGAAGTGGCCTATTATTAACATGATTGGGAAATAAGAAAGGGAAGCGTGTAGTCCGGGCATGGTTATGCCGGATCAAACTTCCACAAGATGGAAACAGAAAGATTAAGAGTTCAAGGTAGCCCACAAGAGTTGTGAGTTCCAAGCCAGCCTGGGCTAACCATACAAAGAAGAGGAAGAGTGAGAGAAGGAAGAAAAAAAAAGAAGCAGAGAAAGAAGCAGAGCGTTTCTGTGATTGAGCAATGACAACTGAATGGCTGCTATTTAGATTCTGGGCACTTCCAAGTAAGGACAGACCCACCTTCTACCAGACATTCTGAAATAACACTATTAAGGCTAGCCAGCGGAGTGCCAAAATGTTGAAGTGAAGAAATCATGTACACTAAATATTTTAACTAATATGTGTGAGTGTTTTGCCAGCACATATGTATGGGCACCATGTGTGTGTCTGGTGTCTGTGGATGTCAGGGGGAAAAAAGTGTCGGGTTCCCTGGAACTAGAGTCATAGGCATTTGAGAGCTGCCGTTGGATGCTGGGAACTGAGCCCAGGTCTTCCGTAAGAGCAGCCAGTGCTCTTCACCGCTAAGCCACCTCTCCAGTCCCCAAATTACATATTTGAAAGCCATCCTGATCTTTTGACTTCCTAGGCCACACTGTTGTGAATTGAGAGGACGAGACCAGCCCTTGAGCCAACTATTATGCAAGTTTTCCCTTCTTGTGTTACTGTTTAATTTTCATAGAAATACTAGGAAATGGGCACAATATCACAGCTAAGTTAAAGAGATGGCTTTTTATTATTTTTTGGCTTGATATCAGAATAGAGTCAATAACAATGATAACAAGTCTTATCTTTTGAAACTATCATTATAATCATTTGTTATCACTATTGAAGCAGTAGGTGCCTAAATGGTTCACTTTGAAGTAGTAAGTTTTGAGAATTTTAAGTGAGCCAAACAGAGTAAACAGCTTTGAAACTATTTCTAAAATGAGTTTAGATGGATGATAAACAATGTAGTTGCCAAGAAGTGGAACTCAAAATGAATATCAAGTGAAACTATGACTTCGAGAAGCTTTAATGCAAATCAGAGAAACTACATACCATCCAAGCTCTTGGTTTTCAGGACCCTTCTGTCATCACGGCGCCTCTATCCCCTAATCAGATGAGCGTCTCTATGAGAAATTTCTTTCATGTGTTTGCAACATGTTTTGAGGAGAGTTTCTCAACAGTGAACTGAGGCATTTCTTCAAAACGTTCACATTTATGGAAATCCAACACAAAATAGACTTTTCTTAAAACACAAAGAAGATAATTTTTAGATGCTTAACAAATGTTATTTGTTTGCTTCTTTATTCAGTATATATGCATGCACTGATATGCAAGTGTATGTGGAAGTCCGAGGACAACTTGTGGGAGTTGGTTCTCTCTTCCCACCATGTGGGTTATGGGACTTGAACTCAGGTTGTTGGGCATTACGGCAAGCGCCTTTGCCCACTGAGCCACCTTGCTAGCCCAAGAAGATACTTTTAAGTATGGCTTCATTTTTCCTTTCCTTTGTAAATCAATTTTTAATGTTTATTTAATTCAAGAGATCAGGTGTTTAATATCCTATGAGGTACCACTCTCTCACATATAAAGCTAGCATCTTAAGGTGTCTGATTTCTGTGTAAAATATGCTGTTTATTAAATAAGTGTAGGTTGTAAGTTAAGAAGTTGTCTTTGACTTCAGCTGTGTGAACATCTGGGACTAGGGATGGTCCTTATCAACACCAGTGTCATGGTCCAGGTAAGGAGGAGGTACGCTTTGGAAGGGTGACCATAAAAACTACTGCCTGGAACCCCTTGGGTCTTTAAATACTCCTCCATCCATTGCCCTATTTGACTTCTTCATCAGCAAGCTAATTTAAAACTAACAGATGAACTCTGCTTACATGAGCAATTTTTTTTCTTTAGAAAATATATACATCAACTAATCTCAATCTGTCCATGAAACAAGGGCGCCTGTGACACTAGAAAAAGGGCAAGTTGTAAATGCACGTTCCTCCCTTTTCTCCACAAAAGAAACATACATTCAGTTATTTCTTTATTAAAAGACATGCCTGCCCACAAACATCTGAGAAACATCTGTAGACAAAATGCCAAAATGCATAGTCGAGTTTTGACTCACACCTCACCACCCACCAAGACCCCTGTCAACTCACAATAAACACCTTTCTAGCATCTGCCCCAGAGAAAGAAACGCCACATTACCCAGAGGTCAGAGCAAACAGATGTCACTTATTGCAGACCCTAATCACATCCATACCCAACCTTAGGAGCTCACAGCAAAAGCTGACTTCTGGGGTAAGTTTCCTTCAGCAGAGATGCCCATCCTAGGAGGACGGCCTGGAGGGGGGCGGGGCTGCCTCTAGTGGCTGGCCAGGCATCCTGCTTTTTCTCTTGACCATGAGTGAGCACTGGGATAAAGAAGTCCCAGCAATCATCGCATCTTCTCCTTCTCATTCTAACAGCCTCCCCCAAGAGCCAGTGTCTGTACCAACCATGAAAGACACTGCTGGTTTTTTTTTTTTTTTTTTTTTTTTTTGTTCTCACAGCTTTTTTGAGTACATTTCTGCACCTTCTTCTGCAACGCTCATTGTGTTTGGCAATATTTTTTATGTCTTTTACTCTCAAGAGATGGTGTTTCTTGGGCTTTAGAAGAGGGATTAAAAACAGAGGAATAAGGGATGGAGGCAGAAAAGGAAGGAAATAGAACATGCAAGGCACATATATGAAAAAGATTAATGAAATGCTAACAGTAAATTTTTTAAATCTTTTTTTGTAATGGATAAGTAAACTGTAACACGCATATGGAGTATTAGCTACATACAGAAACGAAGCAAATACTATTTGCCATATTTTTAATGAACTTAGAGGACAGAAGAGTTTAGGAACGTAATCCAGGCCTAGAATGAGAAACGCTGCTTACTGTGTGTAGACTCGCAGCCGGTCAGCCTCATAGAAGCAGAGCACAGAACAATGGTTGCCTGAGGCTGGGAGGTGAGGCAAGGTGGGAAGGTATTAAATGGTTGAAACTTCAGCTACAAGATGAGTAAGTGCTGAGGCTCCTACATATCCCTGTGACTACTGCTAACAAAGCTATATTATATTAAATATTTGAAATATGTTTTTTTAGAAAGGATTTTGCTGGGCATGGTGGCGGCACGTGCCTTTAATCCCAATACATGGGCAGTTGTTGGGGGTGGGAGGAGATAGTTCTTAGGCTTTCTTACTGTACAGTGTGTAAGGAGGGGTGTTTTTGTTTTTGTTTTTGCTTTTCTTAAGGAAAGAAAACAACTTTATTTAGCACAATGGAAAGAAAAACAAGCATGGCAGGGACAGACATTTTCCTGCTAACGTTTTTAGTTTTTCTGCTTCCATTTGAGATAGAGTTTCATGTATCCCAGGCTGACCTCAAACTTCCTATGTAGCTAAGACTGGCTTTGAACTCATGATCCTCCTGCCTCCAATTCCCCAAAGCTGGAATCACAGGCATGTCCCACCGTACATGGTTTTATTCAGTGCTGGGACCAAACCCAGGGCTTTATGTATGCTAGGAAAGCAGAGCCCTAGATGAGCTATGTCCTCAGCTCTCCCTTGAAAACAAAACAAAACCTCAAGAGTAGTAGAAATGTAGGACAGTTGAAAGGTTGAAGCCAGTTCCAGGACTGCCAGGCTACAGGAATCCGGTCTCTAAATAAGTAGATACTCCTAGTAGAGTTTCTACATTGAAATTCTCCTGCTCTGCAGATTTCAAGAGCTGAGAAGTCTTTAGAAATTCTTAGAGAGTATGTCCTTTATCTCATTCACTGAACCACCCTTTTGTGTCAGAGGTTGGTCTGATGTATTTGTAATTACTGCTTGCTGTCTCTGTGCCCCATCTGTACCCTGCCTATGAGCCTAACCTGTTTGACCAATAAATGGCCATCACACCTGGGCAGGGCAAATGGGCGTGGCTAAGGTTCCCTAGCTTTGAGAGACAGAGAGAATCTTAGGGGAAGAGACTGGAGAAGAGGAGAGGAGAGGAGAAGAAGGCTGCACCACGGGTTAGGTGGAGGAGAAGCACATGGCTGGTGTGGATGGAGATTTAGGCCAGATGATGATAATTAGCAAGTATTTAGCATTATGGATGGGAGGTAACTTGATAGAAATTATTAGAAGCAGATGGCATGGGATTGGGGCAGGTATCCCATACCTACCCCACTATGGGAAGTAGTTTAGGGGATTAATATCTTCCCTGCCCCAGGTTAACTAAGGCTATTTTAAAATGTAACAGGTGTCTGTGTCTTGATTGATTGCTAGCAGGTTAGAAAACACTGCCGTAATAATACTTTAGGCCTACTAATAAACATTATTACAGCATACTGATAAATTAACCCAATACTTTTGTACCCCTCAAGCATATACAATTTTATTTGCAAGTAGACGTCAATCAAGTTAGAATAACAGAACATGTAAATTTTAAAAAGGAAAAGAAAAAAATATTGTTTCCATAGCAACTTTCAATACTTGCTCACTTCAAATACACACAGATACAGTGAAATATCCTCATGACTGCTACGCTCACCTCCCCCCAGGACTTGAGATAGTGCTAGCCAAAACTTGGTGCCTTGGGAGCCCACGCTCCCACTAACATGATCTGGATGCGGGGTTTCTATCATTAATCTTGTAGCTAAGGATTGGGAGGCAAGCCAGGTGTGGTGGTGAACACTTTTAATCTCAGCACTCGGGAGGCAGAGGCAAGCAGATAGCTGTGAGTTCGAGGCCAGCCTAGTCTACAAAGTGAGTCTAGGACAGCCAATGCTACACAGAGAAACCAAAAGAAAAAAAAGAAAGAAAGAAAAGAAAAGAAAAGAAAAGAAAAGAAAAGAAAAGAAAAGAAAAGAAAAGAAAAGAAAGATTCTGGGGCAGATCCTTGGAGTCCCTGAAATATTCCTCTGATGACCACTGGGTAATCTTTCCCTCCCTGTTAACTACAGTCTTCCTCACTTCCTAGCCTTCCAGCCAACTCTTGCTGACTTCTTTGACCCTGGAGCAGGCCCGCTGCTCTCAGGTGTTACTGTGCTTCCATGACGTCAGCAGCCACGTTTGCCTGTGAACTGTTTCTTCTAGACTGTTGGAGACTCTTTTCATACTATTGATAGTCCACAAAACAAAACAAAGCAATAAACAAACCAACCAACCAACCAGCCAGCCAACAACAAAAGTCCCATCCACGATAAACTGTACCACCCGGACCCACACACCCCGCTTCCTTGGACCAATGTATCACAACTCAGACCTAGAGATATTTAATGTCCTAACCGAAACAGAATAGCTATATAGCAAAGCAAGTGCTGTTTTGGGTCTCTGATACCGTTCACTCACCGCCCTTACGGACCCTCCTTCCAGAGACGATGATAAGGTTCCCCTCCACTACGTCATAGGGCCATGCCCACTGCCCAGAAGTGCCTTTGACAATGTGAAAGAGTCTGCGTTTGCTCCCCTGGCCCCCCACGCCACGCAGAGCAGCCTTATTCTCTGCAAAGACATTACACCTTTTAGATGAAATCATATTTCGACATCCATCCCATAAACTTCCAGCATTACCCAAAAGGCCTACTTAAGTATGATTTTTCCTGATAAGCAAAAAGACAGATGTACTGAAATGTAGAATTAGAGGAATATTTTTTCTTGCAAATATAGTTACTATGAAACCTCATAACATTTAATGGCGATGTTTTTAAGGAGTCCAATTTCATTTGAATTTATCGCTCTACTTTGCAAAAGTGAGGTTTTAATACCCCTAAGAATTTGAGATTTTCACACGACTAAAACTATTGTTTACTCTAAATTGAATTTTCCACTAAGGAATTCTGATTCTTCTGGTTTGCTTTCTCCTTGATTTCTAAAATTAAAAAAAAAAAATGCTGTCAAATAAAAACTATTTGATTGATGTTAATATAATAGATCCAGTTTTTCAAGTATCCATCAACTAATTTTTATCTTGAGGGATTTATGGGTAATTCAGATAAATAAGATACAATGGACTTGGAAAAAAATGAGTTAATGAGCAGCCCCATGGATTGTTCAAATATTGCTCATTAAAAGCTATTTGCAGGTTTTTCTAGTATATACAGCTTTCCATTATATTTCCAGTTCTTCTCAGAATGAGAAAGGCTTGTGTTAATTTATGAGTAATCTGTGTAATAAAATGCCTAGCTACTATCTCAAGCAACCCCCTGGATGATATAAGGGAAGTTTCTTATTTGTATAAGTTCCAGAAAAAATGTTCTTGATTGGCATAGGAGGTTGTTTTTCGTTTGTTTGTTTTGTTTTGTTTTGTTTTAATGTACCGTTCTGTCACATTGTTTAACACATCTAGGGGATCCATGCATACTTGCCTGGAGTCAAGAAGAAACAGAGTGTTATAAGATTCTGCATGGCATGTGGGTGCTGGGAATTAAAGCCAGGTTCCCTGTTCCCTGGAAGAGCAGTCTAACCACTGAGCCATCTCTCCAATCCCAGTATATTTGTTTGTTTTTCAAGACAGGGCTGTGTGTGTGTGTGTGTGTGTGTGTGTGTGTGTGTGTGTGTGTGTGT
>OU015755.1:32277457-32296624 GCA_907169655.1 Acomys percivali | reverse complement strand
TGTGTGTGTAGCCTTGTCTCCTGAACTACCTCTGTAGACTAGGCTAGCCTTGAACTCAGATGTTCTTTTGCTTCCTGAGGGCTAAGATTGAAGGTGTGTACTACCATACTCAGCTCCAATAAATAAGAAAATAAAGACTGGGTCTCACTCAACAGATGAACCTTCCTGAGTTCTGGGGTTAAAAGTATTCTACTGTGCCCCACTGATATGTAGGCTACTTTGAAGAGGCAGACCATTAGTACTACTTGGCTTTAAATATAGTCTCTTTTTTAAAAAAATTAAGGCAGGCTGCATAAAATGTCCTCTCTAATCTTATTGGAACTTCATAGACCAGTCTAAAAAATAGGAAATATCACCTCTATTTACATTCTGATTCTTGGTGTAAAAGAAGGCTCTGGAATAAGGTCCAGTTGGTAGGTGCAGGAGGAAACGCTTTGGCGCTTAATGATCCCTCAAAGTCACACAGCATGGGCTAGGGTCCCAGCTCCACAGTGGATTCTCCAGTGATGCTTTGTGCCTTAATTTCCTTCGCAACTAAGGGATAAGCTTCTTCTAGTAACTGTCATTCTACTTAAATAAAACAATGAATCATTAGGTGATTAACACACAGTATAGCTGGTTTAATCTGAAAGGCTAAAATACATTCAGCTTTATAGCTAAACTATCTGTGGAATTTTATAATTTTCCTAGTTCCCAGAAAACTTCGAACTTCCTCCTTGATATTTCTGTGTTTTAACAATATCTTACAAATGCAACTGGAGATCACATTTTATATCTACCTAGCAGCCTACTTGAGCTTTAAAACAATAAAAGAAATTAGATCTTTAAGACCATGTCTTCAATTAATGCTGTTGAGGAAATTAAATATCCATATATGAAAGAATGAATGTGGACTTTATATGCCACATAAACATCAACTCAAAATGGATACTTACGTAAGACCTGAAGCTATAAAGTGACCACAAGAAAATATAGGGAAAAAATTAAAAAATTAAAAATTTAAAAAATTTAAAAAAGAAAATATAGGGAAACAATTTCTCATCATTCCTCTAAACCAGTGATCCTCAACCTTCCTAATGCTGTGGCCCTTTAATACCATTCCTCATATTGTCACGACCCCCTGCAGCCCTAAAATTATTGTGGTCGCTACTTCACGAGTATAATTTTGCTAGTGTTATAAATCATAATGCAAATTTTTTTTGGAGATAGGAGTTTGCCAAGTTGGTCATGACCCACAGGTTGAGAACTGCTGCCGTAAACAATAATCTTGGCTCTGACACCAAAAGAAGCTCAGAAGAAGATTGGGAGGATTAGGGAGGTGTTAATGCAAAGATACAAAATTCCAGCTAGAGAAGAAAGCAATTTAGGGTATCTGTTGTACAGCAGAAGGCTATAGTTAATACTGTTTACTTGAAAATTTTTTAAGTGTGGATATTAAATGTGGGGTGTGTGTGTGTGTGTATGTGTGTGTGTGTGTGTGTGTGTGTTATGTATGTGTGTTTGGTAAGTGTACACAAGTGTCTGTACCCATGGCCATGTGTGCCCAGATAAGAGGATGGTGGACATCCCTCCGTACCACACTCCATCTTATTCCTGGGAGACAATCTCTCAGTGAATTAAGAGCTGGGCTGCTGATCAGCACACCCCAGCAATCCTCTTGTCTCTGCTCCCCAGGACTGGGGTTACAGGCAGACTTCCTGCCCAGCTTCTTACTGGTTCTGGGATCTGAACTCAAGCATCCATGCATGAACAGAAAGCACTTTTTTAACCAGGAGTCATTTCTCCAGCCCAGATTTTAAGCGTTTTAATTATCAAAGAAAATATTTGAGGAACTGGAGAGATCACTCCATGGTTAAAAGCACTGGATGCTCTTCCAGAGGACCTGACGTTGATTCCCAGCTCCCATATGATGCCTCACAACCATGTGTAACTCCAGTTCCAGGGATCAAATGCCCTCTTTTGGCCTCTGTAGGCACCAGACAGCATGTGGTGCACAGATAGACACACAAGCAAAATATTCAGCTGCTTCCAATCCAATCCAATAGAAACCAAAAAGAAATTATTTGAGTGGCGACTCAGTTCTTTATCTTGATACAAACAGTTCAAGATGTGTACCTATATCAAAACATTATATTTCGTGTTGTAAATAAAACGTCATCTGTACATATGTACTCTGCTGTAATAAAGCCAAATAGGGAGAGAAGCATTATAAATGGTTCATACATCTCTATGATTCTCCGTGTTTTAAGAGATTCTTCACAGTACTTGAGGAAGCTTTCTTGTTACTATTTCTCGGTTTTGGTTTCGTGAATCAGTGAAATTTAGAAGGGAGTATTTAATAAACTACAATGTAATTCCTCCCTAATGATAGCTTTCAAATCCTGTGACCACAATAATGAGATAAATCCTCAAAGTTCTCTTCAAAGGTCAAAACATCGCCAGTCTTATCTAGTAAACCTTCTTGGGAAAATCCAGGTTCAGAAAAACATTTTGCCATTTCAAAATTAGAAGTCACCCAAGTCCTTAAAGCCTCCAGCAAATCGCATATGTAATGTTGTCTCCTCTCGGTTTCCCCAGATATGTTTTATCCTTTGTGTTTCTTTCATTTCATTTTGTACCAGCAGCCGTGGGATTTCTGCCAGAAATGAACTCAGCCGCTTCCCTGGGAATGTTGTCCAGTTGCTAATTTCAGTGCCGGAACTGTGTTCCCTTGCGTTCTGGCCTATTTCCATGCATGCCTCCACTGGAGGAAAGGCTCTGACGGTTCTGTGGATAATGGTAAACACATGTAGCCAGTGCTGTGCAAGTCCTTCCGAGCCAGAGAGCCTTAGTAGGTACTTCAGTTGCTGGCAACAGAAAAGCACCCGGGGAAACTACATGGGAGTAGCCAACGCACAGCAAGGACCTTCCTTCCTTCATCCATCCTTCATCCTTCATCCTTCATCCATCCTTCCTTCCCTCCTTCCTTCCTTCCTTCCTTCCTACCTTCCTGCCTTCTTTTCTTCATCACTGAGTAATTATAAATGAAAAATCAGGATATTATGGCGACCTAATTCAAAACTTTAAAACTTCAGAGGAAGAATCTGGATCGAGGGACAAGAATGTTTCGACTTGTTTATTTTGGAGAATGTTCCCATTTCAAGTTAGGCCTCTTGATGCTTTAAGCGTGCATGAGGACTTTGACTTCCCTGAGTACACAGGAGACAAATTACACTGTATGATGTCATTGCCTTAGAGATTTCTCAAACTACCAAGTTCATCAGTCATGTTGTCAATGTTAGGGAGATAGAAAAGAAAAAAAAAAAACTTAAAGATACATTATCACTGTACGAGAATAAATACTAATTTCTTGTAGGAGGAATTTCTTCAACATTGTTTTCTAATTCCAGAGAAATTTAAGAAAGGTCTCTTAACATAGTGGCATTCCAGGCAGGTCTGTTTGTGGTACCCTTATCTTGAGAGTGGTACAGATGTTACAATTTAATGGTAAATAAGAACAGCATGAAGAATACTGTGAGAGGCACTTTAGTTGCTACATTTGAACTAACTACGTATTATTCTGCTTCTGTATTGTATTTTTGATGATTACAGAAAAGCGTTTCCTTCTAAACACACTGTACCTGGGGTTATTGTCTGTGACATTGATGTAGGCATCCTCAGCTGCCTTCCCGTTTCCTCTGGACCATCCAGCTTAACAGCAGACTCCTCGTTCACCTTGGAAACCACCTTGCGTCCCTTATGTTCTGTTCTATTTTATTTCCCTGCCCTCTTGTTAATGAGAAGTCCTCAACCAGAGTTGGGGATGCTTCCTGGTGTGGCATCTCCAGGATGGACTAGTATGGCTCAACTCCTAAAAGGAGACCTGTCCACGCAGACTCAGAAAGAAAAAAAAAAAAACCTGCAGAGACTCTTTGTAGTAGAAACTCCAAAGCATTTCTCAGATCAAGGAGGATTTTACTTGAGTACAGTTTAATATAATATCAAAATGACCTGTTGTCTTATCCACCAAAGGCTGTCTTAGTAATAAATAAACAGACCAACATCACAAGGTCTATTAAGACTCCTGACACTAATGAGCCAAAGCATGATTGGAAATCCAAAGTCAAACAAATTCTCTGCATTCACAAGTGGGCTGGAGAAAGAGTGAGATTTACACACTGTCATTGCCCAAAAGTCACTTACATACAGTCTTCTCAGTATGGGTACCACTACCATTGGGGGCTGGAGATCTGCTATTGAGGGAGAAGGGCTGGGTGTGCATTGAAGGGGTAATAGCACCGCTGGCCATCATTCAAGTGGTAATAACCAAAATACTTTCAGGCCTTGCCTTCCTTTCCTGGAATATAGGTGACTTTAGTTGAAGAGCACTGAGTCTGTGTCTCTTTGCGATCTGAGTGGCTGGTTCTTTGGCCATATCGACCATTTTCTCAAACTGTGGGAGTGGCGGCTCGAATGCTTGACCATTGGGAAAGAAAAGGAAGACTGTGGACTACGTAGGGCTGGTCACTCTCAAACAACTCTAAGGAAACAATATACACAATGTGACCACAATGAAAATATGTGTTTTGCCTAGAATAAAAGAGTGCAGATGATTATCTGAGCCCATAAGGCTAATTACTGTACCCCACATCTCTCTGGAGCTATAGGTAAGTAGCCACAGGTGCAGGTAGACCAATAGAAACTGCCCCAGAGCATTTCCCTGGTCACAGAACTGGGCACCCTCCAAGATAAAATGACTATGAGCTTGTGACTCATTTTATGGGTGAGGAAATGAAAAACAAAGATGGTAGGTGACTTATTCTAGATCAAATTCAAGCCTGTCCTGTTGGCTTGTTTACTAAAGGCAGTCAAACAGTGACCTGTGGGATGTGCTTATACCATAAAAATAGCTAGCAATCCTTTCCCCTGAACAGATGGAAAGCAATACCTTCTTCGTGGGATGGAGTAGGGGACTCTAGAGTGTGTTCTCTGACCTGATCCTCTGTTGGGACTCCATGACTCTCATTGGGCAGTCCTCAGCCATGCTGTGGTGACATATTCTCAGCACGTACAGTGAAAATTGCACTCAATCCTCTCTGCTTTAGCATTCACAATGTGGCTGTGGTTTGAAGAAAAGGAATCATTTTCTTCACTGTGACAATGCTTTAAACAACTTCTTGAACTCATTTAGCCACCGCTGCCCCGGATCCTATTGTTTTGATTTTGACATCATCAGATTTTGATCAAAGCATTCACAAAAACTAGAAATACAAAGAGCAGAGCATGCTGTGCGTCAGCTGCCACGGGACAGCAGATTAAACAAACGCCAGGGTTTATCACAGGCCTGGGGCTAGCCAAGCCAACAGTTGCAACGTTAACAAACCTTAAAATAATTTCAAATCTTTTTTTTTTAAAGAACTGTTCATTATAAAGTGAAACTGGATGCATGCTAGATGAATAAACACTTTTGGGGCATAAGACAACCCAAAGAAGAATATTTTTATCATCCAATATCAAATTCCATTTATGGAAAGTGACAAATAAGTATAAATGAAGAAATAGTGAATGAGCCCTTTCATGGGTTCCGATGTGACTCCAGCTTCTTTTACATACTGCCATGTAATCAGGAGGGATCTAAGTGTTTAACCCTACTTGTACAGATTTTCTAATACAATGTGCGGGTATAAATGACAAAAGCTTTCTTTAAGTAAAATGGGAAGAAACTAGCAACCGTAAATAACCTTAGGCAGGGTAGAGAAAACTAGGAGACATGTTAAGACAGAGTCATTACTATGTATTGCCATGTATATTTGCTTTTCCCTTTTCTTTGATTTTTAATAGTTTCCCTTTTATTTTTGAGAGTATAATATAATTATAACATTTTGGCCTTTCCTTTCCTCCCTCCAAACTTTCCCTTATATACTTCCCTGTTCTCCTTCAATGCATGGCCTCTTTTTTCACACACACACACATATATATATATATACACACACAAACACACACACACACACACATATATAATCTAAATACAACCTGATCAATGCATATAATGTTATTTGTATGAATGTTTTCAGAGCTGACCATTTGACACTGAACAACCAATCAGTGTGCTCTTCCCTAGGGAGGACCACCTCTCCTGTTCCCAGCTTTTCTCAGTTGTCTGTAGTTCCCATGTAGTGTTGTATGGATATATGTGTGTGTGTGTGTGTGTGTGTGTGTGTGTAATATATTATATATGTATATATATACAAACAATAAAGTGTCATAATAGTTGTTATTAATGAATCTACAAGTCCCACTGGGAAGCAGAGAGCAACAGTACCTGGGACTCTCCTTATTCTTCCTCTTCTTCCTCTCTGCTTTGCTCTTGGATTCCAGCCTTCAGGGGAATGGCTACCCAAGGGATTCTCATTCTGGACAATGTTGTCCCTTTCAGGACATTCACCAGTGTCTGGAACATTTGGTAGTAGCTTAAAAAGAGAGGCTGCTGGTAGCATCAGGGGTGGAACAAAGTATCTAACAATGTTTCTCAGGAAAAGGAAGTGTCAACTACCATCATATTACGTTTAAAATTTAGTTCTGTCTGGGCTAGGACAATGAGTCAGTGGATAAAGTGTTTACTCTATAACCATAAGGACTAGAGTTTGGATCTCGAGCAATACTGAGCAAGCATGGCAGATCTCTTGTCATCCCAATTCATTGCAGGAGGAGAGAGAGAATGCTCCAGGGCAAGCTGGCTCGCTAGAGCTGCTAAATGGGTGAGCACTGAGTTCAGTAAGAGACTCTGCCTTAGTAAATAAACAGGAGCGTGATTGAGGAAGGCACCCAATTAACTACTAGCTCTACAGACATACATACACACTTGTACTTACATATATTGATACCAACATACATGCCAAAATGGATAAACATGCATCCCACCACACACACACACACACACACACACACACACACACACACACACAGTTTCTGTCACATACATGATCTCATCTAAGCATACTGTCTACTTTCACTGATCTTAGAACTTTATGATCATGCAAAATCTGGTACTGTGTGGGGTTTTTTTTCTCAACAGATTTCTCTTTGCTCATCATTTGTGATTTTGGCCTATTTCGTTTCACCAGTACACACCCAATTTTATTTTGTAAATATGGCATACTTTGATTTTTATTTCATTGTCAGTGCATATGTTGATTGCCTGTTGTCTCACTAGTATCAGCAACATCACTAAGAACATTTCACATGAATCTGGTGCCCACAAAGGATTCCTATGGCATCTATTACAAGACCTAAAGAAGTTAGGTTGTAGATGAGTCTTCAAGTCTAAAGAATAGTGAAACTTTCAAAATGACTGCAGGAATTGACGCCTAAACAGAAACCAGTGTTAGCTGGTATTGGCCATTCTAACATCGGTGAGAGACGGATCAGCGTGGCCTTGCAATGGATTTCCTCAGTTACTAGCAAGGCTTGGCATCTTCACACGTGTTTATTCACTAGTTGTGTTTCCTCTTCTCTGAGGATTTTGCCTTTCTCTGAAGTTTATTAGAGCTCTCAATCTTATTTGTTGGAAGAAAACCCCTTCCCCATTGGTTTATGACATTTCCTTTATTATACGTTTTTCTACATGCTGGAGTCTGTTTCAAAGTTATCCACTGTGTTTCATTGATCTGTCAATTCTTTGCCAATACCATGTGGCTTTAATCACCAGGGTCCTATATTATATTTTACTATATGGTAGTGTGAGTCTGACTTCAATATTCCCTTTGTTTGAGATTTTATAAGCCATTCTCATCTCTATTTTTATTACCCAGCTCAATGTTAGAATCATTTTGTTAAGCTAAAAAGGTTTTAAATTTTGATTGGCAAGCAAGAATTCATTCTGAATGTGGAGTCCTTTTTATTCAGGAACATCTCCTATCTTTCAAATTATTTACATGGTTTCTTTCATAAAAGTCACATTGTTGTTAGCTTGTCCAGGGTGTTTTGAACATTAATTCATTATGGGTAGCACTTTCTAGCTGGTTATTGATCACACAGGAAATGTTATTTGAGATATTTATTTTGCACTTCATTGCTTTGCTGAATCATTCTCCTCGTCTTAAGATTTTTAAAGCCACAATTCTTTGGCTCTATTCTATAATTTTAGGCACATGTGACCACTCTCCTGTCTTGAGTCTCGCCCCTTACTCCTCGGTGTGATCTTAATCAGAGCCTCAAACTCATTGTGGCCACAGTAGAGTGAGTGAGCAAGTTCTTGAGCAACTTGGCTGCACAGGCTGTGCTTTGCCTGTAGTGTTGGCTACAGGCTTAATGCAGACACCTTTGAGTCCTCTCCTACTTTTCTAATGAGAACATTGCCAACTGCTTTTTCAACAGGAGTGGGGCCGTTAACACTCAGAGCAGTAAGTGTTTCAACAACTCTACAAACCATCAAGTAAGGCTGAAGAGTGAAGGTACAAAGTAACAAAAGCAGATGTCTGCTTTCAGCCACTGAAAGACAGTGAAATTATTTGGAAACTTCCCTGCAGTGTCTGCTGACTCTGCTCAGCAGTCTCAGCTGCTAACTTGCACCAGGACTTTCCAACACTGGCGTAGACAGTCAATGCCAATGCCGTCTCCTTCCTGCCTGTCCAACAAATGCATCCCCATGGTTTAAAAACTCTTCATCCAGAAATAACGGGACACAATGATCCAAAGTGACTTGGAAATCAAAAGCTAGCACTTACACTATATTTCTACACCATTGCTTTAATCCCACATTCTCAATATTTCTAGCTCAGAGGATCAGCTTTCACTTCCACTTTTTGAAAATAAACATATAAAATTGCTCACTGGGCTCTGTTGTGTAGAATGTTCGTACAACATCTTTCTCATGTTTCATTCTGGCTACACTAAACCAGATCATGAGGTGGGGGTAGGAGGGAACATGCTCAGGTTGTCTTCGTCCTTCTTCTAGTGCTCCGAAGAGGCCCCACGGCCAAGGCAATTCTTATCAAAGAAAGCATTTGATTGGGGGCTGGCTTACAGTTTTGGAGGGTCAATCCATTATCCTGGTGGGGAGCATGGTGGCAGGCTTGGCACTGGAGCAGTAGCTCAGAGCCACATCCTGATCTACAGGCCCAGAGAGGGGGAAAAAAAAGGCCTGACTTGAGCTTTTGAAACCTCAAAGACCACTCCCTCAGAAAGGAAGAGAAAGACACTGGGCCTGACTGGAGCTTTTGAGACCTCAAAAATCATCCCCAAGTGACACATTTCTTTCAACAAGTCCACAGCTAATTTAACAAAGCCACACCTCCTAATGCTTTTAAATAATTCCACTCCCTGGTGACTATGAATTCAAATATATGAGACTATGAAGGCCATTTTTATTCAGACCATCATAATTACAAAGCCAGTTCTTTGATTGATTGATTGATTGATTGATTGATTGATTTATAAGGAACCATATTCTTGCGACATCCTTTAGGCACAAAGCTTAATACTGTATCTGCCAGGAATCTCTTAACTTTTATCTCCAAACATGAGCAAAACTTTCCAGACCATTAAGAGATTAGTACATAAGATGATAATATTTTTCAAATTTCTTTCCAGTTCTGAAGAAAAAAAATTATGGCTGTCATCAACTCTAAATTTCTATCAGCCTTTGGCCATGATCTAGACAACAGTTGGAAGTCTGGCTTATGACTAATATTAGGAAGCCTTTGTGTCCTGTTGTAAATTTACAAACCATGGCACGCTGTCTTATAGTGTTGATTAATCACTCTGATTTATTTATAAAAGTATTTAAAATAAGGCACCGATGTTGCTAAATAAGTTTTCTTTTTTTTTTTTTTTTTTTGGTTTTTATAAGACATGGTTTTACTATGTCATTCTGGCTGTCCTGGAATTCACTATGTAGACCAGGCTGGCCTTAAACTCACAGAGTTACACCTACTTCTGACTCCTGAGTGTTGGGATTAAAGTTGTGTTCCAGTATGCCTAACTTTTGTTAAGTATTTCTAACAATAATGTCACTGAAAATAACTTTGTGAGTATGACATTGGATGGCACACAACATTCAGAACCTTGATCAGTGAGGCAAATACACAATGAGTGACTAAGTATTTGCATTATTTCATATTAAACAAATTGTCTTTTTAAAAAAAGAGCAAAATTGTCAACCATTTAATTTCTTTAAGACAAAAAAGTCAAACTTTTTTTTGACAATTATCATTAACTATCAATTGATTTCAGAAATAAAATGTGATCAGAAAAATCTTTTGTAACTGTTAGCAAAACTAGTGCCCGTGATGTCTCTTTATTTATTACAAACTGTGACAGAGAAAGAAGTATCAGGAACATATGTTCAGCTGATGTGGCCGTGTGTCTGCTGCCTGTTCACCATCTTTCCTACTACGTAGATGTAAGAGAACTCAAGTATAACATTCATCTACTTTAGTAGGAATCCAAAATACAGCTCTCTGGTTCTCATGTTACAAGAAGTCTGGTGATAAGCCATCCTGGGCTGAGGTAAGGGTTTCCAGGGCAGCAAATACCTCAGCTTCTTACATTCACTCTCACATTCTTAGCATGCACTTTGCATCCTGTGGCTTGAAATATGGTTACTTTGTCTACAGCCTCCTATTTAGGTCCCAGAGAGGAAGATTGTGTCCATAGGACCCAAACTCTACTAACACAGTGGCAAGCTTACGCTTGTGTCTTCTTTTAAGTTGGGGTATGTCATGTAATGTATCATTGTGAGGGCATTAGAGAAGATATTAGCCAGGTTCCTCCTCACCCTGGACAAACAAAGGCATCCATTATCAAGGAAGAAGGAGAAAAATAACTTGTCCGCCCCTTTGTTACAGTCATACCTGTCAAAAGCCCAGACCCTAAAAGCTAACCAAACTCCACTCCAGCAAAACTTGCCAGAAGGTTCATTATTTGAGGTATTTGTATTTTCAACCTTATTTTCTTTACTATTTCTACAACTTCTCAGGTACCAAGGTGCCACCTAGTGCCGTAGCACAGTTTACATAAATCTGAAGGTATGTTCCTAGGTTCCAATCCCAGCTCTCTCTCTGACTCCCTGTGTAACTTTGGGAATTTTTTCTTCTTTATAGGCCTCATTTCCTTGATGGTAAATTTGGTGTATTACAAATGTCAGCTCAAGAAAACACAAGGACTGAATTAATCGGTTTGCAAGAGCTTGTGGGAAGCTTCTAAAACATAACATTAAAATAATTATTTTAGATAAAATCTCCAGGTGCATGTATTATTTTGCTACTAGCATGAATCAGTTACTTTCTTGGCTGTGCCAGAGTGCTTGACAGAAGTGAGTGAAAGAGTGGAGGGAGGGTTTGTTCAGGCTCACAGCTGAAGGCTGCAGTCTGTCACGGCACAACAGGTATGGTAGGTAGGAAGACTATGAGGCAGCTGGTCACACTACATCCAGAGTCAGGAGGCAGAGAGTGACAAATAGTGGTGTGCGGTTTACTTCCAGAGAACGCTGCTGCCTTCAGTTAGGGTCGGCCATGCCATCCAATGAAGGTCTGTCACAGACATGCCGAGAAACTTGTCTCCTAGGAGGTGCTAGAATGTATCAAGTTGTTAATATTAATCACCACACAACATTTTTAAAAAACCCACTGATGTGTAATTGTGTACAGCAGAGAGCACCAATTACTGTCATTCCTTCCAGTGAACTTGGAGAGTTTTTCATATCTATAAAACACCACTTTTAATGAGATATTTAAGATGTCTAGCATCTATGCAGATCTATGCACACTCCTGCCTGGTCAGCCTCTTCTTCTATCATAGAGATAACCAGTGTCTGACTCTATCCCCAAAATAGCTTTGTTTGAAGTTCTTGGGCTTTAAGTTAAAACAGCCATACAGAACATATTATTTTGTCTGGCACCTGTGGCTCAACTCCATTTATGAGAGCCATCAGATGGTCAAGAGCACTCTGGGGTCACAGTGTGTCTTTGTTGGTGGAGACTCTGTCAGTTCCTCGCCCAAGTCTAAATACAGTTGACAAAAACACTCTCCTGTAAATTTGTTCTTGGACAGGCACTTTCATCTTTTCTTATGTAAATACCTGAGAGTTGGAATTGGTTGATGATAGGGTGAATATAAGCCTAAATTTCCAGAAAACTCTCCAACCGTTCTCTAAAGCAGTGTTACTATTTTATAGGTCTACATGCATAATACAAGAGCTCTGGTCTTTTTAGTATCCCCTCTAATGCTTGGCTCTGTCAGTCTTATAGTTTTAATGGTTCTCACGAGTGTGAAATGGTATTTATTAAAGGAATTGCAACTGTCATTTAAAAACTCTGGGTTTGAATGATTTTTTTTTAATGATTCTTTCAAGCACAGAAATAATTCTTCCATGTTGAGGGAAATAGAAGTTAAGAGAACACTTCCAGGTTGATCTAGATTCGGTTTCTTAACAGGTTTTAGTCATTTTTCCCTTGTTCCCAGCCCAGAGAAATGTAGCGACACCAGACGTGGAGACGAAGGTCAATCCTGGGGTTTTCATTAGTCACACGTAGGTTTCCCACTTGCATTAGTGTTCGGCTAGTCCCACCTCCCATGACCTGCGTCCAGCTTCCTCAGTTTGATAGTTACCATCCCACATCCCATTTCCCCCTCTTTCTGAATGCGCCTTTAAAAGAAATCCCTTTACTGTTGTTTTTATTGGGTTTTCAGGGCAGCGGGGAATGAAATTAGAGATAGCTGCTCAGCTCTTTCCCCTCTCCCCCTGTTTCCTGCAGCCTCTCAGAAGCCCGGGCTCCGGCTTGAGCCATGTGTAGGTAGGCCAGAGAGAGGGAGGCTGGGAACGCAGGCTCCTGAGCAAGGCTGGCTCCTCTCTTCTCTGACAGGTGGGTAGGTGCGAGTTAGGGAAGCGGCTTTGCATCTTGTGGTTTTGTTTTCTTCAGACGTAGAACAGAGGGACTGGGTAAAGCTATGCGGTTCATCTAACGTGTTTGCATGTAATGTGTCCGGAACAAAATAAAGTCTTCAAAGACGTTCTATATCCACGTCTTTATTGTTGTCACTGGAACCTGTAGGATGAGAAGCAGGGTTTCTTCAGAAGGCACATTGTGGCACTACCAAATAGGAATTTTACAGGTTTACAAAGTGTTCACAGGTTGGTACGTAGGGATACATAGCATTTCAGAAATGGCAACCTTACCCGATTTGAACCTGTTGATTCAAATTCGAATTGATTTTTTTCCATTTACAAATAAATAAGTATTTAGTTAATGGGTTAGAATAAAAATATTTCAAAAGGAGACGCCAAGAAGATGGCTCAGCTGATAAAAGTACTAGCCAGTATGCCTGATGATCTGAGTTTGAGTCCTGGAACCATATTGTGGAGGGAGAGAACTGAAGGCCACACACACACACACACATTCACATATCTTCACAGAAATAAGTAAATAAACATGATAAATAAAACTATTTTAAAAGGGTAGATTAGCTTTAAGAAAACATAATGCTACTGGTTCGTTTTATGCTTTAGCACAATTTTGCGAAGACAAATAAATGGAATTTAAAAATCTATAAAGCAGGTACAGGAGTAAATATTCCATAGCAATCAATATGGAGAAATTCTTTAGGTTTTTTGTTTGTTTGTTTGTTTGTTTGTTTTGTCACATAAAGCACAATATAGGGATACAAAGCAATGAAGGAAAAACTTCTTGTCAGATGGAAGCCATTAGTTATACTCACAGCGTGTACAGAGAGCATATGCACACACACACACAAGGTTCCTCAAAGTAGATGAGTACTAAGCATCCTGAAACAGGAAGACTGTGAAACACAATTGCGAACTAGATTTCTGTTTACTTCAGGTAGAGTGAGGACCAGGCAAATAAGATACAATGTAACATGGCATATACTTGGCAGTGGAAGGGAGGAGAATAAAGGTGGTGAAACAGAACTGGCTAGTAATAACTCTGATGTCAGATAAAGGAAGAAGAGATGGGTCGCCAAGTATGTCCAGGTGTGGTGGCTCATGCCTTTAATCCCAACACTTGAGAGGCAGAGGCGGGGAGATCACTGTGAGCTCGAGGCCAGCCTGGTCTACAAAGCAGGTCCATGACAGCCAAGGCTAACACAGAGAGACCCTGCCTGGAAAAAAAAACAAACAAACAAAAAGTCTGTAATAGCTGAGCTGAAATTCAGGCCTAATGGACTGGCAGAGAAGGAAAGGAAGGACTCGCCAGATCATGCAGGACACAGCTGCCTTCAGGGCTTTTCAGATCTCACTGGGCTGTTGAAAAGACCTGTTCTTGCCTGTCTGAAGTGGCTGGCATGGCTTAGCAGGAAGCTGATACAAACACCAGTGTCACCTGTTAGCTCTTGATGGCACTGGATTCTTCCTAGAATAACAGACAGTTGTGGTCATTACTGTTCCACCATGTAAAAATGGGCTGTTTTTCTGTGGAGAGTGGGGGTATCTGGATGCCTGAAGTGAGCACAGAGCCACAGACCTGCTCAAACCTCTCCTCACATGACATCAGTTTCCTCCATGGAGGGTGAATGAGTGATCAGCGCATGTGCAAAGGTTACTTTCTTAGGGAATTTGGTCATTGCCAGTTTTGTAAATTCCAGGCTGATGTTATCTGTCTTGTGACTCTAATGATTAAGGAGTACTTTACACGTTCTTCCTCTTCCTTTAAAAAGAAACCCACAAGCCTAAACACCCCCAGTTTTATTGATGGTGTTTTTCCTCAAAGACCCAGGAAGTAAGCTAGCTCTATAATAAATATGTTTGGCTTTTAGTGAAGAATTTTTATTCAAAGCTATTTCTTGGTTCTATATGATTGTGGATTAAGCCTTGATAAAATTTTATCAAAAACTAAAAAACCAACTGAACCAGTGTTCGGCTGTGAGTCTGTACTTGGACCAAGTCGCGGGTGGTGTAGGATTGCCAAGGTTCCCCTGGAAAGTCTAGGACTGGAGTCCGTGGTCGGAAAACTGTGTGCAGGCCGACACGGTGCTAGAGGAGTCAAAAGATACTCATCTTGATCCAAAGGCAGAAGGAAGCGACTGTGACAGTGTGTCAACAATGGTGTAGCTTGGGCATATTTATGACTTCAAAGCCCACCTCCACAGTGACATGCTCCTCTCAACAAGGCCACACCTACTCCAACAAGGCCACACCTACTCCAACAAGGCCACACCTCCTAACAGTGCCACTCCCTATGGACCAAGCATTCAAACACACGAGTCTATGGGAGCCAGAGCTATTCAAACCACCGCAGTAGCTGTTATCGCTTACATGATACGTTTGATGATGCTGAGGTTCAGAGAAGTTGAGTAGCTGCCCCAACGCCGTGGCTTCTAGTTACGTGGAACTGGGACTCAGGTCCGAAGCTTTAAGGCCTTAGCTTTCTCCAAACACTGTCTGAGCTGCTGGGTCCCTTCTTCACATGTAGATTGTGTCTAGGTGAGCATGCACACGTCTTGTGCACGATGACACAACTGCTGCGAGTTCACGTATGTGACTGCCCTGCTGTACACACAGGAGCCTGTAGCTCTCACGGTCTTCCTGCCCATCTTCTGCAATGACCCCTAAGCCTTATCAAGCTTTGTAAATAAAGAATAATGAAGTATTAGAGTTTGTCTCACCTGGGTTGCACAGCAAATACAAGGATCACTTGGCCAACACTTGACCAGGCAGCCACATGACACTATTTTCAATGCCTTTTTCTAAGATCCATTCTGTCATTTATAAAAAGCTGCACAAGAACACCGAAGCCTTCCTACAGAGCAAAGTCATGCACACAAAACCAAACCCCAGTTCGTATAATGCTTTCCTATGCAGACAGCACCAGGTTAAGCTGGAAGATCCATCTTTCTAGTAAGTTCCCAGGTGCTGCTGCAAAAATCAGTGGTTTTGTAAATCATTGATATAGATATTCAACAAAGAAGGGGGAAAGAACATGAGGAGATGAACTTAATTAAGCATGCCTAGAGTTGGCATGAGAAAGGCCACACAAAGGAAAGTCTAGGAAGATCCAGGACAAACAGTTTAGACAGAGAATTATTTATAAAAGGCTGAAAGATAACGAGAACAAATGTAACAACAGCCCAAGTCCCAAACCTGATACTGAGTTGTTCGATACCTGCCCCGTTTACAACACGCAGGTGAAAATGTGGCTTAGATCCAAGAGGCAACATGATTGCATTGCTCAGCACACACAGGCATTCCTACGTGGCGATGTGAAACACGTGTCTGTCCTTTTAACCCTGTTCTGTCATGAAGCTCATCTCTGCAGAAGCCCGGGCTTCTGCTCTTCCAAGCATGAGCATCGCCCTGCAGGCTCCTTCTCAACTCCATGCCATCTTCTCCAACAACAGACCTACTGTTTCCTGTGGAAGGAAATACAACTAGTTGGCCCCCAGATTCTGAGCTGGCTTGGAACTGTGTGAAAGGTTTTTGCAAGTTAAAAGCAAAACTGGCAAACCTAGGCTTTTTGACAGCTTTGTGAAGTGTGAAAAAAAATCATATTTCCCTGGCGCACTTTTATGAGCTTTTGTCTTGCGCAAGAGGGGAGGCTGTGCCTGTGAAAATGAAAGAAGAAAAAAAAAAAAAGGTCACACATGTGACCTCAGCCCTGGCAACCCAATCTGAGACTCAGTAAATTCTCAACTGAACAATTTTTCCCCCTCCCCCAGATTCTTGAGTCTTCTGTGTAAGCACCCAGGAAGTCTGCTTGCACTCGAGGTACCACAGTTGGCTCTCTTACCAGCAACTGACAGGGCTGAAAATCACCAGCAAGAGGAGTCCGCAGAAAATGCTTCCGACTGACAACCAAAGAGCAACCCCTGCACTGAGCGGAGGGTTTGCAAGGACTCTCCCAGAAGCCACCATGTTTGTGTGGAGAGGTTACTAGGCTGAGGAAAAGACAGAAATTTAGAGTCTGGTAAAGGCTCAAATACCCTGGCTACACTTCTGCTCTGGTGGCTGCGAAGACAGAAAATCTTCACACTCCTCTCCTTAGCTCGTTCATCTTCTGCTGGTGTTGTGCACTGAGATGGGTTGCCAGGCCTTTCCAACATCACCAATCCAGCCTGAGCCTCAGCCTGTCTTTGCATAGTCTGGTGAAGAGACCCTCACCATCTTCTCCTGTGTATTATTGATATCTCTTTACAGTGTTCAATTTTACTATGACATCCTTGCTGCCCCCCCCCCACAGCCAATCTATATAATTCACTTTTTTACCCAGACTTTCCGTTTTCGTAAGCAATATGTCAAAACCAGGCCTCTGGAAAGCTGAATTGTCTCCTCCGTGCCCATCCATTAAAGCTAAGGAGATAATCCAAGCTTCCTGCACTAGGTGATTACGTCAGTGTCTTAAGGCTGAGGTAGCAAATACTCACAGACTAGGTGCCTTACACACAGAAATTTAGTTCTCATAATTTTGCAAGCTGGGGATGCAAAGCCAAGTATGAGTGGGGCTGGTTTCCTCTGAGGCCTTGTTCCTTGGCTTGCAAATGGCCACCTCCTTGCTCTGATCTCACATGGGCTTTCCTCTTTATGTGTCTCCTCTCTTTATAAAGACACCATTCATGTCCGATTAGAACCCACCACATGACCTCATTTTTTAAAAAATTATGTCTTTAGTTGACCAATCTCCAAATATAGTCACATCCCAAGGCTCTAAGGATTAGGGATTTGGGCTTCAACACATGAGACTTGGGAGACATGGTCTATCCCGTCACACTCTACCCACTGGCCCAACTAAAAGTCATTAAATATACTCACCCTATTTCCATAGCCAAAAAATCATTACCTACCCCAGAATCTGCTCTAAGCCCCAAATAGCTTTTATATTATCGCTCACACTTCAGTTCTGCCCATTAGGACATTAAAGGCTATGGGGAAAGGACTTTTTCCTTTTCCACCCAGAAACTCAAGCTTGGTGGATTGCTAGTTACCAAGAGGGCAGGAAGAGGTAGTGGGCTCAGCCTGGGCTGGCGGTTAAAAGAACAACTTACTGTTGAACAGTTCAACTCAACATTTGAAGTTTGCACAATTATATTTTCCTCTAAGAATTTAATTGGCTTGGTTTATGACCCCATGCCAGCCCCAGAGGGCTGATTTCACAAGCCGGGTCATTACTTGGTCCCTACTCCACACCAGCAGGAATCTTAGACATGCCAGTTCATTTCCAACCAGAGGGTCTCCACATGCCCCAGAACCCTGAGGGTCCTTCATGTTTATCCAGCTTAGGCTCTACCTCCAACATTGCAGCTTTTATGCCAATACCCCAAACCCACACAACTGCTTCCCAAAGATCCAAGGAGACCAAAGGAGGCCTATTGATGAGGCAATTAAAACTGCAAACCTCACTTTGAGTTGGCTAAATGAGTGCACAAGAAAATAGAGAGCTTGGTCTCCATAATGTTGTGCTTTGTCTCTCATTCTTACCGTTTCACTTTGGAGATGGGATAGTATGTGTCTCCACGTGTGTATGTGTGTATGCATGTATGTTCTCCTGCATGTGTACGTATGTGTGTGTGTGTGAATATGTCTGTGTGTCTTACTATATATGTGAATCTGTGAGTCTTGTCTCTATGTTTCTGTGTATCTGTGAGTCTGTCTCTTTCTCTCTTTGTGTGTGTATATATATGTATTTCCCTATGTGTTTGATTCTGTATATATGTCTCTGTGTATATATGTGTCTGTCTCTGCCTATCTGTCTCTGTCTCTCTGTATGTGTATGTATGTGTGTGCATGTGTGTTTTCCTATGTATGTGCTTCTGTGTGTCTGTCTATATGCCTGTGTACCTGTGTGTCTGTGTGTCTGTGTGTATGTATGTGTGTGCACGTGTGTGTCTCTATATGTCTTTGTATATCTGTGTGTTTGACTATGCCTATCTGTCTCTGTCTCTTTCTGTGTGTATGTATGTTTGTGCTTCTGTGTGTCTGTCTCTATATGTCTGTGTATCTGTGTGTTTATGCCTGTCTGTCTTTGTTTCTCTGTGTATGTATATGTGTGAATGGGTGTGTGTGTGTGTGTGTGTGTGTGTGTGTGTACCTCTGTGTATATGTGTGTCTTCTTTCTGTATGAATGTATATGAGTCTGTGTGTCTGTTTCTGTGTCTTTGTGTATCTGTCACTCTTCCCTACCCTCCACCCCCGTGTGTGTGTGTGTGTGTGTGTGTGTGTGTGTGTGTGTGTGTGTGTGT
>OU015755.1:32261692-32277447 GCA_907169655.1 Acomys percivali | reverse complement strand
TGTGTGTGTGTGTGTGTGTGTGTGTGTGTGTGTGTGTGTGTGTGTGTAGACTATGGTATGAGCACTGAAAAGTGTAAAGAGGGGTCCAGTGATAGAAAAATAAGGTCGAAATGATTGCAGGTATTAGTGAAGTTTGTCTTGCCATGTGGACCCTATCCAAGTACTTTACACATATGCACACATTTGTTATAAGGCAAACACATGAAACAAACCTTTTTAGATGTCACATGTATATTGTGACTCCGGACTCCTAAAGAATGTGCTTGCATAAAACTCCTGGTTGTGTGCTCTTTCATTCATTAATCTTGTGTTGAAAAGTACAAACACCAAACCATGGTAAGTTTTGGGGATCCAAAGATGTGTAAAGCTGAGCACAACATAATGTGATTTTGGAAACAAACACTATCTGTGGGCCTTTTCAGTACACAACACACAGTGGGCACAGGGCAGGGAGGGAGCGCTGTCTGGCCTTAGGGGAGCAGGAAAAGTCTGTGGTCCTAGAGCTACATCAGAGAACAGACAAGGGGGTGCTCCTAACGCAGGGAGGTGACAGCAGCGAGGGCAGGCCACACTCAGGGAGTTGAGTGTAAGCTTTCTACCTCATCCTCAATATTGTTCTAAAGATGTGGAAAGCCTTAGGGGTGATCTAAATATGGTTCACTCTAAAAATAGGGCTGGCAGCCACAAACCACTTGACGACTATTTCGTAGCACAGATATTTGAAAGAGAATTCTGGGAAAATGCATTCTAGATGTGACTTACGCCATCAAGAGAGGCAAATAAACTTGGGTATGGACATCCTCTGTGTGGTGTTTATGACTGAAAAAAATTACACTATTGATACCAGTTGCAGTTTCAATTGCTCTCTGACCTTATTTTTTGAGATGCCACCTCATAGTGCACCTGGGACTGTCCAGTGGCTAGTGACCTGGCTGGGCAGCAAGCCCCACACACCCTCTTTGCACATTTTAGCAGCTTCATCAGGTGCAATTTAATACTATGAATCCAACTCCTGTAACTTCGAAATTGTATATATATTTTTTAAATGTGTGCAGTATCTAGGATTTTCACAGTCCAGGCTCAGACCACTTTGCCCAGCTCAGAATTCCTCTGGAATGCATTTGCAGATAGCTTTTAAGTAGATGATGACAGGCACTAAGTGGCCATGCTACAGAGATTTCACTGAACATATTTTGAAAGTTCGAAGATGTTGACATACTGCGTTAGGGATTATGCCCGTTTGTGTGTATAAAGCCATATTGAGAACTTTAGACACCAAGCTGAAAATATGGAAGGAAGGTATACATATTTCATTGGAAACAGGAATTACCCAGACAAATGTTGAACACCCAGAAACTTCACCGTTTCATTAACCACTCAGTTATGTGATAGTCGACTTGCTGCCATTTTGCTTTTATCTTATTTTGTAGAAAATGGAAATACTGAAAACGTCTATATTTGCTTGGTTGCTTGAAGTGTCAGTTGCATATCTGATTTGGTCTAAAGCAGGCAATCGCCAAGCCCACTTTTCCTGTTAAAACTGTGCACCACCTAAAGGAAAGCTCATAGACTGGTAGAGAGCATTGCCAACTGTACACCTGACAGAGGATTCATATCCGGAATATATAAACAACTCAAAAAACAAAGAATCACTCTAACTAACAAAACAAAACAATAAACCTAGTAGCCCATTCAAGACATGGGCCTGAGACCTGAACAGAAAGAGGAGGGGGGGTGTAAAGAAATGTCTCAAAAATATCCATCATCCCTGACAATTATGGTAGTACAAATCAAAACAACTTCGAGACTTCATCTTAGCCAGATGGAATGGGAAAGATGAACAAAATAACTGACAACAAACACTGGAGGGGTTGTGGGGGAAAGGGAATCCTCATTCCTGTTGCTGGAATTGCAAACTTGTGCAGCCGCTACTGAAACAAGCATGGAGAATTCTCAAAAATATAAAAATAAATCTACCATACAACCCAACTCCTTGGCATACGTCCAAAATACTTGACCTTCCACTGCACAGATATTTGCTCAGCTATGCGCATTGCTGCTTTATTCACAACAGCTAGGAAATGGACACAACCCGAGTGCCCTTCAACTGGTGAGTGGGTAATGAAAATATGGTACATATACACCATGCAATACCAGCCAGCTCTAAAGCAAAAAGGAAGGAATTCATGGAACTTTATAGGGAGATGGGTGGAACTAGAAAAGATCATACTGAGTTAGGTAACCTAGACCCCCAAAAGACAAATATCACATGCTCTCTCTCATTGGAGGCTCCTAGCTCTCAATCTTTGGATGTGAGTGTATACCCTGGAGCAACTACAGAGACCAGGAAAGTAAAAAGGAATCATCCGCCAAAGTAAGGGATTGGGGAAGCAATAGGGAGGAATAGCAGTGATCTTATGAGAGAAATGGTTAAAGAAGAAGGAGGAGGAGGAGGAGGAGGAGGAGGAAAAGGAGGAGGAGGAAAAGGAGGCGGCTCTAATTAGGGAGATAAGGAGATAAATACAGAAAGAAGGAGGGTAAAATAACCCAAAGAATGTCTGAAGATGTCATAAGGAATTCACTTCTTATGTCAACAAACAAACAAACACAAAACAACAACAAAAAACTATAACACTGTAAGCCTGTATATAGTTTAAATAATATTTTCTCATATAAGCTGACAACACTCCCTTCAGAATCCAAAGACCATCTAACAAAGACCCTAACAGCAAGAATAAAAAGCCCTCTTTTTAGTGGATAATCACAATTGTTCAAGAGATTGCCAAAACAATACAGGCTACTGTCTCCAAGAGGTAGAAATTAAATCCCTATTGATGAAGATACCTCAAACTTCAAACATAGGGCCCAAAGGCCCCAGAGCTGGAACAGACTTGAATGCCTACTTCCTGAAGACTAGCTATCAGCTTTCATGGTACCAGTAAGCACCATGTAAACTCTCATAGGAGAGAAGCAACAACAGTCCTATCCAGCTACAGTGCCTGTAACCCATAACAATTACCAGCATGGCACAATAACCCTAAAGGTGCAGTAGTGGCATATGTACCTGGGCAGTAACCAACAGCTCTCTAATTGGACCTAAGACTAGCTTAACAAGAATTAAATCATGCCTAGTACTGGAAACCCACCCAACCACACAGAGCTAGTCAAGTTATGGAGCTTGGAGAGGAATCTACAACCATTACTTTATTAAAGCTGCATAATCCCTAACTACATTCTAAACATTTGTTCTCTTTTTTTTTTTTTTTTTTTTTTTTTTTTTTTTTTTTTTTTTTTTTTGGTTTTTCAAGACAGGGTTTCTCTGTGTAGCCTTGACTGTCCTGGACTCACTTTGTAGTCCAGGCTGGCCTCGAACTCACAGGGATCCACCTGCCTCTGCCTCCGGAGTGCTGAGATTAAAGGCATGCGATACCCGCAGATAAGCGTACTTCTCACCTCTCAGTCAAGGAAACTTCTTTTGGCGATAGATTGAGACTGTTACAGAAAGCTACAACGAATCAAAATTCAAAGTTGTAAAGCCCAGTCCCTGTGGATACATCTACAAAATACTCCTTCACCTAAGGCTCAGGGAACATTGTAGAAGAGGGGATGTGAATATTGTGAGATCCAGAGGAACAGGGCATATTCTGTGAGACATATTCTCTGACCGGGTCAGAGGCTACACCCATAACGCCTCACCTACATGACTACCTTAATATGAGCCTACAAGGGCTACAAGAGGCATGCTAGAGCAGATGGAGGAAAGTGCATGAGGCTTCAGTCCTGCACAAACAAAAAAAAAAAAAAAAAAACTTCAGGCAACCAAGAAATGACGGCAGTAAGATAAACAGTATTCCCCAGGGAAGAACACACCTATCTGTTACCTAATACCAAAAGGTCAGCTCGGAAAACCTACATATAAGTAACAGTATACAGACTGAGAAGGTTAGGCGAGGGGAATAAGAGGAAAATAGGAGGGAGGGAAGAATGGGAGGATACAAGGGATGGGATAACCATTGAGATGTAACAAGAATAAATTAATAAAAAAAAAACTATGAAATACAAAAAAAAGGAATATATGTGTATAGACATATAGTCATGTAGCAACAATTACTGAAAAATAAAGCCATGAATTTGAAAAGAGAGCAAGGAGAGGTATATGGGAGGGTTTGGAGGGAGAAAGGGCGATGATGTAATTATAGTATAATGATAAAAATAAAAGAAATAATAAGATTAAAAAAATGCAACACCCAGATCAGGAATATATAGAGGAAGAACAGAAAGATAGTTTTTTCTTTTGAATGACAAGATGAATTTTTCCAACTCAGATAACTGTCATCAAATTCTTCAATGATAGCCCATATCACGCCTAGGTTCTACTGCTTAGTTATGTGCCAACTGTCTTAGTTCTCCTGAAATTCTCTTGGCCTTAGATAAAAACTGAACCATACTTTTTCAGTCCTTTGTTTTCAGCGGGCAAAATGCTGAGATGTTATTTTTACCAGGTAAACAATATGCATTGACTTTTTCTGAATTTAAAGGATAAGTTGATAATGTTCACTTTTAAATGACAGGTGAATTATAACGCTTCCTTCAGCTTCCTTCAGATATACAGATGTGCTTAAAGACAGATTTTAAAGGATAATTTTGTGTCAGACTCTCCCATTTAGCCTTAGCCGAGCCTTAAAAATGCATTAAAAAATATCAGGAGTAAAATTCACCTTACCACATAAAAACAAAAGGTAGCTTTTCATTATTTCTCATCAACTTAGCTACTCTACAGTCTTCTAAAACTCAGAAAATTCCCTCCATTTCTAGTAAGATTACAATGCAAGGGTCTACATGAGAGTGATAAAGTCCCGAAGTGTGACTAAGTTTCCAACCTTGTGATATGTGGAATAATCTATGCAATTATACTCCCTTTAGTGTTACAGAAAAGCCCAAGTGACTGTAAGACATGCTAACTTAATCTTAGCCACAGAAAATGTGTTTCTGATTTTCAAATTCGGCAATTCTTCAATAAAAGTTGTTGCACTCCGTCTGATCTATTCTCAAAATACGGAAATGCTTGAAGTCCGACCACCTGCAATAACAGATTACTGCTCTCTAAAACACTGCTGTACACCTACAACGTGGAGGCGCAACGCTGCGCTAAAAAAGATCTTTGTTGCCTTTCCTAAAAGAAAGAAGTGATCCCGAAGTAAAACCAGTTTTCAGCAGCCTCTCTGCTCCCAAATGCAACTGGCATCAAAGCCTAATGAAAACCTGTTTGCGGACACTGGACCCAGTCCAAGGTACACCATTGGCATAGTCCAGACCCCCTGGGACGTGACTCATATAAAAAACACAGGGCTGTCATCGGATGGCTGGTGGCTCAAATAAATCAAATTTACTTTGAAAACTGAGGCATACCAAAATTTTATTAGGTGAAACTTTAGCATTTCTTATAGCCAACTTGCACATATATATTTTTATTACTTACAGCAGTTAAAAGGTATGCTACCAATCATATGCAAAACAAGAAAAATTGTAGAATATCTTTATAAAAAAAACTGGGCAGTAGTAAAAGCCTCCTTAAAAGAAAGGTCTCCAAGTCATTAGTAATAAGTGACATCACAAAGTGCAGCCTTCTGTTCACATCCTTCATAGAACTGATGGTCCAAATATCTACAGTGCCCTCTTCATCCAGTGATTCCCTTTACTTACCTTCAAGAGTGACTTAGTGCCCCACAGTGATTGGTCACTAACACTAGGAACCGTGCCACATTTCAAGGGATAATGACAGACAGTGTTTCTAATATGCGTTTATGAGAAACAAGATACAAACACACTCACGTTCTTGATGATCTACAAAGGGCTAATGTTCACACTTCAACGGTAAGTGTTCTGCTGCCTGCATGTCCAGCCACTTTTACATGACAGTTGTCAATGTTTTAGGACTGTTCACTCCTCTCTTCCTCTAACTACCTGAAAATGCTTCATGCCGAACATACATTTATCCTAAAATGTGTTAGTCGCTGATTAAAAGCACGGGCAGAAATAAACCTTGACTCAACATATTTTATTTTGAACAAATTAATATTCAATTTACAGCCATTCATTTTTTTCTATTATTTTTCTTTTTTTAATTTATTTTTTTTTAATTTTTTTATTAATTTATTCTTGTTACATCTCAATGGTTATCCCATCCCTTGTATCCTCCCATTCTTCCCTCCCTCCCATTTTCCCCTTATTCCCCTCCCCTATGACTGTTCCTGAGGGGGATTTCCTCCCCCTGTATATGCTCATAGGGCATCAAGTCTCTTCTTGGTAACCTGCTGTCCTTCCTCTGAGTGCTTTTCAATATATAAAAACTGTAGACATTTACAGGAAGCATGTTATGTTTCAATGCATGCATACATTGTGTAAATAACGTTCACTCTTGGGGTCCTATCTACCACATTATGAAAGCAGTAGCTGTAATTTTCCTTAAGCAGGAACTGCTTTGAGAGTTTTATATGAAAAATGTGAATTATTAAATGTACATTCAACCATGCACACACATACACACATTTTTATCATCTATTATACAAATTTCAATTGACAAGCTTGGAACCAAGTCACCTCAAAGATATTACATGCACCCAGTGTCTTCTAAATTATTGAGTTTTCACAATATTGATTAAGGACTATTTTTTTTCAAATTATACAATTATGTTAGGTAATGTGTAAATTTCTACCCTCATTCCCCGTATTTTAGATCCATTTTTGCATATATTCTTTATTTTAATTAAAAAAAATCAGGAAAATCAGGGGCCCCGTTTCTCCACAGCTGAAGAGAGCAGCAATGGCTGACGTCACACCTAAGTGCCCTTCCTAGACACACTACCTCCTTTTTCCGTCACTGAGCATAAGCTATCTCAAAGCAAAAAGGTTAAATCAGTCATTTTGACCGAGTTTATCTATAGCTTGAGGAAGCCTCTCACTTTGAATGCATTTGACTTGGCAGTGGTCAGAGCAGAGAGCACTTCATTTGAAATGGCTCCGTGATTTTCACACCAAGGAGGAAGCTCAATAAAATCCATGAGAAAAGAAAGGCAGAGCGTTGTGGCCCTGGAAAGCAAGGGAAGAGACGCATCTGCAATCAATGAGCAGGGAATTACTCAAGGCTTATTACCTGCTGTGCGTGGTACTACAGCTATGAAGAGTAGGGGAGACCTATAAAAGCGTTTTCCTGTCCTTAAATTGCTTCCAATTTGGTTGGGAATGGAGGAACAACTTTAGGGCTGTGCCAGCAATTATACAAGCCAGCGAGGCTATCCCTGGCCCGCAGTGCAGTAACACACTCTGATCTGGTGGAAATGGCTCTATATGAAATCCTAAAAGGGCAGTGACGTCAGAGGACAGGAGTAGCTCAGGCCAATATGCAAAAATTGGTCTCACTGTGTCACAACATGTTCATGCCCATTTTCTCCTCTACCCAGGCAGGGTTTTTCCTCTGAATATGTGATTGGCTGACCTCAGACTTTAATGTTTTTGTTAGAATAAAAGCAATAGATAAAATCAGAGACAAATCGTGAAGATGGAAAAATATGTTCCCCATCTTTGACCAAAACATCAAAGACAGAAAAAAACAGGCACTAGCTAAAGTGAGCAAGAAGCCACAAGTGGGCAAGTAACAAGTGAGCTCAGCAGCCTGTTCATGGTAAAATCTTTATCAAGGCACAGAAACTGAAACCCTGATGAAAATGAAAGCTCTGACCATGGACATGCCAAAGAGTGATTAGAAATTCTAACTACCAGGGATGCCAAAGAGCAGGAGAAATGAAGATATTTGTTCACAGATGGTGGGAGGATGGGCCTTTGCATAAAGGCACCAGGCAATACCTGTTAAGAACCCTGACAGATACAGCAATCCTTTACCTGGAGGTTCCACTGCACTAAGTTAGATGCAACTGCTTAACAGGTGGAAACGTTAATGGGGTCATTAGAGGCAGAAAGACTTAGAAACAGCATAAAGATCACCATAAAGTTCAAAGTCAAAATCAATTTTTAAAATGAGATTGAGCAAAATATATCAAGTATCTGGTGGAGGTTATAAAGCAAGGTATAAAATATATTTCAAGTTTTGGAAGAAACATGGAAGGAGGAAGCCAGAAATAGGCATGTCAACCTGGGATCAAAAGTAACTATTTGGGTGGCTAATCTCATTTACAATTAACAAAAGTAAACATGGGCCATGCCTGTTAATTAAAGAGATGTATTTGAAAAGCAATGCTGTGAAGAATATCTTGAGATAAAGTTGTTTGTACATGTTCAAGACTTTTATCGGGCCAAGACACAGCTGGCTTTCACTCATGCTTAAAGCCATGTTTGTGATGGCACTGTCTTTACATAACGCCAGCTATGGGGAATATTTAATAATATTTTTAAGCCATATTTTGGAGCTTCTTTTTGAACGATCACATTTGTTATTGTTTGTCAAAATGAAAGCAGCTTAGTTTTCCAAACTATAATGTGCTAAATAAAAGGACAAGATACACACTATGCATCTTTGTATATGATACGACATTTGTTGATAGGTTTAAATGATTTCTTCCCTCAAATGCTCCTGGGATGGGAGAAAGGGAGAGGCCTCGCTTGCCTTTCTTCCTTTATGAACGATCTGCTGAAGCTGCCAGTGTGACCCACTGGAAAGCTAAGCCCTCATCATGCTTTTCCTCATGATTTTAAACATAACTCACTCTTGACCATCTCAGATAACAAGATCGACTGTGTATCAAAAGCTCTCTGCGTCTAATGTCTTTGGAGCATAATTGTTTTCAGGAAACACAGTTGGGCATTGAAGTGAGTTTGGGGGACACTGAAATAGGTTGGCTGCTCAGAAAAGGCAGTATGAGTTCTAAGTAGTTCTGAGGTGGAACAATCTAGCTTATGGATGCACATTATTTTAATTGTAGCTTTTTTTTTTTTTGCCAATATGGCTCCCATTTCCAAATTGTAATAGAAAGATATTGCTGTGACTAATTTTCAATAGTTATTTCTTCTAGAAGAGATAATGTCTATTCTCATCCATATGTATTCAAAGACGGATATAATCATGTTCAGTGTGTGTGTGTGTGTGTGTGTGTGTGTATGTGTTTGTCTGTGTGTTTGTGTTTGTGTGTGTGTTTGCATGTGTGTGTGTTTGTGTATGTGTGTTTGTGTTTATGTGTGTTTGCCTGTGTTTATATGTGTTTGCATGTGTTTATGTGTGTGTTTGTGTTTATATGTGTCTTTGTGTGTGTTTGCATGTGTGTGTGTGTTTGTGTTTATGTGTGTCTTTGTGTGTGTTTGCATGTGTGTGTCTTTGTGTTTATGTGTGTGTTTGTGTGTGTGGGTGTTTACATGTATGTATTTTCTCCTATTGTTGCTATTGTTTTTTCAGATAGGGTATCATAGAATCCAAGCTGGCCACAAACGTACTTTGTAGTTGAAGGCGACCTAGAATTGCTGACCCTACTGCCTTCACATGTGACAACATTTTTTTGTGTTCAAGCAAATATTGGGCAAAAGACCTTTGTCAACCAATAACAGTGACATAAATGTGGTTTGTTTGTTTTATGGACAATCGTGTTGCAAAATTCTCTTCTGGCTACATTTCTAAGTCAGAGTAACATTTCTTCCATGAGTAGGTTTTTTTGATACATTCTTTTTTTCCATACATCTTTTAAAAATAATATCAATAGCTCTCTGAACTTTCTGGTGAAAGAATGATTAAAGAATTGCCTGAGCTCTGTGTAAACAGAAGGGAGCAGGAGTAGAAACACAATTCAGTGCTCAGGGAGTCCTTTTCTGTGACTCAGACTCGCATGAAATGACCACAAGCCCAGATCCCAACTTTGTTACCAACCCGACCTCTCTGCCAACACTTTACACAAGCAGAAAGCACTTGGGACAGCTTGAAACTGCCCTGGTGGGCAGTCATTATAAGAATTTGTCTGTCACCCAACTGATTGCCCATCCTTTCACAGAATCCTCACATGGCTTCTTTTTCTAGACAGTTCACAGAGGTATCTTTCCCATTCCTCCTCAACGGTTCCTTCCTTCTCGGTAAGGACTTAAGGGCCACTGACTAAGGAGAGATGGTCACCTGCAGTGTGACATGCTGGTGTCCCATGCCTTACAAATAAAACTGAACAGTCATTAGCAGGCTTTAACATGAGAGCAGAGGACACAGCAATGCAGCAGGAGTCAGGAGCCTGTATCCTTGCCTCTTTATCGCCTATAAGGCATGCCAACACACGGGGTGTTTTCTGACACACCTCTCTGCCTCTTTTTCTGCATCTGGAATAATTGAAGGCATTATATGGACTATGGTTGCCCCAGCTTCGGTGCTCTGGGTATTTACATCTGTTCAGGGACCATCTTTTGAAATCAGTTTTCTTCCTCTCTTCAGTAGAACAAAGTTTTGCAGCCAGTGATATCAAGCTGATAACCTGATTTGTGACTAATTATGTATGCAAATAGCCTCAAAAGTGACATTAGGACATCTAAAGATGAGTACTTTTGACTGGTGCCCGCACAGGAAAGGCAGATGCATGCTTTCTCTGTGGCTAGTTATGTAAACCCCTCCACAATAAATCATCTTGGAGAACAAACGTTTAACTCATCCTTAGACCTCCCACTATGATCAAATGGAACACAAAATTATAAGAAAACTGTCATTGCTACAAACAAACAAACAAGCAAACAAACAAACAAACAAAAGTCCTGCAAACTGGCTCCAATGCTTGCTTTTTCTGCTCCTTACAATAGGCACTGGACACAGCCATGACCAGTTCTGCCCACTTAACTCATAACTTCTATACATATTCAGAATATGTACTGGGTGCTGAGAACCAAACTGTTAGTATTTCTCACCCAACCTTAGTACATTTGTTACCTTCTCTGTTGAAGCTTGTTGGGTGTTTTGACTGAATTCAGCACACCTCTTTAGTGGCTGAAAATGCCACGCGTTTCCTGTATGTGATACTTAGCGGTGAACGCAGATTTGCACGCGCACTGGTTCTCTGTCTGGCTAAATAACTGCACTCTTTTACTGGGGGAATGTAGTGGTGGGAGTTGCTGCTTCTTGTTCAATGCTATCATGATTATTGCCCAACTGGTGGATACCAGATGCTTGCTTCAAATGCCGAGGGTAAAGTCACCCCAGTGTGGTTGCTAAAACAAAGAAAAACCTTGGTTGTCTTAAATAGCATCCTCTTTTTAGATAATCTGGCCAAAACGTGGTGGACACCTGTGTTATATTAATAAAATATACAAAACCCTCAACAGGTTTATAGGCAAATTTGATTTCACTCAATGACTGTCCTAGAAAGCTCCTATTAGGAAAATGACATTGTTTGAAGGGCAGCGTGATGTGTGAAACATGACACAGGCAAGGTCTCTACTTCAGTAAAACAAATCAAAACAGAGAGTTAGAAATCGTTGTGAAAATGTTGACGGCACAAGCACAGAGTCAGAAAGCAAAATAAATATGCAGCTTTTTTAAGTAATAAAGAAAAGAAAAGAAATGACACAAAATCATCTATAAGATAAGGCAATTTTTCATACAGGCTCAGATACAGTACACTATTAGCAATAAGGGAAGCACTATGTCACTGATCTGAAGAGGCTTCCTCGAGCTGCCTCTTTGAAATGCACTGAGGACCATCCCTTTAAGAACTAACCATGATGGGAAAATACACTAAGAACCAGAGACAGCTCATGCTCTCCTGATGGTGCCTCCACTTGCATCTCGCCAGACTATTTTCCAGAATTCCTCAGAATCTGCAGAGACTGTCTGTCACAGGAAGCAAGGTGTAAAGAAACAGGAGGGATCCAAATCGATGGTGAGGAGTTGGATCCCCAGTGTGCAAACTCTTGGATGCAACTGTGAGTTGTGTTGGGTTGTGGGTGATGAGACGCCTCAACTCCTCGGGCAGAGCAGCTGTGTAACAAAGCAACAGCCATTCACTCATGTCTCAGCCCTGCGAGGATTCTCAGGGCTCAGAAACCACACAGAAGCTTTTGATGCCTGGACTCCTGCTGATGGCAGCAGAGAATAAAGAGTAGCCAGAAGAGATTTAAGAGGGAGTGTGCATTCTCAGTTGGGCACCAAATGTTTCTCAGCTAGTTAATGCTGTCAATTTTATAAGTGTTCTGGAGTTTAATACCTGCAAAAATCAACCAAACAGATCCCATGAAGAGATAAATTAATTTTGCTCTCTGGCTCCCTCCACACAGATACACACACTTTCCTAAAATTTGTCAGTAGCTTTGATGTGAACAACTTTCTGTAAGTTTTGGTTTTGTTATGTTTTGAATCAGAGTCTCCTTATATTGCCCAGGTTAGCCTCAAAGCCCCGGTCTCAGGTAATCTTCCTGCCTCAGATCATCAAGTAGCTACAACTGAGGTGTGTCCATATATTGATTTTGTAGTGGGTTGTTTCAGTTCTCAGAAATTAAATGAAATAGTTAACTAACAAAAAACCCTATCCAAAATAAGCTAATAAAACAATTTTAAGAGCTACATGATGCAGTTTCAGAAAAATCAAATATTCAATAGTATTGTCATATTTGTTAATACGTGCTATTTGTGTCTACAATAATAGAACTTTATTGAATTAGATAGTATTAATGTGTCAGTGATTGAAATTCACTTAATCGTCATCTGATTTTTTCATCATCCTAAATATGTAGACATTATAAAGCTGTTTGAGCAAAATTAAACATGAATTATAGACCTCAATCGGTTTAACCTGCTGATTACTAATTTTCAGACCAAATACAGAACTAATTCATTGATAATGTGTCAAGTGACAAAGAAACTATTCTTATCCAGATTATAAATCAATGAAATCCTCACTACTAGGTAATACCAAGAGTGAAAATATTCATTTGAGCTCTGAGTAAAATAGTCACGAGGCTTCTATTTGCTTGGCAGAGACCATCTAGAGTGCATACCTTGCTGGAATACTCAGTTGAAATAAACAGTGTGTTTTGGTAGAAAGCAGGGTAGAAAGTCCAGGGTGGGTCTAGAATTGCTTCTAAAGTGACTGAGATTTGGTAACACACTTTTAATCCACGGAGATGCTCTCACATGCAAACAGCAAGGCCTAGATCACAGTGTGTTATTACAGTGTAGCCTAACAGTCCTAGAGCTTCCACAGTCTCATCTGTATTCCTAAGGTTGCAAGAAAAATCACAATACTGCTTCTATTGCTTTGTGTTTAAGTGCATTGTCTGTCCTAAGCAAGACCTTTGTCACCAGTTTGTAAACTAAAGGAAATTAGGAAAAAAAAAAAAACCTCCTGGATAATTTTCCACTTTGTAGATTCACTGAAGAATAGTTTGGGGTTTTTCAAAAGATGATTAATTTACTAAACAAAATCAGATTATGGGAAATACTTTGATATGTTAAATGCACTGACATAAATATGTTAAATTTTGCATGTGTCTCTCTACCTCCCCAGCGCTAGCATGATGCACATACACCACCACTCTCAGGTTTTACATGAGCCCTGGGCTCTAATACTGCTTGGCCACAGATTAAATAGTTGGTGTTGTACAACACACTGAGATAAATGGGAGAAGATTTTCCAGATTTGTGTACAGAGTTTGGTGAACAATATGTATGTGTTATGCGTGTGTGTGTGTGTGTGTGTGTGTGTGTGTGTGTGTGTGTGGTTAGTGGCTGAGTCTCACACAACTTGAGAGAGTCCATGCATTGGGAGGAAGAGTTTCAAAGCATTTTACTTCTGGCGGCTACCTGGGAACAGGAAGGAAAGAAGTGTGTTTGTGTGCGCTCTTAAAACAGCATACATCAATAAATCAGCATCCATGGCAACTTCCTCAACTGCAAGGCGATACATATCAGCCTTTTATACAGACATAAAGAATCTTTTTCAAAGCTATGTTATTTTAAAACTCCATACAGAAGTACATCTGAAGTTTTGAACCACTCCCATTTCTTAGGACTTGGACTATTAAAAACAACTCTCATCCTCTTTGAGGACTTCCCAGGGTCAATAATATGAATCAAGTTACCCCATATTCTTATATATGTAAGCGTTTGAATAGACAAAATAAAATACTTCCTTTTTGATCCAAAATGGCATTTCCTATGTAGAAGCCAACAGGGAAGTTTTAAGTCTTTTGCGGTAAATGTCTGAAGAAATTTGTGAAGCCCAAACTGGATGTGACTTCAGAGGAAGCTTTTCAGAGCCACTGGTAAAGGCCAAGCCAGGGGGCCGTTGCCCACAAGATATCTACAAACCAGAGCAAAGGTCTACACTAGATTGTGAATAATAAGTCTAGTTATTGAAGGCATGAGAATAACTTATAAAGCACCATTGTGGTGCATTTCATAAAATGTTGTCACTATTTCCATGTCAAATAATAACAACAGAACTTCTTCTGGGAGTGGTAAAAATCAAACAACTTTGGAAGAGGAACTACAGGGGTCGGGGGAGCAAAGAAAAAAGCCACACAGAGTGGCTATAAAAGCTTCATAAACTAGGGAAGACAGGGGAAGAGACTGCCACGAGTGAGGAAAAGAAAAGGCTCACCCACTAGGATGAAGCTCTTTTTTAAATTTCTAGGCACTTAAACCCGAAACAGGCAGGAAGAGGATTTCAGTGTTAAACATTTTAGAGACATGTTCACCTGTTTAAAATATATATAAATAAATATATATATACATATACATATATATATGTATAAAGATATCCTAATTGTGTCTGTTATTTTACAGCCTTCTAGTACAACTGAAGCATTTTTAAAGGAACATAGAATTCCCCAGGGTCTGTTATTTCTGCACAGTTCTGAAGAGTACCTGCCACAGAATAGGAAAGATGGGGAGGGGAGACACTCGGGGCTCCTCATCAGCCACCAAGACCTTTCAAAGACTGATCTCGTCATCAAAACCAGACTTCAAAGACGCAGAACTTTACACAACAGTAGTAGGGATGAAGGGATGCCCCACAGACAGCATCTAACTCTCGGGCTTTTCTTTTAGGTAGGAAATAACTTAAACAATAAACAACACACAAAAAACAATCTTTAGGATGATTTTGGAAATTGACACATTTAAGGAAACTGAAGAAGTTAGACAGAGTGCACGTGTAAACCAGAAGCAAGTTCTGCTGGTCTCAGGATGAGTCCTTGTCTTCCACGGCTGCCCTGGAGGTCACAGGCTCCCAGTTGCTGTGGGTCGGCCTCTCAGAAAGAGAGGAGAGGGACACACGAGTGATTCTTTGGTTTAACGACAATGGATTTTCAAAAATTAAAATGAATGGATTAAGGTGGAAAGACATTTGACTTTGTCTATCCCACAGGAGTATTTCTTTTCATTCTTTTCTTTCTTTCTTTTTCTTCCTTTTCTTTTTCTTTAAACTCTTTTTTTTTTTCAGAAATCCTCCTGCTGGAAGCATGACTTACCACCTGCAGCTAAGCCTCCTCCAGAGAGCAGTTCTTCCAGTGTTTGTGCTGTTTATTCTGCTTTGCAATGTTTTATCTACTTCGTGCTCATTTCCTCTGTGGGGTCTGGGCTATCTTGTTTAGGTTTTTATGTTAGCTCTATTAAACAGTGATCACAGAATCATCGTTTGCCACGTGGTGTTAAAAATGAAGAGCTTGATGAAGAAAGCGGGGGAGGGAGGGAGGGAGGGAGGGAGGGAGGAAGGGAGGGAGGGAGAGAGAGAGAGAGAGAGAGAGAGAGAGAGAGAGAGAGAGAGAGAGAGAGAGAGAGAGAGAGA
>OU015755.1:32248394-32261682 GCA_907169655.1 Acomys percivali | reverse complement strand
AGAGAGAGAGAGAGAGAGAGAGAGAGAGAGAGAGAGAGAGAGAGAGAATATCAAATGAAATCTCACCTACACAGTTGGCCTCTTAGGAAAACATCTGCCTGGATGTTTTCTACTGAAAACGATCTGTTAACAGGAGCCAAAGTTAGAAGGAGTAGAGAGAAAAAGCTATCTGTTACTTTACTAAAACCAAAACCCAAAATGAATATTTAAAGAAACTGTATTTCTTCAAAAAGCATAATGTATGAATGTTACATCAATTTCTTCAAAAAGTATAATATATAAATGTTTTTGCTAGAAAAAGCAAAAGAAAGAAAAATGTGCACATGCTTGACCATAAAATATCAAACTGGGTTCACGTTTAGACTAATTTGTAGTAAACGAAAAGCCAACGTGAAACTCCAACGTGAGGAAGCTGAAGAAAAGAGGCAGGCTCATGTATTCACGTAAAGGAGCACATTTATTTAACTGTGCTGTAATGATTTTACACAAACTTCTTTGGCTTTGTAGTAGTTTGAATGAGAATGCTCCCCCCCCCACCCCCATAGGCTTATATACAAATGTTTTTGCTAGAAAAAGCAAAAGAAAGAAAAATGTATACTTGGCCCCAGTTAGTGGAAACACGGAAGGATTAGGAGGTGTGGCCTTGTTGAATGAGGTATGGATGGTACAGGGACCAAAATTTGTCCTAGATGCTCTTCTTTGGTGGTGGGAAAATACCGTGACATAGGCAACATGACAAAATCAATGTCTAATTGGGCTTCTGGTTTCAGAGAGTTAGAGTGAATGACGGAGCAAAAGCATGGTGGCGGCAGCTGGTGGACACGAACATTTAGATCTATGTGCAGGAGGCAGAGAGAGCTAACTAGGAATGGCATGGGCATTTGAAACCCCAAAGCCTACCCCAGTAACACACCACCTCTGATAAGACCACACCTCCTAACCCTTCCCAAACAGTTCTACCAACTAGAGACCAACTAGTCAAACACATGAGCATAGGGAGGCATAAAGAGGAACGTCTGAATGAGAAAAGTCATTGTTATTCAAACTACCATATTCTACTCCCTGGCCCCCTTAGGCTTGTGCCATATTATAATGTAAAATACATTTAATATAACTTCAATAGTCCACATTGTCTTTCAGTCACAATACTGTGTTTAAAAGTCCAAAATTCAAAGTCTCTCTTCTGAGACTCAAGCCACTTTCTTAATTGCAACCCCTGTAAAACCCAAAAGTAAGTTACATGCTTCTAAAACACAACAAATATATATATATATATATATGTATGTATGTATGTATATTCATTCCAAATGGAAGGAAGCATAGTAAGAAAAAGAAAAGGGGGGGGGAGATTGAACCAAAGCAAGAGCAAAACCCAGAATAGCAATCTCCAAATCCCATAGCTCCATGTCACATGTCATCTTCAATGGCTCCACCCTCCCAGCTTTGGTGCCTGAAATATACTCCTCTCTCTCTCTCTCTCTCTCTCTCTCTCTCTCTCTCTCTCTCTCTCTTGGACTTGTTCCACTTCCTTCCTGAAGATCTCCTTGGTGGCTATTCCATGGCTTTGGTATCTCTGACAACTTGGGGTCCCCAGTGAAATCCTAGCTTCACTTGTACAGCTTAATGCAATGGCCTATCAAGACCTCCAGGCAGGTGCTCCCCTGCCTCATGCCTGGGCTCAGCTGCTGTCCTTCACCATGGAGGGAGACTCCATAACCCCTTTACTTGTGTATCCTTCACAGCTCTATAGCCACCCACATGTACAGCACTGCCAAGCTTGGCTGCCCACTTGAGATGAACCCTTTTCTGCTTCTATGACACTGGCAACAGCTCTGATTTTTGCTGTTTTTTTTTTTTTTTTTTTTTTTTTTTTTAGGAACAGACAATTCCTTAGGCTTTTGCCTTCTACAGGTTTCATGATTAACTGGGTAAGGTGAGGTCTTGTCCTACAGGCATCTTACCTTTTAGGTCAAAGCAGATCAGAGTTGGTCTAGATCTCCTTATTGTTTTAGCACAAGCGTTGGCACAAACATTCCATTATCTGGTGCTCTTTTTCAATTCAAGATGTACATTTTTGTATTTCTTTCTTGCCCCACTTGCACTTTATCAATATAGTACTACTTAGGAGTAATTGCTATGAACTATATCATGGAATCAATATCAGGCTGTCTTAAAATCTCCTCCACCAAAGGGATTAGTCTATTGCTTTTCAATTTAGCCTCAGGCAAATTATTAGGGCAACAATGGGAGCCATCCATATTCTTTGCCAATGTATTACAAAAACGGCCTCAAGCTGTTTCTTGGGCTGGGGCCTCATAGTCCACATTGCCCTCAGCACTACTGCCTTCCAGGCTCCTGTTAGGATGACCCATTAGGCTCTGCTTACAGTGTTAAAACCGCTTTCCTACCCTAAAGCCCCCAAATCTTCCACATTCCTCCTAAAACAGTACGGTAGAGCCTGTCATAGCAATAGCCCACTCCCTGGTGCCACTTCTGTCTTAGTTAGCTTTTCTATTACTGTGACAAAACAGCATGACCAAAGGAACTCATAAAATAAAATGTTTAATTGGGCTTACAGTTTCAGAGGATTAGAGCCCATTACAGCAGAGCAAACGTCAGTGTAGTGGATATACACATGTTTTTGTTTTGATCCCAAGTGTGGATGGAGAACAGACTTGTGAGAGAACAGGTGATGTTTATCCACTAGAAGACAAACCACCTCATGCAAGGTCTTGGTTTTTGCCAGCTGAAACACATCTTAGTACAGACTCTGAGAGGATATACATATATATATTTTTTTTTGGGGGGGGGTCTTGTTATTGTTTGGCTATTCATTGTTCCACTTCGAGATGCTCCTAGAAAGACTGCTCCAGAGAACACTTTGGGGCTCCAGGTTCTGGCTGCTGTTCCAGGTTCCAGCTGTAACTTTGGTTGAATTGCTGGTCTGCTCAAATCCTGCCAACTATGCCAGGGGAATCGCTCCCAGGAACTGAGTCCAAAAAAAGTCTACTTCTCCCATTCCCATTAACCTCTTCTCTCCTGTCTAGGGTAAGTGGGTTGGAAGAGAGGTATAAGCCTTAACCTCAAATAAAGTCGGTTTGGAAAAGGTCGAAGCCTACACTACAGCAGCAGGAACAACTGAGAACTCACATCTTGATTCACAAAGAGTAGAAAAGCAGAGAGCACATGGGGAATGGCAGAAGTTTTTTGAAACATTGAAGCCTACCCACACCTAGTGACAAGGTCTTTTCCAACAAGGCCACACCTCCTCATCCTTCCCAAACTGTTCCACCAACCAGGACCAAGTATTCAAACACACAAACCTATGGGGGCACTCTTATTCAAACAATCACAGATGTACTAGTAAAAAAAAAAAAGTTGCTAAAGTTATAAATGAAGACCTGCTTTGATATTTGCAGACAATTACCTGAGTAGAGCTCTGGGACTTTAGAACTTACTTTGGAGCAAAGGACACAGAATTCCCTGGCAGCTGCTCCACATTATAAAAAATTAAATAAATAGAGTAGAAAGTGCAAGCAAAGAAGCAGAAAAGCTTTGACTGTCATGTGAGGATCCTGGGCTCATCTAGCAGAGGCAGCCCTGTGTCTATCAGACTCACTTAAAGTTGAAAAACAGTGGTAAGGTTATCATGATTTAATATTTCCCCTTGGAGCAGATTTTCTTTTCGAAGTAAATATGACCAACGTAACCATATATAGTTATGGGAGGACCTAGAAGCTATTCAGTTTTTAATGTAACAATGGACTGTAGTTATAACAGCCATCCAGTTTTAACTTGTTAACCAAGAACTCTATCACCCAGATTTGGCATCAGGAAGTCCCCACTCAAGTTGTGGGAGTGGAAATTAAGCTTGAGATACAATGAAAGGAACATCAAAACACAGGCGGACTTTAGCTCAATGAGCACTAATGGTGTTAAGTTTTATTATGTGTGATTTCCACTTCCTTTTAGATTAAAATTTGTATGCCTAGAAATACTCCTGAGCTGCTGTGTTCTTCTTTCCACCATACTAAAGCTATATAGATTTATGCTGAGTGTTGTCCAAGGTAGAAAAGTGTTCCACACACAGCGCTATAGACTGCCTGTACTAGCAGTTGCTGTTAATGTTTTTTGGGCATGCACTACACCGTACTGAAAATGCACAATTCTAATCTTGTGTTGTAGGTACCAGCATCACTTCCATTTTATGGATTTATAAAAAATCTGAAGACAATACTTAGTCATGTGGCCAATTTCACAGAACATGTAAGAGGTGAAAAGGGAGCCTTTCTCCACACCAATTGACTCCCAAATCCACAACTTTGATCACAACTCCGGGTTGTTGATTATTTTGAACGACAGAGTCATTTGAAATGGGTTTTGGGAAATGAAGGCAAGGGAGGTGACTTCATTTTGGTTCAAGCACTGGAAAATGAGCCCTGGGTTAGACATCAGGATATATATATATATATATATATATATATATATATATAAAAGTTACTCTCTGAGCTCATGAATTTTAAAGCCCAGGAAGAGTCTCACAGCTGGAATGAGGATATGAAGGGGTGCAGACATCACCTATGGAGGGAAAGGCACTGAAAGGCACAGATGTAGCAATGGCTCTGAATGGCCACGCCTCTCAGAACCCCTGACTTGGAAAGTGGACTCACCTGTCTCTTACAATGTAGACATGCTATTAAACCTTGCAATATGGCAGAGACTCCTAGAAGATTAGAACCACCCTTATTTGCATGAGTTCCCTAACCTCCCCCAAAGCTAAAATACAACCCCTTAAGAATGCTTCAGATGCACACATTAGTCATCTTGCTCGTAATTTAGTGAACAGCATCTGCATTCAGTCAACCTCAGTGGAATTTACTGAAAATATGAGGAAAACCTCTATCAAGGATGAATAATCACGCTCAGCATAATAAAGACTCATTAACAAAAGCTTTGGGGGAGGGGAGGGGGAGGGGAGTCATTTGAAGATTAAAGCAAAATCAAATATGGATGAGCTGTTGCTAAAGATTAAGAGGGTATTTGGTATTATAAGGAAAGAAAATTAGTGTGACTTAGTTCATGGAAAGATAGTGAAAAAAAATTGTTTCTTATGTCATCTAATTCTAAGTCTTCTATTATTTATTACTGCTTAGGGATGCAGAGCAAGAGAAAGCCATTAGAGATTGAGAATCATTAAGACATAATGAAGGCTTTCAAAGACAACTCCTAATGAAAAGCAGAATATTTCAAAAATTAAAAAAAATTCCCCCAAATTGTATTTCAGTTTAAAATATATAATGATGCTCTGAGTCTTTTGAAGTCATCCAGCCTACAATATGGGCTTACGCTGTCTGTTGCATTAAGAGCTGAGTTTATGCTGTACTTAGGAGGCAAAATGTTTGCTGCCTTATATAGACATTTTTAATTGGGGAAAATTGGGAGGAAAATAGATTCTATAAGGCACAAAATAGCACGCATTAAAATATACTCTACATGTATTGTTTTATAAAAGTTCAATATGCATACTGCTAAATGTCTATTAAGTTTTGGATGAGGTATTCATGAGTAAAACACCAAGCAAAAATCTACTTGGGCTGCCATGCAATTGCAGGCATTGTTTTTCTTTATATCTCTCTTGATTTTTTCCCAAGGTTATTGCAGTAAACTGATACTACTTATCAAAATTATAAAAATCATCATTATTTTTAAAATATTTATTTACTTACTTATTTGTATGCGTGCCTGAGTCTGTTCTGTACAGCATGGATGCAGGAGCCCAAGGACGTCAGAAGAGGGAAGAGGGCATTGGATGCCCTGGAACTCCAGTTACAGACAGCTGTGAACTGCTATGCCAGTGCTGCTGGGAAATAACTCAGGTCATCTGCAATAGAAATGAGCTCTCTTGACTCTGAGCCATCTCTCCTTTACGTTAATTTAAAATGGACCTTATTTCTATAGAGTTCTAGGGAAAAAAAACCCAGGGATCTGTGTTGGTAAATGAACAGTTAATCTGACACCTGGATTGTGGATGATGTTTTTAGCAGGGTTTATAAAGAAACCAAACGACATAAGCCTAATAATAGCTCCATTCCAGGTCAATCTGGAGGATTCTACAGATGTATTGGAATTTTAGTAAAGGACATGATATGGTCTCCGGAGGTTTTGCTTACAAAATGAATTGAAATATTTGCAGATCAGAAGAGCTACACTTGTTTGAAAGACAAGGCTAAATGCCTGTAAACTAAAGAAAACAATAGCCTGGTGGGGAAGACTGTAACTGGGCAGCCTCATCCCCAACCAGCAGTAAACTGCAGGGAGCAATGGCTAGCCTACTTAGCACACAGGACGCTTAACACAGAAAATGGTAATGTGGGTGGTGATGGTGGTGGCAAACCATTTATTAAGCATCTACTTCGTGTACAGTGTTGCAGTAGTATCTTTTATGCATTTCTGTCTTTCATCACAAGCACAATAACCCTGTAACGTTGGAGTTGTTTTCAGTTCCAGACAAGTAAATTGCAAATTTGGGAAGGCATTAACCATAGAAAATGGGTAATTACCGATAAGAACATTAATTAACTCATTTAGTTCAATGTGGTATGAAGAATAAAGCCTAATAAAAAAATATGTGGTACATAATAAAGTTGAGAAAAAGGACATAGAAATTAGAGTGCTAAATGTGAATGGGAGTGTACTACATAATGAAAAAGGAAATTTGTGGATTTATTTGTGAAGTTGGCTTTACTTGTTACATTTAGTAATGACAGCACAAGATCTCACCCTCTCTCTATAGCAAAAAAATGGCACTATTATATATGTGCCTAGACGTTGAATCTTGTTACATGAGATTTACTCTAGCAGAGAATTAGGCCCAAGAAAGCACTGAAGCAACATGGGTGAGGAGCCTGATTGCACGTCATGTGTAATCACATATGTAAAAAAGCAAAGTACCTGGGAGCAAATGATGGGGCCTGATAAGAACAGGCGGGGAAGTAGGATAACAATAGTAAAGGAGAAGAGTAAAGGTCAAAGGTGACACCTTCCGATGGAGAGAACTCCCAAGGCCAGATGTGTGCCTGCGCTGGTTGGTTTTTGTCAAGTCGACACACGCTAGAGTCACTGGGATGAGGGCAGCTTTGTCATAGCATTGCCTCCGTCAGATTGTCCCGTGGGTATATGCAGGGCATTCTGTTGATTAGTGATTGATGTGGGAGGGCTTCATTTAGTATAGGTGGTGTCACCCCGGGCAGAAAAGCAAGCTAGTAACCATCGTACCTTCATGGCCTCTGTACCAAGTTCCTGCTTCCAGAATCCTTCCTTGGCTTGCCCCCAATGATGGCTGGTATCCTTATAAGCCAAACAGACCCTTTCCTCTGCAAAGTTGGTTGGTCAGTCTTTTTACTACAGTAGCAGAGAAAGCAAACTAAGAGAGTGTCCAATGAAAATCCATGACTTGGGACTATTTAAACCGTGAGTGAGCAAAATTATCTAATAACCACTCAAGGAACACTACTGAAAATGATGTTTTTTTAACCACAAGGCCTCAGATAGCCAGGAAACACACTACCACATAGAAGTCAGCTCTGCAGCTGGTGCAAGCCTTGCAATAGGCACAGATTTTTTCCCAGCCTCTTTGGTGGAAGATTGTTGATTGCGTGACTTGATAGATTGATTGCAAGATTTACAGGAAGGACAAGTCCAAAACCCAGGTGAGGCAGGTTTGGTTCCTCTGGAGACCTTTCTCCTGAGCTTATAGATGTCACTTTCTCAGTTGTTCCCCACATGGGTTTTCTTTTGCACCTGTCTGTATCTGTGTCTTCATTCTGCCTATTTGTAAGGATAACACTCTTATTGCATTAGCACCTACTTTTAGAGATTATTTTGCATTAATTATGCCCTTAAAGAGTCTAGCTCCAAATAGCCTATTCTAAGATAGTGAGGTTTAAGTCTTTAATATATAAATATTGGATAAAAAAAAATGTGCCCCATAACTAGCAACGTGATTAGATATCTAACAGACAAGTTCCAGACATGAGGAAGGAACAGTGCTAGCAAAGGCAGTGGAGAAGAAAGTTAGACTACTTTGTGTATCTACCTAGTAGATGTCAGAATAATTGGACCAATCAGTAGGGCTTTGTGGGTCTAAATACAGAACTTCAAACTTCATCTTCGAAGTAGTTATTTTTATTGATCATTTGATAGAATCACTTGGGACTTAGAAAGAAAAACAAAGAAGTAATATCCTGATCTTATTCCCCGAAAAATTCAGTTTAAGGTGGCCTGGATGATGTTTTTGAAAACACACACCTAGTTGATTCTCACTACAGCCTTTAACACGGGAAGCACTGAGATAAGATTTGTGTTAAAGAAAATTACTCAGGCAACAGTGAGGAAAGTGGGCTGGAAAAGCCCAGTGTCATAGAGAGACCGTCTTGCAGTAGCCACTCCAAGAGACAGTGGAATTTGCACAGCACAGTGATGAGAACGCAGAAAGGACAACAAGGGATGCTTCTTAGTCAGGAAAACTGATAATTCCACGCATGGAATGAGAAAGTAGTTTGTCTGCTAAGAGCCTTGCATCTTTGGCATGATTTATTGCATGGAGTACCAGTCATTAATAACAAAAACACAGGGGCCAGTGAGATGGCTCAGTGGACAAAGTGCTTGCTGCTGCACCAAACCACCTGAGTTCAATCCCCAGGATCAACATGATGGTAGGAGAAAACCAACTCCTATAAGTTGTCCTCTGACCTCCACATGTGTAGCATTGCAAGTGTGCACCTACAGATAGATATTCACGTGCACATAAGAATAAATAAATAAATAAATAAATAAATAAATAAATAAATAAATATGATAAAATTTAAATATAGGAAAGAGGTAAGACTTTAGGGAGGTGATAGATTTAATTTTGGACTTATTGGGTTTGAGGGTTTTTGGTTTTTTGGTGTTTTGTTTTGTTTTGTTTTTTGATGAAGCAGAAAGAACAGTGGTATATAAAATTCTGGGCTCAGCAGAGAAATCTGAACAGAAGACATTTGGAGGTCATCACTGTGGATAATTTATAAACCCACAGAAGCAATGGGATAGCCAAGGAGAAACTGAGCTGAAGACAGCCCCCCCCCCCCCCGACCTGGGAACACAAGCATGGCTCGGAAGATGATATCAGAGACACCACAGGAGAATGTGACAAAGAATTTGAGGAAGAAGGATGTCAGTAGAGGGAAAAGCTACAGGAAGATCAGGAAATATTGGCTAACAAGAACTCCTTGGGTTTGTGAACCCACACAGAACTGAAGGCATTTTCATGGCAGCTTCCAGAGATTCGATGGATCTTGATCCCAGGTGCAAGTCTGAGTGAATGGGTTGCTTGTGTAAATTGTGTTGAGTATAAAATAGTCTTTGGTGGAGGAGAATGCAAAGCCAGGCGAGCAGGCCTCTTGTTAGAAAAGTGACAACTAACATCACAAGGTCTTGACATAGAAAAGAAGAGGTAATGGCAGCAGGGCAGTGAGAAAGGCAACAGAGTAGAGGGTTTGGACTGGAGATCAGTGTAGAGAAGTTTCAGATTTCAGAGTAGAGTGAGGTTCGAGCAATGGTAAGATCCTGACGATGAGCTACGGACGCAGAGTGAAAGCAGTCTGTGAATTTTGAGGCTAAGTCGTTGTTACATACAGAGTCCTTCTGATAAAAGAAAAGTGTAGAAGTAAGGGGAAGACTGGAAGCCAGATGCTCAAGGAGTATTTTGAAGAGATGCAGTGGAAGATACAGGAGCACCTAGGATGCTGTGTGGACCTGTGAGCAAAGCTGAAGGGGAAGGAATTAAAGTTCTCCGTGTCTGGGACGATGGCGTAATAAACATGACGGGGCTTTCAAGATAACATGTGAAGAACTGGCTGTGACGCAAATGTGCAATTGTCCTTACTGTTGCAGAAAGCAGTGACAAAAGAGATGAAAGGTGACCATAGAAAGGTCAGCATCTGTAGGGTCTTGTAGGGTATGGTAAAGGACTTCATCATGCATCGTGCTGTATTTTGAAAGTGCCCCTGCCACCACTACAGCCAAAGTCCAGGAGCTTGAACCTTAACAATTAAACATGTGTGTTAATAGTTCTTTGAATTGTGCCCTAAGGAAGCAATCAAGCATAGATAACATTAGAGTAAGGTCCCAATGATGACATTCTTAGCTTTATATAATAAGAGGCTAGGACGAGGAACCTGGGATAGCACACCTGTTCTCTCTTGCCCAGGGATGGCCCCTAATGGGCTATGATTCAGCCAGGACTTCCCTCGCCTAATGTCGAGAGCATGCTGCTGTCTTGCTCTTCAATGTCCCAGCTCATAGAACCAGAAGCCAAATGTATACATTTTCTAGCCCCATGTATTTTGCTACAAACCAGGCGACTAAGTAATATAGGAAGATTAGTTAGTTTAAGCAGGAAAATGGCAATGTGAGGTCTGAGTTTTTAGAAATCTCCAGGGAAGATTTGTGCAGGGTGTATTGTGAGGAACCAAGTGATAGAGACCAATTTTGGAAATAAATCGCATAAATGCAGGTGAAGTTCTGGAGTAGAGAAGCAGTGTTGGGAAGAATTCGGACTTAAAAACTGAGGACAAAACTAAAGAGTAGTAGAGTTCTCAAAGAAGAAGCTGCAGACAAGGAGCAAGAGAAGGGAAAAGAAAGAAAAGAGGAGGAAGAGGACATTTTATTCTTAAGAATCATATGATATAAGAATCTTAATTTGATACTCTCTTTCAAACAAGTATACATGTATATAATAGAGAGGTATATAATATCCTTAAAAGATTTTGAATTCCATACCTTTTCCAAACTTCCTGTCTATTTAAAATAACATACCCTTTAACCAACAAATACTAGCTGCTGATTGATCACTGCCATTATGACTTGTGTGACAATGGTTTCTTGGGAAGATAGTGACATGAAAGTCAAAACATAGGAAAGTCAGAACAGAAGGTTTACATGGGTTTTTTTAAAAAGCTTACCTTACTAAAGGACAGCAGAAAACAGGTCCTGCCCAGCCACAGAAAGCCAAGTAAAATGGGCCACATTGACCCTCAGACTGACAAACCCCTTGTGGGAGTGGCTCCGAACCCAGGGCAGGCTTGGGGACAGTTTCTACAATGAATGGGTGATGGGTTTTTCTATAGTCTTCCTTACACAACATACAGAAATATATCTTTGAAGAAATATGATTAGGATCTGCAAATAACTCACGGGAGAGAGCAATTTGAAATGGGGTCCTCTTTCAGGCTTGCAGATGTTCTGACTCAGAAATGAAATTAAACTTGGGCAAAATATCTGTGTGAAACAATTCCTTCCCACGCTGCAGCCCCTCATATGCACTGAAACTAGGAAGGGTCATTTCTCCTCCCAAGGAAATCTAAGCACCATCCCTAGATCTTTTTCTTAAAGTATAAATACAGAATATCTCAAGCAATGACATTTTCCCACTGAGGCCAGAGGTAGCATGAAAACCATCACTTGCAAAACTACTGAGTGAGGCTGCAGGTTAAAGCAGAAGGATCTTCAAGGCAATTGTTGCCTTTAAAATGCACTACTCTAAGCTTCCTAATTCTCCAGTATCTGTGAACCAACACAAGGCTCATATTCTTGAAAACCACAAGTGTTTGGACTTACCCATTATATAGGGATGGCTACCACAGACATTATGTTTAGTAAAACAAGCCAGGTACAATATGTGCTCTGTAATTTAACTTATATGAAGTTCAAGTCCAGGCAGAGCATATCCATGGGACTATAATTGCTTATCTATAGGGACCATAATTATGGAGGGGTTTCTCTAGGTAAGATAAAAAAAAATGACAGAAAAGGCAACAGCGAAATTTGATGCTGTGATGAGGATGTTCTATACCTTCCTGGGGATAGCTATACCACAGTGAATAAGATTGTTTAGATGTACTCAAATTAGAAATAAATTCTGTACATTTCATTATATGTAGATTATGCTTTACTTAAGCAAATGAATTCTCATGAAAAGTCTTAGCAAATGTTTTATCTCTTGACAATGTGTAGAATGTATTGGGTCTAAGCATGCTAAAAAAATTAAAGTTGTCATATATAAACATATCTTCTAAAATGCTATTTTTTCTTATCCCTAGAGTTTTACTATAAAAACAAAAACATGCTAACAAGTAAAATGTTTGCGGCATTCTATAAATGCTTACTAACCCTGGCAAGTTGTACACGCAGAAAATGAGAAAACGTAGATTCTTTTAATGTGCAAGGTATTTCAGCTTATTTAGCCAGGAATTACCTTTAGGATATTAAGATTTCCTTATCTTTTTAGTTAAGGTTATACACCTGGTAAGTCTGGAGGAAAAGACAAATGCCTGCCTGATATGACCAGCACTGACCTGCAGCCAAACATTTCTCTGTGGTACATGTTTTTGTAGCAATAAAAGGAGTGAAATAGCCACAGACAAATGGACATTGGAGTAATTGGGTAGAGAGTCTACAGGTTCTGCTGAAGAAATATTAAGTGTTTGTTCCTAATCTATCTAAAACCAAAGAGGTACAGAAAACTCTTCCCAATGCTGTGTTGATGAAATAATTCACAGAGTTCAGAGGAGACAGTGGCAGGACTCATGGCTCAGTCCATGCCTGCTCTTCCACTATGGTCTGCAGTCAGTGGCAGGAAATGGGACTCAAGACAAAAGTGACAACTATACATACCAGAACCCCGGGTGTTAGGGAGAGAGAGAAAAATCATGAACAGAAATATTCGCAGCTGAGAGGTTTGTACAATGGGACAGTCCTACTTGCAGGCAAGGTGCAATTCACATGGGTACACTAAAGATGGGGCAGCCAAAGAATGCCGAATGCAGATGGCTTCAGGCAGGTCATTTGCTCCTAAGAACTTAACAATGGGTTTTGCTGGAAAGGAATGGTCTAGTAACACCACTTTCACCCAAACAGTGTCTGTTACTTACATAACTTCTATAGCATGAGTTTCTTTCCTTCCTTCCTTTCTTCCTTCCTTCCTTTCCTTCTTTCTTTCTTTCTTTTAGCTAATGAACTAATATTATCACTATAGCTACTATCCAAAAGAGGTGTGTGTGTGTGTGTGTGTGTGTGTGTGTGTGTGTGTGTGTGTGTGAACACACGGGCACGTTCGTGTCCCTTTGGAGGCTGAAGACTGATGCCAGGTATATTGGCCAATTATCCTTCACACACAAAGAGACAGGATTTCTCGATGAACCCGGAGCTCCTCAATTTGGCTAAACTGGCTGGTTAATGAGCTCCAGGT
>OU015755.1:32198800-32241621 GCA_907169655.1 Acomys percivali | reverse complement strand
GTGTGTGTGTGTGTGTGTGTGTGTGTGTGTGTGTGTGTGTGTGTGTGCTGTATGCTTAGAGGGCAGAGGAAGAGACGCCAGTTGTTTTACTCAACCACTCTCTGAGTCATTCATTTGAAACTGGGTCTCTCACTGACCCTGAAAGTAGACCAGATGCCAAAAGCCCCAACAGTTCTTTCTCCAGCCCAATACCATTGTGGTTACAAGCCCAATGCATGAAGCTACTCATCGTTTTAGTATGTCTGGGGATTTGAACTCAGGTCCTCATGCTTGCACAGCAAACATTTTTACCCACTAATCCATCTCCATGCCCTACTTAGTTTTTCCCCCATGACTCCCTCTACTTTTAGCATCATCCCGGTAATAGCTTTTTCTATACAAACATTTCCAAGGAAGTAATATATTACTACTGATCAAACACATACACACATGTATTTTCTAAAAGAGATGAAGAAACATTAGTCTGTAGGACACATCCAGCCTACTGCGGTGAAGAGGAGAGAGTTAAAAGGTGAGCAGAAGGTCCTATCCCATTCCTGGCTTGTATCTTGGAGTCAAAGGGAAGCCCTTGCAGGATTGTTTGTTTGTTGTAATTACATATAGTCAGATTCTTCGTTTCAGATATTATTCTTCTAGCCAGAAATAAGGAAAGGATCTCTGAGCTCATTTAAGATAGCAAACAATTAAAGACTGTTTAAAATCCACACATAATCTATCTGCAGCTTATATTCAGTGAGTGGCAGTACGGACTTCCAGGGCACACTCAATGAATGATGATCCTTAAGGATTTTAGGAACTTCTGAGATGAAGAAGTGATTAGCACTTTGTTAGTTTGTTCTAAAAACTTAAATATTTGAAAGATTTTTTTTTAATATCTTAATGACTCATTGGATGGGGAAGATAAGGGAAGGAGAATTCTGGAACAATCTGAGGTTTCTGGCATTGGCAACTTTGTGACTGGGGATGCTTTGCTCAAAGTTCAGATTGAGTGGGAGTATAAAGAGAGATGGTGGTATGTGCTTTAACACACAGGGGTTGAGGTATGTGAGAGAGTGGAAACAGTGAGTGAGTCAACACTTGGCTGGAAAGCTCAAAGGAGGCTGGGCTGGGCATAAGAAGCAGGGGCCATTAGCACCAAGGGAATGATGGAAACTTAGGGTTTTATGTAAGGAGAGTAAGGTGAAAAGGGAAGAGGGCGCCTCAAGAGACTCCAGTGTTCTGCTATGCCTCTGCGAAAGCAAAGTCCCAGGTGGACTGAGAGGAAGTATCCAGAGAGGCAAGATAGAGGCATAGACAGCAGAGGCCCCCAAAGCAATAGAAGAAGGCTTCAGGGTGCCAGGAGAGCCAAACAGCAGAGGGTCACATAAGAGGGAGCCATTGTACAAGGCAAAGTTGATAACTTCCATCTCAAGATGGAAGGTAGATGTCATTCTATTGTAAAAATAACAACAACCATCAAATTGATGCAGAGATTCATAGCTTCACAACGTCTATATACATCGCATTGCACGTTCCCAGCTATCTTATCACTGTGGAGATGGGCTCGCATCCAGTTCATAGCGAGGAAGGAGGAGCAGAGATGGAAAGTAACTCCCAAAATGACATTTCTGATGAGTAAGGCAAATAGAGGAAGTGTCTGTTGAATATATTTCAGTACAATGATGATCCCTAAAGATTTGAGGAACTTCTGAGAATGTTTATTACATGTAATGTGTCATAATAAGACTTCTCTTTGTATGAGAAGATTGCAATGTAGACTTTACTCCTTTAGTTTAAGGAAGACTGAGAGAACACTAACACCTTCTCCAGGCTCATACAGCCAAGGAGTGAATGGAAGGGTTTTGAGCTCAAGTCTGGTGAACATTGGTTTGTGCTGTTTCTAGTACCTCACCAGTTATATATATATATATATATATATATATATATATATATATTTTTTTTTTAAGAAATCGACACTTTTGAAAATTCATAAAAAGCAATATGCATTCTTTGTCATAAGATGAAGTTTAGTTCCTGCTACTCACTTAATGTTATATATGAAGTGCATTTCTGTGCCTGAAGCTTTAACATATTAAAGCTTGCCTCAGCAAGCAATATTGTGATGAATTCAAGTCTAAGATGTGATTTATATTTTGGATTGAGTTGCTAGAAGTAGCATTGTTAGGTTAAAGAGGATGAGGTTTCAATGGCCCTGCATATTAATAGTTTTCCAAAAGTATTGTCCTAATTTGTATCAAAACAATAGTGTGATGTGTGCCATTATCAGCGTCTAGCATTTTACCTTCTAAGTGTTTGCAGTTTTAACATGCAGGTGATTGCACCTCACTGCTTGCTTTTGCAGTTCCACGAAGCATTTCAGAATGATCTCCTGCCCACTGTGTGAGTTGACAAGTTGACAGTGAGTGGATTCATGACCCTTCTGGTTATAATTAAGCATTTCCCCCATTGCCCACCATAACAAATTTAAATTCCTGGCTCTTGTCTTCAAAGACCTGGATGGCTTCTTTGTCTCCTCCCCGGCCTCCACTGCTCCCTTCCAGTGCATCCAAAGACTCCCTTTGAAGAACCACCTGAGATACTTGGTAAAAAGCACACAGTAAGGCTCTGAGCCCCATGGGACACCCCAGAGTTAGGCCCTCCAGGATGGGGCCTCACAGTACCCTATGTTGTTCTTTCTGAGTCTCTTGGCTTTCTTCCTTATGTTTCTTTTATGCCAGAAATAGGTTCCATTCAAAAGCTCGTTTAGGAGGCTTTTCCCTAGGAAGCCCGCATAGATAAGGCCAAAGAATTGTTTAATATTTAGCACTAACTAATGAAATACAGCTAAAAGCAGGCAACGCTGTTCTCTTCCATCTGCAAGCAATTCCGCAGTTAGCCTTGTATGTTCGGCCCCTCTTGCTGAAGGAAGGACCAAGCTTTCTGAAATAGGGGACACCCAGAGGATGGATGCCCCTTCATTTCCCTAAAGCAGAAAACAGCCCTTAGATGTTGTAAGGGCCACAGGAGATTCAGTCTCTGAGTAATCCATGGGAGCTTGTTGAGAAAGATGGGAAATTACTGTGCTCAAGGGATGCCAAAATTATTGAGATCAACTAAGGAAGGCAAATCCCTTATTTCTGTTCCTCTAACTATTATGTAATCTCAGGGTGATTAAGCCAAGAAAAGACCTATGATTTTCATGCGGATAGTAGTACACGGCATAGCTCTCACCCTCCATGGTGTGCCCGTTGCCACACTGAGTTTCATACACCATTTCATCCTACCTCATGCCACCACCCACTGAAGAGATACTGAAATTAGTAAACCATCCTGATGTTGCAAGGAAAGTACCCTGGTCTTCTAGAGGCTTTTTTTTCCCTAGAAAATTGCAACTCCCCCAAGATCAGGCACGTGTACTCAGAGGGAATAGGACAGAAGACAGACAAACCGGAAACATATGCTCAATCTATGAGCTGAAATAGAGTAAAAGGAAAGAGAATGATTAGAACTCTTGTGACTTGCTGTAAAAAGCTTCTTTTTTTTTTTTTTTAAGACAAACTAAACTATGAGCTTCTTCAAAAACCACCATGATTCTCAGCTGCCTTCTTATGTCCCTCTGATACAGATTTATTCCCAATGTATACTTAGAAGTTTCTTTTCCTTTGGGGCCCAGGTTTTCCTTTCAATCACGAGCCACTGGTCTTTTACTTTTTCCAGACAATTTTCAAATTCCTCAAAAATCCATAAGCAGTGTTTTTATTCTATTGAGATAAATGCGTGTTTGAAACTCCCTAACGTGAATGTTTTGGAGTTGGGTCAACTCAGGGTCAAAAGGATTGAGTGGCCTGATTCACACTTCTGGTGTTGATGAGTGGGGCACATTGCTGATCTAAACTACACACATGCTTAGGTCTGAGAGGCGCCCAGAGGCCTGATGAAGTGTGCTCACTGCACACATTTTGTCAGCTCCAATTACGTGTTGGAGCTTAGAGTCTTATTTCCTACAAAAGCTCCCATTTGCACTAGAGGAAAGAAGTGAGTTAAAATGCTGACAAATTCACCGTAACCTAGCTGAGTGCTGGCAGTACTAACCTTCTTTCCCAACCCAAGAATGGTTTCCTAACTCTACTGCATTCTGCACTGCAGAATCATGCTTTGCGTTTCCAGTGTAATGCCTACTTTCCCAAGCTCTAAAACCAGGGCGTGGCATCAAACAAGGAAGGTGGTTGTGGCTCTGCCGTCATTTCAGGAAGCAGAAAAAGACGAGGCGCATAATACATTTACATGTAAAGGATAAAAGAATGAAGGATTTGAAAGATATCTGTCTTACTTAGAATTTTACTGTTGTAAAGAGACACCATGGCCACAGCAACTCTTTTAAAAAATAAAAAATAAAAAATAAATGAGTATTTAATTGGGGTTAGCTTACAGATTTAGAAGTTTAATCCACTATCGTCATGGCAGGAAACATGGCGGCATGCAGGCAGACATGGCGATAGAGAAGGTGCTGGGAGCTCTACATTTTGATCCACAGGCCACACAGGGAGACTGCGTGGCACACTGGGTGTAGCGTGAGCAAATAAGACTGCAAAGCCTACCTCGACAGTGACATACTTCCTCCAACAAGGCCTTACCTTCTAATAGTGCCAAGCATTCAAACGATGGGGGGACATTCCTATTCAAACAACCACAGTAGTGAAGGAGATCTTTCTTGGGTTTTTTGTTTTTGTTTTTTTGTTTTGTTTTGTTTGGTTTGGTTTGGTTTTTTTTTCGAGACAGGGTTTCTCTGTGTAGCCTTGGCTGTCCTGGACTCACTTTGTAGGCCAGGCTGGCCTCGAACTCACAGCGATCCGCCTGCCTCTGCCTCCCCGAGTGCTGGGATTAAAGGCGTGCGCCACCACGCCTGGCTGCGAAGGAGATCTTTCAAGGACTCGTTGCCGCTCTGTTCTGCTGAGGAAGATGTTAAGAAGTCGAGATTTCCTTTCATGGGTTCACTAGGTTAATTTCACATAATTAAATATGTCTTAGAGGAAAAGGTAAAGGGCCAAAGAGTTGACTCAGTCTGTAAAGTACTTACCATGCAAGAACAAAGACCCGAGTTCGGACTCCCAGCACCCATGTAAAAAGCCTAGCGTGCTGATGGGTACTTGTAACTCTAGCATTGGGGAGGGGAGAGAGGAGGATCACTTGGACTCGCTGGCCAGCCAGTCAGCCTAGCTGAATCAGTGAGCTCCAGATTCAGGGAGAGATGCTGTCTCAAGAACAAAGGCGGTGAGAGATAGAGGAAAACACCTGACATTGACCTCTGGTCTTTATGTGCATGCGCACATATGCATGTGTGTGTACTCACATACATCTTCCCAGAGAGAAGGGGGAGAGAGAGAGGGAGGGAGAAAGAGAGAGACAGAGAGACAGAGACTCAGACAGACAGAGACAGAGACAGAGAAACAGAACCAAAGAAACAGAGAGAGAGAGACAGAGACAGACAGACAGACAGACAGAGACAGAGAAAGAAAGAGGAGGTTCAAAGAAATGATAGGAAATTCTAGACCAGCAAGGTGAGGTAAAGATCCTTTTTGGTTTCCCTGGAGTGCTTCCCCATATAACAGCGAACTATCAGGCTTCCTTTCTGAAGAGTGACATACGCCATCTTCCACCATTACCATCAGAGACCCCCATGGCTGAGTTCATGCTGCTTGCTTTTCCTGCAGAGTCTAGCTTAAAGTGAATTTCAAGGGTGAGTGATAAGTTGTTGATAATATAAAAAAAAATAGATGATGCTATGTTTTCATTAAAAATAAACAAATAAAGTAAAATAGGCCTGTTACTGTGAGAGTCAAGTTCTAGGAAGACTTGCACATGTGTAGCCAGGTCACCAGGACCCCTTGGGTTCACTGTCCCTCATGTCCTTTCTTTCTTCACCCTATTTATGAGTTATTTGTCCCTACTAAAGGGACAATGTGCTTCTGTGTGTGAGGTTCTCCAATTTCTGAGCTTAGAAATGGTTCAACATGTGCCCTAATGATCTATGTCCAGCCAATAAGAAGGAATGACAGAGTGCAGAGACTGGCACACACATAGTACATGAGACAGCACTGATGGAGAAGCTGCAGCGTGTAAGAAAGCCTCTCTATCTACAAGGTATCTCTAACACCAGCCATGTCACATGCATGTGCTCACTTGTGAGCTTGCAAACAACCTGCAAGTTACAAGAAAAGATGAACACACATTGTTGTTCTAGTCATGCTAGCCAGAAATTGGAAACAGCCCAAACGTCCTACCCACAGGTTAATGGATAGTGAAAATTATTTATTTGAGCAATGGAATATGACTCAACTGTTTAAAAAAAAATGGTATCATGAAAGTTGTAGGCAAATGGATGGTGCTAGATTAAAAAGTCATCCTGAGTGAAGCAAGCCAGACCCCAGAAGACAAATATGATATGTATGTTCTTTTCTGTAAGTGCTATCTTTTAAGCCTTCAACAGGTATACTACAATCTGTGTAATCACAGAGGTTAGGTGTAGAGTAAGGGACTAGGGGAGGGGGAAGCTTCTTCTGGGGAAGGAGAAATCGAGAACATAGTTGTGGGTGGATGAGGGAGGGGTAGACCAAGGAATAGGAGTGTTAAACAAAGAGGGGAGGCAGGAGAGAAGTAAGGGAGGGTATATGGGGAGGGACATTGAAAACTAAGGACCATCACAGAGGTCATTCAGAAACCCACTACAATAGAAGCATCTTAAAATGCATGCACATATCAAATACATTTCATGAAATTGCCAAATGACAGGGGAGTCAAGGCCCAACATGACATCTCCCACCACCAAGTGAATCATCAACGTTACCTCTAATTAAGTTATTAGGCAAAGGGACACCGTGGAAACTGTCAAACCATTCAAGCGATTGCCAAGGCTATTGTTTGTGCTTCACCAACTGATGGGAAGGCCCTATTGCTGAAGACAGCGTATCTCATTGAACATGGAGAAGTCCATTCTGATACCTAACTAGACCCTTCACCCCTGCTGACTAGTGTTCATGCTACTGGAAGGCACCCTGCACACTACCAGAGGGGAAAGATAAGCACTAACTGAGCTACAAACGTTTTAACCCACAGTGGTGACTTGCCTGCATGACCAACAGTGGGAAAAACCAAGTATTATTTCATCAGATTTAAGATCCACACTATGGGATGGAATGTACACCTGACACTGCTCAGGTGCCACGAACCTGAGACTAGAGACCTAGGAGAAGACCAAATAACCATTTTTCTGCGAAAGAAATATATATAGCAATAAAATGACTTTTAATGGCATTCTGCTTTACCCATAGATCAGTGTTTCACTCGGCCACCATAAGAGAGGTTTCCTATTGCAGGAAATGGGACTAATGCAGACTAAATGCGCAAAGTGCTAAGAGTGAGAGATCTTGCATCGCTCAGTGCTAAATGGGAGGTCTTTGTCTATGTCCCTGCCCACATCAGGATTCAGAGAGCTATTTAGAAGGGGAGACAGAAAGAGTATGAGAGTCAGAGGCGATGACTGACACCAGTGAAACAGTGTCTTCCAGACACAGCAGGACTGCTGGACGTATGAACTCACAGAGACTGTGGCAGCACGCACATGGCCTGAACAGGTCCAAACCAGATGGGGTTCCCAGCACAGAGCATAAAAGTGGACCCAATCCTCCACCCCAACCCTGAAGCTGTCCCCAATCAATAACCACTGGGACAAAATAGTTTTATCCAATGGAGTCACACTAGATAGATAAACCACAGTTTAAGGGCACACTCAACACCAGGCACTAGTTGAACAACATGAATTAAACACAATGGTGGTTTTGGAGATTTATTTTTTGTCTCAATGGCCATTTTTTTTTACCTTATTGGTGTTTTCCTTATATATTATGGTTTCTAAGTTTATGTTTTTATGGGGTGTATGTGTGTGTGTGTGTGTGTGTGTGTGTGTGTGTGTTGCTGTGTGTGTGTATATATCACGTATGTGTATGTTTCTTGTGCTTTTTCTTTTTTCCTATTTTTTTCATTTTATTTTTTATGCCTGTTTGTTTTCTAAAGAGGGAGAAAGTAAAGGAACATGGAGTTGGGTGAGTGTGAAGGTGGGAAGGACCTAGGATGAAATGAGGGAGAGGAAATTGTGGTTAAAATATACTGTATGAAAAAAAAGTTCAATTTAAAAAAGAAAAAAAAAAGAGAAATACAAAGAGACCCAAACACACACTTTTCATTTTTGAATTTTCTACATCATCCCTGAACTTTGTTTTACTTTGACTCTTTGGTTAAAAGACCTTAAAAGTCTGTTACTTGCTTCAGTTTTATGAATGAGAAAGCCAACTGCCAAGAGTCCAGCTGTCAGTACAAGTCTTACTCACGCTAGACCTTCAACCTCAGGCCTAGTGCTCTGCACAGTTTCACTTTTCTACACCGCGATTTCATCCATTCCTCTCATAGACACAAAATCTTAAGCTTTTAAAATAAACATATTTCTGAAGTTTTTATTTCTAGCAAGCATTTTAGCCAAACATAGTTTTATTCAACATTTTCTCTTTCTATGTTCTAATGTGCTTGGTATTTTCAACTTCCAATTCTCTCTCCCTCTCCCTCTCTCTCTCTCTCCCTCTCTCTCTCTCTCTCTCTCTCTCCCTCTCTCTCTCTCTCTCTCTCTCTCTCTCTCTCTCTCTCTCTCTCTCGTCACATTTTCATGACTTGTCCCCATCTCTTCTCCATTCTTGTTTACGTTTTCTCCATTACCCTGTCTCTTCTAATGTCCCTTGCCATCTTATCTCTGTAGCTTCCTTTCTCTAGTTGTATAGTCTCATCAGCCCAGCTTAATTCCTTTATTTCTTGTCTCTTTCCTTTTTGTTCAATTTCAACACAATCCCTCTGCTTCAGAACCCCTTTAACACAACAACAAAGAACAAACACACATGCGCACATGAGTGTGTGTGTGTGTGTGTGTTGTGTATGTACATATGTGTGCATGTACTTATGGGCTCATGTATGTACATGAATTTAGAATTCCCTAGTGTTCAGTAACTGGGAAAGAGTTGAAAGAGACACCAACGGTGTATTCATAGAAGAATAAGCACTTTACTTATATCTATGCCCAAGGAAGCTAATTAGAAAGTTTATTTCCTAATTCCCATTTAATAATTATAAGCCATGCACATGTGTTTCTTACACACACGCACCCTGATTTGGTATTGTGGAGGTAAAAGTGTTTCTAATTGTTATTTATGTTCCAAATTTAATCAAGAGCTACCATATACATAGTTAAGGGACAACAGCTTTCTGTCTGAGTCTCATTTGGACACATTTCAAATATAATAAGCAGGTTAAGGTTATGTTTTGCACATCACATTTTTAATGATTAAATTTTTATCATAATTATTTCCCCTTTCTTTATCCTCCCTTCAATCCTTCCCATGTGCCTTCTCCCTTACTCTCTCTCAAACTAATGGCCTTTCCCCCCTTAATTTTTGTTTTACACACATTGCACACACACACACACACACACACACACACATACACACACACACATACACACACACACACAGAGATGATGATGATGATGATGATGATGATGATGATGATGATGATGATGTTTTCTCAGGGCAAACCATTTGCTATTGGACAATTGCTGCGCTCCTTCCTAGAGAAGACAATTTCTCCCATTCTCAGCTTTCCTTGGTTGCCCCTGGTTCTGTGTTTCTGGTTGAGGCCTCCTGGTCTTTCTCCCATCTACCTTAGCATGTCTATTGATGTCGCCCTTGTTCAGGACATGTTGCTAAGACTTGACAGGTATAGCTTCTCTAAAACTTTCAAGACACACCCTCTCACAGCAAGCTCCCTGGGTCTCTAACTCTTATAGGCTTCCCACCTCCTCTTCCCCAATGATCCCAAGCCTTAGGGGCAGAGACTATGCTGCAGACACAGTGGCTGGGATTGACCTCTACAACTTTGCATTTCAATCCAGTATGGTTTTCTATGGTGATCTGTCTTTTGAAAAGCAAAACTCCTTGACAAGTGGTAAGAGCTATTAATCTGTAGATATAAGGATAAATATTTAGAATGTGGTTAGGAATTGTGCTGGCTTGGGAAAGTGGCAGTTCTAAGTTCTCCTCCAAGATGCATGACTTCACTAACACCAGGTAGTTAGCTCGGTACTATTTCCCTTTTGTGGATCAGGCATGTCCTAGTCAGTGTTGGCTGTGAAGAGACACCACGACATGGCAACTCTTCTAAAAGAAAGCATTTAATGGGGTCTTGCTTACAGGTTCAAAGGTTTAGTGCATTACCACCATGGTGAGTAGCATGGCAGCATGCAGGCAGACATGGTGCTGGAGAGGAAGCTGAGAGTTCTACATACAGATCCACAGGCAGGAAGATAAGAAAGACACTGGGCCTGGCTTAGGCTTTTGAAACCTCAAAGCCCACTGCCCACCCCAACAAAGCCACACCTACTCCAACAAGGCCACACCTCTTAATCTTTTTCAGGTAGTGCCTGATGGCTAAGTATACAAATGTGTGAGCCTATGAGCCATTTGTATTCAAACACCTCAGGGCACTACAATGTTTAATAATGTCACATATGAGACAGATCTACAAAACCCCTTGATAGCATCGGAACAGAGTTATTTGCTGAATTAAATATGGCAGACACCTCAGTATCTAGGTAGAATATACTTTGTAAAGTAGTTTATCTGAGTTATAGACTTTGAATGAGCTGAGTTAATATTGAAGGGATAATAAATAGGGTGGTAATAAATATTAGTTCTGTAGCAGTAAAAAAATAGTTTTGGCTTATGCATAGGCTTAATATTTATAAAGATTTATCCAATCCACAGCATTAGGAAAAATTTTTTCTTTATTCTGTAATCAGCTTAATGGCTAATTCGGAGTTGGAAATCAGCCCGTCCATAATTACATACATAGAATCAAAGTCTGAATAGTACTGAGGAGGAACGTGGTACAATGATAGAACCAAAATAGCAATCATTCAGTCATTCCAACTCATGTTTTAGTCTAAAAAAAAATATGAGGTACCCCTAAACATTGATGAGTAAATAAATACACAAACAAAAGCAAGTTACCTTTTTAATTACAAGATGTCTGCTGAGAGCCAGTGAATGAGTCTCCTCTTACAGACTATTTCCTGACCATCTCATAGGAGGGGGGCTTTCCCGGTGTTCTCCCAAATGGCCTTGGCTCAACATCTGCTCTGAGGAATAGCTCTGCCTTTTTCCCCCCATGGCTTAGTAATTAAAATACGATGATCTTATTACAGTTGGAAAATGATTTATTCATCTTTATTATACATTGATTTTTGGCATGGTGGAAAACAGAGGAGAGATATTAAATGCAATTCCATGGGGCCGGAGATGGGTCTAATATTACCTAATATCTTCAGAACTGACCAGATCAAATTAGACAGTAATCCAGAGCTAGAAAGACTGACTCACACTGTGGAAAGAGGGGACACTCAGGAGGATATGGAGCTTGGGATCATATCTGTGGGATCAGATGGCATGCACCTGGGGCACAGAAATAAAGCATGGGGACGGCAGAGGGATGATGGGGGAAAATCTGTAGAAACTAAAAGAAAGAAGATAGAATGACACAGACAGAAGACAGAGGACATCAGTGACCTAGAGTGCAAAAAGGCACTTCCCAAATAAAGGAAAGAGTTCCTTCCTTGTTCTGGTGGACCCTTGGCCAATATTTTTTGGATAAAGATTGAAAAACTTTGGGTGATTCCTTTTTCCTTGGCAGAAAGAGCCCTAGGAGGCCGTGCCACATCTAATTCATCACCGTTGTTACTAACAAACATATTTGCTAACGTCTCCACTTTTCCTAATGCTAAGTTGGTACTTTCAGATCTTAATTGCTTCCTCACCTTGGCCCATCATTCATGCGTGGTTAACTGTATGAAATGTTTAAAATAAGTCAGTTTTTCTGACGAGGCCCTCAGTGTCCACCGATGTGAACAGCATAGAGCCTAGCTCAGTGTCACAGACAGGTCACCAATGATTTTTAGCGTAAGAGACAACACCACACACACTACCAGACAGGATGAGATTATCCGCTGAAAAACTTGATTGGAGAATGACATTCTTGACAAACATGTTTATGTGGTTAAAATAAACTCAGGCTATTTATAAGAAGAATAACTTGGAAATAGTAACTGGGGTGAAAAATATTCTTATTTATTTAAGAATAAGGTTTTGAAATTTTTCCTAAGGAATGGTTTCTGTGTCTTAGAAAACCACAATCTGCTAACAACTTAAAAATGGGGAAAGAGGTATGTTAAGAAAGAATTTGAAGTAAGTCCTAGTAAGATTTTATACTTTATAAGCCATAAAATCAAGGTCATAAAAATCAAGGCAAGCATAAGAAAGGAAAATCACAGAGAGAAAACAAGTATTCAAACAAAATACAAAGAATTGTCTTCTGAAATCAAAAGATCAAGAATTTACTAGCAGAATGCTTGCCCTGGCTTTTTCCTATAAGTCCAAACCAAGAACATTACATTCACTTTTCTCTCCCCGTCAACTTTCCTTTCTAATCCTCTATTCAGCTGGAATGGCAGCACCTTTCCCAGTATCCCACACTGACAATGGTGAGATCATCTTTGGCCCCTCGTACACCCTCATTTCTGCCATCCAGTCTTGGCAAGCCCTGTGCATCCTGCCCACAGACGTCCCTAATGCCTTCTGCCAGCCTTCTCTGACTCTAGGAACTTTGCCTTGCACATGGAAGTCCTGTTTACCTGTCCTCCTGGGCCATCTGAGCACACACTTCCATCCTTATTGCAAGTGGGGAAACAGCCCCTGGAGTAGTTACAGGGACACAAGGCTGACCTTCTTTGTTCATTTGAACCAAGCATCACAGGCACTTTCTTCATGCGCTCCTTCAACCATGTCATGTTCTGACTAAACACCCCACACCAGCCCCACCAGGCTGCTGCTCTGGCCAGGTTTCCTTCTGTCTCCTCAGTACTCCTCCTTTTTTGCTCGGTGCTCCTCCTGCCCTCTGCAAGACCCTAGGTACTGGCTCACCCCTGCTATGAGTCATTTCCTGAAACTCCGGCCTTATATGTGTTGCCTTCTGTCCATTCTCCGTGGCTGTCTTCAGTGAATTCATAAGCACCCGTCAAAGGCCATATAGGTCATCATCCCTCTTTTCCATCTTCCAGCGCATCTGGCAGGGCTTAGTGACTGGCTGTGCCAAGAAGTGAACGAACATAGTCACCTAAACACAAGAGCCAGGACTTTGGCTAATACAGGGTTTTGCTAATGCAGAACTTTATTAAAACTAAAGGACACAGCTAATTCACTCTTTCAGGATCTTTGGAAGGTCTTCATGACTCTTAGATAAATAAGAAATAACAATGGTAAAAATGGAAGATTAATCACTTGCTCTGTGGCACTCACTGACTTAAGCTTGTCAATTGAAGTCTTATGCAGAACCTTTCACAAGTAAAAACAAAAATATATGTATTTTTACTCAAAACGTGTTTTTGAAGGCTAAGGAAGGGTCTCGGTGAGCAAAGCACTTGCCGTGTAAGCTTGAGGACTTTGGTTTGGATCCCTAGAGCGCCTGTAGCCCTAATGCTGGGGAGCAGGGACCAGATCCCCAATCTACTAGCTAGTCAATTGAGCCAAGTCGGGGAGCTCCAGCTTCAGTGAGGTGTGTTATCTCAAAAGCTAAAGTGGATAGTGACTGGGAAAGACTTCCTTCTGTCAGCCTTGGCTATTCTCCTCTTTCTACACATGACCACGCAGATGGAGAGATGGCGAGCACCTTGACTCAGTTACTCTTCTGCGGCTATAGCAGAACACCACGACAAGATAGTTTCTAGAAGGCAGGGTTTATTTGTATTTACAGTTCCAGAGGAATAAGAGCTCACTATGATGGGGAAGTGTGGCAGCAACCAGCAGGCATGGTAGAGGCAGCCTCTCTACCTTTAAAGTGCCATCCTCATAGCTAACAATAGATTTTTGCCAAGAAATTCAGTTGCTCATGAAAAAACACTGGTCCATCTTTACACCTCCAACCTCCATGGGCATGGATGGCAGCCGAATATTAGGGGGGAAACTTCTCCATCCCTAAACGGCAGCCTCCATCAGAACTCCCTTTTCACTGCTAAGCTAAAAGGCCCGTGGTCCAATCCTTATTCCTTGGTTTTCATGTTTCTCTGCTGAGTTCCTTTCCCAGCTCTTTCAAGAGAGTGAGCCTAGTGCACCCTCCATGCCTCAGCTGGTGGAGCCTGGAACTGTGTTATGGATTCCCAGCATGGAGGAGGAGCGCAGGAGCTTCCACCTGTAACTGAGGAACTATTGACAGTTGGTAGCTTTTGCAGGCATGGCCCTAGGAAGGAGACTACATTCCAGTGGCAGGCCACATCCAAGAACATGTGGGCAGAAAAAAAAAAAGAGTAGATGAAGTTGGAAGAGGATGGGTAGGTGGGGGTGGGGCTCCGGGAGGCATTATAAAGAGGAGTACAGGGTCAATATGATAAAAATATATTGTAAGAAAATTACAAAAAATTAATAAAAATATTAAATTATATAAAAAAGAAGTTATCCTATATTTGTATAAACACTTCAGGTTTTCTTCTATAAAGTCATAAACTTCTTTAGGGCAAAGATGATGTCATATGCATTCAGAAATCCTTACATGTACCCTAGGATTTGTTTAAACTCAGTATTAGCATGGTCGTATTGAATAAATTATTCAGCACATTCTTACATCGACCTCAGTCTAATGGAAATAACTCTGTGTGCTTTACAAGCATCAACTTTATTTATTTGGTTCTGTTTTTATCTAGGAACCCTCTACATTATCCAGGCTGCTCTCCAGCTCATAGGCTGAGGCAGTTCCCCCACCTTGGCCTCCAAGGCCCTGGGACTACAAATGTGTTTCTGTCATTCCCCATTAAATCTCACAACACTCCAATGGCCTAAGTATCTCTTTCATCTTCATTTCATGGATGAGGAAGTCAAGACCCAGTAAGACTGAAAACTATGCAAAGATGAGCTACGTACAGGATCCATTCCCTGGCAGTGAGTGGGTCTCTTGGTACCTCAGCTTTGGGCTACCATCTATGGGGTCTCTGAGTACATTTGCAAAGGCATCTTGAGACATGTCTGACACATCATTCACAGTATTACATCCACTTTGAAAACGGTAGTTTTTCATGGTGAACTTACTGTGGCACACTGCTTCTAACACTGGGATGAATCATCCATTTCCTTTGATGAGTCTGCACTTTATTCAAAACTCATTTTCTGGTTTTTTTTTTCCTCTCCCCCTGTCTTCTAGGCAGATTCACTTCTACATAAAGTTTCTTCCGAGGATTTAGCACCCTTCCCGAGTTTATCATGGTGATAATAAATTTGGATTTATACCTTTTGGCAGATGTTACCCTCAAAAATTATATCACTGTAAATTTAACAATGTGCACTCAATTTCACTATCCAAGTAAATGACAAAAGTCTGTCCTTGGGGAATATTCACAGTGTGAGTTGTTGGATGTGTCATTCAGGTTTCTAGTTGGATAGATTAGAACAATTTATCCCAAACTGAGGGAAAAAATTGTGCTCTCTTAATAGACACACTGCATAGATCGCAGTTTCTTTGATGCAAAGCCTTATGCTAAAAATTTATATGATTACACAAATACATTTACCACAGGTAATATTTTATCCTAATTCAAATATGTCTAAGAAATGTTGTGGTTTTTTGCTTAAAATTTTACCCTAGCAATATATAAAGTCTCCATTCGGCCAAGTACATGGGGAGTAGAGCACCAGTCATTGTTGGAACTTTCTCTCCTTCCTGGCCCCATGAGAATCCAGAAGCCTCAGAAAAAACTCAGAGGTAAGGAAGGGGGTGCATTTTCCATCCAACATGGTCCTTATGGACATCTTCACTCCCTGAGCCCAGGCGGGGAATGTTCTAATAAGCCCCAAGATGGGTGCAGGAATGCTTGACAAGACCTCTGCAATGTCGCAGCAATACCTTCTGAGGCTCTTCTCTTTCACCAGGGAGTTATCAAGCTCCTAATTATGGAACTAGGCCCTGTCATAAGCTCTTGCCTTCTCTCCCCAGCCTTGGGCATTCGCTTCCCTTCTAGGAACATCCAGCCTAGTTCTTTCTTTAATTTTAGGTGTTTATCAAAGGCAGGCAGAAACAATGACCATACGTCATTAACAAGCTTTCCCAGAGAAAAGAAATCCAGGGGCTGGCTGCTGGAAACAGGGGAAAAGTACAGAGAGAAGAAGCCACCTAAGAGACTAGGTAGGTAGCAGGGTTCTTGTTTTCAGCTTGTACCCAGGTTTAGTCAAGCGAGAAGGACTGTTTGCCATGGGACCTGACCACATGAGTTCCAACAAAAAGCTTTAGGAATTCAAAGCACAGTTGCTTGCCTGCTGTGTGTAGAACTTTCCAGGGCTACTTAGAAAAATATGGGTTTTGGAGAAAGCTGTTCAGGGAGAGTAAAAGATGGAGGGAGAGAAGTGGGGGTGGATAAGAATGTGTGTGGGGAAAATAAAAATAAAAAAAATAAAGAATGTGTGGGAGAGAAAGTGAACAATAAAAATAAGTGTGTGCTGCCATTTCCTAAGAGACTTCGTGGAAGGAAAAAAAAGAGCTGTAGGAATGCATGGAGTGAAAAGTCAGATAGCATCCAAGTAGGTAACCACATTAAACAAAGAGAAACAGGAACAGGTGGCTGCAGTCCTGGTGTGCCACCTGTGATTCGGTGTGTCTGCCATGTTGCTTTGCTGTGTATGCTTTACTAGACAAGAGCCATGGAACTGTGCAGCCCACGCTTCTTTCCACTGAGGACCTTACTCTGGGCATCATGAAGGAAGCCACATGAAGGATTTAAACCCCTTGGCCCGACTCACACCCAACCTTGCATTACATCATTGATCACTCTATCAAACCGTGCCCACTGAAGGTAAAGGGTAGGCCAGGTGGGAGGAACAGCGGTCTGGAGGAGAGCATTCTAGCCAAGCCCTTCCTTGCTTTTTGATGAACTTGAACTATGGTGGAATCAATGTTTGTTTACTCTCAAGTGAACTGTGACCATCTGCTTGAGGTCTGTCTGTGATTTGTACCCCATGTTTATTAAAAGCCAATATACAAGGCTATCCTAGAGATGTCATCCCTAGGGCTTTGGCAGGCAGCCACTGTCATTGAGTGGGGCACGGGTGGCGTGTCAGTTTGTGTACTTTGATTTCTCGTTGAGACAGGTGTTATGCATATTTTTCTTATTACACTGCTGGTTTTACACACCGTGATGGGTGTGTGGGGGAGAGAGTGGAAGTTGAAGAACTGCTGAGATGGTGCTTTTATATAATAGAAAAATAATCCAGTGCCTTCTTGTGAGGAACAGTAAAGGGGTACTAAGGATACCTCTTGCCTCTAAAGGGACATCAAGGCCATTTCTATGAAAAAAAAAATGATGTGACTTCTACAGCTCTTGTTTGCTGCTTCCTCCTCCTAAAGATGACTGAAAAGACACATGCGAAAGGTTGCTTATCTTAAGATTTCCTGAGGACGAAAACCTGTCCAATAAAATAAGCACAGTCTTTCTGTATGCTTGGAATTTGGCCTTACCAAAAAAAAAATTGTTTTGTATTTTGAGACATGAAAGTATAAGCTTGGTAAGAAAAAGTGGAAAAGAACTCCTGAGAGTGAGAGAGGCTCTAAGGGAGAAAATTAGTCTATATGTATGTTTAGAAACATTTGTGTGTGTGTGTGCTGCTATGTGTGTGCTTCTGTGTGTGTCTGTGCCTGTGTGTGCATCTATGTATGTGTATCTGTGTGTGCATCTGTGTGTATGTATCTGTGTGTTTGTGTGTGTGACTCTGTGTGCGTCTGAGTATGTGTATCTGTGTGTGCATCTGTGTGTGTGTGTGCACATGGTATCTGTCTATATGTGCATGTGTCTGTATGTGTCATCTGTGTGTTGTCTATGTGTGGTGTGTGTGTGTGTGTGTGTGTGTGTGTGTGTGTGTGTGTGTGTGCGAGTGCACATGGTTATGTGGGTGGGTGAGTGAGCTTGGGAGGGTACTGGGTGTCATCTATCATTCTCCATCTATTTATTTGAAGCAATGTCTCTCCCTGAGCCTTGAGCTTGCATATTCCTGGCTAAGCAGGAAGCCAGCTAGTCCCAGTGCCCCTCCTATCTTACCTTCCTAGGAGGCTGAGTACAGAGGCTTAAGGATACTTGGTTTATTATGTGGGGACTACTAGTCAATTCTAGTTCTCACTGTTGGGTGAGTGCTCTTAACTACTGGACCACCTCAGCAGCCCAGAAACTGGAGTTATCCTCATCTGCTTCACACCTAAATGATGGACAGTCTGAAGGAGATGGAGTCCTTAAGGTTTCTAGCCAGATCGTTGGAGCTTCTACAAAGTTTAATTATTTAAAATGAGACTTGGAAGTACCTTTGGATGTTAGGTTTAGATACACAAAGCCAAACTGTTGGCAATTAAAAACAGAAGAAATTTGGATACTTCGGAGAGGAATCAGAGAGAAGCCAGAGGGGAGCATGAATTATTTTGTTAAACAGAGCAGGCAGTGGAGCGTCTTGGGGGCTGGGAAAGTTGAGAAGACTTTTAGGGGCAAGGACACTTATTATTTAGTTTAACATAGAATAGGAATCTACACTATCTAAAAAGTTAATAAACAGCAAGACCATGAATAGTGACCCTCTTTCTTAAGTTCTGCCACCAGAGGCCAGCCTCGTGGCCCCTGCCTCTGGCTCACCCTGCACATCCTTCTTCGGTGGTTTTCCATCTGCCGTAATAACCTTGTGGACATCAGCTTCTGGGGTGACAAAGCCAATGCTTTATTGAACACTTGGCCTTCATCCCCACATGACTGCCCAATTCTGTGCTCTAAGGAAGGAGCCCTCTTATTTTCACCAGACCAAGCAGGAAACTTTGACTGTAATTCTTGTTCCTGTTCATCAAGTTATAGTCTTCACAGTCAACAGATCTAATGATCTAGTCATAGGACTGAACTCCTATCAGTTCTCTATATCACCTCCACCTAAGAGTCTAACCTGCATCTTTTGAGAGCTCTTTGTTGGTGTTGGATCTCAAATATCCTAGGCAGAAAATCAACCTGTGAAATCAATGCTCTTTCTTTGCCTGCCCTCCAGCTGAGTGAGTGGCCTGCACAGCTGCTTTGAGACACTGTCTCGTTTAACTCAGGCTGACCTGGAAGTCACTGTGTAGCCAAGATGACTTTGAACTTCTGATCTTCTTCCTTCACCTTTTGACTACTGGGATGTGGGGATGTACAGCTGGGGATGAATGCAGGTCTTCACAGATGCTCCACAGGTACTCAACCTACTGAGCTACATCTCCAGGCCCCAAATTACCTATCGACATTTGTGAACAGGCATTTGAAGAGAAAACATGAGTACATGCATCACATGAATAAATATGTGGTTTTATAGTTACGCAATGTATTGTAAGTATGTTTGTTTATTACATACATAGGTGATGAGGCATTAGCCTGGAGTAGAAGCAAGAATAACCGAAGGGAAATGACAGCCAGGAGATGAGAAGATAAATGAGTAGATGGGAAAGTCTTGGGTCAGGAGGTCTTACACAAGCTGATGGCTCAGGCAAGTGAGCTTATTAAGAAACACAGCATCCTGTATATATTTTGATGGGGAGAAATGGACAGAGTTAGAAGAAAGCCATCAACATGCTATGGGGCAAGGTCGGTAGGAAGCTAATCAAGCAATGTTCCATAAGGGATGACCTGATATCCCAAGAGCATCACAGACCAAGCATACAGCATCCTTGGGGCTGATGACCATGACCCTTTAGGTTGGTAAGAGTTAGGTTCTCAGAAAGCAACAGCTCCTCCATGGCCCTGGACCCAGGCCATCATTTGGCCTGCTACACATATTCCTGGGCCTCAGGGGAAAGCTCCTAAGGCTATTTCTAGCTCTGCTATGCATGTCTCTGGTTTAGAGAAGCTCTTTCCTTCTTCATACATCAGGGGCCTCAGGTATGTCTGGTACTAATAAAGTATATAAAGTTTTGTACACAGTGAGAAAAAAACATAATTAGTCAATATAACTCATTAATTGTGGTTGTATAGCATAGTAGCCTTTTCAGTAATTTTAGATTTTATCAAGTGTTTTCAGGCTTGGTCAGAGCTCTTTGGGAAGGCCCTGGGAAGGGTTTCAGGTCCTGGGCATGGTTGTCTGGGTCATGCTGCCTTCCTGCAGTCTGACTGTGTTTGCATCACCAGCATTATCTTTACCAATTCTCTATAATAATTTTAAAGCACTCTGCCCACTTAGTGAAAGGTTTGGTTCAGACTTTGTAATAACAGAGGCAGTTCTTATGGCAGCACAAGGGACTGAGCGAAGAGCAGCACTGACGAGTATATTCAACACTAGCAATACTTAACTTATTACAAAACGTTTAAATTTAAAAACAGATATGTAGGGGGGTTGGAGATATGGCTAAGTGGTTAAGAGAGCATACTGCTTTTGAAGAGGATCCAGGGTCAATTCCTAATACCCACATTCAGGGAGATCTGATAACCTCCTCTGGCCTCTGTGGGGACGCACGCGCACGCACACACACACACACACACACACACACACACACACACGCACACACACACACACACACACAATTTAAAAATAAATATGTAGACTATTTAAAAACAGATGAATAGAAGGTCTAACATTTTCTACTCTCTAATGAACTTTTTTTTTAACCTGCTAACAAGTTAAACTCAGCTGTGGAAATTTTATCTAAGACAAAATTCACCTAACAGTGCTACCGTTTTAGGAGTTGGCAAAAAACTTTAGTTCAAGAATGCGAATGCAGGTCATTTTTTTTTTTCTTTTTCAGTATAAAATAAGGATGAGGCAAGGTGGAGCAAGGTCTTTTGTAAAGCACTAAAATTATGCCATTGTTATATGTTGAAACCTCTTGCAAACACAATGTTCATTCCATCAATACTGTGAGTGCCCAGGTTTAGACTGAAGACTGTAGAATTCTCCACACAGAAGCACACCAGCTACTGAGAGCTGTGCAAGACGCTGCAGTTGAAGGCTGTGTGTTGTGGCATAAACCAGCAGAGGAAGGGCCTATGTCTGACATTGGATCATGGTTATGAGAAAGACTGTTATTACCTCCTTGCAGAAGTAGGTACAGTTTATAAAGCAGCTAAATATTTATCATATTTAATGTTATATACCTAATGTCATAATAAGTGAGACAATTACGTGAATGATATCAAATACCATAATATTTTGGTAAAGATACCTTCTTGAAGCAGTTCATAGCCATGTAGGGGCAGTGTAAATAGCACATTGTGTTAGGACCATGTTATTCTGTTTGTCTGCTTCTACTAAACTCTGAAAACCATAGATCTGACTACATAACAATGACAATTTCAGGCAATCTGCCCTTAGATCAGGAATTCACTTATGTTTCTCCCTGAATCTTATAACTTAAGTTCTATAAATCCCTATGAACTATTTTAAAAAAACCTTCACAAGCATAGAATTTTCATACAAACTTTAAAGGTCAAATTTTTAGACAAGGTTTTATAAGGCAAGAATACTATACAGTTGTGCTGGCTAATATTACGTCAACTTGACCCAAGCTAAACACATGTGGAAAGAGGGAACCTCAGTTGAGAAACTGCCCCCACCAGATTGGCCTATATGCAAGTGTTTGTGGGTATTTTCTTGACTGATGACTAATGGGGAAAAGTCCAGATCACTGTAGATGGTAGCACCCTTGGGATCCTGGTCTTGAATGGTATGAGAAAGCAAGCCGAGCAAGCCATGCTGGAGCAAGACATTTAAAAAAGCACCATTTCGCCATGGCCTCTTTATCTGCTCCTGCCTTCAGGCTCCTATCCTGACTTCCTTGGGTGATGGATTATAAATTGTTCGATGAAATAAACTTCCTTCTCCTTAAGTTGCTTATGGCTCTGGTATTTGTCACAGCAATAGCGACCCTAATAACAACAAGATAAAAAAAAAAAAAAAAACAATTCCTGCTGCCCTGTGCAGAGCTCATTCCATGGTGTGAGGTGAGGGGAAGGGAAGAGGGGAGGGAAAATAACTGTACCAGTCAGTTTAATGAGTTCCTAGGACAAGTGTCCATATGGGATCATACTCCTACACGCATTCCATTCATTTTCACGTCTGACACCAAACTACAAGACAATATTGTGCAGTCTTTAGCCTTCCCATGTGCCTAGAGTCCCCGTGAGGGATGGACAAGACAATCAACCCAAAGAGCAGTTAGAAGGGTGGAAATTGAAACAGCTAACGCTACTTTGTCATCAAGATGTCAAGAATTAGGGAGGCAAATAACATCAATGGGCACAGACATAGGAACCATCAAAGACTCACAAGAGTGCACTCCGGAATGCATGTTGGTGAGCAACCACATAGCAGTAAGTGCTCCAAGATCCATCAGGTTTGCTCCTCAGCTTGTCAGCTCACATTTTATCATGATGTTCACGCAGATGTCCAAGGAGACATTTCTGAGGATATTCTCTAGAGAAATGGGAGAAAGTCAAGGGAACCAAATGTCCATCACTAAGGATAGGAAGGGGGGAAAAAAGGATATGAGTAAGCAAATCGATCAAATGTGCAGCCAAAAGAATACTTTGTGGTGATTGGAAACTGCCACACACACACGTGCATGCATACACACGTGTTAGGGGTTGGTTTGGTGCTATATATTCTATGCTGATTACTGGCCCCAAGATCTGGTTGCTGCCCAGGCAAGCGCATTCTCACTTACACTTGTCTTTATTGTGTATACATTCCTTTACCTAATTTAAAGTTGTTTGGTTAGTAAAGTTGCTGAAGTCTGTAACTGGGCAGAAGAGAAATAGGTGGACTTGGGGTCTCAGGGGACTATGAGCCCTGGAGGAAGGGAGAGAGGGAGGAGAAGATGTAGCAGGAAAGGAACCGAGAGAGAAGAAAGTCGCCCTGGGACAGTATGGACCATGAACATGTGGTCATGAAGGCTGGCCTGATAGAACAGAAGCAACCCAAATGGGAACAATTAAGGCAATGAATTAACTGAGCTAACTGGGGTAAAGAAGCCCTATAGAGTATAATATAAAATAACCACAACACTTGCATGCTCTCACATGTGCGTGTGTATGTGTGCGCATGCACGCATGCACACACGAAATCTCACACACACACATACACACACACACACACACACACACACACACACACATCTATTATATAGATAGAAGTCAGAAACAACTTCTTCTTCTGTGTCAGTTTTATTTACCAGGTAAGGAAACAGACACCAAAAAGTCAAAACATCTTTAAAGGCTCTCTTTTATTTTAGTTTTTTGGTTTCTTTTTGTATAGGAATTTAATTTAAGTTGAGGAATGAGGAATTTGGTTGTTTTTTTTTTGTTTTGTTTTTTTTTTTTTTTGTCTAGTTCTTGTCTTTCTTCTCTGCAAGACTGCTTTCCAATTCAAGGAAAACTGGGGCTGAAGAGGACTCAAACCAAAGCTATTTTAAGTGTAAGAATCTATCAGATAATAAAAACATATTTTTTAACTTACCCACATAGTGCACATCTGCATTTATTTGTTTTCAGCTTTTGTAGGTCCTGTGGGTGGTAGGCCAGGAAGAAGCACACAGACATTTGTTTTGGGACTGTGCAGCGTAAACAGCATTACCACGGCAAGGAAGAATGTGAAGGCAAAAAAAAAACAAAAAAAAAAAACAAAAAAAAAACTAGGGGTCAAATATCCAGACCTGCAGGCAGCCCGAGTCAATCATGGGCTCAAGGTCTTCCTGTACCATCAGGAAAGCATCATCAAAAGATGCATAGGTCTCACTAGAACTTTTAGCTTACACTATTCTCTTTTTGTTATAGTTGTCTACTGCCAAACTGCTGTTTGAACAACAGCTAATTGTCAGCTGTCTGGGATAGCTCCCTGTCAACATACTATAGTGTTATACTATTTGTATTTTACTTAATTTCACTTGTCATCGAGGTCCTTGATTAGAGCTTTATGATTTAGGCTGAGAGAGGTGATTTTTTTTCTCCTGTTGAAAACTGCCTGTCGTTCATTTCATACTTTGTTCTGAAGACTTGCACAATTCCCTCTAAACTGATGAAGTAAGGCCTGGTGCTCCACGGCAGCTTCAAGGACCAGCCACTCTGATCATGATGCTATGAGAAAGGGGCCTAAATGAGAGACAAAAGATGGAGTTTTGTAGGCAGAGTCTGTCTTCAGTTAGTAATGATGTTTCCAGAATGGAAGACCCAAGGATTGTTGCCCAAATTTCAGATGTGCACAATTAGTGAATATGCACATAAGTTTGTGAATAATGGGGGAAACTTCAAAGATGAGATAATTTTGTTTGGTTTTGCCTGATGCTCTGGCAGTGATGCTTAGCACTTGCAGTCAACATGCAGAAACATATGTGAATACGCGAAGCCACACCAAGTGATTTCTTCTCGTGTTGGTCTTATGTCTTGGGGTTGGTCAGGATCCTAATGAAGCCCCAGCTCTGACACTTAGGAAGATAAAAACAGGTGTGTGAAGGAACTTCCACTGAGAATTGTGTCAGATAGTTAAGTATCCCCACAAAAGGTCCCTGGTCCTCTTCTGCCATGGGTAGCATATACCTGCAGAATATACTTCTCCAAAGGAAAGAAAAATCATAGCTTTCCCTACCCAGCCAAAGCCTGTGAGTTATGCTCACAGCCAAAGGAGGCTTCTATCCCTAGGTCTTCAAACAAACAAACAAAACAAAACAAAACAAAACAGACCTCAGAAGGGATTTTCTAGTGAGGACCATCCTCATCTGGGAGGGTTTCATTCTTGGAGGACAGGTGAACTAGGAAGGGGGAAACTTCAACAGCAACACGGAAGTGTCACAAAATCCAGAAATATACCATGTCTTTAAAGCGTGGATTTGTCCCAGATCTTCACAATTTTTATTCAACTGAAATGAAGCATTTACACAACTAGCAATATTATTTGGTGCGCCCAACATAATGTTAGCATAAAGCAACTTTAAGTGAAATTTCCCAGAAACTGGGGAAATATGGGGTACAGAAAAACTTGGAGAGAGATCCCCCAAATATGGGGCTGATCTGTCAGTTATAGAGGTGTTGCCAAAGAGAGGAGGGCAATAGCTCAGTCCTCTGATAAAGGCTCTGAGTAGAGGAAGATGGATCTTGGTCTGGGGAAAAAGGAGGCCCAAGGACCAAATTCTCCCTCCAGCTCCATTGGTGGGGCACTGCTCTGAGCTCCTGACTGACAGGTTAGATTGGGTGAACCATTGTCCCAGCCAAGATAGATTTCTAGGTACCAGAGAGGCTGGGCCTTTAGTCTTCTAGGTTATTTAACTTTGGTTTATTACATTGCTTTGAGGCATAAATAAAATGGCAGAAGAGTCAAAGTGGCACATAACCAAACTAAGTCAGTCTGCTGTCACTTAAGCTGTGACTGTTCCTGATGACATCTGCTGGCATTTAACATAAATTCTGAAAGGGATGGATGTTGGTATGAGAGACTTTTAAATGACAGACCATTAGGGACATATTGTGCTGTCTCTATGAGTCTCACCTTTTAGCATTTTTAAGAGAATTAAGTAAAGCGTGAGACCCACCCACCCCACCCCACTCCTCCCACCAAAGGTTTAACCTGCTGTAACTCTCTTAAGGGTTTTTCAACTTTTTGCCTCAGGACATTTTAAAACTTTTAACTATTATTGAAGGGGTGGCCCAAGTGTTTGCATTTTTTATAACTTTCTTTGATACTGGGTCTAATGAAATAAAACTTGGCTTCTATGTTGGTTTCTGCATTTGGCCTCTTATTGATTGATTATTTGATTGAAGCATATAAAACATTTAAATTCAAATAGTGCTGGAAAGAGCAGAGTCTGTTTCATAGCTTTTTGGGTAATTGTAGACATTCTGGTTGATACTGCATCACAACATGATGAGGTATTTTAAATTACTCAACTTACAATGGGAAACCTGAACTCAAATAAGTAAAATGACTGGGTGACATTAAGCTTTACTGAATAGATATTTAACCAGGCACAATTTCATAGCCTTATTCATTGGTCAGAAGGAAAATGAGGTATACAGATCATCCAAATGTTGAAACTTTCTATTCTACAGTCTAAAAAACCCAATTACATCTGTATACAACTACCAGTCTCATCAGAAAAAAATGTCATTTTCTCTGTATGTGTGTACAGACATATGCATATTCACAAGTGTGTGGGTGCAAGTGCACATGTGTGTACATATGCATGGAGGCCAGAGGCTGCTTTCAGTTGTCTTTTCTAGTCACTCTCTATTGACCTGAGGCAGGCTCTCTCACTGGAGCCCACTGATTTAGCTAGTCTAGTTAGCCTGCTTTCCCTGGGGACCATCAGTCTCTGCCTTCTGAACTCTGGGATGTCAGATGGGCGACCACACCCACTCAAGTTTTCTGTGGTTGCTTGGGAATCAGAACTCCTATCCCCTTGATTGTAGAACAAGTGTTTTATCCACTGAGTCCTTAAAGTTTTTAAGGACTGTGACTTATCTAAATAAGAAATGTCCAAAAATTAAATGTGAAAGCTGAATTAGATTAAGTAGGTCATCTTCGTGTGACTGTTTCATTTTATTTATTTTCATGGAAATGGATACCTAACACAAATTTAAATAAGTGTATCTGCTGCTCACTATTTCAAGTAAAACAAACAAACAAACAAACAAACAAAATAGTGCTCCATTTAAGGGTAAACAGGTAGCTAGGGCTATAACACAAGTCATCAATTAGTATTTCCCTCATCAAATGCCCAAGCTGAAGACATAGTAGCAATGCATTCCAGGTGCCTCCTGTCCTACTCCACAGTTGAGCTAAATAAACTAATACTTTGAACCTTTCAAGGACATTCTTGAGTAAAACCATAATTGTTCTTTATTGTGAGTACGTGGTGGTCTCCTGGTTATTAGTTGTCTCCTTGACACAGCGCAGAGTTTTCCTAGAGAGTCTCAGCTGGGGAATTCTCTGCTTCAGATTGGCCCATGGGGCATGTCTGTGGGGGCATTTTCTGAATTGCTAATTGATGTAGGATGCCTCATCTCTCTGTAGGTAGTGCCACCCTTGGACAGGTAGTCCTGGGTTGTATAAGAAAGCTAACTGCACGACCCAGGGAAGCAATCCAGTAAGCAACATTCCTCTGTGGTTTCTGCTTGTAGATTTCAGCTTTGAGGTTCCCGTCCTGACTTCTCACACTCACACACCATTCCATGGAAGTTAAGTCAAATAAACCTTCTCCTCCTCCAAGCTCTTTTTAGTTAGTTCCTAAACACCCCCCCCCAAAGGAATGCCAGCTAGAGAAGAGGATGAAGAGAACACTGGTTACACATAAGCCTTGCCCTGAGTCCTGCACTCACCACTAGAGGGAATCCAACCAGAGAAGGTTGTTCTCTACAAAGAAACATACAGTGACCCTGTGTTGGAGGGTGGTGAAAGTGGGGCTTTCTGTAAGTATGTCTGCCTTTGAAAAAAAAAAACTACTTTAATTACGAATATTACTAACACATTGTTTAAAGTAAATTAACCAACATAATGCTGAACCAAGAGAGCTTCCCTCGGTACGTGGGATGCAAGGTCTCTTTCTACACCACTTCCTTCCTCTCTGTTCGACCTTTAAAACCTCGCGGCTTGTCTTCCTGGCTTGACTAGACTTTGAACAGCATCGATGCCTTCAGGTTTGGAAAAATCAAGATTTAACATACTCAAGACCCTGTGCCTATTTACCTGTGTGTGGAGTGAAATCATCTCAGGCTTCACCTTTCCTAGTCCTGAGTAATGAACCACCCCAAACAGTTGGACAAAACAGTAACCATCTCGTCATATGCAGGGGTTTCCCGGGGTCAGGGAGATGGACAGGGAGGTGCACAGCTGAGTCTATTCTGACAGGCCTGGACCCTTGATTGAAGCCAGAGAGCTGGGAGACTTGAACGTCTGGGGCTAGTTTTATCCGGACACATCTTCATTCCCATGTTTAGTGTCTAGGCTGAATATCAAACAGTCTGCTTGCTTAGCGAAGTCAAACCAGAACACCTACACAAGGCCAAATGACTTGAACTTCTTACCGTTTAGAAACTGGGATGCAAGAAAATACATCCAGAATACAGCCTTTCTTCTTCAGGTTTCCCTGACGTAGCCTCGGAAGCCATACATACGGCTTCCACAGCCTTCTCTGGTTATAAGTGAACCTCTCAAGGTTATCTAGATTATTATAAAGGAATTAGGCTACATCTCTTCATGGATGACAGCAAGGTCCCTTTTCTGAGGAGTGCATTGGCTCTCTTGCAACATACAGTCTTGTAAGTAACCCTAACATCATTAAAGCAGAACCTCTTATTCCTAGTCCACAAATACATTAAAGAACCTTTCAGTTATTGCTGCCTCAAACTCCAAGTTGTGGAGTCATTCTCACTTCCCTTTGAGCCTACACTTCAAATGATAAACGTATCTTTACAGAACCTTTCAATTCTGCTTCCCAAACAACTGTGAACACATGTGCTTTGTATCTCTGCTGCCCCTAGCAGCGTCTCTTACCTAAACTGCTGCAGTCACTCACAATCTGATCTCTTAGATTTATCTCTCTATCTATCTATTTACTCTACAATAAATGCATGACAGTGATGCCATTGCTGTGCTTAAAAACCTAGGCCACCTACCAGGGCAACCAGAATAAATGGCCCTTAGCCTTTATTCCAGCCTTGTCTGGGCAGCACTTAGCTAAGTGTCCACTTGGCCTTTCACTCTCAGTTTCTCATATATGTTTGGACCCACTTTCCTAACAGGTTATTTCCCTGGAGTTTCTATATACTTTCCTCATGGCTCCTTAGCATTTGAAAGGCACTTTAAACCATCACTTTCTCATGTCCTTTTCCAATCTTCTGATATACAGGTCTCTCATTAAAGTATCAGAGAGGCTCAGGAACCCCACCCTTGGTTGATGAACTACTGACAGTTTATAATTTTTTTTCCCCAGGGATAGAAGAGTCTGTTTTCTTTATGTTGTAGCCTCTGGTAGGTCAACTACTCTCTAGTAGATGACCCCATGCTTATAAGTATATGGACAGCACAAACTGTCCCTAGGAAGTTATATTTGTATATTAAAAAAGAAGACACAAACTTGGAAGGGAATATAGAAGGTGGTATGAATCTGAAAAGGCTTGGGGAAGGAATTTGGGATGTGTGTTATCTAAAAATACGGTGTACATATATGAAATTCTCAAATAATTAATAAATGTGTTTTTGGAAAAAAAGAAATGGGTGATTTTTCAGGGAAATCTAACAGTAAGATAGAAATACATATTTAATTTTCAAAACCATTTTTCAAAGAATAAAGGAAAGGTAGTCATGAAAATGACTACGTTTGGTCTGCCCTCCACCTGCCTCTGCCTTAGACTTCCTAGTTCCTCATTTTTGTGTCTTAGATTTATTTTGTCTTCAATTTGTCTGATGAAGATGTTCACAGAAGTCAGAAGAGGGTATCAGACCCTGGAAGCTGGAGTTATGAGCCAGCCTACGTGGGTTTAGTTACTGACATTGGGTCCTCTGCAATACAGTATGCACTGTGCCCTTAAGTATTGAATCTCCTCTCTAGCCTCTCAAGCCAGTTATTTACATTTCTAACCTGTCATGGCCTTTAACTTGCTTTAACTAGAAGAACACAGCAGAACGGACCTTGTGCTGATTGTACCTATGCCTCAGTTGGTCCTCCAATCTGCTGCTGGATCCCTTGAAAAGCAATCTATTGTCACTCTAGGAAGTTGAACTACTTCTCTAATGACACCACAGTGGCTAAGTTGACCTTGTCACTCCAAACAATAGCCTGCCAGTCTCTGGACACATCGGCCCAACTTAGACTAAAGCAGGCCACTGAGGACAGGACAATCACAGTTGAATGAGGGAGCTCTGCCTGAGCCAGCTGGCCCAGATCAATAGAATCTCTTAGCTACTCAGACTTGTCAGCTTTAACTTGTGGTCAGTATGTTTGGGGGTAGTTTACCACACAGAAATGCAGTATATGACACGTGAGGTAAAACTCCCTGTTTACTTCCTGCCTTATCTATGCTTATCTATGTTGTATTACTATCACAGAATACCATAGCCTACTTAATTTTCAAAGGAAAAAATGATATTGGCTGACAGTTCTGGAAGCTGGGATATCAAAGACAAAAACACCAGCAGGTTTTACACTTTGATTTCTGATTTAGCATTGTGGGTGCTTCATCTTCAATGGCAGAAGATGGGAGGGCAAAGAGTATAAAGGGGGGCTGGACTCCCACTTTTATAAGGGAGTGAATCTCAGCAGGGAAAGCAGAACCCTTGGGGAGTCTGACATCACCTATTAAGTCTGTTACACCTCTTCAGTCTGTTACAGCAGCAGTTCTATTTAATGTTGTCTTGGGATGGGGCACATATTCAAACCATAGCCCTTTGACAGATAAGAATGAGAATTCGTAGGTAACATGGGGCAATAATATGCTGTAATCTATTCTATCACTTAAGCAAAGAAAGAAACTGATCACAACAAAAATCCCACCATTTTCAAGTCAGAGGGTTGTTTACATGGAAAGCCTAACACCAAAGACTATGGACACAGAAAAATCAGTGCATGTTTCTGAAGAAAGGACTCTCAGGGTGGGCATAACCCATTGAACCCATTGGTACACCAATGTGTGGTGTACCAGTGTTTAGGAAAGAAAACTGTAATTTCTAATTAGAAAACAAGTTTAGGGGGAAAAAAGAAAAGAATACTAAAGAGGGAGAGAACTGTTAGAAGTCTTAGAAACACAGCAGCAAGTGGAGTCCTCATACAATCCAACCCGGAACTTGCTTTCTTACAGCACACAGCCTGTACAGCAACTGCTGTCCCACGGTTGTGCCCCTTGGGGGAAAAACAACAACAAAACAAACTGGCCCCGGAAACCGGGACAGGTCACAGTGATGGCAGAAAGTCGGGAGTTAATCGTGTTGTTGGTCTGAGCTCCTTTGCCTTGTACTCCTGGAGTTATAGGCAGACAACCCTCTCAGTAAGTGACTCTTCAGATTAACATCTGTGCAGATGTGGCGGTAGAAAAAGGCAGAGTAGATGAATCCCTGATTGTTCCCACTGCTGCTTGCTGATATGTTTCCTGGGATGATCCCAGCTCACAGGTGCACTGGCCACACACACTAATTGAAAAGGATTATTTTCTTAACATTGGGTGTCATCTGCAAAGGCTTTTGTGAAGAGCGTAATTGTTCCAACCATCTGTGAGGAGATGTTTTTATTAAATTTTTAAAAATCAAACAATGCTGGAGCAGGGGGGTATTTGTGCTGTTGCCTCCCCCCTCCACATTCCTTTTGGGGGAAAATAAATGAAAAACAACAGCCCACAGCTCCTTGAGGCTAAGACCTTTGAAGACCAAAGAGTTGGGTTCTGTAAGCAGGAAAACAAGATGTGTCCTTTTCCTTCCTGGTTTCATCCACACCCCATGACGGACTGTCATGTGTGGAGCATGTCTCAGGGATCCTACAGGGATTAGCGGAGACCAGAGGAGGCTCACTACACTACCCTAGACCCACAGCCTACACCTTCACTGCCTGCTGAGGTTCATCACAAGTGTCCACTGTATGTCCTCCTTTAAACCAGAGAAGTTGCTCTAAGTGCCATGATTTTTGTTTTTCAAGTGGCTGCCAGGTGATCTACAAGAACCTGGGCCTAACAACTGAAATATTTTCTTAGGAAGTCAAATCTCTAATGAGAAAGACTTCCCAAGTATTCCTACAGACAGGTTTTTCTATCACCCTGACCCTGTCACTGCAACATAATGCCCATTTCTTCCCATGATATGCACTCTCTCTTTCTTTTTAAATTCCTCCAAAGGGCAAGTGTCTTCTTCATTGGCACTGGCTATGGTAACAAAGCATTATAGCTTTGTGAACAATGGACTTGACCTCTCAACCTTCTGGACACCTGAGAGTCTGAGAATCCGGGGTGCCAGTGTGGTGGGGCTCTGGTGAGGGCACTCTTCAGACTGCAGACTACCAACTTCTCATATCTCTGTGTGGTGGCAAAAGGGTACAAGAGCTCGCTGGAGTGGCCTTCCCAGGGCCTTCTATATGAATCCATTCCCTACCAGAGACTCTGCCTGCTCATAGCATCCCATAGAGGGATAGGATTTTACCATGAACTGGGGGTTGGGAAAAAAACAAACATATGATAAGTATATGATGATGACATTTTTTAAAGAAAAAAAAATCTACAAGATGAAGAAAAACTAGGTGCGTTGCTACTACAACAGGAAAACCATGTCTTTCAGATCAATAATTTCAAAAAGAATCATAAACAGTGAGAGGTGAAAAGTGAAGTGCCGTGTTTATAAATAATAAAATGAGAAGTGTATCAAGATGTTAGTTTATAAAACATAGCCGGGGGTTTTGTGTGACTGGAGACTCTGGGAATGCTCTGGGGAAGGTACATATACACTTGGCCCATATACCAGACCTCTTCCAGCATGCAACTGAAAACCCTCCTGTGCTAGTCCAAATGCAACACTTTCATCCTACAGCACCCTTTCCTTACCATTACATTCTTTTCCCTTTTCACATGAAGCAGCAAATTAAACGCAAATGTCTAGAGAAATGAAACACTTGCCCTACAAATTTACACACCCCAAATCAGAAGAAAAAGAACATTATAGTTCTCTTGCTGATTGTAAATCCCCAGACTTCTAAATATGCACACTCAACATACCAAGAAAGGGCCATTTACCCTTGCTTGGAGAACTTCAACTCGTACAATTCCCAACATATGTTTATTCTTCAAACTCAAAAAAAAAAAAAAGAAAGAAATCGCATGTCCATTAGTTCGGACTTTAATATGCAAGTTTCTCCTGGTGCTTAAGCTACTCTTTTGAAATAAATCTGGTGATTTAATATACCTGGAGTATCCCTAGAATCCTAGAATCCCTCACAGAGGAATGTAATGCCAAATTGCAATTAAAATACAAGAATGTTTCTGGAGACAAAACACAGTCAATCATTTATACAGTCACAGAGGCAAACAGCCATCACATGCCAATACATTTTGCCATCACTCATAGACACCTCTTCTTGCAGGCAGTCTTTATAGCCCGGTTATTGCAAAGTGTGCCTTTGCTTAACTTTAATGCATTACTGATGCCACCTCCCCCAACCCCACCACTAAACCTCACATCCTTCTTTCCCAAATGCTGGCTGTATTAGGAGGAAAAAAAAAATCGGGAAATGGTACACTTCCACTTTTTAACATTTCTTTGTAATTGCTTCACCTAATGTAGCTCTCAATCACCCCTATCCTTAGTGATCATCTCCCCAGACCAGAAACAGATGTGCAATGTCACTGTATACTTGTGTTTAATGATTAAAAACAAGAGAATGGGATAGGTCAGGACAGCATGGAAAGTCACCACACACATATTGGATTTCTCTCTGTATTCCCAGGAACTCTGTAGAAAACTCGCAGAGGGAAGGTTGAATTGGAATCAGAACCAGTGCTACCCTTTGTCTAGGAGACCACAAAAGATGTTCCCAGTTCTCCAAATACCCTGAGGTATGTATTTTCCACTTTGCAATGTTTCGATCTTCCAATCAAAAGCCTATTACTTGCATAGGCAGCAGGGGAAAATCCCATTCCCTGAAGAGAAGCAATGGGGTTCATTGACCGCTTTGAGCACTTTAACCAATAGGAAAAAAACTTTACTCTGAAAGATTCCGCTATCTCAGAGAGGAGGCCACCCTCTGAAATGTCATATGGACACCAATGACTTGGGAAGTTGGAGCCTGCTGGGTTAGCAGCAGGTGATCCAGATGTGTGCAGCTGCAGCAGCCCACTCCTTCCCCCAGGCAATGGTTGGGCTGTGCTGCAGTCTCAACAGGAACAACCATCACAATGGGGAGGCAGAAGAACAAGGTAAAGTGACATTTGGAGGGGTTTTGAGTTATGGTGACATCTTTGAAAGTCCCAGGCTCTGTGAAGACTCTTCAAAGGGATTCTCAGCTCCGGGATTTAGTGCTCTGGGCAATCACCCAGGTACCACAAAAATCCCCATGTGTTCACGTCTTCTTTGTTACCCATGTATACACACTCCCTTGCTGACGTCAAAGCCATGTTTGCTCAGCTTGTTGAAAATGTGTTCTGCGATGGTCACATTCCTTTCCTTGCCTTAGCTAGCGAGGTTTCTGCATAGCGCATGGTATGGAAGCTTCACCATCCATAGAAAACACCAGAATGACAGTTGTTTCTATGCAGAGCATATGCTAACCAGACAGGGCTTGTTTGCCTAAGAAACCTTGTGTTTATTTTTTTGTTTCTGTTTGTCTGGCATCTAACCAGAACTGTAGTAAAATATCCATCCACTCCTTAGCTTTGTGAATGGGAGCCTTGTGGAATAGCTCTCCCACTCTCTGTTCATTGGTCCCTTGGTGGAGAAGTGCTCTACAAATGGTTTACAGTTATAACTTAGCCTGTAGTTGAAGAACTCTCTGCTACATGAGTCATACTCAATGTTAGGTTGGGGACAATGGCTGTGCAATTCAATATCCAAGTGATGAATGGTTGTTCAAGGGCTCTAAGTCTAAACAAATCTGAATGCTTGCCAAAGGGATGGTTGAATTATAACATCCAGATCTCTTTGTTTAAAAGATCTTGTTTTAACTAAGTGGTGGCTTAGTTATTACAGAACATTAAGTTGGATGTTAAGATTTTCATTGGGCTTTTTTTTTTTTGCAATTTTTAAAATTTTATAATTTTACATTAATGTCTAGGAAGAAAGGCAAGATCAAAAGCAGATCCTATTCCATCTATCCTGCTGTAAAAGTCATGGAAGGACACACTATTTGACATTCTAGGATGGGACAGACTTTAATAGTCATTGCTTCACTTTCTGTTAGGCAGTGTCCTTATTTGAGGACAGGTCTTATTTCATCATATACATCCCAGATAAAAGTTCACCGTGAAGGAACAGGAACTCAAGGCAGGAACTAAAGGGTAGCCAGAGGATCACTGCCTAGTGGCTTGTTCTCCATGGCTTGCCCAACCCCTCTTTTTTATACAACCCAAGCCCACCAGCCCAGGAGTAGTACCACCCACAGTAGGGTGGGTCCTCTCACATTAATCATTAGTCAAAAATTGACCCAGATGTTTGCCTACAGGCAACCTGAGGGAGATAATCCTTCAATTAAGGTTCCCACTTCACAAATGACTCTAGTTTGTGCCAAGTTGGTAATAATAAACAAATTTTTAAAAACCAGCATGGGTAGTTATTCCAACTGTGTGGTTGGGAAACTGAGGATGAGAGAACTTAAAAAATGCATCCAAATTTCCCACAGCTGAAAAGTGATGGGCTGGAATTTCACCTCAAGCATGAAGAACTCTAGATAGGATGGGAGTGTTAAAGAAAAACCAACTCTATGTACTTCACACCAATTCTTCTAACTGTGCAGCCAGCCCCCATAGATGTAGTGATGTTACCACGTTACCGGTGTCAGGTGGAAGCCCACAGCATAGGACGCCTCTGACATCCACTCCATGACTCTATCCCACCTCAGTCAGCATGATGTCTATCCTCACCTCACCACTCTTACCCCCTTAATTACTTTCTTGGTACAGAATATGTACTCAGTGACATATGCTCTGGAGGTTGGTGACAATGGTAAATGAACAGTCCTTTCTAGAGAGGAACCTGCAATCTAGTGACAGTTTCCCCCTACTTACACACACACAAGTCATTCAGTATTACCTTTTTTCATAATTTGGAATGCAAAGAAATGATAAGTAAGGGCCCCCTCCTTTTCTGTTCAGCTCAGCTGTTCCCAGCCTGAAATTTGAGATGATAAGATTGCCCATCAACTATTCACTTACATAATTATTGGTCTCTCAGCATTATTTAAACTGTTTAATCAGATTCACTGGGAAATCACAGCATTACTTGAGAAATATTTTACAAGGTAATGAAAACCTCAAGCTTGTTTACATTTTATTAAGACCATGGTGAACCATGCTTTTGATTCAGTATAAGAAATAATTATTAATCTAAGTTGTAATAGAAAAAATACCTTCCTGTGGTGGCAGTGGGGGTACTGGAGGACAATCTTTTTTTTTTTTTTAATCCTCCATGTTGGCCCAAATTGATGCCACTGGCACATATTCACCCACTTCAATTCAGCACTGGCAGGAAGGTGGTGGAGAAATGATCAGCTTTAGAGAAAGATGTGAAAGTGATGAATCCAGAATTACCTCAAGCAGACAGCTGCTGGCAAAAGGAACTCAAGGTCACAGTATTCCCGAGTGAAAGGTCATCTACATAATCCAAAATTTAAGTATATAATTAAATTTCAACACTTATTCTATACTAGCTTTTAAGTAATGAATAGTGAAGTGTGGCCCTCCCTCTTTCCTGGGGTCAGTGGCCACCAGTCCTCAGGAACAAGGAATTTGGTCACCTGTGAACACTAACAGAAATGACCTTCCAGGACCAGCTCCAGGGAAACAGATCAATTTTATGTAGGGTGAACAAGGCTTACATAGAAGTTTGGGGAGTGGTAGGGAATTCCAGGGTGGGGAAAGATAACTGGCCGAAGGGCTAAGGTACTGAGATGCCTCATTAATAAGGAGAGGCATTCCAGGAATCTCAGGTACTTGCTGACTGGGTTCTTATTGGGAGAAAGGGAGTTGGAATTGTAATTTCCCTAAGGACAATGAGACACTCTTCAGGTAGAGGGTGTGGGGGCCGAGGACTTCTGGTCAGAGAAGAGGAAGCTTCACCAGCAAAGGGACTCCTCCATTTTGCAGCAAGCTCAGGGCTTTCCAATCATGGCAGACTGAGACCTTAACAGCAGGGTTTCCTGATGGTAAAGTGGAAAAAAAGCATAATTCATCCAAATTAATTAGCTATCAATAATTCAGAAAAAGAGTTGTGCCTAAACCCTCTACACAATTTTGCTAACTTGTGGTTGGCCATGGACTTTTATGTACAGTAAATGACAGATACAGAACAGACACAAAGAAATTGTCAGTAGGTTGAAGGTAGCAACATGTAACTTTCAAAATGAAAATGGCAACTCACAAATAATTTGCAACTTTAATCTAATTTTAGTGATGTCCTGTTTTCCCACACCCTGCCCTGTTTGATGCTTCTCACCTTGAAGTGAAGGGCTCTGTTAGACAGGCTTTTCATCATCATCTATTTTTTGATAAAAGAATGTCACAATACCATGAAGAGAATTAAGTCCAAACGGCACTCATAGATAAGTGGGAAGAAAAAAAAATGAATGGCAAATACTTTTAGTCTGTTCACCTGCAAAGTCTTGATGTAAAGAAACAGCTTTCCACAAATCTTCAATGAATGCCAATTTCCAATCTTCTCAACTCTTAGCTTTTGAGACTCTTGTCTGGTGTCTTTTGGCAGCCTACTAAACCTAGGATGCTTGGCTTAATAAATTTAAAGTGAATTTTTAGGGTTTCCTCTTCTGCCATTCAAACACACAATTGAACTTGGTGAGCTGCTGATAACAATTCTCTAAGCTAAGGTTGCCTCTGGAAACAAAAGAAACATTTCTGGAGAATGTCACAATATTGCTACTGAGCCAAAGGGGTAAACACTGCAGAGAATTTTCTCCAATGACACAATATATTGTTTCAGGATTATAGACAACTGTGTGCTATGTCACTAAACAGATACTAGGGCTACTGGGACTGAAACCACATGCTTCATGGCCATAGACAATATGTATTTAGTCACTATGTCTCTGGAAGAGCATCTGTCTTATCATCGCCTTTATAAACTTCCTATCGTTCTGGAGGGACATGTGAGAAAATGAACTCTAGTTAAAGGGTTATGTGCTTTAGCCAGCAGTTAGGAAATTATATATACACACACACACACACACATATATATATATATATATATATACACATATATATATACTAATAATTACATGTGCAAATAACATTCTCCTTGAGAGTTATATAGAAATAAAAACTCTTATCTCAATAAAGTCTGACCTAAAGTATCAAATCAAATGAAATCTGACAAGGACTCAGTCATCTTCTAATCTCCAACTTCCAGTATGTAAGCAACTCAGGTTATAATAATGTACTGAGATTACAGTACTTTTAATACAAACCTTTTGACAAATAACTCATAGAAACAAATGTCGATTGAGTATGTGGTAAGACCTGTAAAGAGAATGAATACATGGCTAGAGCTCAGCATGTTTCAGCTACATGACCTAGGATAAGCTATCAAACTTCTCTGAGATTTCTCTCCTTATTTTTTCTTTTGTTTTAATTTAATTTTAATTTTATTAATTTATCTAGATTACAACTCAATTGTTATCCCATCACTTGTATCCTCCCATTCCTCCCTCCCGCTTTCACCCTATTTTATCCTTATTTTAAAATGAGGTTGATCTCTGCTTCCGAAAGTTGCTTTAGAGTCAAGCCCCCTTTTCCTGAGAAAGTTTTATACAGCGCTGCATAATAATTCTGTAGACTAGATATAGAAATAAAACTCTTAATGATAATAAATCATAAGACATTTATTTTAAAATAAGCCTTCATTACACATGCAATTTTGCCATTTTATTGAAGACAAAAGCCAGTGTGCCTACTAACAAGAGAGAACGCCCTGCTCATTTACTTTCACACACAGAACTCAGTCTTGGTTGAATATATCTGATATGTCAGGATGCATGGCATCTTCAACACTTTTTAGAGGTGATACAGGTTTTGGCTTATGGCCATCAATCCTGAGAATGTAACTTCGAAATCATTGCATGGTATGTGGTAGCTGGTGTTACTTGTCATTTTGGAAGACTCTAGAACCACCTAGGAGACAAGCCTCTAGACAAATTTGCAAGGGGTTGTATAAATTAAGGCTAGACACTGAGAATGTCTGTGAGAGATGTACTGGCTAATCTTGTACTTGTACTTGGTCAACTTGACACAAGCTAGAGCAGTCAGAGAGGAAGGCACCTCAGTTGAGGAAATGCCCCCATGAGATCCAGCTGTAAGGCATCTTTTTCAACTTGTGATCAGTGAGGGAGGGCTCACTGTGGGTAGTGTCATCCTTAGCTGGTGGTATTGGGGTCTATGAAGGAGTAGGCTGAGTAAGAAAGGAGGATCTAGTCAGTAAACCTCACCCTTCCCTCCACGGCTTCTGCATCAGCTCCTGCCTCCAGAATTCTTCTCTTTGAGTTTCTGTCCTGACCTTCTTTGGGGATGAGCAGCAATGAGGAAGTGTCACCTGAATAAACCCTTTCCTCCACAGCCTGCTTTTCAGTCATGGTGTTTTGTCACAGCAATAGAAACCCTAATGAAGACAAGGGATTTGTCTTGATTAGGTTGATGTGAGAGAAATGCATCTTCACTGAGGATGGGGACGAATGTTCCTGAGTGTGGATCCTGGACTGTGAAGCGGAGAGAGCGAGCTGAACATGTTGTTCTCTTCCTCCTGACTCCTGACACCATGTGACCAGTTGCTCCTGGTGCCCTCACTTCTTTGTTGTGATGGACTGGCTGCATCTAGAACTGTGAGAGAGAGAAAAACAAAAAACAAAAACCTCCTTTCCTTAAGTGGCTTTTGTCAGTGTATTATATCCTAAGAACAGGAAAACTCACTAAGACAGCACAAAATGGCAGAAGGATATGTAGAGCCACTTCAGAAAATTGTGAAAATTCAGTCCTGACCCGACTCAAAATCTACCTAACAATTTTTTAAGAAAACGCATGTCAGCAACTCAAGCAGAAATGTGTCAGATCAATTTTCTAATACAGCACAATTTAAAGACGTGCTGCTTTGATATTTGCATGCGGAGGAATGCTGGTGGAGTAATACCAGAAGTCTTTTTTTTTTTTTTTAAATATTGTATGTAGAGAAAAACACTGAAATTCATAGCATACAGTGAACTCCTATCTGAGCTGAAGTGTTTGATGCGGCACTGAGTGGTGTGACAACACACGTGGTGCAAAGTGTGCATTTCTAAAAATTAATTAATTCCCTTTACATCCAGGTCATAGCCCCTTCCCTCCTCTCCTCTTGGTCTCACCCTCCCTCCTTTCCTCCCTCTCTCCCTCTTCCCCTATCCACCCCTCCCCTGTTCCTCAGAAAAGGGGAGCTCCCCACCAGCAGCCTATCCTAGCTTATCAAGTCCCATCAGGACTGAATGTATCCTCTTCCTCTGTGGCTGGGTGAGGCAGCCCCACCAGGGGGAAGTGATCAAAAAGCAGGCAACAGAGTCCATGTCCGAGATAGCCCCTGCTCCCCTTACTAGGGAACACACGTGAATCCTGAGCTGTCTATCAGCTACATCTGCGTAGGAGGCCTATTTCCAGTCCATGCATGGTCCTTGGTTGGTGTTTCAGTCTCAGCAGGCCCCTTGGGCCCTGGTTAGTTGGTTCTGTTGGTCTTCTTGTGAAACTCCTGTCACCTTCATGTCCTTCTATTCTCCCCCCCCTCCTTTTCCCACAAGACTCTCTAAGCTTCACCCATGTTTGACTGTGAGTCTCAGCATCATTTTTGATCCACTGCTGGGAGGAGTCTCTCAGAGGACAGGCTCCTGCCTGTGAGCATAGCAGAATATCATTAATAACACCAGGGGTTGGCTCTGTCCTGTGGGGTGGGTCTCAGGTTAGGCCAGGCATTGGCTGGCCATTCCCTCAATCTCTGTTCCATCTTTATCCTTGCATATCTTGTAGGCAGGGTACGTTTCGGGTCAAAGTTCTTGTGGGTGTTCTCCCTCCTTCCACTACAAGTCCTGTCTAGTTAGAGGGTATTCTCTTCAGTCCTCATGACCCCTGCTACTCGGAGTCTCAGTTTGTCACCCCCATGTCCTGTCCTGACTTAGATTTCCAGCTTGTCACAGAGATGCCCACACACATGGTTTCTCTGCTTCCTGCAGTCCCTCTGGCCTCCTGCCCCTGTTCTCCCCAGGTCTGTTCTCCACACTCATTTCTCTCTGGGCTCCCTCTCCTACCTTGTTCCCTCTCTTCAACCATGTCACCTGTCTATTCTATTTCACATTTTAAGTGATATTTAAGCATCCTCCCTTGGGTCCTCCTTGTTACTTATCTTCTTTGGGTCTGTGACTTGAAGTATGCTTATCCTATACTGCATGACTAAAATCTGCTTACAAAGTGTGTATCTTATATGTTCCAAGCCAAGGCTACAGTGAACCCTTGAGATGCAACACTGGCCAACACTGCCAACAACACTTCAGTTTCACTATAAATTTGATTTTGAATTAGCTTTAGCAATTGTACCTTCAGAAAGTTTAACTGTTGCCAAATTTTGTCCCTCTTCACATTCAGTACATTCGGCTGCATACATATGGGGAATTGCCACCCACAAGGTAAAAAGCTGAGTTGCAGGGGCTATAATACATAAAGTAACATATAATTAAGTTTTATTATTTATCAAGCCTCTGATGGAGTTGAAGACCAGATAGTTTAGTCTTACAATTATGCTAAGTTGTTTAGGGTTTAAGATGTTTTTAGGTCTAGATAGATGTGTTAAGTTGATAGAGATGAGATATGATAGATATTGACTTTCCTTCAGAATTTTAGGAAAGTATGAATGTAACATCTATATAACTCCTGATTGTTTAGTGGTTCTTCTTGCTGTATATAGTTTATTTCATTTGAGTAATAACATAAATGTCTATGTAAATATAATTAAAAAGGAAAAAAGAGATAAAGTGTTCATTACAGCATCTCATACATCCTACCCTTGCTGGGTTTGGCCATTCTTGTCACCACTCTTGCTACTTTCATTAGCCAAGGCAGTCTCTGAGGAAGTGTACACTGAGCAGAGGATCTACAGGGAAACTAAACCAACATGGTCAGGGAGACAGATTTCTAGTGGAAGCAGATGCCCGTGAGCGGCAGGGACAAATCAAGGATGAACTCGGAAGAGGCTCATGATAGACATGGAGACAACATGCTGTGAGGCCACACACGTAGAAGCACCTCTATGGGTCAAAGTATTATCTCAGCTGTAATATTTATTATGGACTTTTAAATGTATATAGGAAGCATCATTTCCGTTGGCTGTGAGGAACCCTAACTGTATAATTCTATACAGAGGAAACATCACATTATTCTATCATTGTCATTTTAGATTGTGCCATTTATTCATTTATTTGATCAGTTGCCTACCACCCATCCAGTCATCCAACAAAGGTCGATTGACCACCATCATGTCAAACTGGCAATACCTATGGGAAAAAACAAGAGACCAAAAGAATATCGAACCTTCCCCTGAATATAGAACAAGAAAACTGTAGTTGCTTGTGAACAGGTCCTAAGGTGAAATGCAAGCATGTCAATTATGGCAAGTTTCAGATTATAGACTACTATAATCCATTTGAGGAAAATATGATGTACTTAGCCAAGAAGAAGCACAAGGGCATGTCTGAATCCCTAACCTGTGCTCAACTGTTAACCTTTGCATGTGACATGTAGTGTCACGCTTTCCCAAATACCTTGTAAACCCAAATTGGCATGAATTATTGTTATTATTCTTTAAGAAGCGACTTGTAGAGCTTTGTAGAAAATTATAGAAAACTAAACAAAAGGATGAGATCATTATTAACCAGAGAAAATGAGAAGTTGGTAAAGAAAAAAAAAAAAAACAATCCTAGAGGGTCACAGGGCTCTGCCAACAGCAGCATGCAGAGGATTATACCAGTATGAACACTAGATACAGAGTTGA